>CM040123.1:62487414-63687414 GCA_022559845.1 Amorphophallus konjac | reverse complement strand
TTAATGGTGTGGTAATTGAAGGTGTAAAAGATGAAGGTTTGGTGTATAGGAAGCACCGGATGGGACGAGAAGGATTAGGGATAGAAGAAGACGCATGGCGCGACGGTGTGGGTGATTGAAGTATCGACCCGTCATTGTAACACCAATTAGTCTCATAAATGGGTTTAGGGGCAATGGCTTCATCCTGAGTAGGGGGTTCATCGGGTGGCAATGGAGGGAGAGGAAAACGAAGGAAACTCGGAAGGGGTGCCTGCGGAATTTCAATATTTTGTGCCATCTCCAAATATTCATCTTCATCAAAAACATCAAGTGGACGCCGTGGTGGAGGCATAATAATGGGTAGTGGAGGAGCGTGATATGGAGGATTAAGTAAAAACGAAGGCGGGGAATCATCATATTATGGGAAATTTTATGGAGGTAAATGCGAAGGCAAAGGCAGAGGGCCATATGGATGAATGGGGTGAATGAGTGGAGGGTGAACGACGTCCACTTGATTATCAATATCTTGCTTACACGTGTCCTTGATGCCACTATCTCTCCTCTCCTTCCAATCTTTTTCCATCTTAGTGATGTTATTCATGAAATCGTGAAGAGGATTGACTGGAGAAGGAGGAGGAGCAGTGGGCCGCGGGCTTGTGACCTTCTTTAATTGTTCCTCCATGGAAGCAATTTTATCAAGGAGATTTTGCTGAAGGGGTGTAACTTGAACATTGGAAGGTTGGCATGATTGCCTTGGAGGGGCGGCTTGATATGAAGGCTGTGGAGGTGGGTTAATGGGTCGACCCACAAAAGAACCCGGACGGGCCGGGTTGCAAGGAACGTGTGGGCCTTGGGGCAGTGGTGAAGGAGGAATAGAAGGAGGCAGGTGATGGATTACCCAAAGAGGAGTTTGTGTAGAAGGGGGTGGATGGACTCCTCGAGCGGGAGTGCGAATAAGAGAGGGAGGATGGTAATGGGCCACCCGGGTTTGAATGGATGGAGGTGGGTGATGGGCCACCCGTGTGAGATTGGAGGGAGGATGAGAAGAAGATGTGCCCTCAACAATAGCCTTATGGGCTTGGATTTGTTGAGGGGTGAGATGATCTAATGCACTGATGACTTGGGAAACCTTCTCATCATGGGGAGGAGATGGTCCCGAGGGAGTAGTGGCATGCAATGAATGCGAGGGACCATGAGATTGAAAATTGCCCATGGGTCGGGCAATGCCATAAAAGTGAGGACGTGGTCCCTTAGAAAGATTGTGGTGAGACTTATAAGCTTGAGGATTATAAGATATGCTAGGTTTATCATCCTCATGAATATATGATTGATTAGACATGGTGGTTTTGTTATCAAGATTAAACATCATGCAAGCAAACAATTCAACCCATCAAAGCAATGTTACAACGATATTAATCAAGTTAGGATGTTTATGCTTGATTTTGTTTTGACTTAAACCTTGGTGAATTAGGTAATTTTGAAAAAATATGATATAAGTCACACAAGGTAGGAACCTAGTTTCAATATAGTTTTGCTTCAATGCCAACTATGTTCACTCTCTCACCATGCATAGGTCAACTAAACCCGGGGAACTTCAAAGGTACAACCTGCCCAATCGTCTGTGAGGAAATCCACGGGTGCGGGGGCTTATGGAGGCTTGGTTTAAGAATTTCCGATCCAAAGAGACGGAATGCTCAATGGAGGGTCCTTCCTTAACCAAGAGGGGGTATAGATCCTAAAAGTGGTGGAGAGAGGAGGTCTCCCAAGCCAAATGTAAAGATGAATGGAAAATTAACGCAAGAAGATGGAAATATAAATGTATGAATAGGATATATGATATAATAATGCAGAACAAGATAGAAAGAAACAATTCTGTAAAAAAATAGGAAATAGCGCCTTCCACCCTGACTTCAATTTTAATGGGTGCCCCCTGTAGGGGCGCCAATTCTTCTGTGAAGATTTTTTTTTTAGAGGGGTAGGGAAATGGCGCCCTGACCCCTGCCACTATTTGAAAATGGCGCCCCCTGTAGGGGGGTCAATTCTTCCTATGTATCAGAACCTCCCACGGTGCCCAGAAAAATTAAACAGTGAACAACATGCCAATACAAAAGGGAGGAAACGATCACAAACACAATAAAGAATTAAGAAACATAGCATGACATGCTCCTCTTTTTTGTTTAGAGAGGGATAGATAAAATGGAATTTCTAAAAAAAATCTATCAAACCAACAATCACATAGGGAGTGTGCTACGTGGAGCACAAAGGGAGGTGCACCGTGGGTGCAAAGAGGAGATGGCACACGTGGGTGCCCAAGGGGAAGGGTAATCAAAAGAAAAATAAAATGTGTCCCACCGTGATCGTCAATTTGTAGATTATGGAAATAACCCACTAAAAATAAAAGAAAGAATATAAGGGGAAAGGGGACTAGAGAGAAAAAGGGTGCATGCGTAGGATGCTATGAGGAAAGGTGACCGCCAGAGACGCGAGGGCCTCAAAGATATAACAATGAAGAACAAGGAGGGATCACGAATAATACCTTAAAAGAAGTGTGGGAGATGTGAGTGATTTCCTTCTCTTTCAGTCGGCCGGCCGATGAAGAGAGTTTCTCTTATTGATTACCCTTGCAAAACACAAAAAAACAACCAACAATAAAGGTATGATTAGAATTATGAGATGTGTAGCATCAAATCCTTAAGATAAACAAACATGACAATATGAAGATGAACACACCTTGTTGGGTGTTGGCCCTTAAACCTGATGGGGACATCACCCAGGGATCCCTCTGGCTCGACACCTCTCTCCCTCCCGGAGACGGGTAGGATGCGACTTCACGACATGACGGGTCCACGTCGGCACTGGGGCATACTACTTGGATCATATTGATGTATTTTCCCCTTTTTGCTTGAGTCATTTTTGATGTATTTGCCTTTGTTTTGAGACATGTCCCTAGGTTATCATGTTATTTACCTATGTTTTTATCTTCATGTTAAGGCTAGAGTGTCATATGGGCCCAATTAGATGGGCCTGGCCCAGGGGCGCCCTCTCCCTTCCCCACCTCCTTGCTTATTTGCTTTTTGCACTTATCTCAGGGACTTCTATGTAATTGTTTGGGATCCCTATAAATAGGACCCCAACTCCACTTGAGATGGATAATGAGATATTGAAAGAATTTTGCCAAAGCATTAGTGCACCTCTCCCTCTCTCTCTAGCTCTCTCTCTCTCTTCTTCTCTCTTTCACTAAAGGGGGCGAACCCCTCTCTCTCTCCTCCCCCTCTTTCTCTCCCTTGGGTGAACCTGCCACTTCCCCTTCCCCCCCCTCCCCTGCCACATCATCAGCCACATCATTCCCCCCACCCTTTTACCTCCCCAAGAACCATAACTACCATTAACACCTCCACTTCCCCAAGCAACCCATCCCATTCCCCATACACCCTCTCATCCTCCAAGGCACCCTTCCCTCTCCCCCAAGCACCCTTTCCACTCCCCCACACCCCCATTCATATCCCTAGGGGAATTAAACCCCATTCCCGCCACAGGCTGCGAACCCTTCCCCCCCCCCCATCTAGCCCATTCCCCTTCATCACCTTGGCCGACCCCCTCCACCAACACCCTCCAAGCTGCGCCCCTCTCACCCCACCTCCCTCTTGGACCTCCTCATCCCCTGCTCCACCCCCTCTCACCATCCTTGAAACCTCCCTCCCCCTTCAACCAACAACACCTTCCATTCCCACCATTGCTAACCTCCACCTACATCAACCTAGTTCCACCACCATTCTCTTCACCTTGTCCAGTCTGCAGGTGGCAGAGAAAGGGTCGACTTGCAGAAGCAATCACGGATTCATACGGCGACATCTGAAGGCGTACCATACCTTTCTGGAAAGGTCGTCCAATCAGCTTCGCAGGCGAGGTGATCCCATCCCATTCTGAGTCCGGGGTTGTCCGAGAGAACCATTCTTCCCAGGCTGTGCAGGACCACCTCTGCAGAGTACCTGAACCCGAAGAGAAGCTGCCCCACGACAAACGATGGAAGATTCAGGCCATGAGCTCTTCTACAAAGATCTCCCTCGTCCAGTCAACATTCAGAATCAAGAAGCAGAACTTCGTTCTGCGTCCGTGGGCCGAAGTTACCATTTTTCTCCCTCGGCTGTGCGGGTCTGCCTCCCACAGTCTGCAACGACCTGCCTCCACTATTCTGAGTCCCCCAGTCCTCTCCAACATCAGACGGCTTCTCTGTCAGTTTTTTTGAAAAGAGGGCTCGTCCACGGTTCCAGAAACTTCAGCGGTTTGTGATTCGGAGTCCAGAAGCAGTCGGGGCACTCTCTGCAACCTGCTGTGTGAGATCAGAAGCTGCCAGTCCCAGATTCTATCGCTCTGTTCGAACCTCCACCACGGCCAGCAACGACATCATAAGAATTCAACATAATTCTGAGGCGTTCCGGTTCTAGTTACAGAAAGGTCCCCTCTGGTCTCGTCATCAGAAAAATTCCAGATTGAAATCTACGGCCGCTACACCGACTGTCTGTCACCTATCACAGCAAGCAAGTCGATTCGGCAGCGGCTCCTTTTCTTGGGTTTCTCAGCGAATCTCCCCTCCCCGCCTGGCTGGCTTAACGCCCCTCCCTATGTGGAGGTAGTGTTTGATTGTATCAGTGAAGTCCCCACCCCAAGTCCACCCTCCTGTGTGAGGCGTAGTGATTGTAACCTTTTAAACGGGCCAAGCTTCATCGGCGCAGTGTGCGGGGAATCCACACTTCCCCGCTCGCCCTCGTCTCTGAACGGGGTTGGTTTCTTCAAACCAACCAGGGTAAGCTCTGACCTTTGCTCCATTCTTTTGGTGCTTGTTCATGTAATATCCGTGGAAATTGCTCCGTTATGCAAGAGAGTGAGCGTCCGACCCCGCGTGTTCCACTTACGAGCGGTCACCGTGGGCTGTGAGAGAAAGGGACCTAGTGCCCCAATTGGCACCGGCCAGCCCCTTAAGTGTGGGCCTCGTACCTTTGGGAGGGCAACCCTAGCCCTGCTGGCACTCTACCAGCAAGGGTCTTGATCCATCACCTCCCCTTAGCATCATTTTGTCACCCCGGGCTCGTGTGTGTGCGACGGCGAATTGGCCCCAATCTTGGACTTGATTGCTATGTGACTGTGTTTGCGGAATAGGTCCTAAGTTTTCGTTTGTTTGCTGCATGCCCCTTAGTTGTGTCACATCAAGTGGTATCAGAGCAAGTTTTAGACTTGTCTCTACAAGCCTAGGTCCTCAGGCCATTGCATTGTCATCACCCGTGTGTCGGTCATCTCCTTGTTGTGCATGTCTACCCGTGGTGGTGCTTTGTATCGGGTCGACCCCTCATCCTCGACTCCCCCTATGAATTCCAATTCCCAAGGCAACCAAGACATCCCTAGGGAGGCACCCCAAGCTCCGATGAATCGATTGAATGCTGTCCTTGACACCATCATGGAACGCTTAGATGGTTTTTCCATCTGTCTGGATAGACTTGAGGAAGCTAGGGCCCCACCTAGGAACCATGCCCGAAGAACTCCCCCTCCACGAGCTGAACTTGATAGGGAGAACCTAGAGGACGACTTTTACCATGAGCATGAGAGACCCCCACCACCTCGGCGCAATGAGAGGCGACCCCGAGAGGATCCAGATGATTTCCTCTTAAGGATGATTAAGGTAGAGGCTCCAAAATTTGATGGGTCCCATAACCCAAGTGCCTATGAAGAGTGGGAACATGGCATGGACCAATACTTTGATTGGTATCCAATGACCGAGGAGAGGAAAGTTAGGTTGGCTAAGATGCACCTTCTCAAACTAGCCAAAACCTATTGGCTAAAGGTAGAAAGCCAAAGGAGGATTAGGAGGGAAGAGCCCATTGACAATTGGCTTGACATGAAGATCCAACTTAGAAGTAAATACTTTCCCAATTCCTATAGTCAACTACTCCTCGATGAATGGCAAAGCCTTACCCAGGAAGGGAAGACTGTGGAGGAGTACATTGAAAATTTTGATTCCTATCTCCTAAGGTGTGGAGTTGTCGAGGAACCGGCCGTCACTCTGTCCCGATTTAGAAACGGTCTTCTACCCCACATCAAACGGGAGCTTTTCATGAGAGATGTGCATAGTCTTGAGATAGCCTATCAAATAGCCCGTGATGTGGAGAGATTTTCTAGGAACCCTAGGTTTGCCTCCCCTAGAACGGCCGATGTCAGGAATCCGGGTTCCCGACCCAACCTTCCTCCCTTATTAAAGACCCCTATCCCCAGTGGGGGAACTCCCACTCGGACTTACCCTTAAACAACCAATCCCACCCCTACAAGGACTACCCCACCAAACCCTCCTCCTCGGAGAGAGGAAAACCCCAAAGGAGCCACACCAGGGAGTAGTTCAGTAAAGTGCTTTCGATGTCACGGGTATGGCCACATCTCCACCCAATGTCCATCCAAAGGATTATCCAACCTTTTCATTGAAGGGGGACCTACCCCAATCCGAGGAGAGCCTGAGAGTACGATAGAGGAGTATGAGGCTGCCTTAGGCTGGGAAGAGGAGTATGAGGAACAACTCTATGAAACTGGCTTAGACCATGACCCCCTTCCCACCGACTCCCACTTAGGTGTGATTAGGTGCACCCTTACAAAGCCACAAGAGGAAGATTGGCGTAGGACCTCAATTTTTCACACCTACATCAAAATGGGAAGCCATGTTAGAAAAGTGATCCTAGACAATGGGAGTTGTGTCAACGCCGTGTCGCCTGACACCATTCAGCTTCTTGGACTTACTATCACACCCCACCCCAAGCCATACCGGGTCTCTTGGATTAACAATCACTCCATCCCGGTCAACACTTGTTGCCTTGTACCCATCACCTTCTCATCCTATCAAGGACAAGTTTGGTGTGACATTATTCCCATGGAAGTAGGGAGCATTTTGCTAGGGAGGCCTTGGATTTATGACGTCAATGCAACCATCTTAGGAAAGCCAAACACCTGCATCTTTGAACACGAGGGGAAAACCATCCGACTTAATCCCTCCCCACCACGAAAGGAGCCTTCCTCTAAAGGGACTCTCCCTTCACCACAAACCAAACCACCTCAAAATCCGGGGGTCCCACTCCCACCAACCCCACCAACCTGCCAGAAACCTACCCAGGAAGAGCCAACCAGAATGGACAAAGGCCTGCATCTCATCACAAGGAAAGAGTTGGAGGAAGAGGTAGCTCAAGGAACACCTTTGTGTGCGGTTGTCATATGCCTTGGAGAGCCAACCCCCTCCAACCCCCACCCCGTGGAAATACACCCTCTCCTGGAGGAATATAAGGATGTGTTCCCTGATGAGCTCCCTGATCAACTACCACCCATGAGGGACGTTCAACATGCTATCGATCTCGTCCCAGGAGCCACCCTCCCAAACCTTCCCCACTATCGCCTCAACCCCACGGAGCATGCTGAATTGAGGAGGCAAGTGGAGGAACTCATTAGGAAGGGCTTTCTCCATCTTAGCAAGAGTCTGTGTGCTGTCCCGGCCCTTCTCACACCCAAGAAAGATGGGACATGGCGAATGTGTGTCGATAGCAGAGCCATCAACAAAATTACCATCAAATATAGGTTCCCCATACCTAGACTTGACGATATGCTCGACATGCTAGCCAGAGCCACCATTTTTTCGAAAATAGATCTTAAAAGTGGCTACCATCAAGTGAGGATAAGGCCAGGGGATGAATGGAAAACAGCCTTTAAAACCAAAGATGGACTCTATGAGTGGCTTGTGATGCCTTTTGGGCTATCAAATGCCCCGAGCACTTTTATGCGCCTCATGATGGAGGTCCTTAGGCCCTACATTGGAGTCTTCCTAGTGGTCTACTTTGACGATATCCTTATCTACAGCCAGTCCAGGGAAGCCCACCTCAACCATCTTAGGCAAGTCTGCACTACCCTTAGGAAAGAGAGTCTCTTTGACAACTTAGGAAAATGCCATTTCATGACTAAATCCATTACTTTCCTTGGATATGTAGTTTCCACGGAGGGAGTGTCCATGGACACCGAAAAGGTCCAAGCTATCCTTGACTGGCCAGAGCCCCGCACTCTCCATGAGGTCCGGAGTTTCCATGGGTTGGCCACCTTCTATCGGAGATTTATCCGTGGGTTCAGCATGGTCACAGCCCCCATCACAGATTGCCTTAAAAAGGGGACCTTTGTGTGGACCAAGTCTGCTTCTAGGGCCTTCCGAGAGCTCAAGGAAAGGATGACCCAAGCCCCGGTATTATGCCTCCCCGACTTCTCCAAAGTCTTGGAGGTAACTTGTGATGCCTCCGGGGCAGGGATTGGCGGGATCTTCAGCCAAGAGGGACACCCAGTGGCCTACTTTAGTGAAAAATTATGTGATGCCAGGATGAAATACTCCACCTATGACAAAGAATTTTATGCCGTGGTTCAGTCCCTCCGGCATTGGAGACATTATCTCTTGCCCAAAGAGTTTGTCATCTTTTCTGACCACGAGGCCCTGAAATATCTCAACTCCCAACAGAAGCTAAACGCCCGACATGCCCGCTGGGTTGAATACATCCAGTCCTACACTTTTGTAATCAAGCATAAGGCTGGGAGTGAGAATCGTGCCGCAGATGCACTCAGTAGGAGAGTCTCCTTGTTGACCACCATTCAGGTGGAAGTCATAGGGTTTGAAAGACTCAGGGAAGAGTACTCTGATTGCCCGGACTTTGGGCCTATCCATACCACCCTGTCCACCCACTCATCTAGGGAACACCAAGATTTCATCTTCGAGGACGGGTTCATCTTCAAAGGCCATAGGCTTTGCATACCTAGAACCTCCCTACGGGATTTCCTAGTCTGGGAGTTGCATGCAGGAGGCCTGGCTGGACATTTTGGGGTGCACAAGACCATTGCTATGGTTGAGGGTCAGTTCTACTGGCCAAGTCTCAAGAGGGATGTAGCCAAAATTGTGGGACAATGTCGCATATGTGCCTTAGCCAAACAGACAAAACAGAACACTGGCCTATACACCCCACTCCCTGTCCCTGATCGTCCATGGCAGGACTTAAGCATGGACTTTGTCTTGGGCCTACCTAGAACTCAGAAGAGGCAGATTCAATCTTTGTCGTGGTAGATAGGTTTTCAAAGATGGCCCATTTCATCCCCTGTTCTAAAACCTCTGATGCCTCCCATGTGGCTCGCCTGTTCTTCGATGCGGTAGTTCGCCTCCATGGCCTACCCAAGACCATCATTTCTGATAGGGATGTCAAATTCACCAGCTATTTCTGGAAAACCCTCTGGCACCTAATGGGGACCCTCCTCAAATTTTCCACGGCCTATCACCCTCAAACCGATGGCCAGACCGAAGTCGTTAATAGGAGTCTTGGGAATCTCCTTCGGTGTCTTGTTGAGGATCGCCCAGGGAATTGGGATCTCATTCTACCCCAGGCAGAGTTTGCATACAACAACTCAGTGAATAGGTCAATAGGGATGAGCCCATTTGAAGCTGTGCATGGGTACAAGCCCAGAAAACCTACAGATCTCATTCCTTTGCCTCCACATGATAGGGTGTCTATTAGTGCTGAGTCTTTTGCCCAACACATGAAAGAATTGCATGAGGAAATCCGCAAACACATTAACAAAAGCAATGAGGTGTATAAGAAATCGGCCGATTCCCACCGACGCCACCAGGAATTTCGCGTAGGTGACTTTGTGATGGTGAGAACTGAGAGACTTTTCCCTGGGAATGTCTCCAAACTGAGGTCGCGTGGATCAGGCCCCTTCCAGGTTTTGAGGAGGATCGGCACAAATGCTTACGTGTTGGACCTCCCTGAGGAGTACGGAGTAAGTCCCACATTCAATGTGGCTGACTTGGTGCCATACAGGGGTCCCACGGTGACACCTAGTGAGGAAATTGAGCCTGCTCCACCTCTTGAGAGAGCCACCACCCATGAGAGAGCTCCACCAGTCCAGAGGGGCCAACGGGAGCAAATAGAGCAGATATTGGATAAACAGGTCACTGTCACCCGGAGCAAAGCATACGAGCGATACTTGGTCAGGTGGAAGGGCCAGCCCCCTTCAGATGATTCATGGGTGAGCAGGGAGGATCTTCAGCAGCTAGACCCCGACCTCCTGGAGCATTATCGCAGTCGAGTGGATCCTTTCTCGATAGAGTCGAGCTCTTCACAGCCCGAGGGAGTTGATGGGGACATCACCCAGGGATCCCTCTGGCTCGACACCTCTCTCCCTCCCGGAGACGGGTAGGATGCGACTTCACGACGTGACGGGTCCACGTCGGCACTGGGGCATACTACTTGGATCATATTGATGTATTTTCCCCTTTTTGCTTGAGTCATTTTTGATGTATTTGCCTTTGTTTTGAGACATGTCCCTAGGTTATCATGTTATTTACCTATGTTTTTATCTTCATGTTAAGGCTAGAGTGTCATATGGGCCCAATTAGATGGGCCTGGCCCAGGGGCGCCCTCTCCCTTCCCCACCTCCTTGCTTATTTGCTTTTTGCACTTATCTCAGGGACTTCTATGTAATTGTTTGGGATCCCTATAAATAGGACCCCAACTCCACTTGAGATGGCTAATGAGATATTGAAAGAATTTTGCCAAAGCATTAGTGCACCTCTCCCTCTCTCTCTAGCTCTCTCTCTCTCTTCTTCTCTCTTTCACTAAAGGGGGCGAACCCCTCTCTCTCTCCTCCCCCTCTTTCTCTCCCTTGAGCGAACCTGCCCCTTCCCCTTCCCCCCCTGCCACATCATCAGCCACATCATTCCCCCCACCCTTTCACCTCCCCAAGAACGATAACTATCATTAACACCTCCACTTCCCCAAGCAACCCATCCCATTCCCCATACACCCTCTCATCCTCCAAGGCACCCTTCCCTCTCCCCCAAGCACCCTTTCCACTCCCCCACATCCCCATTCATATCCCTAGGGGAATTAAACCCCATTCCCTCCACAGGCTGCGAACCCTTCCCCCCCCCCCCATCTAGCCCATTCCCCTTCATCACCTTGGCCGACCCCCTCCACCAACACCCTCCAAGCTGCGCCCCTCTCACCCCACCTCCCTCTTGGACCTCCTCATCCCCTGCTCCACCCCCTCTCACCATCCTTGAAACCTCCCTCCCCCTTCAACCATCAACACCTTCCATTCCCACCATTGCTAATCTCCACGTACATCAACCTAGTTCCACCACCATTCTCTTCACCTTGTCCAGTCTGCAGGTGGCAGAGAAAGGGTCGACTTGTAGAAGCAATCACTGATTCATACAGCGACATCTGAAGGCGTACCATACCTTTCTGGAAAGTTCGTCCAATCAGCTTCGCAGGCGAGGTGATCCCATCCCATTCTGAGTCCGGGGTTGTCCGAGAGAACCATTCTTCCCAGGCTGCGCAGGACCACCTCTGCAGAGTACCTGAACCCGAAGAGAAGCTGCCCCACGACAAACGACGGAAGATTCAGGCCATGAGCTCTTCTACAAAGATCTCCCTCGTCCAGTCTACGTTCAGAATCAAGAAGCAGAACTCCGTTCCGCGTCCGTGGGCCGAAGTTACCATTTTTCTCCCTCGGCTGCGCGGGTCTGCCTCCCACAGTCTGCAACGACCTGCCTCCACTATTCTGAGTCCCCCAGTCCTCTCCGACATCAGAAGGCTTCCCCGTCAGTTTTTCTGAAAAGAGGGCTTGTCCACAGTTCCAGAAACTCCAGCGGTTCATGATTCGGAGTCCAGAAGCGGTCGGGGCACTCTCTGCAACCTGCTGTGTGAGATCAGAAGCTGCCAGTCCCAGATTCTGTTGCTCTGTTCGAACCTCCACCACGGCCAGCAACGACATCAGAAGAATTCAACATAATTCTGAGGCGTTCCGGTTCTAGTTACGGAAAGGTCCCCTCTGGTCTCGTCATCAGAAAAATTCCAGATTGAAATCTACGGCCGCTACACCGACTGTCTGTCACCTATCACAGCAAGCAAGTCGATTCGGCAGCGGCTCCTTTTCTTGGGTTTCTCAGCTAATCTCCCCTCCCCGCCTGGCTGGCTTAACGCCCCTCCCTGTGTGGAGGTAGTGTTTGATTGTATCAGTGAAGTCCCCACCCCAAGTCCACCCTCCTGTGTGAGGCGTAGTGATTGTAACCTTTTAAACGGGCCAAGCTTCATCGGCGCAGTGTGCGGGGAATCCACACTTCTCCGAACGGGGTTGGTTTCTTCAAACCAACCAGGGTAAGCTCTGACCTTTGCTCCATTCTTTTGGTGCTTGTTCATGTAATATCCGTGGAAATTGCTCCGTTGTGCAAGAGAGTGAGCGTCCGACCCCGCGTGTTCCACTTACGAGCGGTCACCGTGGGCTGTGAGAGAAAGGGACCTAGTGCCCCAATTGGCACCGACCAGCCCCTTAAGTGTGGGCCTCGTACCTTTGGGAGGGCAACCCTAGCCCTGCTGGCACTCTACCAGCAAGGGTCTTGATCCATCACCTCCCCTTAGCATCATTTTGTCACCCCGGGCTCGTGTGTGTGCGACGGCGAATTGGCCCCAATCTTGGACTTGATTGCTATGTGACTGTGTTTGCGGAATAGGTCCTAAGTTTCCATTTGTTTGCTGCATGCCCCTTAGTTGTGTCACATCAAAACCCCTTATGCAAAAGTGTAGGAAAATAATGATATGATGATATGCAAATAGGAGTGTGCAAGTGTTGCACAAGAGGAGGTGTGCTAGAGTGCACAATGTGGAGATCTCAACATTGAGATGATAAGATAAAAGAAAGGGAGAAAGAATAATGATGCATGCAATGCTAACAACAATAAAACAAAGAGATAGGAGAAGGGGAAAGCTTATTAGTTTTGTCCAATTGAGGGCTTCAAGATCTTCAATGGAGGAAGAAGTTCCAAAGGATGAAGAGGCTCCAAATCTTCAAGGGAGGAAGAAGAACTCCATGGATGAAGCTTTAAGCATGTAGGAGACTTCTCCTTGAGCCTCCAATCCAGCAGCACCTCCCCTTAGTTGATTGATGATGATTTTCACACAAGGAGAGAGGGGTCCTATTTATAGGGTTGAAATTTGGAGTTTAATCCTATAGAAATTCAAAAATCATGTTTTAATTGGATTTGGAAGGTGATAAACTATGGCCATGTGTCCTTTCAACCTTGGAAAGCCTTAGGACTCCTTTCCCAAGTGAAAAGGGGCTCAAAAGAGAGAAGGAAGGAGGTTCTGTCAGAGTTCAGAAATCTGTAAGAAATGGCGACCAGACAGAGGGTCGCTATTTAAAATAATGCCCGCCCAAAGCGTCGCTAATTCTGAGGCATTTCGAGACGGATTCAGACTTTCCAAAATTTAAAAAGAATTGGCGACCATGAGGTGGTCGCTATTTAGAAATTAATACGAGTTTTGGATGGAGTTAAAACCTCAAAATATGGCAAGGAAATTGACGACTTTACACACCGGCGCTATTTCATGAAATAGCGACCTTCCAGGAAGTTGTGGAATCAAAAATAATTTGATATTTGCTCAAAATATGAAGAAATGAATTGGCGACCTTCCGAACGGTCGCTATTTAATCAATTAGCGACTTCCCGGAGTGTCGCTAATTGATATATCCAAAAAAACACTACAATCCGAAAGCCTGCTAGAATGGGCGCCCCCTTCCTGGGCGCCATTTAAATAGCGGCAGGCTGGCTACCACCAATTCTTTAAATAGCGGCCGGCAGGCTGCCACCAATTCTTTAAATAGCGGCAGGTAGGCTGTCACCAATTCTTTAAATAATGGCAATTGACTGCCACCAATTCTTTAAATAGCGACAGGCAAGCTGCCACCAATTCTTTAAATAGCGGCAGGCAGGCTGTCACCAATTCTTTAAATAGCGGCAGGCAGGCTGTCACCAATTCTTTAAATAGTGGCAAGCAGACTGTCACCAATTCTTTAAATAGCAGCAGGCAAGCTGCCACCATTTAAATAGCGGCAGGCTGGCTGCCACCAATTCGAAAAGCTCACGAAAAAATAGAGAAAAAATCTCAGAAAAATCTAGGAAAATAGAAAATGATAGAAAAAAATATAAAAAAGTGAGAAATCCAAGAAAAATAGGAAAAACCACTCAAACAAGGCCAATTTGACGGTTAAATTGGGGCATTATGAGGCAATATGAAATATACTCACAGTAATGTCAATTTTAGCGTGTCTACACAACCGGGGATCGGCCCCGAGCAAACGGCAGTATGCCAGCCAATTTTTTGACAACTGGGTCAGTTTCAGGATTCAAGACAACCTTCCGTACCGTATGGCACTCTGTGAAGATTCGGGGATCACCCCCGGACACCCTACATATGGTATTACACCGCCGACGCTTCAACAACCGGGTTAACTCGGGACTCTAAACAGCCTGCCGCATCATGCGACTCTTCGCCAAGGAGTTAGGGTCACCCCCACCACCAGACAAACGGCATCATCATGTCGACGCCCCAGTCACCAGGCTCAAGCAAGGGTCCTAACTAGCTGGCCATGACCCGTGACAACATCAGCAATCTATCGGGCCCACCCCCGATCACTCAGCTTGCGGGTTTACCCGCGTTCAACACAGCTACCTGAGCCGACCCGGGGGCACCCTAACTACAAGCCACGTCATGTGGCACCCATTAACGAGGTTGGGGTCTACCCTCGAGTGGCCTCCCTCCAACCCTCTGAAGTCAAAGGAAGACCCATCTGGGCCAACCACCAACTTCAGGAGCTCACAGCACCCTTATGTGGCCCACACACGCGTGTCAGGAATTTCCCGGAGCACCTGATGGCCGCACATGCTCCAGCCACTCTACAGTAAGTCCGAGCCCAACTCGGGACTCCCAGCAACCCACCGCGTCATGCACCACCATCGTGCGGCCTCGCATGCGGATCGACCTGCGCAGTCAGGTCGCGGGGGTCAAGGGGGCAGCGCCCCTTGCGGGGGTCTCCGGGGGCGGAGCCCCCAGAAGAAAAACTCTATTTATAATAGGTCAAACCCACAGTCAAACCCTCAGTCAAACCCCAGTAAAACCCTCAGTCAAACCCGGGTAAACCCCCCAGTCAAACTTGCGGGGACCGCCCTCTCCCTCCCTCCCATTAGCCAGTCCGCCTAAACCCCCCTGGGGAGGGGTTTAGGCAGACCAGCCTGACCCCTCAGGCTGGTCCGCCTAAACCTCCTCCGTAAAAATAAAAAAATTACTTTTTAATTAATTAAAAAGTCATCCGCTAGCCCGCCTAAACCCCCCCTGGGGTGGGGTTTAGGCGGACCAGCCCAGCCCCCTAGGCTGGTCCGCCTAAACCCATTCCGGCCAAAAAAAGGTTTTTTAATTAAGGAAAACCCCTCCGTGAGGGGTTTAGGAGGACCAGACCAACCCCTTGGACTAGTCTGCCTAAACCCCATCCAGGGGAGGGGTTTGGGCGGCCCAGACCAACCCTATGGGCTGGTCTGCCTAAACCCTTTACCCCTGCAGTATTCAAATGGTTTACCCGGGCTAGGTTGAACCCTTCGCCCTAGCCCGCCTAAACCCTTCCATGACCTTCCAAATTCCCTATAAAAGCCCCTTAGAAGCTCAAGGGGTGATATGCATGCATGAATCAAGGCTTCCAGTGATCTCCAAGCATCAAGCGGCTCCAGGCAACTAGCATGGAGAATTGTGTGTGGGTGACTTGGTCGTCGGCTAAGGATGCCGAGAGTATGTCACTTGTACTTCCCTCACACGGTGTTCCGCTATGACACACAAGTCTACCCCCGCCACGTGTGTGAAGTTATGACAAGGGTGAATGCCCCCTCATGCTGGGACTTTCCCTCGCGTGCCCGTCGACCGCAACTACGCACGCACTATGACGTCACGCTTCCCCGCAGTCACGAGGCCATGTTCGACCGCTCGAATCAATCCATGATCGACCCTCGCCCAGACACCAGCCCGATGTTTTCTCCAGCTATCCAGTCATAGCCCCTCATTTGGCGAAGCAAACATGGCCCGTGCCACGAGAGGGACCCTCTATAAAACACGCGGATATCCGCCTTATCCAGCATTGACCCGGGGACCGACCCACGCGTCGGAATTGTCCCGCGGCTTGCACCCATTGTACTTCGGCCTCCTCAACCCATTTATAAAGCCCACGTGGCTCTCATATAGCATGAAACTAGTTGAACACATGTACATGTACTCAGGTCTCAGCCTCTTCATGGCACCCACCTCCTTCAGTCACAACGGTGCCCCCGGCACCCGACTGCCAGTCACATCGGGCCCCGAGCACGACCATCGAGGTCTCACGGCACCTGTCTCCTCCAGTCACATCGGGGCCCGCAGCACCCGATCACTCAACAACTCCAGTCACAATGGTGCCTCTGGCACCCGACTGCCAGCTACTCCAGTCACATCAGGGCCCGCGGCACCCGATCACTCAACAACTCCAGTCATAATGGTGCCCCCGACACCCGACTGCCAGCTACTCCAGTCACAACGGTGCCCCCGGCACCCAATTGCCAGCTACTCCAGTCGCATCGGGGCCCGCGATACCTGATCACCCAACAATTCCAGTCACAATGGCCCCCCCGGCACCCGACTGCCAGCTACTCCAGTCACATCGGGGCCTACGGCACCCGATCACCCAACAACCCCAGTCACAACGGTGCCCCCGGCACCCGACTGACAGCTACTCCAGTCACATCAGGGCCCGCGGCACCCGACCACTCAACTTCCCCAGCACAACAGTGCCCACGACACCCCTACCGCCCCGACCTCGACACTGTCTCATGTCCGGAATACATTATTGCGACGCCCCTCGGGCGCCATCCTGCTAAGTCATAGGTCCTTTGACGGACACTATGTACAGATACGGAACTACCCACGTAATAATGCAATGACCCGGGGACCGTCATGAATGTCAGAATTATCCCGTGGCTTGAAAGCAATTGTAATCGGGCTCTCATGCCCCCATATAAATGCCTTTCATGGCATATAAGTCGTGTAATCCAGTCAGAGAGCGGATCCCCCTCCTCGCCGGAACCAGTCTCTCTGCCCCCAGTTATCCCTATTGCGTTGCTGTTGCCCTGTCGCTGTTGCACGGACTAAGCCCTCCCGACGTCGCGGCTCCCAGGGTCCCTAACTCTCTCTTCGGCAGTAGAAACAAAGGTATTTGGATTCAATCCGATGTAAAATAAACACCGATTTCTTGCGACCGGTGGGGAAAGACGTCCAGTACAAGAATCCCCATAATCGCCTGCGCACTCGCACCCATGAAACCCCTTCTATCCACGTGTCACCCGATCTCTCGAGCCACGTGCCACGTCCTGGCGATGCTTCCCCGGTCAATCATTGGTTCCATAGGTGATTGTCGAGAAATCGACTGGCATGCCCGCATTCCACCCAGCCATCCCTGTCCCAGTCTCCCAGAATGATGAACCATACGCCATCCCTTCCAGCGCGTTCATATCGTTCTCTCTGCCTTCTTCTGAATACCCCCGGAATCCCCGCGTGCCCAGTCAACCTATCTCGGCCTTCCGTAAAAGGCGAGTGTGCATCCCCCGCCGTGAGGAAAAAACAACATGTGACTCCCCGCGCGCGTAAAACAGCTACTTTGAATCAGCCTGGACCAGACCTAATTGTACCTGAATTGGGCATACACCATGTTTGAACTGGTTTATGAACTGTAAAGTGTCGTAAACTATACACAAAGGCACAATCCAGAATACTTTTCTTTCTTTTAAAAATTGGCCTATATACATGAGAACCAGTCAGTTTTAACCAGCTTGTTCTGATCTTGAATCAAGACTAGCCTTCCCATTCCAGTTCCACCAGTAATTTCTTAATGCATGCCTCGCCTATCTGGTGAGACAAGTAGAGAACCAGATAGGGTCATTATAAGAGTATATTCACCTCCCAGTGACCCCAATGCCTCCACATTCACATCCCAGTGACCCCACTCACCTATTTGATCTCAATCACTCTCCATCACCTTTTAATATGTCCACTGCCTCCACATTCCTAGCACAATGCTGGACTCCATAATACTCTTTCAGAATGCCCCCAATGCAATCAGTAATGCCACCATGTCCTCGTCTTCATCACTGGAAGCCAAAAAAGGGCAGGCTAGATTGGACCTCTGCACTGATGCCTTCTCTGTCTCTACTATCCCTTCTCAAATTCCATTCATATCCCAGTTGGTTCTGGTAGCCACTGTATTAGCTAACTCTACTCAAAAGTCCCATGACCCAAATAGAAAGGAAACTTATCCAACTTCACATTCTATCCACCTCATTCCATTCCAATCATTTGCTTTTGCACATGATAGATAGCCAAAGTGATTGGAAATAAGTCAACATTAGAGATGATACAAATGTTCACACACGCACACACAAAAGCATGAACACATGCACACCTCACCCCCCAACAACAGAACATGCACACATATAGGCCACTACATCTTCATCAGGTGATCATAGTAGAAATTTAGCATGAAAGACATTTGTAGTTAACGTATGTTAACTCAATGGTATTACAAGTGAAAATTTTAAAGTGTTTGAAAGATTAGGGGTTTTTTCACATATATGAATAGTGCAAGGGGTTTTTTACATATACACCATATTTTAAGGGGTTGCTTGGAAAAACTTTTGAATGATTAAGGGGTTTTCACATATACGTATAGTGTAAGGGGTTTTATACAAGATAGTGGTAGCCCTGTCCAGATATATACAAGTCCCAAAGCTACAGTTAAAAAAAAGAAAAGTACAAAGTCTTAGGACATACCCCGACTGGCAGAAGCTAGACAAAAATTAAAGCCGTAACTTCTATACAAGAGCGCCTCTGCCAGAGCCAAATTACAGTCACCCGCCTCTGCCATGCCGTGGTCACCTCGCGGCTAGCTGCTGCATAGATTCCTCCAAGGCCTCCCTTAACATGCTCTCCTGTTGTTGACGCCTACGCCCTACACCACGCTGAGCCGACTACCGACGCATCCTCTTGTTCCGTCGGCGTGGACCACGGACAGGGGAAGAGGATGCAACTGGCTCCTCCTGAACCATCTAAGGGAGACCCTACTGGAATTGCAACGCCTGACCATGCTCCTAGGAGCGCAGTAGCTCTACCTCCAAAATCATCGCCATCCGAAACGCTACCTCCACGTCGGTGACCCCGGACACCATGAGGGTTTGACGAATCTCGGGTTTCAGTCCAGCAATGAACTGTTGAGTCAAAAATCACGGATCCGCCATGGCCGAAGGTGCATAATGGCTCAATTCCCTGAACCTTGCCCAATACAGGGCAACTGGCAGCAGCGCTCCCTAAGCCAATGTCAGAAATTGGGTGGACAAATCAAAAATATCCACTGCTCTAGGTGCACCGCGGACTGCATCTACCGGAGGGGCCGGTACTCCACACTGCACGTCCAGGGCCCCTGCGGCTAGCTCTGCCTGGGACCGCACCTCCCCCCTTTACGCCATCACAGATCCTAGCAGCCCGCTTTCTGTTTGACAAAAATTAGGAATTGAAAAGTTTAGTATTTTTATCCCCCTCATTTAACCATTTAATTTAGGCTTTTTGGCACCAAAAAATTTTCTCCTGTAGGTGAATTTTATCAAAGCATGTTCTTCACCGAGTTCAAAGTATTCGAATTGGCCGGCGAGGGATTAGGATCAAACATGATCTAAGCATCAAGAAAGGAATCCTCCACCTGCTGAATGTTAGCAAATAAATAACCAAAAATAGAATTGTTCCAATCCTTTAGCATGGCTTTCATATGTTTTAGTTTTATGGCCAATTAAGGCAGGAGGCTAGCTACACATAACCGTGCACTCTTGGAATAGAATATGAGTACCACTTGAACATAAATGGGTCCCACCTCAATCTGGTAGGTGGGTCACAAATAATAAAAAAAACTAAAACCTTAATGTGAGCCAAGCCCCAACCAATATAAACCTACGTACAGAACTGTTTCGAACAAGATTTGGATATCAGCAGAGATGTAGGGTGTGGGTCAAATTATTTCTTAATCACTACTTCGGTCCAATTATATTGTAGACACCTAAACTAACATGTCTATGAACAACAAATTAAATAGAAGCAACCATGTGGACATAGCTAGACCTTTTAAGGATGGATTTGGGAACTTGTCAGACCAAACCTGATCTGCATGTTGGATCTTCTAGTCAGGAGAAATATGTGATGCGGGATGGACATGCGACCAGGGACTCTAGCTTGCGGACGTCCCTATGCGAGAGAAACGCGGGATCGTGCGCGGTTGAGAAACCGGCAATGAGCCTCGGGTATCGGCTTTTCCGCGTGTACTCGACTCGAGTCACGGGACGGGCTCACTCACTCACTCTCGCAGCGGTGATAAAAATGAATATCGAGCTAATTAACATATCACTCTAGCAGCGGCATTCAAAAATATACGAATTTAGCAAAATGCCAAAGTAGGAGGGTGGCGAGTGTACCTCCACGCTCTGGGCGTGGGGAAGATGACCCCGGCCGAAGCTCGTACTCTCGGTGTACAAATATTAACAATAATTATAGAAATGGTTTTAAGGCCCACTCCACGCAGGGAGGTAAAGGGCAATAATGTGGGACCCGGGAGTAGCGAACTCGGGTTGACGGGTAGCAATTTGGACAGTTCTCAAGCCAAAGGCGGGCTGCTGCTCTGAATGGTTCTGCGGGGCCCGCAAGACAACAGGTGGGTCCGGCTGCTGGGACGGCAGTACCCGGGTGTCTCCCGGCTGCTGCGGCTTGCTGGGGCGCTGTTGGAAGGTTGCTGATCGATCCCCGGGAGCGGCGGTGACCGAGTGTGCGTCGGCGTATTTTTTGAGGAATTAATTCCCTGACTGATTGTGCTGGCTGGGCTCGGATCTGCTCTGCGCGCCTTCATAAAAAGATTTCTTGTGGCCAGATCCGGTGTCGGATCGACGCAAACTTGGTACCGATGGATAGAGGACTCAGAGGGATACAACATATAAATTTTTCAGATCCATCAAGTGAATGGATTGAAAATGAAAATGACTGTCCCTCAAAGGTTTCTGCTGGCTCGGACTGACAGACACACATGATAGACTGAGTTTTCCCTGAAATGAATTTTGACCGACTGGAAAACAATAGACCTAGACTCCAGAAAAATTATGGGTGGAATGGGGGAAAGTGAGGAACACGTATGATTTTTTTGGAGATTTATAGAGATGTATAAGGGGGTGGGAAAAATAGAAGAACAGACTCCTATCCTGGAGATTTGCAAACTGGCAGATTGTCAGGGGTGGAACTACAATTATAGGAAAAATAGCAAATGACCGTGGATTGGCATGAAATGTAAAATAAAGACTGGGGATAACAATAAGAACAAACACTCAAAATTACAGCTCGATCAGATCTCTTGATATGGAGATAAAAATCGGGCTTCAACCTCCTGTCCTGATGTGGACAGAATTTCGACGCGGCGGCGGTGGCGGTGCGACGGCGGCTCGATGGCGGCGGCGGCGGCAGGGCTGAGCTTCACACTCAGAGAGGGGGAGGAGAGGAGGCTTCACACCTCAAGAAATTCACAGAACTCTATCTGCAAGGGGGTGGGAGAGAGAGAGAGGGGCACCCTTGTGCTTCCTTGGACAATTTATGAAATTTTCTCACATTAATTCTATCAAAAGGAAATTACATGGAATATATAGAAAAGTAAAAATGACCTTAACTACCCCTAGATCTAGGGTTAGGGAGGGGTAAACTAGGGATATGATTTTCTTCCCCCATGTGGTCAAATGACCAAATGAAATAAAAATACAACATGGAATATAATACATTAAAGGGGGGGGGGCCTTGACTTAAGGGTGGCCAATTTTGAATTTCTTTTTAACTTGTCCCCCCATGGTCCAAGTCCAACTTTGGACTTTGAACTAGCCTCACATGGGCCCTAGAACCTAGGTGGACCAATGAGAAAGAAGATGGGAGACCCTGCTGGACCCACTAGACTTTTACAAATAAACCCAAGGACTTAAAAAATTAGCTCTTTAGCTTATAATGCTTTACAATTGCAAACCCAATTAGCCAAGGGTATAAATACAAACAAAAGGACATAAATGTAAAATAAAAATATTAGTGCTCAGTGTTGATTCCCATCAATTCTCCCCGGGTGGGAAGAACTCGACCCCATTGAGTAAGGGGTGCAGCTGCTCGTGTGGCTCCGGCGGATTCGTCACCGAACCTGGAAGCACGGAGTACGCTCCACTCCAAGTAATCGTCACTTGCTCATCCCGTATATATTCGATATACTCACGCTGCTGTGGGAATGAGGCTAGAGGTGGACACTCTGGTGTGGGGTTACTCTCAAAGGGGAGGAGGCGACTCGAAGACTCACTAGGAATCACCACTGAGTCCCTTTATGTGACTAGATCCGATATGTTGAGGTAGGGCCGATCCCAAATTTTGGCGAGTCTACAGCATATGCAATAGATCCGACTTGCCTCGCACTCGAAAGGGAGTAACAATGCGAGCTGATAAAAGACCGACTCAACTCAATGTATGTAAACTCACTATGCATTCGACAGATAAACAGTACGAAACAAAGACTCACACATGACCCTAAACAACCCTATTGTTAGTCCGACTCATACATATGCAATGGTGGACCAGGACATCCGAATGTGTGCCATGCATACACAAGATGCAACTGGTGGTAGGCGAAATGGGGGAGTCCTAGACATCCTAAAGTGATCCACTCATGCACAGACGACCCTTTGGATTTGGGAGGTTTGGGAGGGCTAGGAGTGCGGAATGCACCTTCTTCGTCAACCCTATATGTTTGTATCTATCGCCAGTGGACGGGCTCCTGGCTGAGTCTAGGTTGACTGGCCCGAGTGAGAGGGGCGTGGTAGGGGACTTCCCTGACAAGGTATAAAGGAAGTGATGGGTCACGAGGCCCACTAGGGAAGGGGTCGAATGGATCAAAGAATGTGTGACCCCTCGTGGCAGGTTCCTCCATTACATAGTCCCATGTTTGAAATTCATGAAGGTGTAAATGGTCACGTTCATCCATCGTGATAGATGGGACAGTGTATAGAAGATATGGTTCCTCCCTCGGGATAAAGGGAATGTAGTTAGGCTCGACCGACATGGGGAGGAACAAAAGAACCTCCGTGGTGACATGACCCACGGTGCACACAGAGATAATGGACCCTAAGGCCAGATGGGTGAAGCTACGACTATTGGGTTGGTCGAAGCCTCGGGCCAATAAGTGCGTCAACTTCCATTGCCAGTCTAAACCCTTAGTAAGGTCATCCAATGTATCAACATGGTGACTAGATCGGAATGTGGTATGGAATGAGTTGACCGGCACTAATGGTAGTGTAGGGTCCATGGATGGATAGGAAGGTGGACTAGGGACCAAGCCGATCTTGAGCCAACTAAGTAGTGGCTCGGCGATGAATAGCTTTCCCGTTAGAAACACGGGTGGCTCGGGCTGAGGTGGCTCCAAATGAGGTGACTCCGAATAAAGATCGGACGTAGATGGCAATGGAGCTCTAGGGGAGGGGTTCCCTGACTAGGGTGGGGGAGGCCGTGGAGTAGGCTGTCCGACCGGCTCGGGACTCGGCTGAGAGGTAGATGCTCGCCGAAGGGAGGCATCAAACCTTGCCTCGAAAGGCTCAACCTCTAGAGCGACCAGATAAGACTGCGCGAGAGTGAACGCATCGCGGCAAAGACATTCAAACTGGAAGTGAAGCCGCAAACCTCTCCGGAACTGAAATGCGGTCGTGGTGCTCTCCTGTCCAACTCCATATTCCAACCGGTACTTATCATAGTCCCGAATGTACTCCAACATGGACTTGTTGCCTTGCATGGGTCTACTCGAGGTGCATGGATTGGCCATAGTTGCACATAAGATGGGAATTGGTTCCCCTAGGAGTGGACATGCATTTGAACACTTTTTTTTATTTTTTATGCAAAACTTTTAGGCAAGACTAATGCAAGCACCTAGACACGACTCTAAATGGTAAAAAGGAGTAAAATGCGGACTCGACTACAAACCTAGACTCAACCGATATCCGGTACTTGGCGGAGTTATGGGATCCGAAGATCCTCTCTCACAAATGTGCGACCTTCCCGATAGGCGTAACCTAACGTTCGGGCAACACCTTTTAATATACCGAGTAAAGGAATGCAAATACAACCTTGGACCGACTTAGACTCTTTTTTTTTGTTTTGTTTTCAAGCAGAGACTACCCTAGACTCAACCTTACGATGTGATACCAATTTGATGCGAGACGGACACGCGACCTGCGACTCTAGCTCGCAGACGTCCCTATGCAAGGGAAACGCGGGATCGTGCGCGGTTGAGAAACCGACAATGAGTCTCGGGTATCGGCTTTTCCGCGTGTACTCGGCTCGAGTCACAAGACGGGCTCACTCACTCACTCTTGCAACGGTGATAAAAATGAATATCGAGATAATTAACATATCACTCTAGTAGCGGCATTCAAAAATATACGAATTGAGCAAAATGCCAAAGTAGGAGGGTGGTGAGTGTACCTCAACGCTCCGGGCGTGGGGAAGACGACCCCGGCCGAAGCTCGTACTCCCGGTGTACAAATATTAACAATAATTACAGAAATAGTTTTAAGGCCCACTCCACGCAGGGAGGTAAAGGGCAACAATGTGGGACCCGGGAGTAGCGAACTCGGGTTGACGGGCAGCAATTTGGACGGTTCTCGAGCCGAAGACGGGTTGTTGCTCGGAACGGTTCTGCGGGGCCCGCGGGACAGCAGGTGGGTCCGGCTACTGGGACGGCGGTACCCGGGCATCTCCCGACTGCTGCGGCTTGCTGGGGCGTTGCTGGAAGGTTGCTGATCGATCCCTGGGAGCGGCGGTGACTGAGTGTGCGGCGGTGTATTTTTCGAGGAATTAATTACCGGACTGATTATGCTGGCTGGGCTCAGATCTGCTCTGCGCGCCTTCACGAAAAGATTTATTGCGGCCAAATCCGGTGTCGGATCTACGTAAACTTGGTACCGATGAATAGAGGACTCATAGGGCTACAACATATACTGTCTTCATATCCATGAAGTGAATGGATTGAAAATGAAAATGACTGTCCCTCAAAGGTTTCTGCTGGCTCGGACTGACAGACACACATGATAGACTGAGTTTTCCATGAAAACAAATTTTGACCGACAGAAAAACAATAGACCTAGACTCCAAAAAAATTATGGGTGGAAGGGGTTAAAGTGAGGAACATGTATGATTTTTTTGGGGATTTATAGAGATGTATAAAGGGCTGGGAAAAATAGAAGAAAAGACTCCTATCCTAGAGATCTGTAAACTGGCATACTGTTAGGGGTGGAACTAAAATTATGGGAAAAATAGCAAATGACCTCTGATTGGCACGAAATTTAAAATTGAGACTAGGGATAACAAGAATAACAAACACTCAAAATTTTAGCTCGATCAGATCTCATGATGTGGAGATAAAAATTGGGCTTCAACCTCCTGTCCTGATGTGGACAGAATTCCGACGCGGCGGCAGTGGCGGTGCGATGGCCGCTCGATGGCGGCGGCGGCGGTGGGGCTGAGCTTCACACTCAGAGAGGGGGAGGGGAGGAGGCTTCACACCTCAAGAAATTTGCAGAACTCCATCTGCAATGGGGTGAGAGAGAGAGAGAGGGGCGCCCTTGGGCTTCCTTGGCCAATGTCTGAAATTTTCTCACATTAACTCTATCAAAAATAAATTACATGGAATATATAGAAAAGTAAAAATGACCTTAACTACCCCTAGATCTAGGGTTAGGGAGGGGTAAACTAGGGATAGGATTTTCTTCTCCCATGTGGTCAAATGACCAAATAAAATAAAAATACAACATGGAATATAATACATTAAAGGGGGGGGCCTTGATTTAAGGGTGGCCAATTTTGAATTTCTTTCCAACTTGTCCCCCCATGGTCCAAGTCCAACTTTGGACTTTGAACTAGCCCCACATGGGCTCTAGAACCTAGGTGGACCAATGAGAAAGAGATGGGGGACCCTGCTGGACCCACTGGACTTTTACAAATAAACCCAAAAACTTTAAAGACTAACCATTTGGCTTATAATGCTTTACAATTGCAAACCCAATTAGCCAAGGGTATAAATACAAACAAAAGGACATAAATGTAAAATAAAAATGTTAGTGCCCGGTGTT
Organism: Amorphophallus konjac; assembly: GCA_022559845.1. NCBI lineage: Eukaryota > Viridiplantae > Streptophyta > Magnoliopsida > Alismatales > Araceae > Amorphophallus > Amorphophallus konjac. Next base: position 63,661,310 of record CM040123.1, on the reverse strand, counting down.
GATTCCCATCAATATGTATATTGCTAACAGGCGACATAGTGTCTGAAACGCTACCAGTACCAAAACTATACATGTCAGATTGCCTATTTAATGAAAGAAATCAAATAGCTAGATACTAGCATACCATGGAGACTATGTAAGTAATCGTCACTAACATACATCCTTTATTTGCCCCTGGCATCACCCTCCCACCCTCACTTCCATGCCCCTTCCCTCTCTAATTTAGTTAATATTAAATAAGAATTCCTAACTATAAATCTAATTAAGATTACATAAATTAAAATAAAATGAAACAACATATAAAAATAAAATCAATTTTTTACTTATTGTTTATTCACAGAAAAACTCTGATTCTTTCGTTCCCGTCCTCTCGACCGATTATCCTACCATGAATAAAAAATATATTGAATAAAATAAAATAAAATAAATTTTTCTAATTGTATGAGACCGTGAGGGTGAGAGAGGGCAGGAGCAGGGAGGGGGAGGGAGGGCAACGGGAGAGGGAGAGAGGGCGGGAGCAGGGAGGGGGAGGGGGGCCTACGGTGCTTGTGTGCATGTGTCTGTGTCTGTGTGTGAGTGTGTGCGTGTTTCTGTGAGGGGAGGGGGGCCAACGGGAGAGGGAGAGAGGGAGGGGGAGGGGGGGCGGACAACACAGAGAGAGAGAGGGACAAGACCGTGAGAGGGGGAGGGAGAAAGGGAGAAGGAAAGGGAGGGGGTCAACCACCCCCGACCGGCGCCTCCTCTGCCGAGTGTGTGCGTGAGAGGGAGTGATGGAGCGGGAGAGGGAGAGGGAATGAGGAAGACTAAGAGGGGGAGAGAGAGAGGGAGAGAGAGAGAGTGTTCCATAGAGAGGGAGAGGGTTTATGTACCGAAGTGAGAACGAGGACGGCTCCGGCGAGGATGATCGACGATGGTGAGTTATGGCCGACGATCGAGGACGAGGACGGCGATGGCGAGGATGACCACGGCCGGCGACGATGGGCTGCGACGGTGGTAGGGAGACGGAGGAAAGAGAGAATGGGAGGGAGAGTGAGGGAAAAGTTAGTGATAGGGAGTGGGGGGGACGGTGTCGATTTGGTTGGGGGTGGGATTTTCAGACGAAACATAAGTCCGTCTGAAAATTATCTGAAATTTCAGATGGATTAATTTTTGTCTGAATATAAGTCTCAAATTGAGACGGATAGTACGACAGATAAGTATCTGTCTGAAATAGCGATGAAATTTCACATGAAATATATCCGTCTGAATTTTAGACCGATATTCCGACGCAAATTAGCCATCTGAAATTTTCGTCGCAAACAGTGCCTTTTCTTGTAGTGTGAGTCACTTATGTGATCATGTGTTTTCGAAACAAATAATTTGGCACGTGATCCTAGGATGGTTGGTACATTAACAGATGATTCCAGAGAGAGAATATTCCACTTTAACAAATGGACCAATGGCTGAATTTCCTAAAGGATAAGATTATTTCATAAAATGGTTTTTCTTTTCTATATATACAAGCCTTCTTCCTTCGAAGCAGGTGGGGCTACCGTGAGAAGAGTAAGCTGCAAGTAAGGGCAAAGAGAGTCTGTGAGAAGGAGAAGAAGAGAGAGAAGAGAGAAGAGTGAGCAGAAGATCTGAGAGAGAGTTTGTGAGAAGAAGACGAAGAAAGAGAAGAGAGATCGTGAGCTCATTTCAGTAGTTGGAAGACCCCGTTTTATGAGAAGAAACTGAGTGCAGCTTGGAGCAATTGAAGATTTGTTCGTCCATTGGCCTCTGGATCAAATCCAAGCCATCTTGTTCTTAGGAGCTATATTCTTTCTTGCTTTCCATTGTATTTTTCTATTTGTTCTTTTTCATCTTTCCTTGTTACTTCCGATACTTTGTTTGGAGGTCGGGTTAAGCTGTGTATCAGCGGGTTTGTAGCAAGCTGTGAGGCTCAGCGGATATCAAGCTGTGATGCTCAGCGGGTTAAGCAAGCTATGATGCTCGATGGTGTAGCAAGCTGTGAGGCTCAGCAATTCAAGCTGTGAGTCAACGGAATCCTCACTCAGGTTGAGTGGTGGGTGGATGTAGGTCTACTTGGTGCGGACTAAACCTGTCACGCCCCGAGATATAAGTATAGCGGAAGATAATCGGGAACGTGAAGAGCCGACAAGAGAAGCCTCAAGTGACAATAACAATCAGAGTGCAAATCATTCACACATAAGATGAATGGACACCATAATTGAACAAAAATCTAACTTTTTTTGATAATAATAATCAAGTACATGATATTGACTCTTTGACTAACTAGACTCAATAAAGCAAAAATTACATAATTGACTTTTGATTAGACTAGCTACGGCTTCTCTCGAACCATCAATCACTCTCGGATCCAACACTTGAATAATCTGAATCCAACCTGCTAGATTGTCCTGAAAAGATTGAAAAAGTAGGGAATGAGCACACTTGCCCAGTAGATATCTTTGTATCAACATGAAGAGCACATTTAAGTAGTTAGCATTTTAGCTCTAGAAATAAAGATAAATGAAATATGGTAAAACACGTGGTATAAACCAAAGTAACACAAGTATCAAGATACGATGAAGATAAGAGATATGCGAGCATGATTGAGCAAGTATATAACAAGAATGTAAGCTCGGCCTTTCATGAACGAGAATGTACTAACACTTAACGAGAACGCACTTTTCATAACTAGAAAGTCATGTATTACGCAAGAATGTAATTTCACTAGATGGCCTCGTGGATTTCACTCATTTATAAAAGAAAGTACTCCCAGTGCAATGCGACGCCAGTGTTCATCATACCCCATAGTTTATAGCATGTTTCCGGCAATCAGCCAAGGGGGCTAGAGTCGAGCCCTTGGACACAATTAGTGTCCGATCCGCATCTTCACGTTATAAATCTAGCTACTTCCACGAGTATAACAATAAAGTCCAGCCAACAATGTAACAATTCAAATAATAAGCTCATGATAGCAAATATCAATGTTAGAACGTACCAAATATGATCATGATAGTTCAAAGAATGATTTAACACAAGGTCATGCCACGGGAGAAATTCGACAGCATAACGGTACATTCATTAACTTTCATAGTTCATTAGATAACTTTTGAACAAGGTGTTAGGTTCTAGATAATCAATAGACCATCTAAGAACTTAAGAAAATCAACCCTTAGGTCAAACCTTGGGTTAAGAATACTTGAGACAATAGCGGTCATGACTGGACCGTTTATTGGAAATAGCGATCGTTTACTAGACCATTTCTATACAGTAGCGGTCAGTACTGGACCATTTATTGACAAAGTCAATGCATGAAAAAAGAAAGTGTCGACGCAATGAAAACTCTGGAACCTTGCGATCATGGCACGGCCGCTAGGCGTCTTTGGCGGTCATATATGTAAATGGCCGCAACTAGACTCTGGTGGTCTAGTGGATGGCCGCTAAGATCCAGAACATAGAACACTCTGGTAAAGTGCTTTCTAGACAATTGGGTTTTGAGGGTACAACTAGCTCGACGTCCTAGTGGGAATCCCAGGCTTGCGGAGACTTATGGAGGCCTTGAAACAAGATCACCTAGTCTGATGGAAGAAATATCCAACGGAGAGGATCACAAGTCCAAGATTGTGTGCTTATAAGTACAAAGTGTATCTAATGGCCACGCACCGGGGTACGCACCATGTACTTAAGAAAAGACTATAGATGAGAAAAGATCATGATAAAACAACGATTAAATCAAACTTAAACAAGTCAATGAAGTATGTCAAATATGATCATTAGTACAAGAATATAAGTTTTGGCATGAAATAGCATACGTTAAAAATAGGTATTTAAAACATGAAAGACATGAAACCTAACATGTTTAGTGCACTATATAACCAAGTTCATAAATGTATAGTCACAACCAGGAATAAGGCCTAATTATCTAGGCTTAACGTATGTTAAATAGGGTCAATCAGTAATCTGTTTGGAGTTAACAAGTTGTCGAGAACAGATAGAGCCTAGCGGTCAAGGGAGGACTACATGCAGGTGTTTAGCAGTCTATCGCATGGCTGCTAAAGGACTTTGGCAGTCATAGGAAGACCGTTTCTCCCTGTCTGTTAGCAACATGAATAATACCGAAGTGCACACTCATCTAGGGTACTAACTCATATAGAATGTGCTAGACAGAGAGGAAAATGTTTCTATAATGAATATAACTAATGGAGATACATAGGTTGTCGTGAATTAAGCTAACAATATTATCTTTGTCATTAAGGGTAGAAATCATGCATGCAAAAATAACTTAGATGCGCAGTGCCAATAAAACCTTAAATACTTCATGTAGAAAGCATGAAAATTCATGAAATTAAAGGGCTTTTATTCTTAACTTGATATTTTAGCCATCCACGAGATAACCGACCTCTGGGACAAGCTTTAGACTTTGAATTTCTAGCTAGAAGATCGCTCAGGTTCCTGCACGTCCTGTGCTAAACCAGCAACTTCCTGCCCCTCTATCTTCTGATTCTCTTCACCTAAAACTGTGAAATTTGGAGGGTAGGTATAAGATACGAAAGTGAACAAAATGTTCTAAAGGATCAACTTCTAAATACCTCTATTAGGGCATCTAATATCCTGATCTTCACTAGATCGGCGCACTAGTTCCTGTGCAGCCTGTAGCAAACCAGCAACTTGTGGACGCCCTAGTTCTTCAATGGCTGGGTCTTCTAGCACGAAAATTGGAGGAGAGTTAGATAAAACTAAGGAGAATAAGATCTTATAAAGAACCAACCTGAGATATCGTCTCCTTACCTTCGAAATATGTGAGCCAACATTAGGGTTCGCATGAGTCGAAGTTAGGGTCTATTTATAGGGTTTTGACTTAGGGCTGAGGATTTGATCAAACTTAGAGTCCTAATTATGTGTAGGATCGATCCCCAAGAGTCCTAGATATGTTTACATGTCCACATACTTTGATCCATGAGGATTTGGATGCCAAAGATCCAAGTTTTTCACGTTTCTATAACTCACGGATCTGGGGTTGTTTAGCTGTCATAGCCGGACCGCTAAGGTACACTTGCCGGTCTCGCGATAGACCGCTAGGTGGCGCTTACTCCAAAAATTTTGAATTTTTCTATTTATCTCCTATTTGTCCCTTATTTGATCTATTTGTCCCCTTTATCTAATTTAATTCTGTAAATTACCATAATTACGTTTCTATAATTGGGCTTGGGCCTAAAAGACTTAGATTTTGGTCCATGGGCCCATTCTGAGTGGCTAAACCCTTTGGTCAATATAGGGCCTTTAAGTGGATTTAATTATCTCTTAATTCTCTTAATAGCCCATTAAGCCTTTTTAATTGCTTAATAATTATATTAAATCCTTAGAAAATTCTTAGGAAAAATCTGGGGTGTTAAACCCTCCCCCACTTAAAGAGAATTTCATCCCCAAATTCAGTGTATGAGTTTTAGGAAGAGTGTGATTAATTATACCAATAATTTAGGCAATTGATGAATATGAATGGGTCAAGATGGTACCTTTGATCGCTTTACCTTCATCGTCCAAGATGACATTTAGTCGGCCTCGTCGCCCGCGTCCATTGTTATCCCTTGAAGATTGTTCCTTTATGAGAGGACACATGGGCAAGCGATGTTCCCAACTTCCATATTTGAGACAAGTGCCGAGACGATTCTTGTGTGATTATTTTAGTTTCATCGATCTGTATTCACAGGGATATGCGCTCTTCAAGTATCTATTGGTTGATTGAGTTCGATTCATTTCTACACTATAATATCATAATATGCTAAGTGTTTGATTTATGCTCTGCATGAACCAGTGCATGCCAAGGTTAGCTTATGTTTAGTTCTAGCATACCATCACATGTTTGATAGTGGTTCTGACAGAACCTTTGGATGTTGTTAGCTTCCGTTTGATAGATCTGTTAGACATTGGTTCAGTGAAAAGGAGTCTGAAGAATTAGTTCAGTCCTATTTAGTTTGAATTGGGCGCGAGTTTTCAATAGAGCCATATTTTGATAGAGGGATCTATTCACCCCCCCCCCCCTCTAGATCCCATTGGGTGCAAGGATGGGATCTAGAGGAGGGGTGAATAGATCCCTCTATCAAAATATGGCTCTATTAAAAACTCGCGCTCTACCTAGAGCAACACTCAAACACTTAGCGTGTAACTAAGATTGCAACGCTGAATGGATGTGAATGAAACGAGCCTAAGCAAACATCTAACGAACACAACCACACAATCAAATCACAAAACACAAAGGATTTTTAGGTGGTTCGGCCAGACACCCAATCTGCCTACATCAACCCCTCACTCAACCCGAGCGAGGCTTCCCGCTGATTCACAGCTTGAATCGCTGATTCACAGCTTCGGGGATTAGATCCCTACAATCCACTGAGCAATACAGCTTGCTGACCAAAAGAAAAAATCCTCTACATCGCTAGCAACATAGCTTGCTGACTAGAGGAACAAATCCTCTACACCGCTGAGCAACACAGCTTGCTACCGCTGAGCAACACTAGTTGCTTTCGCTGAGCAACACAGCTTGCTGGACGTAGCAAAGGAAAATAAAGAATAAAAATGAAAGAACAAAAATGAAAGACAAGAAACAATATAGCTCCGCAGAGCAAATTAACTCAGGATTTGATCCTTGAGTCAATTCACAAACAAATCTTCAGATGATCTCTGGATGCACACAATTCGTCATCTCACGAGCTCACTCTTTCCCTTCTTCTTCGTCTTCTTCTTCTTCTTCTTCTTCTTCTTCTTCTCACGATCTTCTCTCTCAGATCTTCTATATGATTTTCTCTCACAGATCTTCTTCTCCCTCTTCTCTCTTTTCTCTTCAGACTTCGCAGCTCTCTTCTTTCCAGTTCTCCCGCCTTTTCTTTTCTTCACTGCTCGCTCGTGTTCTTCTCTCTGCCACTCCATTTTGTTCTGGAGTTCTTGGTAATGAATATCTATGATTTCTTTCATGTTTCCTGCAGAAATCATCAAACTTTGCGTTCTCAAACTCACCACCATGATCAGATAAAATGTTGGAGATTGAAAACTTACCATCCTGTTTTACTTTTCTAAAGAATGCCTGAAATTCACAAAATACATCATTTTTATGAGACAAGAAAAATACCTATGTGAATCTAGAAAAGTCATCTACAAGTACATATCCATATCTTCTACTATTCAAGCTATCTGATCTTGTAGGTCCAAATAAATCCATATGAATCAACTCAAATGGTTTTGAAGATAAGTTTTCAATTCTGGTTTTAAATGACTTTCTGGTTTGTTTTCCTTGGGTACAGGCCTCACAAATTTTATTATTCTTTTTAAATGAAACATCAGGCAATCCTTTTACCATATCAAATTTGACTAGTTTATGCAGCACATGATAGCTAGCATGACCTAACCTACGATGCCACAACCATGCCAACTCTTCTTTATTTGCAGTGAGACACAAGCTATTGTGTGCAACATCATCTAAATCTACCATGTAGATGCTATTAACCTTCTTTCTAGTAAATTTCACAGTTTCAGAATTTGATTCAAATATGGTGCATACATGAGAGTCAAAAGTAACTTTGTGACCTCTATCACATAACTGACTTATGCTAAGTAGATTATATGCTAGACCTTCTGCTAGAAGGACATCATCAATGCAACTAGTCAGAGTTTTGCCTACCTTATCCGATCCAACAATCTTACTTTTTGTGTTTCCTCCAAAAGTTACATGTCCTCCTTCCTTTTCAACCAACATATAGAATTTATCTTTATCACCAATCATGTGCCTTGAGCAGCCACTATCAAGATACCATCTGTTATGGGTGGCTGCAAGGCATTCCTGCACAGATAATCAGGCAAAAGCTTTTGGAACCCAAAAATGATTGGGTCCCATCTGACCATTCATATTATTCAACAAAGAAATCAAACATTTCGGTATCCATATAGATCTCACAGAAGTAGATTCTTTTTCAGATCCATTTCTTTTGTTCTTATGATTCACTTTTGTTGTAGCTTTATTTTTCTGTGGCTTTGCAGTAGACTTGAGATTATTTGACTTTGAGTTTTTGTTTTGGTTGTTATTCAAGTATGCTGCTGAAGAATGGAACCACCTAGAATGACTAGGATGACTAGCCCTTTGAAAATCTTGATAATACTGTGGTCCATAAGTTGGCTGTCTAGTTCTATGATTTCCCCATGCATTGCTTTGATAGAAAGGTGTTTGAAAAGGGGTATGCCTAGACTTAAAGTAATTGACATGCTGACCTCCCCATGTGTTTTTCTGATGGTTTTGTGTCTAAAAGTGGGTGTAAACAAGTCTATATGTGTTCTTGAATTTACCTGTCCATGAATTTCGGTTCCACTTTTCAGAATTATTCCTGTGACCCTGTCGACCTTTCCATGAAGAAATTCCTTTCACACTCTTTCCAAACGAAGTATACACAGACCTACCCTGGATATTACCTTGACCTGGCTAGTTTTTATCATGGGATTTCTAAGGAGTAGTCTGGCCTGATTTTCTTTTCTGGTCCACCTTCTCTTTTCCTTTATTTTTCATGTTCATTTATTTTATGGATTTCTAAGCATTTTTATTCTTTTCATTATCTTCTACACAACCCATCTTAATCAATGGATTGAATTTTTCTTTTCCTTTTTCAGATACAAATGTAATTGTTTTGACATCAAATTTTATTTTGTTGGTTGGATTGTAACCCAGACCTTATTTTCTGAAATTCATTTTTGTTCCTAGAATAGCATTCAAGTTTTCTTTTCCTTGTGTCATGGCATCTAAGGAATTCTGTTTGCCATCAATTTCTTTCTGCTGTTTTTCAATGTTTCTTTTAAGTTCTTCATTAACACTTTTGATAGCATCATATTTCTCCACAGCAATTTTTGTTTCCTCTTTAAATTTTTGCATTCTAAGTTTCAATTCATAAATAACATTTTTCAAATTTTCATTTTCACATCTCAACTCATTGATTACATCCTTATACTTTTCAGTTTCAGCCTGAGATTTCTTTAATTCAAGATTTTCAGTCTCTAAGCAACCAATCTTTTCATTTAAAGAATTATCATGAACAATGGAGCTTATCTTTTTCTTTAAATGTCTATTTTCTCTACGCACATCATCATACTTATCTAAAATTTCAGCATATGCCTCATTCCATTCACTCTGAGAAAAATGTTCAAATGGGGAAATTACCTCATCATCTTCTCTTTCATCTTCATCTCTTCTGGCCATCAGGCACAGGTTGTCATTACTGTCTTCTTCAGATGTGTTATCTTCGTCTTCATCCTCTTCCTCGTCACTCCAGGTACTGACCATAGCTTTAGTCTTCTTACCATTCCACCTAGGTTGCTTCAACTTCTGAAATTCTGGACATTCAACTTTTACATGTCCTGACTTCCTGCAATTGTAACAAACAACTTTGTCAGATTTTTTCGCATTGTTAGATTTAATCTTAAAACTTCTCTTACCAGTATAGTATTTCCTTCTAAAATTCTTACCTTCCTTTTTCTGAAATTTCTTAAACCTTTTTGTCAGCATGGCAAACTCACCTAAATCTCCCTCTAAGCGAGATGACACACTTTCACTGGACGAATCCTTGCAACTTGAATTAACTTTTAGAGCCAGGGGTTTTTTCTTCTTCTCAGGGTCTTCAGTTCTCTTCAAGTTCAACTCATATGTCATTAATGACCCAATGAGCTCATCAACCTTAGTAGTAGCTAGATTTTTTGATTTCTCCACCACGGTGGCCTTGGTATGCCAAATTGGAGTTAATGACCTGAGAATCTTCCTGACCAGCTCATATTCACTATACACTTTGCCTAAACTCTTTAGACTATTAGTGAGATGAGTCAACCTAGCATACATCTTAGAAATTCTTTCATCAGATTTCATTTTAAAAGCCTCATATTCAGATATCAACATATTAGCTCTAGTTTGTCTTACCTCCGACGTTCCCTCATAGATTACCTGTAGTCGATCCCACATCTCCTTAGCCGAGGAGCAAGATGAGATCCTAGAGAACTCGGTAGGATGCAGAGCACATTGCATAGTGTTCATTGCGCTCCAATTGAGATTAGATCTCATGATCTGCTCTCGAGTCCAATTATCTTCATCTTCAGGAAGTTGGAAGGGACCTTGATTGACTACCTTCCAGATCTCATGATTTTGAGCTCGCAAGAATACCTACATTCGATTTTTCCAATAAGCATAGTCAGTTCCATTGAAGAATGGAGGCTTGTTAACAGCATGTCTCTCAATTATGTATCCTCTAGTCTCCATAGCACTAGATCTCTCTGGGATGTTAAGCCCTTATTGGAGAACGTAGCTCTGATACCACGTATAGGTTTGAGTGATATGGAAGATCTAGAGGGGGGGTGAATAGATCTACCCCAAATTTCGTTCTAATGTAGTAAAATGATTGATGGGGGCATCCCTCACCCCTTCATATTTTCTCGAGGCCCCGAGTGCTCGCCGGCATCACACCATCGCTTTCGTCACATTTTTCTTAGTCAAGGCATGTAATTTTTATATTTTCTGAGTCATAATTGTGTAAGTTTCCTTTTATTCGAGTCATGTCCCTAGGTCCATGAGTTATTTCCCTATGTTTGAGTCATTTGTCCCATGGTTTGCTTTCTAGGACATCAGTGGCCATTTAGTGTAATGTCATGGGCATTTTGGTCATGTAAAAGGTTGAGCTCCTATAAATAGGACCCAACCCCCCATGAGTTGGTTAATGAATATTTTGAAGCATTTCCAGAAATCCAATCTTGTGTAATCCTTTGGTAAGAAGCCAAGTTATTGGGTGAGAAGCCCTTGGAGTGAGAAGCTCCCTTATCTCTCTCTCTCTCTTGGCTACGCCACTTTCTCTCTCTACCTTCTTCTCTCTCTAAGCTGCGCCCCTTTCTCTCTCCTCCCTCCCTTCCACATCACCAGACACATCAGCCCACCCATCCACCTCATCAAGTGTCCCTTCACTTCCCCATAAATCCATAAACCCCCTCATTAACTCCACCTCTCCCTAGACACCCTTTCATATTCCCAAGACACCTCTCCACTCTCCAACACAACCCCCCCTCTTCCCAAGCCACCCCTTCCCTTCCCCAACACACCTCTCCATCTCCCAACACACCCCTCTACACCCCCAAGACCCCAATTGACTACCCACATTAAACCAAAATTCAAAAATTAGGGAAACTTCCCCTCCCTTGGCCATTTGTGCCCTGCTCTCTCCCACCCTTGGCAGACCTGCAACCCCAACTCTCCCCCCTACTAGCTCCACCCCCAACAGCTCATCTCCCTCCTCCCTTACCCTGGTTTGACCCTCCCCTGGTCCCCTCTCAACCAGGCTTCACCCCTGACCCATCTCCACCCATTTCCCCCTCTGACTTCCACCATTAGCACCTCCCATCCCCACCCACCACCCTGTCCACCACTGTAGCAGAACTGGATGCAACTTGCAGCGTCGACTTTGCCACGTCTGGGCAGATCCAAGTGAACCTCCCAACAGCAACAAGATTCATCTCTGAGCTAGCTTTCCAACGAGGGCTGTTCCACCACCATCTGACGTACGTGCTGTCCGGAGGAGCTGATTTCGCTAGACTACGCACTCTGTCTCTGACAGATAGACAGAGGCGGCTTACAGAAGCTCTCACAGCCAGCTCGGTGAAGTTCTTGGTGCATCCTTTAGAGGAGACCATCTTATGGAAGTCCTCTACCATACCCAAGAAGGAGGGAGCCGTTTGAGGACCGGAGGGCCGCGTTCCAGCCATTTCCCCCAACTCGCGCAGATCTGCCCCACCAACACCAGATCTGACCCATGGCTACTCTTTTGTTTCCTGCGTTCTACTCCGGCCTCTTCTCGGAGCCCCATTAATTCCTGCTCGAAGAGGGCTTCCCCATGGTTACAACGACACTGGCCTCGCCTTCATCAGACCCCGGGAGAGTTCGTGGCAGTAGCTTTCTCAGGCCCCTGTGACTCTGGGTATGGCACACGGAGTTTCTAGTTTCAGACCTGAGCCCGAGTGTAGGCGCGACCACGGCCGTTCCTATGAGGACTCCGACGTGATTTTTGGAGGAGGTCATCTTCATCTAGTCCCCTCCACGTCCCAGGAAGCGGGAAGTCATTCGCCCACCGAGGCCCCCTGCACCGACCATCTTCCCCAATCTGCGCCTGCAACACTCACGAAAACCAAGTCAGACACCTGATTGCTTATTCCACTCCAGCGCTCTACTCCGACCACTTCTGGGGTTCCCATTTGTTTTTGGTCGAAGAATACTCTCTCACGATCATTTATGCACAGGCGTCGCCTCCATCGGAGTCCGGGAGAGCTCGTGGTGGCCCCATCTTCAGGCTGTTGCAAATCTGGGACAGATAGAGTCAATCCCGAACAGTCCAAGTCCCAGAGCGGTAGCGCCCCCACTCGATCTCAGCTTAGTCTACCAGCCTGACGGCGTGATCTAGGTCCATCTACGGCCAATTTTGCACTGGTCCCATCCCCAACAGCGATCGGAGGAGATCGTGGTGACTTCATCTTCAGCTTGCTGTCCCAGCAGAGCTAGCACCGAGACAAACCGGTCTCGACTTATTCCCCTCCCTCGCCTGGCCGGCTTAGCGCCCCTCCTAGCGTGGAGGTAGTGTTTGAATGTATTTGAACATCCCCACCCCTTGTCCACCCCTCCTGCGAGAGGCGTAGTGCTGTACTCTGTTAATTTTTAGGTTGAAGCTTCATCGGCGCAGCGTGCGGGAGGTGCACCCACCCTTCCCCACTCACCCTCGTCTCCGACCAGGGTCGGTTTCTTCAAACCGGCTGGGTAAGCTCTCGACCCTTGCTTCTAATTTATGCTTGTTCCTTCAATATTTGATGTTTGCTCTGTCGGTCAAGAGGGAGAGAGTGCCTGGTCCAGAAGTTCCACCACCTTCGAGTGACCGCCGTGGGGGTAAGAGAGTGAACCCCGTGCCCTACGGCACACTGCCTGCCCTTTGATTCGGGCACTTGTACCTAGGGGAGGCTAACCTTAGCCTTGCTAGCCCTCCACTAGCAAGGGTCCCATCCCACACCCTCGACTTGGTATCCCCAAGTCACCCTCGGGTTGAGTGTGCGCACCGTGTGAGCGTCCGTCGACGTTAACTTCCTATTCTTGCGATTGTGCTTGCTTTGTTAGGTCCGAGGTGCATCGGCCTAGTGACTGCCACCCCCAAGGTGGTGTCACATCAATGATTATGCGGAATTAAGATCTACTACTATAGAACTAATAATTCGATCCTAAATGATTAACTAGCAGAGAGGTCAAACGAACACAGACAATCACACACAAGAGACAAGGCTTTTAAGGTGGTTCGGTCTCAGCTCAGAGACCTACGTCCATCCCTCACTCAACAGAGTGAGGATTCCGCTGACTATAGCTTAGATCCGTTGAAAACACAACTTACACCTGCTGACAAAACAGCTTGAGTACACTCAATTCTAGCACTTCTCACTAGATTGAGATCCGCTGACTTATAGCTTGAATCCACTGTCACACAGCTTAATTGAATAGAATTTCTAAACGAAAATGAAAATGATAAAACAAAACAAATGCAGATCTAGTTTAGAATTCCCTCATTGAGTATGAAGTCGATCTACAGATAATCTCCCGTTGCTTTAGAATTCCTTGCAATCTGATGGATCTGGAACTTCAAGCTTCAGATCCGAAGTCCGTCAGATAATCACGATCTTGTTCCTTCAGATCCTGCTCAGACTTGTTCCTGAATTCAGCTCGATTAGATCCACCTTGCTCTCACTCGAATTCTCCTTTCAGTTCCCGCTCTTTTTCTCAACTCAGCTCTCACTATTTCCCGCTCTGTATTTTTCATCCTTTTACTCCGGAAGAAGAAGTCTCCTATTTATAAGATAGCGATTTGAATTTTCTGTAAAAGATTCAAATCTTGAGGGCATTTCTGATTGGTCCACGTGTATAGAATAAAGTAGAATAGCTTTTGGAAGTTGCCACATGGCCTGGAGTGGTGTGCCAGCCAACTGCCTTCGAACACATGTGTGAAAACAGCATTTTTCACGAGAATAGCTATTTGTCAGCCTTAGCAACCTATTATTCACCCTTACTGAGCTATTTTTCACCCATAGACACCTATTTGTCACTCTTATTCTTCAATGGCTTTCGCTTTGCTTTGCCACCTATTTGTCACCCTTAGTGGGTTATTTTACACCCTTACTCATCTATTTGTCACCATTACCTAGCTATTTGTCACCGATGCTTCACTTCATCATTCACCCATAGATTGGCTCTGGCATTCTGGCTGTGTCAACTCCTTGGGTCGACTCCCCTTCTTCACAGAACCTTCTTTAACGAGTTTTCACATGCTAAGCTATTTATTACCCGTGTAACGCTATTTGTCACCCGGGTAAAGCTATTTGTCACCCTTAATAGGGAATTATTCACCCTTAGCTGCAAGGCTCTTCCTGGTGACTCGATTGATAAAATCTTTGGGCATTTGAACTATGGACTTCAGCTTGAGTTATATCATGCTGTAGAGCATCAGTGGCACCTTTAACGTGATTTTCCTGCCAAATCAAACATAGGAAATTATTATCATTAGCATTATAAACATATGCTCATAATTCATGAATCCCAAGCATAAAGGACTTCATGAATACAGACTCATGAATGAACGTGCATGTATAAAGACTAATAAGAGCACATGAATGACATCAAGTGTGAAATACACCCTTCACTATTGACTCACAGTTTGACAACATGAATGAATGCTTATGAAAGACTCACAACTGACTCATAGTTTTGACATCATCGAAACCTAGGGACACAACATAAATAACTTTTGTAATAAGAATACTATAAATAGAAAATCATGTTTTAAATAAAACTTAATATTGTGGTCTATGGTAGGGCCTTGTTCAAGAACGCGGTCACTATCAAGGTCGCTACTACGAACAGAAAACTGTTTCCGACGATGGTAGACACATCTCGACTCAATCATGAAATACATGTCATAGGATCACTAGAAGTTGGGGAAAATTATGCTAAATCATGGTAGACATGCATGAAAATAGTTTTGATGCATTAATTAGGGGTTTGGCCTGAGAGAACACTTACCTTTGAGCGGGATTAGGAAGAAGAGGAAAGAAGAACACAATGCCCAAACCAATCTCCTAACACCTCGATCTACACCCTAGCACGACTCCAGCATGATCTCCCTCCTTGGCCACGAGCTATTAGGGTTTGCTAGGTCACCTAGGGTCATATTTATAGTGTTTAGCCAACTCTAGAGTCCTAATTCGACCTAGGAGAGTCAAGAGAGATAAATCTCCTAAAATTTCAGAGTTATCTAAATCTAGAGCCGCCGCCCCCCCCCCCCCCCTATTTTCCTTCCTCTAGGGTCAATATTTTGGGAGGAAAAATGCCCCTCCAAAGTGGGCTAGGATTTAGGTTAGAAGCTAGGCTCAATAAACATCGAATTAGAGCATAATTTGCTTATCTAATTTAGGGTTTGTATAAACTCCAATTTTTGATTCATTTTATTTTACTTTGGCCCAATTAGGTCCATTTCTTAGCCCCATAATTCTCTAAGGTTCCTTTTTAGATTCTTGTTTAAGTAATTATTATTTTTACATTTTTCCCATTTAATTTAAGGAATTTCTTCAATTTAACTCATTTATTTATATTATGTATGAAATTTAGTTAGGGTCTCATTATTCCTAACTTAATTTATCAACGATTATCTTACGAGCTCCTCATTGATTCTTTTCTTTTCTTAAAATATCCTTAAGGAACATTTTATCTCTACCCCGTAGATTATTTTTAGGAGATTAACATATTCCTTTGACGACATTATTAATTTAATAGTTTTCCCTTATAGTTCTTAATATCTTTTTAAGAAGTTCTATCAACTAAACTATTTGAGATTATGCGTAAGAAATTATTTCTCATTTTAATAGCTTCCTTTCTTATTACTCTACAAGTATTTTCAAGGCTGTTTATAACTAGACGTGTCTTTTAAATAGAAATGATGTAAGATTATTACCTTACAATGTTATGTCGTCGATGGTATCAGAGACAGGTTCGATCTTGGGACCTATTAAAACATTTGATTTTTAATTAAGCCTATTTCATTGTGGTGTAAATATTTCGTTTGGCCCATTCTTAATTACATTAATTATCTTTTTTGGCTCATAATAATTAGATGGTAATTATCTGTATTTTTTAAGAGAATTTATTTATTTCAATTATATATTTAATAAAAATCTGGGTTGCTACACTCTTCCCCACTTAAAGCAATTGGGTCCTCCAAATTCACGTGACGTTCTTTCCTAGAGGAAAGTGGGGTACACAACAACCTTAAAACAATGCCAAATTTCTAAATAACTACCCTATAATGACCCAAGATCTAGATACCAGGAATTACCCGATACCATTCGAATCCTGGCCTGCCACCCACGAGCCAGAGAGCTCGGAAGGGTTATTTGGAGTGTCGTGGTCATGCATTGAAATTCTAAACAATAGCAGGAAATAAATCTACAGAATTAATCTACAATTCTGACAAAAATAAAATTACATTTTATAACTATTATAACAACTACAGAGTCCAATCCACAAGTACAGTCAAGGAAAAGAAACATACACTACCTCGGGGCATACCTCGGCACCCTGGTGAGCTGACAGCTAACAAAGCACCGACTGAGATGCGCCCCCCCAAGAAGAAACGCCGCACCTGAAAAAATAGCGAGTGAGCCTCATCTCATTAGCTCATTAGGAGTCCCACGGATCCCTACCACAAGTAAAGCAGTAAACAGTAACAACGGTAGGAGCAACAATAAAAGGACAACAATGGCAGGAATAAGAAGACAGGTAAATGAAGAGAACACGAAGCCTCTATGCTATCCCGACTCTTGTGGTCTGACCATCCGTCCTCACAGATGGAACCTCTAACTAGGCCACGCGGCTACACACGGAACCTCCACCCTCGGGAGAACCTCTCAACACTAGTAACCCTCGATTTCTAGCTAGAACCAACAAAGGAACCACGCCCTACACATAGGGCGACACCAGCCCGTCTACGGGAAGGGCCATGACAACGCTGTCGGTACCTCAACCTTCACCGGCATTGGGTCCACCACTCGAGTATACACAACATGGCTAGATGCATCCATTGACATCTTATACTGTGCCAAGGCCTCATATGGGCGCACACTACTCACACCCAAGTCTCGGGAGGAGCAGAAGAGACACTCACACACACCACACCCTCGGACTGGCTAGGATCCGCACCTCTACACCCAACAACACGACCGTGTCCAGCTATCTGACACGGGGTACAGGCCACTGCACCCAACAACAACGTACTCTTGTCCCAACCAAGGTACACACGCTCAGGCGATCTCGCCTCTATAGGAGCGTTGTACACACAAGGCGCTCTCGCCCGGTCCAATCACGACAAGCCCTCCAAGCAGTGAAACAGTAGCACTAACCTCTGAACTCTAGCGGTAAACCCTAGGACATGCGTATGCACGCGCTTGAACTACAGAAAACCTCGAAACAACACTGTCGGCTACGAGTAACTATCTAAGGCGGATGACAGAACTCAAGAACCTTGGTCCATAATTCCTACGAAGATACCTAGCCGCGATCCCAGCCCTCAAGCGAAAATGCCCTCTATGGTCACGGGACTCTCGCAGGGCAGTCGACATGGATAGCCCAATCATAGGAATGACTGCCCACCTTACACAGTACACACAGGGATGGCCCACACAAATCATCTGGAACTGGCAGGACACCCGGAATCACGCAGACATGCATTCCGCAAGGCCACCCCTCATATGGACACCTCGGGAAATAGAACCTCGGGACACAACACCCTTGGGCTGAAGGGGGCTGGGCAGCCAAAGCATTGGCCACCCAGAGGCTAGGCGGCCAACTCCCTGGCCACCCACCATGGGCACACTGATGCCTAGGTGGCCATCAGTTTGGCTGCCCAGTCAGACGGCCCAGAGGGCCTGGGCGGCCACCACTTTGGCAACCCAGACCCCTGGCTACAGGGGAAGAAGAAAAGGGCAGGATGACCTGAGTGATGGCCGTCTGCAACACTGGGCGGCCCAACCTTTGGCCGCCCAGTAGACCTGTGCGGCTAGACCCTTGGCCGCCCAGTAGACTTGGGAGGCCAGACCCTTGGCCGCCTAGTCCTAGACGTGACGGGCACCCATGTGGCCGTCCCCTGTCGATTTCACGAAAAATACCCCAAACTCTATGCATAGTCCGATTGCGAGCCCCATTCATCGCAGGACGAAAGCAAAACATGGGGAATCCAACCCCGGGCATTCCTACTACCGAAAAATCACAATCGAACTACAAATCAAGTCCTAGATCGGCCAAAAATTGCCGCTTAAGCCCGACATGCATTTAACCCCCAAACAAAGAACATTCCCGCTCTCAGCCTCACCGTGGCATGGAAATGAGAGGAAAACACGCGGGGAGAGTAGGGATCTGTCCCCCTACCTTTCTGAAGCTTTAACCCATCGAAACCTAGAAGAACGGTGATCACCCCACATGATCAGCTCCCACGAATGCAACCACCTCCGCCTCACATTCCGCACATCACTCGCCTTGCCCTCGCTGCACGCCGCTGCCGTCGCTCCGCCCTAAGCTTCGCCGTCGCTCCAGAGGGGAAAGAGAGATCGGAGAGTGAGGGAGAGGGTGAGTCGAGAGAGATGAGAGAACGGAGGGGGGAGAGGGGATTAAAAAGGGTTTTTCAATTTTCAATTTTATTATTGTTGGGTTCTGTGCGCCCCTCCTTATCTTTGACAATGGTTTTGATGACTCCAATATATTGTGTGCCTTATGTTTAATGGCATCTTGATGATAAACAAGTTAACATGATGATATCTTGTTTTGCAGGTCATATTTTATGGTCCTTCACGAATACAATTCTGATGTTGCCTCATGTGAGCTGTGCATGAGACCTTGAAACTAACATGTGAAACATTGTGTTTTGGTAGCTCTGCATTATTTGTGCTTTCTTGCATATCCTATATGAGTTTTTAATGATTTGACATAAATGCTTGACATTGTGAGTTTTATGTTGTGAAGGTTCAGTTTGCTCTGGACTGAACTTGTAATCCATGTGGATCTTAATGATATGATTTTTCATGATATTTCAAATGGCCTTGAACGACTTGTGTTTTCAGGCATTGGACTGCTAAGGCAGTTTTTGTCGTCTCCTTGGGATGGGTCGTCCCCATGGGTCGACCCCTAGCTCTTAGAGCCTAATTCTTTGTTTTGATCTGAACTGAAATTGAAATGCCTTATATTTAATCAAGCTGGTTTAATGATTAATGAAGTTTGAATTTCTGGACTGAACTTGCATCTAATAAATAGCTTGGTTAAATTCCAATTGGAATGGATTGTTCAATATGCACAGACTTGGATATATTTGCACAGACCTTAGCCTTCATGGGCTTAACCTTGTGCATTCATCTACATTCTTGAAGACTGAACTTTAAAGGAATTTTTCATGTCATATGGATATTAATATTGAGTTGGAATCCATATCTGAATTCAACTTTTGGACTGAATTTTGAAAGCTCTAACTGAACTTGGAAATGTGTGTTGATCACATGACCGGCCATCTTTGAGTTGAATTTGAAATACCTTACATCTAATCAATTTGGTCTAATGTTTGATTGATTTAATATTTTCATGAATCTGGATCCCAAAAAATGCAGGTTCATATTGTCCACAATGCTTTGAATCCAAGGTAAGAGTTTATGTTTAAATATACTTTGATGTGGCAAGATTGGGGTCAATCTATTTCTCATGTATGTGAGTTGATTTGGATCCATGTACAAGAGATACGTGTCAATTTCGATGTACCTCACAGCATGTTATTCACTTAGCTAAATCAAGTTTTCAAATGGGATTGAAACTGGTTTCTTCAAATGCATAGACTTATTTTTTATGTGGATTTACAACAACATATTGCAGGTACATTCAGGTTTTAAATCCAATGGCTCCATGGTAAGATTCTATCTTTGAATTTGATTTATGGTTGCCATGAATGGGTTTGAAGTATTTTTTCATCAATTGGGTTCACATGTGCCTTCATGCATATCTTTCTTGGTTTAACATGCTCTCCATAAATCTCAGTTTAACATGTTTGAATGCTGATTCAAGTTCCTCATTGCATGCCATTTCATTGGCATATCATGTTTTTATTATAGGGGTTTAATCTTGGTTGAAGGCTTTAGGCCTTTCATTTTGATTTAATGTAGTTTTCTCGTCTGTCAAAGAAAGTGTCGACTCAAGGAGTCGACACTTTCTAGCCAGCTTGCTGGCAGAACACTTCTGGATGCAAGACTTACAGGCCGGAGCTCTGTTTTCGATGAAAACAGAACCTCTCGTGAAAAGCGTCGACCCTATGAGCCGACACTTTCACCCGGGTCCTATTTTTATATAACGGGACAGAACGTGATGAGAAAAGTGTCGACTCCATGAGTGGACACTTTCTGTGGTTCGTCCGGATCGTGATTTCTGGATTGTTTTCAAAGTGCCCATTTTGTAACTCAATTTGCCTTGGTCTTTTACCCCAATAGCCTTAGGGTTTCTCCTATCTATTGGGTGTTGATTTGGAGGGTTTTTACATGGGCATTCATGTCCTTTATAGTTGGTCTTCCTTCTTGCATAAGTAGCCGCGGGTTTCCCACAATGGAAGCCATCTCCTGCGCTAACATTGTTTCATTCGTTGCGGGAAGGAAGAGGAGGGCACCGCCCCACCTAGAGGAGGAGGAAGAAGAAGAGGAGGACGCCAAGAACGAGCCATTCACTGCCGATCTGAAGCAGCTGTGAGCGAGGTCATCTAACCATTCTCCCTAGGGCACCTTCTACGAGCATTGAGCAGCTTCCACTCCGCGGACAGATCGTTCGGCGCATCCCATCACTCCTTTCGACGGTTTTCACTGCATATTTGAGGGGGATCCTTCTTCTCTCATCTCTATTTGTCTATTTCAGCATAGATAGTCATTTGGGCAATTGTGGTATATCCTTTCGTTTATTAAACTGAGAATACGTTGTGTGTGGGCGGAGTTGTATCTCCGCGTGTGTGGTTTTATTGTGGGGAAAGTTTCCCCGTGTTTGGTTGTGTGAGGACGGAGCTGCCACTCTGTGTGGTTGTCATGCCCGGGGTACGTTCCCCGAACGTGTGTGTGTGTGTGCTGCTGTGGCAGCGTGTTGAGGCAAGGCCTCGTGCCGTCGTGCGTGTATTGCTGCGAAAGCAGCATGTGTGTGGTTGGGGTTCGTCCCCGTTTTGATACGTTCATAGTGTGGTAGTGAAGCCTCATCGGGTTTGGTGAGGGATGGACGTAGGGAGCCCGTCGTGGTCCCGAACCACCTAAAAATATTCGTGTTACTTGTGGCATGCCTGTGTGATTGTCCATTTCTCCTATCCCCATTCACAGGTTATCTTATTGATTTTTATTTCACTGCACCACTACACTGCTACCTCCGTTATCTGTGTTGAGCTTAATTCCTCTGATTAGTCGCATTAACTATCCGTGTGAGATCGGAAAGTTTGAGAGAACATCCTATCTCACTTGAGTTTGGGCTAATAAACATAGTTAATTTTATTTCCGTTGTAATTAGTTTGGAGTTGTTTTTAAAATCTGCCATCTCGGCAAGGGGACAATTCAACCCCCCTTCTTGTTCGCCATCTCTCTAAGCTAACAATTATTTTTATTTATTTATTTATTTCTTTTTCTTTTAGGAATTCAAGGAAACTCTGACAAAAATCTCAAAAAATAGATTTCGACCTAGAAAAATTCTCGGAAAAAGTGAGATCGCTCCATGCGCCACCATGGACCCAAAATAACTCACAAACACACCATCAAAGGGACCAAAAAACTAATATAAAAGTCTGAAACTCACTTCGACACGATCCGCAATCCACGGAAACATGATCCAAAATTCTAAGGCATTACAGTCCTCCCCCCTTATAGAAATTTCATCCTCAAAATTTAGGGCAGAGCACAAGACTCAGGGGAAAGAACTCACCAAATGGGTAGGACTTCACAGTTACAGCACAACCATGCTACCCACCACACAACCATCTTTGAGGAACATTGCCAGGCCAGCACAATCAAAAGAGCCCTCTTGCTCTACCACCCCAATTCACGTCTGACCCCATACCGATTGGGGTACACGAAACCAACAAGTTCGACATCACCTCAACTTCTTTGAAACTCTCAAGGGCACGAACACATCCGACATACTCCGCACGTGAAGAAACACACAATCCTCACTGGGAGGCCACAATTAGCACCTACTGGGGTCGACAGCTTCTCCAGCTACTGGACACCGAGTACTCCCTACGAGGAGCATCCTCACACCTCATTCTAGATGGCAACCTCACTGCCTAACTCAACCAGCTAATATTCTTCCATCGGCTTCTTCATAGCTAACAACACACCTTCCAGAGCTGAAGACCTCTAATGCTCACCGGCTAACACTGGTCCCAAAACCAATGCCTCACCGGTCACCAACAACACCCATGGGACACATTATAAACAACCGCCGGGGACTTCACCATCCGAATCCACCACGCACAGCAACCAACTCACTGATCTCACACTGGCTGCAGAAAACCCTCTACCGGCCATCGGTCACACATAGGCCAGAAGTCCGTGGCTACAATCCTTTACTGCTTCTCAATAGGGCCACCAATCAATTCCTCCGAACACTGGCCACACATCGCTCGACACCATTTTGGTCCTCCCTGGCCATCTGGCCAATTCCAACTTCTCGAGAGGAGACAGAATAGCGAGGTCACTCGCGCGAACCTCGAACTCCTCAACCACAATAATCCTGGGCATACCACCTCAAGACTCCTTTCCCAAATGTGGGACTCCCATCTCATATTCACACTTCGGGGGATTCTTTCATTGAGAAGACATCTGTTCCATATTACAATCATCCAAACCACACATACCAACACCACAGCTCTACTTGAACTGCTGAACAACAATGACCAACTCTCAATGCCCACACACACAGAGTCCCCTTACACAGCTTCTTCTGGGCCAAGGGAAGACTACAATCTGGACAATGGCACCACCAGATGCACCAAGTTCCAAACTCTCCTGAGTCTTGCCATGGACAAGCGGTCCATCCATAACCATCACATCACTTGACTGATCTCGAATATCACGCCCGCAGAACAACTAGTGCACTAAACCACATATTATCAGGGCACTTAACATCTCCAAGAGCACCCTCTACTACTCATCACAGCATCCACATAGAATCTCATCCTCAATGCCAACACCTCTCATTCCTCGGATCTACCCATGCAACATCCACACCAACCAAGGTCGGTCACTCACTAGCTCATCTCTTGGCACCGCATACTTGCGCCATACAACTGGCCCAAACGGCCATGACCTGCCTCCAAATCGATCGCTGAGTGGCTCCACCCTGAGCCATGCAACATAATTCGCAGGAAAAATTGGTGCAACAATCCTCCTCATCCGACAACTCTCACCGCTGAGCTCCCCGATTCTCAATTCTGCTAGCCCACTCAGCATGATACTACTGCCAATGCATGGCAACCAATGCCGCTCACACGGCCAATACAGCCTTTCACTCAAAGGTAATCCTCCACAACCGACTTCGAAACCTCCAGGACATGCTTACCATTAAATCACACGCCATTTGCCACTACCAATCCAATCCTGGAGCATGTGGGTTATGGGCCCACCACGCTTCCACTGCGCAACTATGCATCGATTATACCACAGAAACGGGGAAAAACCTAGCATCCGCCATAACACGACCTCCAATCAAGTTGACGGGATCTAGAAATGGAGGTGGAGGGGTCAACACTCCTCGTTTCTAGAATATAATCTCCCTTCCTTACCTGACAATCCACTTACACGCATAGGTCTTAACATCATGGCACATTAGAAGGCTCAACACTGGCCCTATAACACGGCATACCATCCCAACTGGTGACTCTACTCGCCCGATTCTACTCGACCACAACAACACCTATTCACCAAGGCACGACGAGGGATGATCGCATAACCCTCATGGCAGCTCTACTGCCAACACACAAAACACGTTTGGGGACTCACGAACACTCTTCGGGAAAAACATGAGCACAAGGAAGCACAATTATAACAAGAAAACAATAGAATTAAGACAAGCACATCATATAATAACCAAAAATTCACACGTACCTTCCACGAGATGGGTACAACAAAACTCCGCCCGGTCAAGTGCCTCGCGCACGTCGGAATCCTTGGCTCGCTAGGGTAGTGGAACGCTGCAAAGATGGCTGGGACTGGGGCGGCCGCCATGGGCACTCGCGAGCAATATGACCGATCTGACCACACCTGAAACACTGATGCGGGACGGACACGCGACTCGACTCCAATTGAAATGCGATCCTTGGACTCTATGCAAACTCGCGATCGTCCCTTAGCGAGGGAAGCATCAGACGTGCACGGTTGAAAAACCGGCAGTGAGCTAGGGTGGTCGGCTCTCTTTTCGTGCCCGGATCGGGTCACGGGACGGTATCTCTCTCTCGCTCACAGCAATGAATAACAATAAATAGCGAGCTAAGTTACCCTATCATGCTCTCTAGCAGCGGCATATAAAGCATATACGAACTAAGCAAAGTGCCGAATAAGGAGCGAACATGATACCTCCACGCTCTCGGCGTGGGGAAGATGACCCCGGCCGAACTGATACTCTCGGAACAATTATTACACAAATATTACAGCAATGAATATGAGTACCCACTCCACACAGGGAAGTAAAGGGTGACACAATGGGGCTCAGGCGTAGCGGGTTCGGGTTGACGGGCAGCTTCTTGTGGAGCTTCGGCGGCACGCGTACTCACGACCGTGGGACCCACGTGCTGGTCAGTGGGGCCGCGTGGGACCGGGGTGGCACCACTGTGGTGGGGACGCCCGGAGGGGCGCTCCCTGGGAAGGCGGCGGGCTGATTCGTCGGCCGGAGGCCGGGCGGCTCCGTTCTTCACTCGTCGGAGTGGCTGCCCACAGATCTGAACTGCTGTTTCAGACCAGCGCTTCCCGACAAAATCCACTGCTGCGGTTACTCCCGACGTCGGATCGACGCACAAGAGGTACCGATGGAAAGCTGACTTGAAATCCTTCGATCTATGATTGTAGAAAGAAATTTTAATTTCCCGTTGATGGCCTTTGTCGAATATTCAAGCTGCTGGCTCACAGGATCTGAAAACTCAGGACAGAACTAAGTTTTCCTGAGAGTTGACGTTGACCGCGATGTAGACCTTCTATTAAGCCTTTAAGCCCTTCATGAAAGTTGTAGAGGTAGAAGATAAGAAAACGGGGATATATCTTATGAAAGGTTTGGTGGAGGTTTGACTTAGAAAAACTATTTTATAGTACCGGGTGGTCGGATCTGGACAGCAGAAACAGAACTGAATTTGGGGGAAAGACGCAATTTCTAAAAATAGGTAGAGGGCTTTTGAAATTCGAAGAAACTTTTTGGAGGATGGGGATGGTGGACAGATCCTCCAATAAATTTGGGGATTCAAACAAAAATCAAGAAGGGGGTCGAAAGGGGGAAGAACTAAGCCTCTGCTACACAGATCTGAAAAGGGACAGATCCGGAAGACAGAAAGACACGAAAATAGAAAAATATAAAAAGAAGGTGAAATGACGAGATAATTTTACTGGAGTTGGGGATCAAGTGGGGAACCAACCTTGAAAATCTAAACTCCAGATGATGTCAGAGTTGGGAGTTAAAAATCCCGGAGTGAACCTCTGTCCAGCAGAATAGAACCTTGGACAGCACTTCGGAAGCGGCTTCGCGGCGGCTCGATGGCGGCACGAACGGCGGCGGCGGCACCAGAGATGAATCTAGAGATAGAGGGGCTGAGATAGAAGGGGTTTCCACCCTGAAATATTGAAGGAAGAGGAAGGAACCAAAGGAGAGAGAGGGGGGGCGCAAATCTGCTCTAATGCACATTTAATTTTTTCTTCTCATTAATTCTAACAAATGGAAATTATATGCCTTATATAATAAATGGAAAATGATCACTAATGCCCTCAGATCTAGGGTTGGGAGGGGTATATAAGGTATAGAACTAATTAGTTCTAATAGAATTTTTTCAAAAATTAAAATTTGGACCAAAAAAGGGGGGGCGCCCCCTTGACTAGGTAGGTGTAAGGTAGGTGGCATCTTGGACTTTTTAGTCCATTTGTCTCCCTTGAATGGTCCAACCTTCTAGATGCCACCTAGGCTAGTTGACCAGCCCCACATGGACACAAATGGTGCCACTTGGACCAATGAGGAAGGTGTGAGGGCCCCCTTGCTGGACCTACTGATATTTTGCAGATAAACCCACAAAGACTTATAATTGTGTACCCATATAACACAAGGGTATACATATAAATATAAAAGGACATAAATGCAAATAAAATGTGAGCGGACTTGCTTTGATGTCCCTATCAAACACTCCAGCTTAGCTTCATCCACCGTGCACGACCTGCCCTCGTGAAACCCGCCACATCTTGGACACTATCCTAGCTGCTCATTCATACCATGACATAGTGGTCGAACCACTGGCTGCTAAATAGTCACTGCTGACAACTGCTTCTCCTGCTCCTAGCACCTCCTACCAGACCTACTTCTACTGAACAACCTAGTCATCCGATTGAACCTCGATCTCGAAGGGGAAGTGATGGGGACATCAAAGCAAGAGCACTGATATTTTAATTTACATTTGTGTCCTTTAGTTTATTTTTATATCCTTGGAAAAAGCATATGTGCAATTGTAAGGCTTTATAAGCCAATTGGTCATTCCCTAGGATTCTTTGGATTTATATGTAAAATGTCAGTAGGTCCAGCAAGGGGGCCCTCACTCCTTCCCCATTGGTCCACCTAAGCCTTAGGGTCCCATGTGGGGCTGGTCAAAGGTCTAAGGTGGACTTCTAGATGCTTGACCATTCAAGGGGACAAGGTGGAAGAAAGTTCAAAATTGGACCAAGCAAAGTCCAAGATGCTCTTATAATATAGTTTATCCCATGTTGTATTTTTTATTTAATTTGGTCATTTGACCACATGGGGAAGAAAATCCCCTCTCTCCCATGAAATTCCCATCCCCCCACCCCTTGCCATTCTCTATATAAGCCTATGTATAGTGTCATTAGAGATATTAATGAAGAATTAAGCATTTTTGTCAAGAGCAAGTCCAAGGGCACCCCTTGTGTCTCTCCTCCCCTCTTGCAGATAGATTTCTACCATTCTAGGGTGTGAAGCCCTCCTCTTGGTGTGACTCCAAGATCTCCACCTCCGTTGGATGCAACTTCCGGCCACCGCCTTCCGTTCGTGCCGCCAACGCACCGCCACCGCCGCTACGTCGGAGTTCTATCTAAATCAGGACAGAACCTCATCTCTAAAATTTTATCTTTTTTTCTTATTGTCTGTTCGAGCCCTAATTTGGAGGGTTTGTTCCCCCTGTCTCCCCTAATCTCCAGTTCAAATTTCGTGCCATTTGGCCTTAGTTTGATCTTTTTCCCATATTTTTGTTTGTCCTCTCAGTAATCTGCCCTTTTACAGATCTACGGGATAGAATCAACTTGTCGCATTTTCCTCACCCCCATTAAAATTTTGAAAAAATCCCAAAACATTACTCAGTGTTCCACACATATATCCCCTTCCACCCTAATTTTCGTGGAGTCTATAAAAATCATTTTCCCCTCGGTCAAAGGTCAGTTTCAGGCAGATCCCTTGCTGCCCTGTGTGTCTGTCAGTCCGAGTCTAAAACAAAAATAGTGTTACAGTCATATTCATTTTCAATCCGTTTGGTGGATGGAGCTGTCAAAAATATATGTTGTAGATCTATGAGTGCTCTTTCCAACGGTACTGGTCACACCTCGATCGGCCTCCGGATCTGAGCGTCGTAATTCGTGTCGCCGAGGCCTACAGATCTGTTCCCTATGCAGGTCAGAAACTGCAGCCCAGGAGAAATTCAGAAATAAATATCAAAAATCAACTTCAGGAGCCGCCACTTCAGAAAGTCGTTCAGGGACGTCCTGCCATCGTCCCAGCCAAGCGGCGCCTCCGGAAGATCTCAAGAAGGTGACGTTCCTTTGGAAACCGTTGCTTGCTGTCCAGTGAGTCAGCAACCGAGTTGGCGCAGCACCAAGTTGGAATACTGCCGAGTCGGACCAACAGGTCGAGTTCGTGCCGTACGCACCTCCAGATTGCTGCCCGTCAACCCAGGGTCGGTCCTCCTGGGCCCCACTTGTAGCCCTTTACCTCCCTGCGTGGAGTGGGCAATAAAATTCACTGTTGTAATTAACTTTTACCGTTGTACCGGGAGTTACCGTACTTGGCCGGGAACGTCTTCCCCACGCCCGGAGCGTGGAGGTACACTCACTACCCTCCTCGTAGGCTTTACTTTACTCGTATTTTTTCGTATATGCCGCTGCATGTTATAGGTTATTAGCCCGTTATATCAATTGTATCACCGCTGCGAGAGAGTGAGTGTAACCCGTCCCGTGACTCGACCCGAGTTAACGCTGAAAAAGCCGATACCCGAGACTCACTGCCGGTTTCTCAACCACGCACGATCCATCGTTTCCCTCGCTTAGGGACGATCGCGAGTTAGAGTCCCAGGTCACGTGTCCGTCCCGCATCAATTTGGTATCAGAGCGCCAGTTGAGTCTAGGGTAGTATTTGGTCAAAAATAAAAAAAAAGTGTCATTTACGTCTAGTCATCGTCTAAGTCGGTCTAAGGTTGCATCGCATACCTTTATTCGGTATATTGAAAGGTGTTGTCCGAACGTTAGGCTACGCCTATCGGGAAGGCCGCACACTTGCGCGAGTGATCTTCGGGTCGATTAACTCCGCCACATACCGAGTCTTGGTTTAAGTCTAGGGTCCTTAGTGTGCATTAGTTAGTGATTCCAACATTGCATAGTCGTGTCTAGTGTCTTGTCCAAGTGTCGGCATGTCTAGCATATAATTTTCCCCCAATCTCCAATGAACTTCCGGTCGCCCAGGCGATCTGACCGTTGGCCCACCCATGGGTTGGGCAACCATCCTCTCCACTTCTGTAGGCCCGAAGCCTCGGATTTTTATGGCTCCAACGACCCGGGCGATTACCTACGTTGGGAAGCCGCCATGGAAAAATACTTCGCTTGCTATCCCATGTCCGAGGCCGGATAATTCTATTTTGCCAAGGATAGGCTTCATGACAGGGCTGCCAAAAAATGGAGAACCATCGAAGGCTTAAGGCAGGTTAGGAGGCAATGGCCCCTCGAATCATGGTGGGACATGACGAGAGAACTTAGGAAGGTCTACGTTCCCCAACCGGTCCCCTCCAACCAGTCCCACCCAGTCACCTCCAGCCAACCCTGCCAATTCATCTCCAAACAAGTGGGTCACACCCCCAGCCGACCTCACACCCTCACCTCCAACCAAGTGGGATATAGTCGGAGGCAAGAAGCCCCACCGGTAGTCGAGCCTAGGCCCACCCCCAGGCCCAGAGATGAGGAGCGAGTACACCCCGAGGCCCCTACTCCAACCTCACCTTAGATGAAATCAAGAAAATGCTTTTGGATTAGTTGGATAGGATGGATAGGACACGTGCTCCTTCACCACCCACGAGAGCTCCAATGCCACCACCATCTACTTCCGATGTTTATTCGGAACCATCTCATTTGGAGCCACTTCATTCTGAGCCACCCGTGTTTCTAACGGGTACGCTTTTCATAGCCGAGCCGCTTCTTAGTTGGCTCAAGGATGGTTTGGTCCCGCCTCCTTATCCATCAATGGACCCCACCCTACCATTAGTGCCGGTAAACTCATTCCATACCACATTCCGGTCTAGTCACCATGTTGACACCTTGGATGACCTTATTGTTGGATTAGATTCGCAATGGAAGTTGACGCACTCATTGGCCCGAGGCTTCGACCAACCCACTAGTCTTAGCTTCACCCATCCGGCCTTAGGGTCCATTACCTCCGTGTGCACCATGGGTTGTGTCACCACGGAGATTCTCTTATTCCTCCCTATGTCGGCCGAGCCCGACTTCATACCCTTTTGTTCAAGGGAGGAATCATACTTCCTACCTACGATCACCGTCCCACCCGCCACAATGCATGAAGGTGACCATCCACACCTTCAAGACTTCTACACATGGGACTGTGACTTGAGGGAACCCACCACAAGGGGTCATACCTTCTTTGATCCCTTTGACCCATTCCCTAGTGGGCCCCTTGACCCACCATATATACTTCAATTCTTCGAGGGAGTCCACTACCACATCCCTTCCCTAAGGGCCGGGTCGTCTACACCCACCAAGCCTGTTCACTTGCGCGATACACCATCATCTAGGGGAAAGAAAGAAGATGCATTTGGTACCCCTGGCCCTCCCACATCTAAGTCCACTATGCAAGCATGGTCCATTTTAGGAGGTCTAGGAATTCCCCATGACGTCAACCTCATGTTACGTCAGATGCATGCATGGCACACATTCGGGTGTCCTGGTCCGCCCACCGTCACACACGTACGGGTCGGACTAACATTAGGTTTGTTTAGGGTCTTTTTGAGTCTTTGTTTCATTTTTCTGTTGTGTGTTTGTGCATACATCGAGTCGAGTCGGTTTGTACGCTCGTGTTGTTAGTCCCTTTCGAGTATGAGACTTGTTGGACTTTGGGATCGGTTCTACTTCATATCGGATCTAGTCACATAAGGGACAAGCATTGATTCCTAGTGAGCCTTTGAGCCGCTTCCTTCATTTGAGAGTGACCCCACCCCGGAGTGTCCACCTCTAGCCTCATTCCCCAGCAGCGTGTGCATATCGAATCTATACGGGATGAGCAGGTGTCGATTACTTGGAGTGGAGCGCACTCCGCACTTCCAGGTTTGTTGACGCATCTGCCGGAGCTACTCGAGCAGTCGCACCCCTTTCTCGACGGGGTCGAGTTCCTCCCACCCGGAGAGAATTGATGGGGACATCAAAGCAAGAGCACTGACATTTTAATTTACATTTGTGTCCTTTAGTTTATTTTTATATCCTTGGGAAAAGTATATGTGCAATTGTAAGGCTTTATAAGCCA
This sequence comes from Amorphophallus konjac, assembly GCA_022559845.1. Classification (NCBI taxonomy): domain Eukaryota; kingdom Viridiplantae; phylum Streptophyta; class Magnoliopsida; order Alismatales; family Araceae; genus Amorphophallus; species Amorphophallus konjac. The sequence continues at coordinate 63,630,205 of CM040123.1, read as the reverse complement.
ATTGGCCATTTCCTAGGATTCTTTGGGTTTATATGTAAAATGTCAGTAGGTCCAGCAAGGGGGCCCTCACTCCTTCCCCATTGGTCCACCTAAGCTTTAGGGTCCCATGTGGAGCTGGTCAAAGGTCCAAGGTGGGCTTCTAGATGCTTGACCATTCAAGGGGACAAGGTGGAAGAAAATTCAAAATTGGACCAAGCAAAGTCCAAGATGCTTCCCCCTTATAATATAGTTTATCCCATGTTGTATTTTTTATTTAATTTGGTCATTTGACCACATGGGGAAGAAAATCCCCTCTCTCCCATGAAATTCCCATCCCCCCACCCCTTGTCATTCTCTACATAAGCCTATGTATAGTGTCATTAGAGATATTAATGAAGAATTAAGCATTTTTGTCAAGAGCAAGTCCAAGGGCATCCCTTGTGTCTCTCCTCCCCTCTTGCAGATAGATTTCTGCCATTCTAGGGTGTGAAGCCCTCCTCTTGGTGTGACTCCAAGATCTCCACCTCCGCTGGATGTGACTTCTGGCCACCGCCTTCCGTTCGTGCTGTCACCGCCGCTACGTCGGAGTTCTGTCTAAATCAGGATAGAACCTCATCTCTAAAATTTTATCTTTTTTTCTTATTGTCTGTTCGAGCCCTAATTTGGAGGGTTTGTTCCCCCTGTCTCCCCTAATCTCCAGTTCAAATTTCGTGCCATTTGGCCTTAGTTTGATCTTTTTCCCATATTTTTGTTTGTCCTCTCAATAATCTGCCCTTTTACAGATCTACGGGACAGAGTCACCTTGTCGCATTTTCCTCACCCCCTTAAAAATTTTGAGAAAATCCCACAAAATTTCTCAGTGTTCCACACATATATCCCCTTCTACCCTAATTTTCGTGGAGTCTAGAAAAATCATTTTCCCCTCGGTCAAAGGTCAGTTTTAGGCAGATCCCTTGCTGCCCTGTGTGTCTGTCAGTCCGAGTCTGAAATAAAAATAGTGTTACAGTCATATTCATTTTCAATCCGATCGGTGGATGGAGCTGTCAAAAATATATGTTGTATATCTATGAGTGCTCTTTCCAACAGTACCAGTCACACCTCGATCGGCTTTCGGATCTGAGCGTCGTAATTCGTGTCGCTAAGGCCTACAGATTTGTTCCCTATGCAGGTCCGAAATTGCAGCCCAGGAGAAATTCAGAAATAAATATCAAAAATCAACTTCAGGAGCCGCCACTTCAGAAAGTCGTTCAGGGACGTCCTGCCATCGTCCCAGCCAAGCGGCGCCTCCGGAAGATCTCAAGAAGGTGACGTTCCTTTGGAAACCGTTGCTTGCTGTCCAGTGAGTCAGCAACCGAGTTGGCGCAGCACCAAGTTGGAATACTGCCGAGTCGGACCAACAGGTCGAGTTCGTGCCGTACGCACCTCCAGATTGCTGCCCGTCAACCCAGGGTCGGTCCTCCCGGGCCCCACTTGTAGCCCTTTACCCCCCCTGCGTGGAGTGGGCAATAAAATTCACTATTGTAATTAACTTTTACCGTTGTACCGGGAGTTACCGTACTTGGCCGGGAACGTCTTCCCCACGCCCGGAGCGTGGAGGTACACTCGCTACCCTCCTCGTAGACTTTGCTTTACTCGTATTTATTCGTATATGCCGCTGCATGTGATAGGTTATTAGCCCGTTATATCAATTGTATCACCGCTGCGAGAGAGTGAGTGTAACCCGTCCCGTGACTCGACCCGAGTTAACGTGAAAAAAGCCGATACCCGAGACTCACTGCTAGTTTCTCAACCGCGCACGATCTAGCGTTTCCCTCGCTTAGGGACGATCGCGAGCTAGAGTCCCAGGTCACGTGTCCGTCCCGCATCAGGAAGAACTCGAGCAAGGAGATAGAAGAGATGGCGATTCTAACTGCCTCTGAAACTGCTAGGGAACATACTACTGCTGAAGGGTCCTCAACTGACCCTGGCCTGACTGAGACTGCCCCGAACTGACCTGCTCTTGGGTCCTCAGCCAATCCTCCTCTAAATATGCCGTGGCTTGATATGCTGATTCAATATCCACAAAATGGGCCGTAATCACTGGGTGTCTATAATCTGGCCTCAGACCTCTGACGAACGGTTGAGTCTTCAATCTCGCACTTGCCATAATATGGGGTGTATAGCGACCCAACTCCATAAACTGAGACCGATACTGCATCACTGGCATATCTCCCTATGACAGCTCCATAAACTGATACATCCTCCTCGTCCTGACATGCTCCGGGCTGATAACTCGCTCAAAGGCCACAAGAAACTCCTGCCACGGAATCTAACGTAGAGGACGTGACTAGCCGATTCCCACTCTATGGTCCACCATGACAAGGTTGATCCCTACAATTGGTAACTCGCCAGCAAGACCTTCTCATCCTCGGCACACTCCATAGATCGGAACACCTGCTCCATCGCATCAATCCACGATCTCGCTACATCAAGATCTGGCTGGCCTTCAAACATCGATAGGTGAAACTGCAAAAATTCTCGCAAGATACATCCAAGGCCACCATGTGACGAATTGCCCTCGCCAACCCCCTGACCACGACGCTGCTGACTCATCTGCCACACGAAGAACTGATACATGTCGGCGTAAAACTCGACCTGACCTGGCACACCAGGGGTGACTACCTCTGGAAGAAAAGACTCGCCACCTGGTTCCTGCCTACTCGGCTCCTCCTGAGCCCCCATCGGCAGTCCTGACAAAGCTCGAACTCACCTCCTCGACGTCACCTAGCCCTTAACACAAACACAGAAAACAAGGGGGGTGAATAAAGCAAAATACCCTAAGCCAGCTGCCGATTGTACTGGACTCATAGTCACTGCATCGTCTCGAATTCCCATGCATTTTCACAACCACGCTCTGATACCATCTGTAACGACCCAAGATCCGGATACCGGGAATTATTCGATACCATTCGAATCTTGGTCTGGCACCCACGAGCCGGAGGGCTCAGAAGGGTTACTTGGAGTGTCGTGGTCATGCATTGAAATTCTAAACAATAGCAAGAAATAAATCTATAGAATTAATTTACAATTCTGACATCAATAAAATTACATTTTGTAACAATTATAACAACTACAGTGTCCAGTCTACAAGTACAGTCAAGGAAAAGAAACGTACACTGCCTCGAGGCATACCCCGACACCTTGGCAAGCTGGCAACTAACGAACCTCCGAATGAGACGCGCCACCATGAGAAGAAATGTTGCACCTGAAAAAGTAGGGAGTGAACCTCATCTCATTGGCTCAGTAGGGGTCCCATGATCCCCACCACAACGAAAGCAGTAAATAGTAACAGTGGTAGGAGCAACAGCAAAAGGACAACAACGGCAGGAACAAGAAGAAGGGTAAACGGAGGGAACACGAAACCTCTATGATACCCCGACTCTCGCAGTCGGACCATCCGTCCTCGTAGATGGAACCTCAAACAAGGCCACACGGCTACACACAGAACATCCACCCTCGGGAGAACCTCTCAACACTAGTAACCCTCGATTCCGAGCTAGAACCAACAAAGGAACCATGCCCTACACACAAGGCGACACCAGCCCGTCTGCCGAAAGGGCCACCACAACACTGTCGGTAGCTCAACCTTCATCGGCATAGGGTCCACCACTCGAGTATACACAACAAGGCCAGATGCATCCATTGACGTCTTATACTATGCCAAGGCCTTATATGCGTGCACACTGCTCACATCCAGGTCTCAAGAGGAGTGGAAAAGACACTCATACACACCACACCCTCGGACTGGCTAGGATCCAATCCTCTGCACCCAACGGCATGGCCGCGACCAGCTATCTGACACGGGATACGCGCCACTATACCCAACAGCAACGTACTCTTATCCATACCAAGGTACACACGCTCAGGCGATCTCGCCTCTATAGGAGCGTTGTACACACAAGGCGCTCTCGCACGGTCCAATCACGACAAGCCCTCTAGGCAGTGAAATAGTAACACTAAGCTCCGCGCTCTACCGGGAAACATGAGGACATGCGTTCGCACGTGCCTGAACCATAAGAATCCTTGAAACAACACTGTCGGCTACGAGTAACTATCTAAGGCGGATGACAAAACTTAAGAACCTCGGTCCACAATTCCTACGAGGATACCTAGCCGTGATCCCAGCCCTCACACATGAATGCCCTCTACGGTCACGGGACTCTCGCGGGGGCAGTCGACATGGATAGCCCAATCGCAGGAATGACTGCCCACCTTGCACAGTATACACAGGGATGGCCCACACTAATCATCTGGAATTGGCAGGACACCCAGAATCACCCAGACACACATTCCGCAAGGCCACCCCTCATACTAAAACCCGGGGAAATAGAACCTCGGGACACGACACCCCTAGGTTAAAGGGGGATATGCGGCCAAAGCACTGGCCGCCCAGAGGCTAGGCGGCCAGACTTGTGGCCGCCCAACAGGGCTGGGTGGCCAACTCCTTGGCCGCCCACCCTAGGCACACTGATGCCTGGGCGGCCATCAGTCTGGCCACCCAGTCAGATTGGACAGAGAAGCAGGGCGGCCAGCCTACTGGCCACCAACCTTGGGCAAGGCAGGGTCTGGGCGACCATCTCTTTGGCTGCCCGTTGACACTTAAAATATGTCACCTACAACAACAAGCCCTACTGAGCCGAACAAGGGAAAATTAAAAGGAAATAGCCCAAGAGGATGATAGAAATATTTTCACAAAGCTCTGCATCGGGCAAAGAAGAAAAGAAATAAAGAAAGAATAAAAAAGAGAAGAAGATGGCTATATCGGCGCTCTTGCGCACCCTCATTTGGCACGCTCACGTGCGCTCATCTGATGACCCCTACTAGGATGATCTGGTGCCCCTGTTTGGCTGAACCGGCACCCCCCCTTTTCTAGCCCTCATCTGGCGTGCTGACGTGCATGCTCATCCAATGCCCTTGTGCCCCCATGCGGCAGCGAAGCCTCTCACGAACGCCTCCTTCACCCTTATATAAAGAGAGAGGGAGGAAGAAGAAAATAGAGGAGGAGCAGAAAAAAGAGGGCGAGCAGAAGAGGAGCCAGCGAGCGAAGAGAAAAAGAAAAAGAAGGCACACACGGGAGGAGAGAGAGAGAGAGGGAGAGGGAGAAGCTCTGAGCGATTACATTGTAGGTGGGTCGATTGTATTTTCTTTTCATGCCCAATTGAGGGCTATATTTTGTGTATCCTCTTACCTCTTGTGATCAATAAAAGAAAATAGTTGGTTAGTTGGCCTTGTTCTTGGAATGTGATTACGTTCTTTTTTTTATTGCATATCTTATTTCTTGTCATGGTCATTTTTATGTAATGAATGAATTGCATATTTCTCCCCTTTCCCACCGATGATTTCTCCACCTTCAATGCTGCCTCGATAGCATCCCCCCCAGGCAATGACTTCCAGAGTTTGCTCGGAGAAGTGAGCAGGGCCCCGGAGTCCAATTCTCCTGAGAATTCTTCCCGCTACTCTACGATGCGAAGTGGTTAGTCTCTATCGCGAACCCCATCTTGGAGGGATGTGAACCCCCATTCCCTCTTCTGCGTTGCATCAGAGGGTGGGGAGGGTGATCAGTAGTCTATCTTGATGTTTTACACATGTGTCAACTCTGTCTTTCCTATTCGCTGTGATCATCGTGAAACCCGTGTTCTATCATCATTCCAGTGAATCAACGTGGTTTCATCGCTCGAGTCTATAAGCTTTTAATCCCCTTTTCTCCCTCTTTGTAGTGCATTGGGGAATGGGAAAACTTGCCAAGGATTTGGCTCCACCAGCCTATGTGATCGCCTCCTCCACGGGCATTTCGCACGGTAGTTTTGGTTCGTTTCTACGATACTCTATTTTTTGCATAAGCGATCCGGCGTGTTGCAACTTCCTAATCTGGCGTGCATGTTCTTTGTCTGAATCGGTGAGACCAGGAGGTTGATCTGGCAGCCTCCCAAGTGTCTGAGCCGGTAGCACTTATCTGTTGGGTATGATAATGGGATCTAGAGGGGGGGTGAATAGATCCTTTCAAAACCTAATGCCCAATTAAAAACTTAGCCCACACTAATCCGGTCTTTTAATGAATTGCAGTCAAGTCTATTGTACAACTGCATATTGCTGGAATTCTAATGTTCCCAACTAGACATGCAGAGCCCGGATTAGGCAATCCTTCAAATAGGTAATCGTATCACACGATATCTTATACCGATCAGGATGGAAACTAATGCTTGTGTGTAATTGTTCAGCAAGCAACTTGGTGATGGGGACATCGCTTACCACTTCCCATTTCTCCATGGGTCCCGATGCTCGCCATTGTGTTCATCTCGATTTTTTGAGTCTAGCTATGTAATTTTCACTTCTTTCTGAGTCTTATTCATGTAATTTTCCCTTTTATTGAGTCATGTACCTAAGTTAGTGAGTCATTTATCTAAGTCTAAGTGTCATTAGGTGGCCTAGTGGGTTAATGGGCCCACTTCAATGGGCTTGGCCCATGGGCTCCCCCTACCACCCCTTGGTCTTTTGTCATTAGTCCAAAAGGTGAGGACTTATGTAGAATTGTGGGATTCCTATAAATAGGACCCAATCCCACCAGCTGAAGCTAATGAAGTATTGATAGAATTTTCCAAGCATTAGTGCACCTCTCTCTTTCTCTCTAGCTCTCTCTCTCTCTTCTTCTCTCTCTCTCTTACCCTCTCTCTCTAGGGCGCCACTTTCTCTCTCTTCCCCCCAAAATTTCAAAATTCTCTCTCTCTCCTCCTCATTCACTCCTCATTAAACCCCTCTCCCTTCCCTATACCTCCCATTTACTCCCCCCCAACCTCCTAGGTGGAATACCATTCTCCTAGACACCTTTCCCCTTCCCCATTCACCCTTTCACCTTCCCAAGGGGGAATCCATTCTCCCAAACACCTCTTTCCCTCCCCAAGGCAACCCTTCCCATTCTATAGGCTACCATTAATCCCTTTCCATTAAACCCATTCCAAATCCAAAGGAGGGAAACCATTCCCCCCACCCACCCACTTGTGCCCCCTCAGCTTCCCCCTTTCCCTCCAAGCCCAATTTTGCAACTCCCCTCTCAGCCACTGCAAACACCTCCTTCAAGCCTCATTCTCCCCCTCCCACTTCTTGGAACACCCCCTCCCAGACCCCATCACAGCCAAGCGTCATCCCCATACCCATCCACCTCACTTCCCCTCCCATAAACCCACTTTCCCCCCCCATCTTCTTCAAATTACAGCTCTCAGTTCGAGTGTAGCAGAAAGGGTCGACTTGCAGAAGCAACCACAGAGTCATACGGCAACATCTGAAGTCGTACCATACATTTCTGGAAAGTTCGTCCAATCAGCTTCGCAGGCGAGGTGATCCCGCCCCATTCTGAGTCCGGGGTTGTCTGGGAGGACCGATCTCCCCCGACGGCGCAGAGTCACCCCTGCAGAGTACCTGAACCAGGTTAGAGCCTGTACCACGACGGACCACGGAAGAATTCGGCCTCGAGCTCTTCTACAAAGTTATCCCTCGTCTAGTCGACGTTCAGAATCAAGAAGCGGAGCTTCGTTCCACATCTGTGTGCCGAAGTTACCATTTTTCTCCCTTGGCTGCGCGGGTCTGCCTCCCACAGTCTGCAAGGACCTGCCTCCACTATTCTGAGTCCCCCAGTCCTCTCCGACATCAGACGGCTTCCCCGTCAGTTTTTCTGAGAAGAGGGCTCATCCACGGTTCCAGAAACTCCAGCGGTTCGTGATTCGGAGTCCAGAAGCGATCGGGACACTCTCTGCAACCTGCTGTGTGAGATCAGAAGCTGCCAGTCCCAGATTCTATCGCGCTGTTCGAACCTCCACCACGGCCAGCAACGACATCAGAAGAATTCAAAATAATTCTAAGGCATCCCAGCCCCAGTTACGAAGAGTTCCTCGCTGGTCTCATCATCGGAAAAATTCCAGACCGGGAGTTACGACCTAAACAGTGACTGTCAGTCATCCACCACAGGAAGCAAGGAGATTCGACATCGGCTTCTCCTTTCGTAATTTCGGCGAATCTCCCCTCCCCGCCTGGCCGGCTTACCGCCCCTCCCTGCGTGGAGGTAGTGTTTGCGTGTAAATCAACATCCCCACCCCAAGTCCACCCTCTTGTGTGAGGTGTAGTGCTTGTATTAAACAGGATTCAAGCTTCATCGGCGCAGTGTGCGGGGATCCCACACTTCCCCGCACGCCCATCGTCTCCGAACGAGGTTGGTTTCTTCAAACCAACCTGGTGAGCCTCTACCCTTGCTCCCCTAGTATCTGTTTGTTTAATATCCGTCAAGCTAGTCCGCTGGCTAGTAAGAGAGTGCCCGTTCCCGGATCCACCATCTTGAGTGGTCATCGTGGATAATAGTGAGTGAGTGACCTAGTGCCCCCAAGGCACCCGGCCGCCCTTGATTGTGGGCATCATACCTTCGGGAGGGTGAACCTTAGTTGTGCTGGCCCTCTACCAGCAAGGGTCTTGTTCCACCACCTCGACTCGGCATCACCGAGTCACCACGGGTTGCGGGTGTGCACAGTGGTTCGGTCCAATTTCAAAGAAATCTCGAATCTTGAGTTGTGTTTTGCGAATTAAGTCCGAGGAAGCATAGTGTCTTGATGCATCCCCATCATTGTGTCACATCAAATTGGTATCAGAGCCAGGTTCTAGACTTGTCTCTACTAAGTCTTGTCCTAGGGCGCATAAGCATTTAGAGTCATTCGGTTCATCAACATGGCTACCTCTCTTTGGTCCCACTCGGCCCTCCACAAAGATCCGATCAACCACCCATTTTCGGACATCCTTATAGAAGAGAGTATCACCTTTGATGGGTCACATCCTAGTGATTATGTTAGGTGGGAGACTTTCATGACAAAACACTTTGATAGGACTAGGGTCTATGGACACGCTAGAGTCCGCAGGGCCACAGGGCGACTTCGGGGACAAGCCAAGAAGGAGTGGGAACGCATAGTGAGCTTAAGAAGGATTTGGCGGCAAGAACCCATAGAATCATAGGAAGAGATGAAGATTGAGCTTAGGAAGATCTTCACCCCCCGACCACCCCACTCCTACCGTGAGGACCATAACCCGAGGAGCACTCCCACTCCCCCTTTCCCTCCCAGTCAACTCAAGACCTCCATTAGGACCCAAACCCCACCACCCAAAGGACCCCTAGATTCATTGGAAGAGATAAGGATTGAGATCAGGAAGATCTTCACTCCCCAACCTTCCCACTTCTACCTTGAGAACCATAACCCGAGGAGCACTCCCACTCCTCCTTTCTCCCCCAGCCAACCCAAGACCACCGTTAGGGTCCAAACTTCACCACCCCGGGTACACCATGCCCCAACTTTCATCACCCCATCCCAAAAACACCTTCCCATTCCCTTGGAGAATAAGACCCCCACACCACAAAGGGATAAGATTGTAATTGAGGTACATGAGGCCTCCCCCGATTGGGAAGAAGAATATGAATCACAATGTCATGGGTTAGGCCGAGAAGTTCCCATCCCAGGTGGAAGAAGCATCATGGCTCACTCCACCCTCACCATTCAAACCCACGTGGACCCCATGTCCACCCCTCCACCTAGGCCCGTGACAGCCACCATTCCCCAACCCAAAGTTACTCACCCAACCCACCTTCCACTTCCAACTCCTATCCTACCCAAACCTACCCCCCCGCTACTTCCACTCCCAACCCCAACCCAAGTCCGGCCTCACTCACCACCATGGGTACACCATACACCAACCGTTATCATCTCGCCCTCAGAGGACCCACTCACCTCCCTGGTAGAGGAACCCATACCCGACCCCATAGTGGTGAACACTCCGGACCCAACCCCCACCATGGAGATCACCCATGTCCAGGAAGAAGAAGAAACTTCACATGGTGGTCTTCACCTTACACCACCCTCCCTAGTAGGGGCCGAGCTCATCTTAGGAGAACCCCTTTCACGTTGGCTAAAGGAGAACCCATTTAGAGATCTCATGGCCCATGTTTACCCTCCTATGGAACAAAACCTTCCTATAGTACCCTTACCCACCTATCACACCACAATCCAATCATCCTATCAAGTGGAAACATTAGGGGATTTTCTTAAGGGTCTATCTTGGCAAATGGAGTTAACTGGCATGTTGACCACTGTAGCTGACCAACCTAGGAGCCTTGACCTCCTACACCTATGTGTCGGGTCCATCTCCTTGATATACACTGTGGGTTGCTACACTAGCGACCTTCTTTTATTCCTCCCAACACCCGAAGAGCCCGATGCTATCCGCGAATTAGAGTTGCTTATTTCGGGTAGGATGCCAAGCCCTCCATTCATGGCCAACCAACCCGCCAAGGACTTCGGTTCAATTACTTCATTTGAGGAGGACTCACCATCATTTGAAGACCTTGAGGAGATAGAATACCCCTTCCTTGGTAACACATTCCATGACCCCTTTGATCCCTCCCTATGGAAGACATTGAACCCATGGGACCTAGCTGCCTTACCCACCACCCACTCCCTCCTACCCTCACCCACCATGTTGAACCCAACCCACCCATTCCACTACTTAGTTCACACTATGAGAGCCATGACCGAGGGTGACATCCACCTAGGAAATGAGGAAGTGACCTATCCCAAAATGTCCACCTTCTTAGACCCCTTCGACCGCTATGAGTGGAAACCCCCAAATCCACCCCCACCTAAAAATGGGACCATCTTGATTGTAATGCATGTGTCACAACATTTTGCATCATGTAGTAAGGCTAGTCACGTCATTTATATCATTCACACACTAGGTCCAGTGCACGACAGGTTTACATTTGGACATGCTGGTCCTCCCCCACTCTTCATCCACCTCATGCATGATAGGGCCATTTGTGGCTGCCCCGGTCCACCTAAGTACATCAAGGTCCACATGGTTTCTAAGCATGATAGGTCAATTCATGGATGCCATGGTCCTCCTAAGTCTGTCAAAACCAATCTAACACTTGATAGGGCTGAATTTGGTTGTCCAGGCCCTCCCTTCATCCCTATAGGATCATCATTCATGACATTGCATGGTAACATTCGCAAACACAACAACAAGAGCAGCAAGGTTCTTAAGGAATTAGCCGATTCCCACTGTCGCCACCAAGAAACCCATATCGGTGATTTTGTGATGGTGAGGACTGAGATTGTCTCAAAACTGAGGTCTCGTGGAGCAGGCTCCTTTCAGGTGTTGAGTCACCTTGGCACAAATGCTTATGTGTTGGACCTCCCCGAAGAGTACGGAGTAAGCCCCACTTTTAATGTGGCTGACCTGGTACCCTACAAGGGTCCCACGGTGACACCCAGTGAGGAGATCTAGCCTATTCCACCCCTTGAGAGAGCCCCCACACCAACGAGAGCTCCATCTGGCCAGAGAAAACCAGCGTGATCAAGTGGAGCGGGTATTAGATGAACAGATCACTACCACACGGATGCAAGGCGTATGAGCGATATTTTGGGTTCGGTGCAAGTATTCAGAGGGGAGGTGAATGAATATAGCCTATAAAAATTTCACCCAATATAAACTTTCGCTCAATTAGAATTTCGCTCACTCAACAGATTAAACACTTAGAACAGAATTTGATCAAGTCATCTAATGAACCTGTGATCAAACACTTGGAGCGCCCCTATGCAAACATCTAGCAGAAGCAAACCATAAGCAATCAAACCACAACGCAAGAGAGGTTTTTAGGTGGTTTGGTCCTCCAGACCTACATCCACCCCACACTCAAATCGAGTGTGGATTCCGCTGACTCACAGTTTGAACAGCTGGGCATCACAGCTTGCCATACAACCGCTGGGCAACACAGCTTGCCGTCCGAGAAATCCTCCTCGCCCCGCTGAGCGACACAGCTTGCTGTCCAGTGGAATCCTCCACTGCAAACCGTTGGGCTATACAGCTTAGCCGTCCAGAGGCAGCACCTCTGCAATCCGCTGACTAACAGCTTGAAGAAAGATGTAAAATAGAAAACAGAAAAGATGGAAACACAGCAATCTGAAAGCTGTAAACAATGAAGCACGATGTGGCTCTTAAAGAGCTGGATGGCCTGGATTTGATCCACGGTCCATCAAGAATAGATCTCCCTCGATCTCACTCTCTTTCTTCACTCTCTCTCTTCTTCTTCTTCACACTCTGCTCGAGCTCTCTATCTCTTTCTCCTTCTTCTTTCTCTTCTTCTTCTTCACACTTCTTTTACTCTCTACTCTTCTCTTCTTTTCTTCTGCTGGATCGTGGAAGCTCTCTCTCCTTTTTCTCTTATTCTTCTCTCAGCTTCTGCTCCCTGGCTTCGATCACGATCAACCTCCATCTGAAGCCGAAGGCTCCATTATATACCAGCAGCAGCAGGGCGCGTGTGGCTTCCACAGTTCCCACCCTAAGAATTCGGACCACGTGGCAGCATCAGCAGGCTGTCAGTACACGTGTCCTCATCTGGGCACTCTCCTTATCCTCTGATCACGTGCCCAGCACCAGTACGCTCAGCAACTGGAGTTAGATGGCGTCAACCCACTTGCTCCAAGGAGTTGACGCAGCCTTCAAAGATATTTTATCAGCAAAGCTCAAGTCTGCTGCGTTGACGCTTCCAACCCTCAGCGTTGACGCATCAGAGTAATCCAGTAAGCTTCTTTCTTGATTGATTGAACTACAGCGACCACGCCACTTGATCAAGGCGTTGACGCATTGGTGTCCAGTGATCAATGTCTTCAGTATATAAGCGTGCTGCGTTGACGCTACTAGCCCATAGCGTTGACGTAGTGGTGTTCGGGCAGCTAATACTTTAGCTTGTTTGCTTGCTGCGTGGATGCTACCAGGCCGTGGCGTTGACGCACTGCAGTATTCCAGTGAGCTATGGACTCTGCCTCATTAACTACTGCGTCGACGCTGCTGTAGCATGGAGTTGACGCAGCCAGGTAAAGCTCTGAAATCCTCTTCAACTGAAGCGTGGACGCATTGAACTCCCAGCGTCGACCCTGTTCTTCATTGGTGTCATCATCTGAAGACAGTGTATAGACTTTAGAACTGGTGCACGATGTACATACTTCATGATACTCGTCCAATGTATATACTTAGCTGAACAAGACACACAATGTATAGACTTGCAGCCATGAACAAATGCAATGTATAGACTCTTCAATCGACAGGCAGACAATGTATATACTTGCTCAACCTGAATCAATGTCTAGACTTCAGCTCAAGGCCAGTGTATAGACTTCAAGCTTCAGAAACGAATGTACAGACTTCACTTAAGAAACGTATGGAAAGACCCCAGTGTATAGACTTTGCCTTGAACGAAGGTTAGTGATGAGTGTATAGACTTTCACGATGTGTAGACTTGGATACGTGAAAGCTATAGTGAAGGAATGTATACACTTGACCAAAGCAAGGGCAAATCGAGTGTACAGACTTCATTCCATGAGACGCTGAGCAAGACGCTCCAATGAATAGACTTTGGCTAATGCATGAAGACAGACGTTGTACGGACTTGGGTAGCGTGAGACGCTGGAAGAGACAGTCCAATGTATGGACTTCAACTCATGCGACCAAAGCATCAATGCAATGTGCAAACTTCGCCTGAGACAGTGCATGAGACGGACGATGTATAGACTTCAGCAACAATGCATGACTTGTATAGACTTGTGTTCTCAACGAAACACAAACACAACACAATGTATAGACTATGTTGAGTGTCTAGACTTGTGAGATGCATAGAACACACATGAGGCTGTATAGACTTGGAAACCAATGCACACGGCTGACAGACATGAAGTGAACTTGAATGAACATGATGTATAGACTTTGGACTCCAAGGGCGATGTATGGACTTTCATATGAAAGGCTGTACAGACTTTGAAGTCTGGGGGCGTCGACGCATGATGCATGAGACACACTTGCTGCGTTGACGCTGCATGACTTGCGAAATGCATAGAACATACAGAGGTTGCAATGCACCGATCTTAATTCAAGCACAAAACACTTGATGCACTCTCATGCATTCTCCATAGAATATATCAGTTATATGCATTCAGATTGTTATGATTCAATGATTAGCAAGCTATTAGCAAAACAAAATGGTGACTCATTCGTGTTGCTATCATTAAAACACCACATTCATCAAAGCACAAGGGGCACAACAATCTCCCCCTTTTTGATGATGGCAACATAATGAGTCACACTGACTCGTCAAACTATTCTCCCCCTTTGACATAATCAAAAAGAAAGGGAATGGTTTGAGAGACACAATGCAGCACACAAAGACACTTATGACAATGAAACATCACTCCCCCTATCAGCATGTAAGATTAACTACTCTCCCCTAGATGCAAAGAAACCATAACTCCCCCTGAAGCACAGGAATGGATTCAGGTTATCCAATAAATCACTCTGAATTCTGCCTTTACAAAGAATCTGAATTCTGGTGAAAAGACCACATAATCAGAACTTATTGCAGAACAAGATGGAAGATTCCAACAGTGTGGAGAGTAAAGTGATTGGTGATAGAAGGGCAATAATAGACAACAATCATCACATGACATCTCAATGAATAATCAGACTGAATCTGATCAGGCTATCTGGAAAATCTGATCATGAGGGATTTTAATGTATACATCACTTCAATAAGTCTTAAAAGATGTAGACTCTTCTATCATAAAGGGTTATGAAGTGGCAACTTAACCAATCTGATTTAATTTTGATGTATACCAAATTTGTCAAATTAAGTTCAATACTCATATCTGAATCCAAGTTTTAATAAAGGTGAACCAAATATTCAGATAACACCCAAAATCAATCATCTTTTATCTTACACATATGATCTCAATAGCACCTTTGAAAGATACACAGATTAGTACAGAAGTTAAACACTTTTCAAGAACATGAGTTGACAGATTTTTCAAGATAATTTCATTTGAAGCACATTATATTTTTCCTGAGCAATTTAAGTTGATCAACACCTTTTTACATGAGGCACAACAAGTCTTAGTTGAAGTGACCCAGTTACTCAGTGTGATAACTGTCATTGCCTCTCACTTTGAGAGCAGAGTTAGCAATATGAGTGTCTTTTTACATGAGAAGACACCTTTATCAGAGGCCAGACTCCCCAGCTACTCAACACAGATAAGCTATTGCTCCGTCAGGTTTTGTTTCACTAAATTTTTATCAGAGATAACTATGGCACCTCATGACATGAGTTGCTTTATTTCATTGATAAGAACTCAGTTTCTCAGAGACCGAGTCATTGCTCTGAATTCACAATTTCTTCATTTAGTCAACATTTTCAAATTAATGTTTAACAACAGTACACACTATATGCATCTTAGCCAAAGAAGCCCTGAATTCAAATTTTTAGATATCTGATGAGAGAGTCTAAGGTTTACATGAAACATGTGGTTAAAGTTTATTAAACCTTATCATTCAGATATTTTCAATTCATTTAACTACAAATCTGAGAATACATTAATCTTATATCAGTCTGATTCAGTGATAATTCTTAAACCTATATGATAGAAATTTCTACAATGTTCTCAGACTGAATTGCATGACATGCAGCTTAAGTTCCTCAGATCAGAAAAATAAGTTTAGCTGACCAACAAATCAATAGTAGAGCCAATTCAGTCACACCAGCTGAGAGGAGTGTGAAAGGTGAGTATAGGCTGGAATTTAGACAGATAGTATCATGAAGGGAGTTGAAAGAAACTCTTCTTTAACAGCTCAACAAATAGAAGGCAGAATCCTTTTTCAAGAGAGAGAAATATGACATCAGATGAGAGTTGATCAATTTTTAGGCAAGAGGTGTTCAAGATGTGACAAACAAAACATCAATTCTAAGTGCTCCCCCTGTCTAGATGCAATTAAATTTCTTTTCGGGTTTTTCAACTCCACTACACTTCATATGCAACATTAGTCAAACTCCCCCTGACAAAGTGCATGAAATACAATTAATGAACTGCTCATGATTTTAGAATATGCTCAAGAAGAATAAATGCTTTGTTCAATCAGAGAGAGAATTTATCAAATGCATCATTTTCATTTCAAATTTTTAGATTTTTCATCATATGATGCAGTGCACTGTTCTACATGAAGGCAGGACCCATGGTACTCGGCGGAGAACCTGGTCTCAAAGACCATCTCACACATGGTAGAAACCTCCGGGCAGATTTCCTTGCCTTTTAGTAACATACCATTTGATATACCAGGGTTAAGCAAATGATAATGCAGTGCAAAGCAGCCCTATTATGCATTGAAAAACATGCAGTCTACGACAATGGGCAAATGACAGTCATGCAAATGATGTATGCAAGTACTAGACACATGCATTGACTGTATGCACTAACTGACCCGTTCAAGCTCAGTCCAAGTATGTAATCAAGCATGCAATGCATTGACACCAGACACATGCATTGACTCTAAAAATGATTGTGCAGAGCATCTATCAGCCTATTTATTAGTGCAATAATCAGTGAGAGAAGAGCGTCAGATATGTGCAAAGTAAAACTCAGTAGCTGAGTCTGGAATGAAGACTGATCAGCTAGACATGAAGAGAGTATCAGACATCAAACGAACAGTTCAACAATTTCAGATATCAAACAGACAAATCAGCATTTTCAGATGATAAAATTTAAAGACAAGTTCAGAACTAACCTGAAATGTAGAATCCTGGGGCTTCCTTTTTAAGTGCCTTGGCTAAATTACCCCTTTTATTTCTCTCACCAAGGCACACCTGCAACATATCAATCAATGTGATCTTGTAGGGACCCAAGCAGTCTTGGGTCCTGCACTACCCCTATCAGGTGTTCTAAACATTCTTTTTGCAACATTATCATCAAATTCCATAAAAGAACAATCAGACATGGAATGTCCAAAATTTCCACAATAATAACATGAAACAACAGATTGTCTGGTCCTATGATGCTTCTCAACAGGAGCATGAGACCTATGACCATAAGCATTAAATGTTCTGTTATATGCATGAAATTTTGACTTACCATTACCTGCCCACCAGCATTCAGAAGCTCGGTGGCCAGGTTTTCCACATTCAAAGCATACAGGTGTCTTTCCTTTAAAAATAGATTTATTTCTGCCAAGAGAATTTCTATTTGAAGGGAATTCAACAAATTTTGAAGTAAAATGATTTCCCTGAGCATACCAGCAGTCCTTGACTGCATGCCCATACTTACCGCATTCAAAGCACCTTGGGTGCTTACCTCTTGAGCCAGTAAATCCCCATGAAGGCCTAAACCAACACTCAACAGCTTTATGACCACGTTTGTTACAATTATAACAAATGATATGTTGGTTTGAAGAAGACATGTTTCTTTTGGGGTGGTGATGATTATTTGAAAATGTTTTATCATGCATCATATCATCACTTTTCATCACACTGCAGTCATCCATATAATGACCATGCCTACCACAGTAGTAGCAAGAGGCATCAGATTTCCTAGGAGCATGGTTTCTATCATATGAGTTCCTAGATGCATATGAATGAGTATAGGAAGCATGAACAGTATGTACACCATCAGACTCAACCGAGCTAGCAGATTTCTGTTCATGAGCAGGAATAGTCTTTACCTTATTTATTTGACTCTTTCTTTTCAATTTCTGATTATCCTTAACAGGTTTTGTTTATTTTTCTATTTTCTGGGCTTTGAACTGAAAAATGGATTTTGAAAGTGATTTCTGATTTTCATTTTGTTTTGGGGATTGCCTTGAAGTACCAGCTACATTAGAGCCTTTCACAAAAGTAGCATATAGCTGGTTTTTAGAAATTTCCTTAACATCAGGACTACAACCTGTCCCCTTTCTTAAATTGTCATCCTTACTTTTCACAACAGTTTTTACTTTTCTTTCATTCTTAGCAGAGTTGGATGCCAAATTTTCTAGATCCTGAATCTTATTTTTCAAAGATGTTATGTGAAGTTCATAACTGGCTATTTCCTGTTCACTGCAATTAACACATTCGCTTAGAAATTGGTTTGCAGTTTTATACTTCTCAATTTCTTATTTTAGACTGTTCAAAATTTTTGAATTTTCATCATAGACAGCCTTTCCTTTTTCTGTGGTGAGAAGTCTTTCAGACAAGCCAGTGTTTAACCACTTCAGTTTTTCAACTTAAGCTTTTAATTCAGTGTTTTCTTCCTCAAGATCTCTAGCCTAAAATTCATTACCCTCACATCTCTCTCTTCCAGACATTAGCTCCAGTTTTTTAATTAATTCCTCTTCTCTTTCCTCCACTCTAATTTTCTCAGCCACCAAGTTTTTGTGATCCTCTTTAAGTGAGATAATTTGTTTACTCAGCCATTCATTCTCACTATAAAGATCTTCATTTCGTTCTCTTAGAGCTGAGCACATATGGCAGGTTAATTCAGCAGAAGAAGAATGTGAAGCCTCCCCATTGATTTCATTTATTCTACCCATAAGATTTTCAATTTTCTTTTGAAATTCTTCATTCTCAAGTTTCAGTTTATCCAATTCAGAATTAACTTGAGTGAATTCCTGCATGCCTTTTAGATGCTCCTTTTTCTTATCATTCAACTGATTCTCTATTTCTGACATTTTATCCAACCATGTTTGTTTTTCAATTTTTAGAGAATCATTTTGTTTCTTAAGATTCTGAACATCTAGCATGCAAGCATCATAAGACTCTTTCATATTTGCACAGTTTTCACAGGACTCTTTTAGATTTATTCTATCACATTTCTTTTTCAATTTCTTATTTTCAGATTTCAATTTCTTGGAAACTTCTAACAAATTTTCATACATCTCTATCAATTCATCGAAGGAGTATCCTTCTGATTCAGAGCTTACCTCGGATGAAGTTTCATCATCAGCATTTCTACGATCAGCCATTAAGCACTTGCTGTGATTGCTGATTACTTTAGTTTTTCCAAAATGTCTTTGGCAGACCTGCAAGAAGAAATGCATTCAATTAGAGATCTGTCAATTGATTCTTTTAATAAAACTATAGCTCTGGTGTTGACAGAATATTTCAATTTATCCTTCTCAGTCCATCTAGATTTATCTCTGATAAGTTGTATGGACCGTGATTCATTACCTTCCAGAGATTAGGATCAATTGATTCCACATACCGATGAACTTTGTCTAACCAAGAATCGAAGTTATCACCTCTGAACATTGGAATATTAGCCATCAAATCAGATAGCAGACAAATTCAGAACACAAAGCAATCGACGAGAACTGAGCTAGAACAGATGAGCAACGCAATGCACTAAATCAGTGAAGCTAAACTACGAATACAGAACGCACTCTGAAATGCACCAAAACAAATAGCAGGATCCTCTGCAGATTGTTAGATCTATTAAGTCAGAGACCGCTCTGATACCAATTGTTGGGTTCGGTGCAAGTATTCAGAGGGGGGGTAAATGAATATAGCCTATAAAAATTTCACCCAATATAAACTTTCGCTCAATTAGAATTTCGCTCACTCAACAGATTAAACACTTAGAACAAAATCTGATCAAGTCATCTAATGAACCTGTGATCAAACACTTGGAGCGCCCCTATGCAAACATCTAGCGGAAGCAAACCATAAGCAATCAAACCACAATGCAAGAGAGGTTTTTAGGTGGTTCGGTCCTCCAGACCTACATCCAACCCACACTCAAACCGAGTGTGGATTCCGCTGACTCACAGCTTGAACAGCTGTGCATCACAGCTTGCCATACAACCGCTGGGCAGCACAGCTTGCCGTCCGAGGAATCCTCCTCGCCCCGCTGAGCAACACAGCTTGCTGTCCAGTGGAATCCTCCACTGCAAACCACTGGGCTATACAGCTTAGCCGTCCAGAGGCAGCACCTCTGCAATCCGCTGACTAACAGCTTGAAGAAAGATGTAAAATAGAAAACAGAAAAGATGGAAACACAGTAATCTGAAAGCTGTAAATAATGAAGCACGGTGTGGCTCTTAAAGAGCTGGATGGCCTGGATTTGATCCATGGTCCATCAAGAACAGATCTCCTCGATCTCACTCTCTTTCTTCACTCTCTCTCTTCTTCTTCTTCACACTCTGCTCGAGCTCTCTATCTCTTTCTCCTTCTTCTTTCTCTTCTTCTTCTTCACACTTCTTTCACTCTCTACTCTTCTCTTCTTTTCTTCTGCTGGATCGTGGAAGCTCTCTCTCCTTTTTCTCTTATTCTTCTCTCAACTTCTGCTCCCTGGCTTCGATCACGATCAACCTCCATCTGAAGCCGAAGGCTCCATTATATACCAGCAGCAACAGCAGCAGCAGGGCGCGTGTGGCTTCCACAGTTCCCGCCCTAAGAATTCGGACCACGTGGCAGCATCAGCAGGCTGTCAGTACACGTGTCCTCATCTGGGCACTCTCCTTATCCTCGGATCACGTGCCCAGCACCAGTACGCTCAGCAACTGGAGTTAGATGGCGTCAACCCACTTGCTCCAAGGAGTTGACGCAGCCTTCAGAGATATTTTATCAGCAAAGCTCAAGTCTGCTGCGTTGACGCTTCCAACCCGCAGCGTTGACGCATCAGAGTAATCCAGTAAGCTTCTTTCTTGATTGATTGAACTACAGCGTCCACGCCACTTGATCAAGGCGTTGACGCATTGGTGTCCAGTGATCAATGTCTTCAGTATATAAGCGTGCTGCGTCGACGCTACTAGCCCATAGCGTTGACGCAGTGGTGTTCCAGCAGCTAATACTTTAGCTTGTTTGCTTGCTGCGTAGACGCTACCAGGCCATGGCGTTGACGCACTGCAGTATTCCAGTGAGCTATGGACTCTACCTCATTAACTACTGCGTCGACGCTGCTGTAGCATGGAGTTGACGCAGCCAGGTGAAGCTCTGAAATCCTCTTCAACTGAAGCGTGGACGCATTGAACTCCCAGCGTCGACCCTGTTCTTCATTGGTGTCATCATCTGAAGACAGTGTATAGACTTTAGAACTGGTGCACGATGTACATACTTCATGATACTCGTCCAATGTATATACTTAGCGTAACAAGACACACAATGTATAGACTTGCCGCCATGAACAAATGCAATGTATAGACTCTTCAATCGACAGGCAGACAATGTATATACTTGCTCAACCTGAATCAATGTCTAGACTTCAGCTCAAGGCCAGTGTATAGACTTCAAGCTTCAGAAACGAATGTACAGACTTCACTTAAAAAACGTATGGAAAGACCCCAGTGTATAGACTTTGCCTTAAACGAAGGTCAGTGATGAGTGTATAGACTTTCACGATGTGTAGACTTGGATACGTGAAAGCTACAGTGAAGGAATGTATACACTTGACCAAAGCAAGGGCAAATCGAGTGTACAGACTTCATGCCATGAGACGCTGAGCAAGACGCTCCAATGAATAGACTTTGGCTAATGCATGAAGACAGACGCTGTACGGACTTGGGTAGCGTGAGACGCTGGAAGAGACAGTCCAATGTATGGACTTCAACTCATGCGACCAAAGCATCAATGCAATGTGCAAACTTCGCCTGAGACAATGCATGAGACGGACGATGTATAGACTTCAGCAACAATGCATGACTTGTATAGACTTGTGTTCTCAACGAAACACAAACACAACACAATGTATAGACTATGCTGAGTGTCTAGACTTGTGAGATGCATAGAACACACATGAGGCTGTATAGACTTGGAAACCAATGCACACGGCTGACAGACATGAAGTGAACTTGAATGAACATGATGTATAGACTTTGGACTCCAAGGGCGATGTATGGACTTTCATATGAAAGGCTGTACAGACTTTGAAGTCTGGGGGCGTCGACGCATGATGCATGAGACACACTTGCTGCGTTGACGCTGCATGACTTGCGAAATGCATAGAACATACAGAGGCTGCAATGCACCGATCTTAATTCAAGCACAAAACACTTGATGCACTCTCATGCAATCTCCACAGAATATATCAGTTATATGCATTCAGATTGTTATGATTCAATGATTAGCAAGCTATTAGCAAAACAAAATGGTGACTCATTCGTGTTGCTATCATTAAAACACCACATTCATCAAAGCACAAGGGGCACAACAGATATCTGGTTAGGTGGAAGAGACGGCCACCTTCGGTTGACGCCTGGGTGATTCGGGAGTATCTCCAGCAGCTGGATCCTGACCTATCGGAGCAGTACCGCAGCAGGGAGGACCCTTACTCCACAGAGTCGAGTTCTCTGCACCCCGGAAGTATGATGGGGACATCGCTTACCACTTCCCATTTCTCCATGGGTCCCGATGCTCGCCATTGTGTTCATCTCGATTTTCTGAGTCTAGCTATGTAATTTTCACTTCTTTCTGAGTCTTAATCATGTAAGTTTCCCTTTTATTGAGTCATGTACCTAAGTTAGTGAGTCATTTATCTAAGTCTAAGTGTCATTAGGTGGCCTAGTGGGTTAATGGGCCCACTTCAATGGGCTTGGCCCATGGGCTCCCCCTACCACCCCTTGGTCTTTTATCATTAGTCCAAAAGGTGAGGACTTATGTAGAATTATGAGATTCCTATAAATAGGACCCCAATCCCACCAGTTGAAGCTAATGAAGTATTGATAGAATTTGCCAAGCATTAGTGCACCTCTCTCTTTCTCTCTAGCTCTCTCTCTCTCTTCTTCTCTCTCTCTCTCTTACTCTCTCTCTCTCTAGGGCGCCACTTTCTCTCTCTTCCCCCCAAAATTTTGAAATTCTCTCTCTCTCTCCTCCTCATTCACTCCTCATTAAACCCCTCTCCCTTCCCTATACCTCCCATTTACTCCCCCCCAACCTCCTAGGTGGAATACCATTCTCCTAGACACCTTTCCCCTTCCCCATTCACCCTTTCACCTTCCCAAGGGGGAATCCATTCTCCCAAACACCTCTTCCCCTCCCCAAGGCAGCCCTTCCCATTCTCTAGGCTACCATTAATCCCTTTCCATTAAACCATTCCAAATCCAAAGGAGGGAAACCATTCCCCCCCCCCCCACCCACTTGTGCCCCCTCACCTTCCCCCTTTCCCTCCAAGCCCAATTTCGCAACTCCCCTCTCAGCCACTGCAAACACCTCCTTCCAGGCCTCATTCTCACCCTCCCACTTCTAGGAACACCCCCTCCCAGACCCCATCACAGCCAAGGGTCATCCCCATACCCATCCACCTCACTTCCCCTCCCATAAACCCCCTTCCCCCCCCCCCCCATCTTCTTCAAATTACAGCTCTCAGTTCGAGTGTAGCAGAAAGGGTCGAATTGCATAAGCAACCACAGAGTCATACGGCAACATCTGAAGTCGTACCATACATTGCTGGAAATGTCGTCCAATCAGCTTCGCAGACGAGGTGATCCCGCCCCATTCTGAGTCCGGGGTTGTCCGGGAGGACCGATCTCCCCCGACGGCGCAGAGTCACCCCTGCAGAGTACCTTAACCAGGTTAGAGCCTGTACCACGATGGACCACGGAAGAATTCGGCCTCGAGCTCTTCTACAAAGTTCTCACTTGTCTAGTCGACGTTCAGAATCAAGAAGCGGAGCTTCGTTCCACATCTGTGGGCCGAAGTTACCATTTTTCTCCCTCAGCTGCGCGAGTCTGCCTCCCACAGTCTGCAACGACCTACCTCCACTATTCTGAGTCCCCCAGTCCTCTCCGACATCAGACGGATTCCCCGTCAGTTTTGCTGCGAAGAGGGCTCGTCCACGGTTCCATAAACTCTGGCGGTTCATGATTCGGAGTCCAGAAGCGATCGGGACACTCTCTGCAACCTGCTGTGTGAGATCAGAAGCTGCCAGTCCCAGATTCTGTCACGCTGTTCGAACCTCCACCACGGCCAGCAACGACATCAGAAGAATTCAACATAATTCTGAGGCATCCCAGCCCCAGTTACGAAGAGTTCCTCGCTGATCTCATCATCGGAAAAATTCCAGACCGGGAGTCACGACCTAAACAGTGACGGTTAGTCATCCACCATAGGAAGCAGGCAGATTCGACATCGGCTTCTCCTTTCGCAATTTTGGTTAATCTCCCCTCCCTGCCTGGCCGGCTTACCACCCCTCCCTGCGTGGAGGTAGTGTTTGCATGTAAATCAACATCACCACCCCAAGTCCATCCTCCTGTGTGAGGTGTAGTGCTTGTATTAAACAGGATTCAAGCTTCATCGGCGCAGTGTGCGGGGATCCCACACTTCCCCGCTCACCCATCGTCTCCGAACGAGATTGGTTTCTTCAAACCAACCTGGTGAGCCTCTGCCCTTGCTCCCCTAGTATCTGTTTGTTTAATATCCGTCAAGCTAGTCCGCTGGCTAGTAAGAGAGTGCCCGTTCCCGGATCCACCATCTTGAGTGGTCATCGTGGATAATAGTGAGTGAGTGACCTAGTGCCCCCAAGGCACCCGGCCGCCCTTGATTGTGGGCATCATACCTTCGGGAGGGTGAACCTTAGTTGTGCTGGCCCTCTACCAGCAAGGGTCTTGTTCCACCACCTCGACTCGGCATCACCGAGTCACCACGGGTTGCGGGTGTGCACAGTGGTTCGGTCCAATTTCAAAGAAATCTCGAATCTTGAGTTGTGTTTTGCGAATTAAGTCCGAGGAAGCATAGTGTCTTGCTGCATCCCCATCATTGTGTCACATCAAATGGTATCAGAGCATTATCCTTAGGGTGTGTCACATCACTTGGGATATGCAAGTGTAACTTAGAGCCAAACAAGTAAGGCAGTATGCTGTAAAAACAGATCGATTGCAAAACTGCAATACTTGCCTTCCTGTGAGTGGGGGTAGAAGAGAGAGATCAAGCACACAAACACAAACCACTGCACAGGGGATTTTTCAGGTGGTTCAGTCTGCAAACCCGCAGACCTACATCCACCCCTCACCAAACTGGTGAGGCTTTACCACACGAGGATGAAGTCCTCCACACACGGGGATGAACCCCCCCCCCCCCACACACACGGGGACGAACCCCCCCTCCCCACACACACACATAAACAAGGAAAAATAAGCTGCTAGTGTAGCAAAAAGACGGGGACAACTCCCCAAGACACACACGGCTGTTACACTAGTCAAAACACCTCTGGTCTCTAACCAGAGCACCGGACACACACTGGAAGCTATTTCAGAAAATAGAAACTACAAAAAGAAAAGAGACCAGCTATGGCTTCAGATAGAGATCTGGAAGCTGATGACTGTAACTTTAGACATAGATCCAACGGATCTTTCCTTTAGGCTCAAACTTCTGCAGGGCTACTTTCTCTCATGGCTGGACTCTTTTCTTTTCTCCTTCTCTTTATAGAATTGGTCTAGGTCGGACCAGAACTGGGATGCTCACACTCCCTTATTCTTTTCCTTATATATTTCTTGGTGAAGGCTCAAGGGGTGTTGGCACTCTTCAAGGGCAGTAGTAGCTTCTTCATCAGAAGCTTCTTGTATAAATAGAAGACCCAAGTAGAACCATTTCCCTCCAGAATCCTACAATGCAATTGGCTGAAATTCAAAAGGCTTCTTTGACCACTGACCTTCTTCCTTGATTGGTCCACCATATCTGATAGTAGAATCACAAAATATATCCAGACTTGAATGAAGTTTTCTTTTTCTTCAGCCTCATTCAGATCTGAATTTGATTGGTTGGAATAGCCATGATGCTTCTTGGATAAGGAGCTCTATTAGATCTGAATCTTGATTGGCCCAGGACAAGAAGGACAGTTCTTTGTCCCAGGTCCTTTTCTTGGACTAACATCTGATTGGTTGTTGGCCAAAAGAGTAGAGTACCACAAAGCAGACCTTTTCCCAAATCTGATCCCTGAACATTTACCTCCAAAAAGGTGTAATGAATACCTTATCATGGAAAGGTAGGATCTCTGTCCTAGGATCCATTTCTCAACCTCAAAAGGTGTGTTTTTGGAGGTTTACATCGGTATTTTTTATTCCTTGGATAATCTCGGAACGTGTTGCAGGTTTGAGAGATGAAGGCTTGAAGAGCTACCAGTGCGTCGACGCTTTAGGCCCATTGCGTCGACGCATTTGTTAAAAAATGTGTCTTGAACGGCTTCTGGAAGACCCTGGCGTCGACGCTCTGAAACTATGGGGATGACACATCCTTTGTATTTTGTGTTTACAATGCTTTCTGGAAAGACCCTTGCGTCGACGCCCTGAGAACATGGGGTCGACGCATCCAACGCCGGCCGTCTGTCTGACAAAGAGCTCGTGTGCTCAAGTCATAAGGAGATTAAGACTCATTTGGAATGTTTTGAAAATTAATTAACATTCAATAAGAATTCTATCAAGAATAGATTAAGCATGAGTCTTTCCATGAAGAGCATAGTTGGATCATTTTCAAGAGAACAACAATGACCCATAGTTGGACATCATCAAAATAATAGAATCATGCATGTTCCACACATGCACAACATCATCCACCTGATACAGCACCACTATGCGCGGGTTATCCAGTGCCCCTATGCGCAAGTGATCCGGCGCCCTAGTGTAGACACGCCATTCTTGACGTCTCCTGAGAAAGTCTCATATTACTATACGACGCCCCGCGACGGCTTACGCATTTTGAATCGCTCGAGTGCTTCCTTTTCTTGAGTCTTCTTCCGCCCTTCTCAGCATCCAGAATCGTCTCGTTGCAACATTCGGACGGCATCAACACCATTCAGACACGCCAAAAAATTCCAGAATCAGGAAGGGTGCCTGTCGGGGAGCTGCCGACGCCTTTTCAGCGGACTCGGGAGGGTCTTAATGGAGGCGTCCAGTCTCCTGGACGCCTCCATTACTTTAATTTATTTATTAAAACCAAAAATACACAAAAAATGATATATTAATGGAGGCGTCCAAGCCCCTGGACGCCTCCCTGAAAAAAAAATATAAAATATAAAATGCCAGTTGGCATAAAAAAAACAAAACAAAAAAATAAAAAAATATTTTCTTGGAGGCGTCTAGGCCCCTGGACGCCTCCATCAACTCACTCACGGGGCCCCGCCCACCGATCGACGGTTTGTCGTGTGTGAAAGAATCCAAATTGTGGAGACGTCCAGCCGACTGGATGCGTCCATTTCCAAATCACGGGTCGCCGCTCCAAAACCACGCGTTGTGTTAAACCGCGTGCGACTTTCGGTGGAGTTCGGTGGGACTTATGGAGGCGTCTGGGACCATGGACGCCTCCATAAAAATATTCAGAAAAAATGAATAGAAATAGAATAAAATATCTTTTTTGTCCTGATGGAGGTGTCCAGGGTCCTGGACGCCTCCACCCTCCGGAGCCCTATAAATAGAGGCCCACCCCCTCAGTTCTGGAGGAGCTTCGAAGAGATCCGATAGGCTGCCGGAGCCCAGAGGCTACCTGAGTCATTTCTAACCCATGGGGTCTTTTGTAGGTGGAGGTTCTGCCGGCTTCTCGGGTGCCCACGCTCGCGAGAGGAAGGTCGTCTTCATCCACCGCGCTTCCACGTCGTCCCTACGCTGCTGGAGCTCCGCCGGATTTCACCATCGGCACATCCAATAAGCCAATCCTTTCCTTTTCTTCGTAGTTCTTTTGCATTCATCATCTCGCATCCTCTATCCCCTTTCATAAGGGCGCCCCTTCTTATATACTTCTTGCATCCATCATCTCATTTTCCTCCTACTCGAGTCCGAGAGGGGTTTAAAAGACAACACCAACCAGGTGTGTGTCTTGCCATCATTTCGTTATTTTTGTCGCAAGGATTTGAATACTACACCTTCATCTTTCTGATCTATTTGTTACTTGTTTGTCCTTATTTTGCAAGGGTACCCAAGGAAAGCCCTCTCCGTCGGCCGGCCGAAGGGGGAGGAAGAAGCAACCCGCCATCTCCCGCTCTTGAGGTAGGCGCGATCACTTTCTTTATTTTGGGGTCTTTTGGCCCCTGGCGATCACATCTTGTTTTCGAGACCGCGGCGAGTCACTTCCCCAATGGCCGTTTAAATTCCCGTTCTTATATTTTCTTTATATTCTGTTATATTCTTATCCGCTTATATTCTCGAGGCCGCGGCGAGTCACTTCCCCAATGGCCGTTTAAATTCTCGTTCTTATATTCTCTTTATATTCTGTTATATTCTTATCTGCTCATATTCTCGAGGCCGCGGCGAGTCACTTCCCTAATGGCCGTTTAAATTCCCGTTCTTGTATTCTCTTTACATTTTGTTATATTCTTATCTATTTATATTCTCGAGGCCGCGGCGAGTCACTTCCCCAATGGCCGTTTAAATTCCCGTTCTTTATATTCTCCTTATATTCTGTCATATTCTTATCTGCTCATATCCTCGAGGCCGCGGTGAGTCACTTCCCCAATGGCCGTTTCAATTCTTGCTATTTGATTTCTGCACCATCCCCGTCCCCCCGAGGCCGTGGCGAGTCACTTCCCGCTATGGCCGTTTAACCCCCATATCTTGCCATATTACATTTGTCCCACTCGCCCCGCCGGAGCAATCTCCCGTGGTGGCCCCTTCTCTTTTCTGTTATTTCTATGTTGCAGCAAACAAAAAGGAGCTCGCGCGCTCTGCGTCCTCTTCGCTCCTCGAACCACGTGACGTCGCTCACAGATTGGCGATCACGGTGGGACCTCTACTGCTTCCTTTTGGCTACCCTTGCAAGTTCGGCACCGTCCGTGCCTCTCCACCTTGGCGCCCTCGCGCGCCCCCGTTGTGCTCACGGCAGCACTGTCAGTTGTGATTGGTTGGGTGTTCATTATATGTTTGTTATTTCTATTGTTTTCTTACTCTATATCTCTGTCAGCATTCCATTGCATACATCCATCCCTCTTTTATATCATTTTTCATTTTTTTTAAGGATCACCCTTTCCCGGTGAAGGAAGGACTCTCCGTTTGAGAATTCCTCTCAACGGACTAGAATCTCCTCCACTGGGACCTCCGTAAGTCCCCGACATCGAAGAATCTCCTCTTCGTTCACTAGGCTGGTTGTACCATTGAAGTTCCCCGGAGTTAGTCATCCCATTCGTGGTGAGACGAGAGACCCTAGCTGACACGGCGGTGAAACAAAAATAAACTAGGGTCCCTATTTTGTGTGAACTTCGGATCTCGCTAAAAACAAAAAAAATCATCAAAATCAAAACACAAAAAAGGGCGTAAAGGCATCAACTTGTTTGATAATCTCTGCTACCTGCTTGCTAGTGTATGTTTTTGCGTTCTGGGAAAACTGTGAGCATGGCTCACGAGTCTTTTGAGGAGAACCACCCTAGTCGTGGTTTGTCAGCCGACCCGCGAGTCTATGCTATGGACTCAGGTCCTTCTCATGAGCCCTCGCATGAGGTGCAGGTTATTGCCAGGGACACGTCCCCACCACAGGATATCTCTTCCTTACTGGACGTCCTCGCCAACACGGAGCTTACCTCCGAACAGCTCCGGGCCTTCCAGGCCATTCTGAAGGGGAAATCTGTTTCCCCTACGCCCCAAGAATCAACTCCGGCCATCGCACCTCTCCAAGAGTCCGTGCAGGCCATTCCATCTCCTTCATTGGCGCAAGCCATCCAGTCTCCCTTGCTTCAAGGATAAGCGAGCCAACAACCACCCTCATTCCAGTTTTCGTCACAATCTCAAACTCCCGTTGTTCCCCACATACCGCTTCAGCCGGGGCCGACTGTCGGCGGTCCGGCAGCTCCCTCTCATTCAGGGTTCCCCCCTCAAGTCTCTGGGAGACAGTTTCTCCCCCAGTGGCAAGTGCCACCTTCACCTCCATAGGAGCTCACCCAATCGCTCCTCAATAGGTTCAATCGCATGGACGAGCAGTTTCAAAATCTGAGAAGAATGGTGGACGTGAAAGCCACCTCGGAGGTTGCTTTGCCAATCCTTCCCGTCATTCATCTTCCTCCCTCCGAAATGCCCACGTACCGCAGATACAATGGTACCGGCAACCCCTTCATTCACCTCAAGGATTTCATGTATGAGTCCTCCTATTGGCAAATTGATCAGAGGTCCCTGGCATACCTCTTTCGGAGATCATTGGATGGTCCTGCGCTAGAGTGGTTCTATTCTTTGGAGTCCCGAGAGGCCGAGAATTTTGAAATAGTCCAGAGAAGGTTCTTGCAGAAATATAGGGATAGGGTCGGTCCCTCACTCTCCATTACCGACCTAGTGGCCGAAAAGATGAAGCCCGATGAGGATTTTGTCCGCTATGCTGATAGATGGAGGTCTCTGGCGAAAAGAATAAGGGATACCCTCTCCGAGCCCGAACAAGTGAAGATGATTATGTCTAATGCAACCCCACAGTTCTGACACGTCCTGGCCATGAATAAACTTACTACAATGGAGGAACTCTATGAAAGGGCCCGGTACATCCAAACCCAGTTAAAAGACTCCCCCATTATGAACATGTTTGAGTCGTCGAAGCCCAAAGTGGTCAGAAAGACAGGCGCTGGTGTCCCGGGCGGAGCCACGGAAGGGGTCGTGACAAATGAGCAAGTGGGTGCGGTCAACAATGCCAACTATGCAGTCAACCCAAGGCCTCCACAAATGCCCCGACTTCCCCTCCAACCAAGTCCTTTCCCTCTTCATCCTCCACCCCAAAATAATCCACCCCAGAATAATATGCCTCCATTACGTCAACCCCAGCAACAACAACCACAACCTCAGCAACAACAACCACCACTTCAGTACAACCAAGTTCCACCCCCGGGGAATTAAGGTCCCCAACAGCAACAAAGGAGGCCGATCGGTCCCAAGAGAGCCTACTATCCACCGTTGCCAGAAACTCTGGCGGATATTTTCAACGCCCTCATGGCCTCAAACATACTTGTGCTACCTAGGGAAAGACCCGTGTGGCCCCCGAATGTTGATACCTCCAAATATTGCGTCTACCACAGGCAGCCAGGACACACAGTAGATTACTGCTTCCATTTCAAAAATTACATCCACGATATGAATGATGAACATCAAATAGATTGGGATGAAATGAGACGATACGTCGCCGCTCTCAAGGCTAGGAGACCTCCTCATAGGCCACAGCAGCAGTTACAACAGTAGCAGCAGCAGCAGCAACCACAACAACAGCAGCCTCAGCAGGCCCCACAACAACAGCCCAACATGGGCATAATCCAGAATCCATTACCGGAGCACCAACAGCCCAATCATCAGGTTAACCCCATCTCCTCCTTCTCGGAAGTCGGGAGAGAGCATGTGTGGCACCCGGAAAGTACCTCCATTCTTTCTACCACCAATCCTATCATCACGCAACACCCTTGCCTTGCCCGGGTGGCACCTCTCTCTCATCAACCCGCGTCAGTATCACCTTCACCATTTCCACTACCATTACGCCCTCTCATCCGCACCCCGATCTCCTATCAACCGACACTCTCCACTATGCCTTCACACCCTCTCATCTTCTCTCACTCCCCCACTTTACCATCCACCTCTACCACATTTACCCCTACGCCTTCTAAACCCCTTATCATCTGTCAGCCATACATAACCCCGTCTTTCTCCACCATATCACCACTAATACCTTCAAAACCACTCATTACCCATCACCCACCTCAAAATCATTGCCCGCTTCAAGCCTTACCCACTTCTACTTCGTCTCCACCTCCACCTTACAGACCCCTTATCCTCCATAATCCGTGTGATATCCCCTCTACCTCCACCATGCCCCCACCTAACAAACCCCTCATCAGAATCCCTGCTCCCGTCATCACCCCTGCTTCATCAACCATTCCTCCACCACTACCCCTCAAATCCCTGTTAAAACCCACTGCTACCCCCACAGAGGTACAAAAGCCGTAGGCAATGGTGCTCCGGAGTGGAAGGATTTTCCACAGGGTTTTCCCCCACAACAGTCAGAATCCTGAGCAATCTCAGCCAGAGAAAGATGATGGAGAACAACTGGAAAGAGCTATCCCTGGAACACAGTATGATCTATTGAAACACTTGGACAAGATGCCTGCTCGGATGTCCATCCTGGAGCTACTTCAAAGATCCACATCCCACCAGGCAGCCTTAATGGAGTACCTTCAAAGGGTCATGGTGAATGAGGACCTCCCTGTAGAAAAGATCTCTACCGTCCTGACCCCAACGGACACACAACCGGCCATCATGTTCCACAACTACGAGCTCGCTCCCAAGGAAGCTCGAAAATATGCACTGTGCATTTCAATAAAAATCAATGGGGTATCCATAAACCCGTGCCTTGTAGACACGGGTGCGTCCATAAATGTGATCTCCATGAGCACTCTTCAGTTGTGTGGGGTCAACGAGGAACAAATAAGACCTTCCTCGATCACGGTCACGGCTTATGACAAAAGCAAAAGGCCGCCGCAGGGGATGATTATTCTGAAGGCAGAACTATGCCCCATGTCAATTCCCACGGAACTCCATGTCCTTGACATGGACCCCACATTCAAGGCTATACTGGGTCGCCCCTACATTGAAACCATGGACGTTGTGCCTTCCACCAACCATCAGTGCCTGAAGTTTCCTTACAATGGGAGGATTATTAAAGTGGTCAGCACACCTGTCCTTCACACAGTGGATGCTATCAACACCTCTCTGCCCTCTGTTTGGCCATCTCATCGGCCCATATTGTCATTGCTGGACGTGCATGATCTATCTCACGTTCCACTAGCACCAAAGGAGCCGGTCAGGGCAACCGCAACATCATATCTCCCTTTTCACTCCAAAGGTTGGGAGATTATGAGGAACATCGGCTACCAACAGGGTAAAGGTCTGGGCGCACAGTTACAGGGTAGGCTCAAACCGCCAAAGGAAATTAGGCCGAACCGCAGGTTTGGCCTAGGCTTCAAAGGACCGTTCAAGGCGGATTAGAAGCCCCTCACATGGACTCTATCAAACCACTTCAACAGAGGGCCCGTTGTTCAGATGGGAGATTACCCACGAGAAGCATGTGGGGGATCACATGCTGTATATTTAGCTGAAAAATGTCCGAGGATCACCAAAAGAGGCAAGATCAAAGATCCGGAATGTGAGTGGAACAAATGGTTCGACATACGGGACATTTCCGTTGCACTGGAAAGGATGTTCTCATCTCCGCAGCTTGAAGGACCACCATTGATCTTCGGAATACCAGAGAATATTACTACTCTTGCCAAGGTTCCAAACTACCCTCGTCCTCGCCAGAAGGACCCTGTCATCGACGGATCTTCATCCGTCCTCAACATTGCCATCGACGGCTCATTAGCCGCCATCTTCTCCATCCACTCGTCTCAGCCTTTGCCGATATTTTCTTCATGGGCCAGACAGTTGTCTGATGATCTTCCCAGGTCCCCTTCTTTGCTTACATACCTACGCGGGCTTTTCAACCTGCGCCAGATCTTCAACCATGATCTGCTCTATGAGCCTCACAATCCTCTAGCCATAACCACTTTTCTCTCTCCTCCAATCTCTTTTCACTGTTTTGTCATCAAAAATGAAAACGAAAAAAAACAATTTTTAAACTCCCCAACAACACATCTTCGTTGAGGAAACCTCCTACATCTCCCACGGGTGCGTCCCCCCTTGCGGACCACCCGTCCAAGGTCTGATGAGTGACCTTTTCTACCCCTCCTCTAAGGGGTCTTCTCCTGTACATTCTACACCATCCTCTTCGTCTTCCTCTTCTTCTGTAAATAATGTCAATCAATCTAGGAATGATAGGTCAAGGGTAGTACCTAGGAAGAAATCCAAGGGTAGGCAGATCCCTTGTCGATTCCTCCTGGATTTAGCCGCCAGGTGTCAAGCCCTCCTTGCCATCCCCCAGTTGTTAGAAAATCCCATCCGGCTACCGAAAATAGAATGTGAGGGCGACGGTGCATTTGATGAAGGGTATGGAGTCTACGAGATCACGGATGAAGAATGCCCCACTGAAGATGAGGGTGAAGAATATGAGGATGCGGCTGGCGCATATGCTAGTGGAATGAGGAGATTCGACGAGCCGTCAACCGCCGTAGAAGAATCCACCAAAGAAGTCAACTTGGGAACTGAAGAAGACCCTAGGATCATCCTCATAAGTGACAATCTACCACCCTCTGAAGAAAAGGCATTAATTGAAGTTCTCAAGAAATATAAGGACACGTTTGCATGGAGCTACGAGGATATGCCGGGTCTGGATTCAACCTTGGTCGAACACCGTTTAACCCTAAAACCAGGGTCCGTCTCGGTAAAACAAAGATTAAGGCGTTTCCACCCTCAAATGGCTTTGAAAATGAAAGAATAGGTCCATAAGCTCCATAAAGCCAGGTTCATTAGAGTCGTCCTTTATGCTCAATGGGTGGCAAACATTGTCCCGGTCATGAAGAAAGATGGGAAAGTCAGGATTTGTATCGACTTCCGGGACCTTAACCGCGCGTGTCCGAAGGATGATTTTCCCTTGCCTCACATTGATGTGTTGATCGATAACACAGCAGGATATGAGACCCTCTCATTCATGGATGGATTTTCAGGATATAATCAAATTCGTTTGGCAGAAGAGGACCAGGAGAAGACGTCATTCACTACCCCTTGGGGAACATATTGTTACGTGGTCATGCCGTTCGGATTAAAGAATGCTGGAGCTACTTACCAAAGAGCTATGATGGCCATATTTCATGACATGATGCACATAAACTTGGAAGTGTATGTGGATGACATGTTGGTGAAATCGAGGACCAGGATGGAACATCCAGAAGTTTTGGCTAAGGTCTTGCAGAGGTCAAGGGAGCTCCAATTGAAAATGAACTCGAAAAAGTGTGTGTTTGGTGTGTCGTCGGGTAAATTGTTGGGGTTCATTGTGAGTAAAAGAGGGATCGAGATAGATCCCGACAAAGCTAAGGCCATCAGGGATATGCCG
Source organism: Amorphophallus konjac (assembly GCA_022559845.1). NCBI lineage: Eukaryota > Viridiplantae > Streptophyta > Magnoliopsida > Alismatales > Araceae > Amorphophallus > Amorphophallus konjac. Next base: position 63,595,464 of record CM040123.1, on the reverse strand, counting down.
CCTCCCAAGAATTTGAGGGAAGTCCGAGGTTTAATCGGGAGGTTGCAGTTTATTCGTCGGTTTGTGTCCCAACATTCACAAAGGTGTAGACCTCTCTACGAGTTGACCAAGCCAGGAGTAGAATTCCACTGGAATTCTAAATGTCAGAAAGCTTTTGAAGGGTTGAAGGAATATCTGGCTAGTCCACCCGTTCTCATTCCACATAAACCAGAAAAACCTCTGATCCTTTACGTCTCAGTCTTGGATGACTCCGTGGGAGCCGTCCTCGCACAAGCTGATGAAGAAGGCAAGGAACGGGTAACCTATTACTTGTCCAAACTTCTCAATCCCTGTGAGCGGAAGTACACCGTCATGGAGAAAACCTGCGCTGCCCTCGTTTGGGTAGTGCAGAAATTGAAGCACTACTTCTTGGCTCATGAGGTCCATTTGATTGCTCGAATGAATCCTATCAAATTCCTTCTGGAGAAATCCGTCCTTACGGATAGGCTAGCACGCTGGCAAAGTTTTCTCTCTCAGTTCGACATCACCTACATCCAGCAAAAGGCGATTAAAGGCTATGCCATAGCCAAGCATCTCGCTCACCATCCTCTTCCCAAGTTCGATCCCGTCCAATCAGAGTTTCCAAATGAGGAACTAATGTCCATCAACCAATCAGATGAGCCAATGTGGACGCTATATTTTGATGGAACTCTGAATTCTCAAGGGAGAGGAATCGGCGTCGCCCTCCTGTCGCCTGAAGGCCTCACATTCCCATTGGCATACCAACTCAAAATTCCAGTTACCAACAATATAGCCGAATATGAAGCTCTTCTAGCTGGCTTAGAACTCGCTCATTCTTTTCGTATCACTGAGTTACGAGTCGTAGGTGATAGTCAACTCATCCTTCGCCAGGTGCTCACTAAATATCGCACTCGCGATCCCAAACTCAAGCCATACCAAGAACTCACTGCTGCCTTTGCCAAACTATTCACCAAACTGATCTTTGTTTATGTCCCTCGTCATCAGAATATTCTCGCCGATGCCCTCGCCTCGTTGGCATCATCTATGAGGTTCCCTCTAGGAAGATGGTTTGAGTCCATTTCCATCTACAAACTTCACGCCCCTGCAATCGATGATGCTTCCTACGTAAATATCAAAGACAGGATAGCAAGGAAGATCATGCAGGAAGATATCCTTGAGAAGAGGGAAATCATGTTGGCAGAGGCTGAAGAAGAACTGGCTGATGAAGAGAAACCATGGTTCTATGAAATCGTCAAATACTGCCAAGATCAGTCTTATCCTGAAGGGGCCACCACAGAGGACAAGAAAGCCATAAGAAGGGTGGCTCAGAAATACACATTGGTTGGAGGTCTACTCTATAGGAGGAGCCTTACTGGTATTCTGTTAAGATGTCTTGGTGACAATGAGGTTTGGAAATGTGTAGAGGAGACGCACTCGGGTGTGTGCGGTGGCCACGTGAATAGTCAGATGCTCGCCAAGAAGATCATTCGGCCAGGCTTTTACTGGCCCACTATGGAAGAGGATTGTGCTGTCTATGTCCGTAGGTGTGTCAAGTGTCAACTTCACGCCGATAAAATCCATTCACCATCTTCCTCACTTCATCCAATATCCTCCCCGTGGCCTTTCTCCATGTGGGCATTCGACATCATTGGTCCCCTAGGTGATCCCAATTCCCTCACCAAGCAGAAATCTTTCATCCTTACTGCAACGGAATACTTCACCAAATGGGCCGAAGCCGAAACTTACGCGGAAATCAAGGCGTCAACAGTCTGCAAGTTCATCATGAAGAACATCCTCGCCAGATTCGGCGTCCCAAGCACAATCGTCAACGACAATGGGCCACAGTTCATTTCTCAGGACCTACAGGACCTCTGCAAAAGGTACGCAATTGCATTGCATCATTCATCGCCTTATTACCCACAAGGTAACGGCCAAGCGGAGGCCACCAATAAAATATTGCTCAAAATCATCAAAAAAACCTGCGAGTCTAGTAAGTTTTCAGATTGGCCAGAAAAACTTATCGAAGCCCTATGGGCCTATCGCACTTCAATCCGTACCCCCACCGGGCAGACTCCATTTGCCCTTACTTATGGTATGGAAGCGGTAGTCCCGTACGAGACTCTGATCCCTTCTCTCAGGGTACAATTGGACGAGGAATTTTCCCTCGACGATCGTCGTAATTCACCCCTCGCCCAGTTGGAACTCTTGGATGAGAAGCGGCTGGCCGCTGCCGAACACGCGCGTGTGTATCAAAATAGACTCGCTCGCTTTTACCAAAAGAAAGTCGTTGAGAGAAAATTCAAAGTCGGTGAGATGGTTGTAAAAAGAATTTTTGTCAAACCTGGAGGGCCGCGTTCTAAGCTCCAACCCAATTGGGAAGGACTATATGTAATTCAAGCCGTGTAACCTGGCAACGCCTACAAGCTAATCAACGCCGAAGGGACCGAGTTATCCCACCCTTGGAATGGGCTTTATCTTAAGAAATACTACCCTTAGCACAAAACAAAAAAATGATGAAAAGATAAAAAACATCAAAAACAAAGAAATATTGAAAACCACTAAAAATGTGGAAAATTCAAAATGCCAATGCCTGGTGGTCACCATGTAGTCAAGTCACTGCATCTAACCTTCATGATAGGATAGGGCCCATTGAGGCTTAGTAGGCATTGGGTCTTGGTTTGCCAGAGCCGTGGAGATCCCTGTCCGGCCACGTCGGCCTATGCTCGCTCGAAGGAAGCTAACATGTGCTCACTTATGTATTTTATTCAAAAAAGTCGGTAGCATCACCTACGGTGGGGCCCCACCCAGAAGATCTCCGAAAGCTGTAATCTTTATTCTTTTCTCTTCGACCAAATGAGACAGTCGGCGCCCTTAAAACGCTGAGCATGAGAAACCGAAACTCAAACCCCAAGGGCAAGAGTAGGATCCATTTCCTCGAGCATCGATCAGAGCACGAGAAGAGGGCAGTGTCCCCGCAGGCATACGAAAGGGAGCCCACAAATGTCAAACGACTATATCTCCCTCACAAAAAGAAATACAAAATCAAAATCAAGAGCCTGGTCGTGACCGTGCCTGATGCGATAAATGGAACCCCTCAAAGCAAAAGTTTGAATCCACAAAAGGGGGGGGCTATGGAATGTAAATGCTCGAGATTTGGTCCGAAGTTGTCTGAAAGGAAAGAGTTAATGGGCCATTATTCGCTCGCCGGGTTAACGGCTTTGCCGGTCCTCTCAGGAGGTTTATCCCCTACACTCTTCCTTCTCCCTCTAAAGATGAAGGTTCGATGGAGTTTCTGAAGGGTGAAAACTGCCCAGGGACTGTGACCTTATTTTAATATACACATTTGGTTGCCTACTTTGAAAAGCAAAAGCTATGGCTGCGAAGGAGTCTCCGTATTTCTGGCTGGTCAAGACCCCTGTTTACCACCTTGATGTCTTCTTGTTTAACCTCGGGCTTAGGCCAATGCAAGCGCGTCACCTATGGGTGCGACGGCGTCTGATTCCGGGTCAGCGTCGCGCAGTTGGTCATTGGGGTTCCAGGGTGTTCCATCATATACCATCTAGAGTTGTGAGGAAACAGACCCGGGTCGGGCAAATCTCTTACCTCGAACACCTTTTGGGTGAATCCCTGTGGTCGGAAGCGACTGGGAGCCTAAGCATGGCATGATGGTATTGTCATCAGGGTAAGTCTTAGCCGGCGGGATCATCATTCGAGGAGTCTAGAGGCCCGAATCAACCTAGATGTGCACTTAGGATACTTGGGAGGTTAGTAAGAAACCCCTGTTCTCACGTAGGTTAGGTGCCATTTGGGTGCTTGCCAGGCGTTAGCAACAAAAAAAATTAAAATGATAAAAATAACAAAAAATGGAAAAGAGAAAATGTACATATTTGCAAACAAAAAAAAATCTTTTTTATGATAAATATAAAAAAGAAAATAAATCAATTTTGCATGATTGCATTTGCATGCAGCATCTCACTTTTAATACCGCTTGCATTCATTTATCATCACCACATCTTTCCCTTGCCTTCGTTAATAAAGGCTTGGCCCCTTGACCAGTTATCAAGAACAGTCACAGTGACCATTTACTTATTGAGCAAGGGGCCAAGACAGAACAGAAATTCTGATTTGTTTATTTCAGTGATGTGTGCAGGGATTCAGGCAACAGAAGCAAAGGTGAAAACCAAACAAACCGAACCTTGTATTTTATTCCAAAAACCAAAAAAATTACATCAAGTTCCACCCTCTCTCTCTGCATTACTCGTCCCACTACTCTCCGGGCAAAACGCTCTCAAAGGTGCTACCCAACTATGAAAAGCGGTACTCCTACCGCTCTGTACTCCCCTTCCTATTCCCACACCCCGGCGTTGATCCACGGAAACAGCAGAGAAGCTACCAACACGAAAGCCACGCTCTCGTGCTCTTCGGTAGCGCTCCTCACCATCTCTCAGCCACTGTTCAGCAAGACAAAGGCTGGTTCGGAGTTTGAATAGTTGGGCCTCCATGGCCCTTCGTTCCTCCCTTTCAGTCAATCTGTTGGCTCTTTCTCTCTCTGCGTCTCTTTCTCTCTCTGCACGTTCTCTCTCACGGTCTTCCCTCTCCAACTGGAGAGTGATCCTCAGTTCCATAGCATCCCTGGAAGAGTCATCATCTGGACGACGCTGCAGTTCCCCCTCCAGCTCTGCTATCCTTGCCGCCCTCTACGCAGCTTGGGCAAGCACGTCTTCCGTCTCCTTTTCCTGCCAGATGTACCATCTCAGATACGCGATAAGGCGTAAACAAAGAGAACTCAACACTGAAATTTTTACCTGTATACAGAGCATCCCTTCTGCCTCCGCAGCACGCTGCGTGGCGTGAGCAAGTTACTCATGAAGCAAGTCAAGTTCTGAGGTGGGAATCCACAAGCTGGAAGAGGCACCACCTACTCCCATCGCTGGGGAAGCCGTGCCAATCTGGGCATGCTACGACCGTTTGAATTAGCAGCCAACATCTGGAATCTGGGGTTTTAATTAGGAACGCATTGTACACCTACCAAGGCGCTCGTAGCTCCGCGGGCATCGCCCAACCGTTGCTCCATCTCTGCCAAGCGAGTTCGTAAAGGCGCTATCATCGTATCACGGATATCCTGCAGCCATACGAGTCAGCATTTCCACCAGAAAACCAAAAAAGGGAGAAAGAAGAAAAGAGAAAAAGGGGAGACCTACCTCCGCAAGTCCCCAAGGTTGGAACCGCTCTGCGTACCTTGTCTTGTATAGACGCAGGTAATCCTCGCTATCCCGTGCCTGCGATTCCACGATTATGCCACCCCGTTGCCAGTCTTCGTACTGCTCGGGGAATCGCACACGCCAGTCAATGCAGGTCGCCGGTCCCCGCGTCTTTCTCCCGACATGAGGTGGCGCAGCCGTATCCACCCATTCCTGAGCCAGTCCTAAAGTCCTCATAACCAATCGTAGCCGAAGGGGCTCAATTTCATTCAGGCAGTGCATCCACAATTCCCGTCTGAACTGAGCACGACTTGCTAGAACCCACGGCTGGTCGGCATCGACCATGTCTGAATAGGGTGTCCAGTTTATCATCGCTGCAGGGAACTCCTGTAACTCCCGCCTTAGCACCATCAGTTGGTAGGTTAGGGGTGCCGCACTCATGATGGGTTCCCACCGCCTGGCTAGCGGCACCATCGCGGGTCGCCAATGCCGAGCTCTCCCCATGGGGAGGTAATAATAGCTCCACAGCTACTCGGCGCAGGTCATCAGTACCTTGCAAAAATAAAAAAAAATACAAAATAAGCAAAACCAAAAATACCTGGATGAATGGTGTAAAACCACTCACAGCCATCTCACGATCCACTTCTTGGAACAGGCCTGCAAACAAGTGTGCCAGCATGGCAGCTCCCCAGGCGTAGTACCCTACTCTTTCAAGGTCTGATAGCAGCTCCAGGAAGCGACATTGGATACCGTCCCCTTTCGAGCTCAGTACCAATCTCCCCAAAAGGAAGAGGAGAAATCTCCTCAAATCTATGTTGCATCTTTCCCAGTTGCCAAAATCGGTGCAGTACACGGCACGGCATCCTATTTCCATCCTTTCCATGAACTCTTCTGAGGATTCATCGTCCCGCCGACGAGTGTCAGTTGTGGATGGGCATAAATCCCACACAAAATCACAAGAGAATAATGATGTGATAAAACATATGGAGAATAAAGATGATTAATGCATAAATAAGGGGAAGAAAAGCTTGCACGTGGTGCAAATATGGAGATGTGATCGCCAGAGGGGTTACCTCAAAAAAAAGAGAGATCGCGAATACCTGGTGAAGATTGAAACGCGGGATGATGTGAAGTTCCTTCCTCCTTCTTCAATCGGCCGGCCGATGAGAAGGGTTCTCCTTTTGATTACCTTGTAAAAAAGACAATGAAACAAAGCAAAACGAAAAGGGATCAGCCAATGCAAGTAGTATCAATCCAAATAAAACACGTGAGGATGGAAGGAAATCAACATGCGCACCTTGTTTTGTTTTTTTTTTTTAAAAACCCCTAGAGAAGAGCTAGGGAAGGAGATATGATATGATAATGATGATGCTAGGACTTAATGCAATAAGAAAGACCGACGGGTGAATGAAGGATGATATGCTCACAAATGAAATAAACAAAAGAAAGAACCCTGCTGTCCCTGATGACAGTAAAGGGAAACCGTGAAGAATATGTTGATGGAAGAAGAGGAAGCAGTGGGAACTGGCAAGACTCCTATGAAAAGGATGCAGAGGAACGATCGCACAGGAAGGAGAAGGAAAAGCCTTGCTCGTATAGAACCTGCAAATTTCCTCTGTATATGTGGGTGTCCCTCTTCTCTCTTCTCTCTCAAAAAAAAGTGACGATCGATTCAGCAATCCTTATATAAGATCCCAATCGGATGTGATCAAATAAGGGAAGATAAGAACGGGTAAGGAATATCCAAGGAAAGGATCAACATCGAGCAAGAGGTTGAAACAAGGCAGGGAACTGTGAGGGAAAGATGGAAAAAGGCAGGACTCCGAAATAAAAACACAACCTTGAGAAGGGCGTCAATTCTTGATTTGACGACCTACTAATACGGCGTTTCATAAAACACGACCCAAGAAAGGGCGTTTCTTCCTGGATTTAATTTTGGCAATAAAACTTGCTTTATTTGAAAATCATGAGAACACGCCCAAGATAGAGACGTTAATTTAAAACACGCCCTGAGGAAGGACGTTAACCAATAATTAAATTGATTTTGCATTTACTTTAAAACCGGATAATACCAGGAATTGACGCCCTGACATTTGGTCGTCCTTTCTTTAGAAAACGCCCTAGATAAGGTCGCTATTTAAATAACGCCCCTCTTCAGGTCGCGAATCACAAAATGCAAACAAAAATCAAAACTACACACAAGAAAATAGCAAAACTTCATATTATGAATATATTAAAGTTTACTTTGGGGCGTCATCATAGTGACATGAGATTTGATCAACATAGCGTCATTTTTAGCGTGTCTACAGCTGCCCCGCCTTGGCGTCTGCTTTGGAAGGGAGTGAGACGAAAAATGAAGTGTAAGTGCAACAAAATGGAATGAAGTGGAGCGAACTGATAAGTAGATGACAAGGTGTGATATGACACGCCTCAGACACTAAGCAATGGAAATCTTTCCAAGATTCTGAATGAGACAACTCCGAATGATTCCAAGGAAGCATCAATTTGCTGGATAAAGGAGACTAAGCTGAACAAGTAAAATGTAAGGCAAAAGGTGTGCGCGCGGGCACGATAGGGAAAGACCATTGGAGAGCGGTTACCAGCCAACGTGACGTGCTACAACCAAGGTAAATTTGCAGAAAATAAAGAGAATTGAGATGGAGATCCAACAAAGGGACATTTTCAAGGAACTAGCCTGAGCGGCTTCAGATAGAACAAAGTACTTGATTTGGAGTGGAATATCTCATGTCAACTCATCAAAGAGCGAGTGACCTTTCATTATTACCATAATATGAAAATTTTCAGCATGAAACTCAAAGTCCTACATGATGCATGCTGGGCTAAAAGAAAAGATAAAACAAACTAAAAATAGAAAATAATCAAGGATAATATTGCTAAGCCATCTAGATTTGGTCAAGAATCCAAGTTTCTGAGCCAACACTAAGCCGAGGCCCGTTTGTCCGCGCATCAACTCAGAAAGTGGAACCATCGTCCCAAACCTTGCATGACTCAACGGCCTATCCGTGTGATCAAGACTCTCCTGGAATTATCACTATTTTTGATGAAGGGGAACTCAAATTCCAGGTTCATCAGAACCACAAGGTCCTTGATATGCTATAATAATGTAGATATCATATAGCAACAATGCTTACAACGAACAAAATGACAAGTGCGATGTTATCTCCATGAGCAACCCCAGCGCCTCTAATCCTGCAAACTTCTGCACTTTTAAAATTCATCAGTTTTTCAAAATTCAGACTAATCAAACATAATTTTCCATTTAAATCATGATATGATCATAAGTGCTCATTTAAAAATAATTCAACGAAATAATAGCACTTAAGTTCATTAACACACATGAATATCCAAATTCATAAGCTCATAAAAACACGCCTGCACTGGACGGCGTCAACTCATAAAACGCGCCTAAATGTGTAGTCGTTAAAACATGAAACACGCCCTTCATCAAGGCGTTAAATCCATCGAGAGGCCAAAGAGTAAACGACCTACTAAAGGGCGTTACACAAAACACGACCTCAGCAAGGTCGTCAATTCATAAATTGACGCCCTAACAGAAGTCGTTAATCAATCCAACGCTTCTGTTTCCAAATCGAAAGCAAAACCAAATCCTAATAATCCTCAACCTGCTAATTCCGAACAACCTTAAGCCCTCTCCAAATCTTTATAAAAGAAAGGCTGCTTTCCTCAACCTAAAGCAACCTTCTCTGAACCTCCGTAGCCGGCTCTTTTCTTGTTTTCTCTGTTTGTTCTTCTCCTACAGGCACTCGTCCGAGCTCCTTCTGTAAAGCCAAAATAATGGAGAGGATGATTAAGAGACCTAGGTCTTCCACCCCTAGGTTGACTGAAATCCAAGGGCATATCTGCAGCCGAGTTGCGCAACAACAGGTTAGTGAATTCTTCTGCTTATATCTTCTTTCTTTTCTTCTGTCAAATCCTTCTGTCAAACATGCTCACATCTAGCACTATTGCACTGTTCATGTTTTCTTTCCACAGGACTACCCAAATGTCCCTGGTGCTAGGAGATTTACAAAAGTGAAGTGGTTGCCCCTTATTCTCTCCAAATTCTCCTCTGACATGAGAGTATACCTAACAAGATGGCATCTCTTGGGCCTAGTCACCCATGCAAAACACTATGACCAAATTCATCTAGATTGGGCTACTATAGGAGCATTGATTGAGATATGGCATCCTTCCACCCACACCTTTCTATTCTCCACTTTTGAAGCTACCATTCTTTTGGAAGAATTGGAGCTGATCTTAGGCTTGAAAAGGATGAAACAAGGAGAAGAACAAAAGATGGCCCTCATGCCAAGGCCAATCTCCTCTCATGAATTGCTAACCTCAATGATACCTAGCCCAAATATAGTGAACCAAATCAAGGTCACTAAAGGAATCAACCTCTTGAAGCTCGCCTCATGGGTGTTCAAGAGAGCGGATCAAGCAAAGGAAGAGGAGGAGATAGAAAAGATAGCAAAAGCCTTCGTGGTGTACTTAGCAGGAGCACTCTTGTTTCCATCCACGGAAGACTTTCTAGAGGAGGCCCAATTGAGCGCGGTGGTGAGCTTATGGGAAGAGGAAAGAGTTGGACTGGCGATCCTAGCCTATCTCTATAGCGGGCTCACCTCGGCGGCCATGGGAAGGCCCATCTACGGGTGCATGCTAGCACTCTCTAGTTGGGTTGATCTACACTTCAAATTTGATCCATGTGGTGAGGCCCAACAACCCTCAAGAATTTTCTCAAGGAGCCCACTCTCGTATATAACCGGCTCGTTAGGAATAAGCAATAGGGTGATGAACCGGATTCCTCAAATCAAAAAGAGAGTGGAATGGAGAGAGCACCTAAATGTAATGCCAAAGAACCTCTTTACTTGTGCCCCGGGTGTACTCAAGATGCAGGAACTTCGCGCACGATTTTCTACCGGGACGGACCTTCGTCTCATAGGCGCTTCAGACTTCGTCTTGTACAACTCTTACAGGTGCCTTCCTCAAATTGGACTTCCAAGGCAACACCTAGAAGACGTCTCTCATCTCCCTCCAATCAGATCAAGAGTCTTAAGCAGCAATGAAGATGGAGAAGAGGCTATTACAATCCAAGCTTTATGGAAGATTAACAAACTCCATCAACCTGTAGAACACTTGGAGGAGGACAAAGATCAATGGAAATCATATGTAACAGCTTTGAGAAAACTAAGACCCAAGGTGGCTCATCAAGCATTGTAATCCTTTTCCTAGTAATAAAAATGATTGTTTTTGGATTGAGCCTTATTGCTGTGTTTCAGATCAAATCCTCATATAACCTGTCGTTCTGTTGCGAATAACGCCTCAAGGAAAGGCGTGAATTCATAAAAGGACGCCTTCAGCATAGGTCGTTTCCAACATTCCTGTTCGAACATCTGACGCCTTCGTCAGTAGGCGTTAATTATATAACGACTTAAAACAGGGCGTTAATCGATTCAAATTTCCAAAATATATTCGTTGAAATTCTAAAAGTAACGCCCTCAGGAAAGCCACGTTTCAAAAACTAACGCCTCTATCCAAGGCGTTAACCAAAACCGTAATAATTACTCCTCTCAAATCAAGCAATGCCCATTGAATGCGTCTGACGACGGTTATCATTCCCCATGCAAATAAAATGGACGCCTCGAGCAACGTCGTCTACCTTATAAACACGCCCCTGTCTTAGCCGTGACTTCCATAGAACACGCCTCTTCGTAGGGCGTCTCTTCTTTTCGAAAGCTAAAAGGGTTTTCCCCCTTTCTTCTTCTTCCTTCGTTCCATTTGCTCTCTCTCATTCTCTGCAACCCTAACCGAACCGAAGCCCCTCTCTCCCTTTCCCTATCTCTCTCTCTCTCTATCCTTAGCCCTAACCATGGCCAGAGGTGGTTCAGTCAAACGGCAGAGGGTAGCCGCTCCCGAAGTGGTTGATCTGGGCGACGACGCCCACGGTGAGGAGGGGGCCATCGTGGCGGTTGAAGATGAAGCTCCAATGGCAGAGGCCGGCGACGAGGCCGGAGGAGACCAAGAAGCCCACGACGAAGGCGAAGGAGAAGAGGACGGCGAAGGTGAAGGGGGTGAAGAGGAAGAAGGTGGCGAGGAGGAAAACGGTGAAGAAGGAGAAGGAGATGAAGACGGTGAAGAACCACCGCCCGCGGCGGCGATCCTCCCCCGTGCCGGCCAACTACGGCGGCCACGGCAGCCAAGGCCTCGACCACAAAATCAGAAGCACAAGAAGGTAAGCCTCAAACCCGATTCCCCTTTTTTATTTATTTTAATTTCATTTTTCCTGGTTTTCCATCGCCCTCGGGTATAAACCCTGCAACCCAGAAGGAAGACGCCCTCAGGGGCGTCGCGATCTCAAAATATACGCCCAACCCAAGGGCGTTAAATTATATTATTTTCATGAAAAACAAATAACCCCATGAGAACACGCCCTAAAGCATGTCGCCCAATTAAATTTACATATTATGCCGTTAATTTCGCATGCTGTTATTTTTATTCCATTTTCTGAAAATCGGAAACCACACCCCACACCAGGGCGTCAATTAAAAACAGACGACCAAACCAGCGGTCGCCCATTCATTAATTATTTGATTAATTAACGAACCCAAATTGAAAAACGCCCCACCACAGGGCGTGACTTGATAAAATCTTTAGGATTATAGAAATTAACCACAAAACACACGCCCGTCACAGAGGCGTTTCATATATGAAAAATGACCTAGGGTAGGTCGTTATCTAGAAACCCAGACAGAACCACGCCCCACTTAAGGGCGCTACTTCAACGAAAAACGACCTGAGGAAGGTCGTTAATTCCAACAACATCAACATTCGACCTGAGGTAATCAGAATGAAATGAACATGAATATTCACAACAATTAAATCAAAAATTCTTATTTTATGCATGCAGGGGCTGATGAGGACGCGCATCTCATGGGTCATGGTCCGGGCAGCATACTACGGCCTCCCCGAGTTCCAGAGAGCGAGGGTAGATGCTATGGGGTTCGGGGCCTTCCTTAGCATAGAGCCAGTCAGACCCGACCTACCACTTATCCAGGTTCTACGGGAGAGATGGGATAGGACTAGCCGGGCATTCTTGATGCCTTGGGGACACATGATTCCTACCCTGGAGGACGTGGCCAAGATTACAGGGTTGAGGGTAGATGGAGAGGCTGTGAGTGGGATTACCTACCCACACTACACTGAGCATGCCCAGATATTGCTAGGGCTTGAGATGGTCTATGAGACACCTAGCGAGTGTAGGACGATCTTCCGCACCGACCTCACTACAGTGATGGGTTTAGGGAATGCTAGGCACAGGTCAGGAGAGACCCTAGAGCAGTTCTCACAGAGGTTGATAGACGGGGCTAGGGCAGTGTACTGCCAGGACCCAGCCGACAGAGAGAGAGCTGACCTAGACTTGAGGAGGTTCTTGCTACTGCTACTGGGGAGGCTATTGCTCGGGACAAAGGGCGACGTCATCAACTGCCGATTTCTAGGGATACTCGAGGACCTGGAGGCAGTTGGCAGCTACGCCTGGGGAGCGGCCCTGCTGGCGCACATGATGGCCGACCTGTCTACGGGGACAGGGCGAGAGACGACCGTCAGTGGCTTCTCACCTTTTCTTCAGGTATGCATTTCATTTTCTTTCTTTCTTTTATGTATATTTTTATGTGCATGCGAATGCCTAACTAATGCAATGCATGGATGCAGGTTTGGAGCCACCTCTACATGCCGATGGGGCGCGCTGACCCACGGCCTGGGAGTGAGGGAGCTTTCCCTCTAGCACGGCGCTGGGTGCCGGTCATCTTTGGCGCCCCGCTCGGCTACGAGTTGTGGGTTCTACGGAGGGAGCTCTGTGACTTCCCTCCCTCGCTGGTATGTATGAATGCTATGCATCTTTCTTTTGCTTTTTATTTTGAATTTATGATAATGATGAAATGATGACATGTATGTTTATGAATGCAAGTGCAGTGGAGACCCTATGAGGGGATGACAGACGAGGGCCAGCCTTGGGTCGTAGCGGGCCGACCTCGCTTTGGGCGTGAGCTTTGGGTTCACTGTTTGAGCGAGATCGAGCCGTTACGGCTTAGGTTGGTGATGAGGACACTGGGCCTCCCCCAGGAGTGGATAGAGGTAGGCGAGCCGCGGGGCATCGGGAAGAAGACTCGAGGTCGTACAAAGGCGACCGACTGGAGGGTGCGGTTCGAGGAGCAGCACGTCGACTGGCAGCGTGGCGGGACCAGAGTCACCTCCCGCACGACAGACAGCTCCGAGTACCTCCGGCGCTACTGGGAGGTATACGCCGGCCGACCCCAGATGAGGGTCTTAGGGGTATGTATGAATGCACTTATTTCTGAATTAAATGCAAATGCTTATGTGATTATCATGTGACTAATATGTGATGAATGCAGGATGCGCGGGACATAGCGGCGATAGATGCCCAGGCCCACTTACACAGCCTGGAGGACCAGCTAGCTGTCACACGGGCAGACCTAGAGACCCTGGTGAGTGTTTAAATTATTTCTATATGCAAATGAATATATTTTTGGTTAAATTATTGATGATTAGCCACTAACGATCTCAATGAATGCAGCGTGCCCAGCAGGGAGCCGTGAGGAGAGATCCGGGGGAGGCATCCAGCTCGAGAGGGCCTAGTGCAGAGGTGACTGCACTGGCAGAGCAGCTGGCGGGAGCGGTGGCACGAGCCGAGGTGGCAGAGCGCGACCTCGCTTCACGGGTAAATTCCAAAACACAACTCCATTTAAACATTGATTATATAATTGTGCACTGATAAAAATTCATTTTACAGACTGAGGAGCTACGAGCCGCTCTTAACTGCGTCTGCGAGGGACAGCAGGCGATGACTGCCCAGGTGAGTGATTTACCTTTCGTTATGCATTTCCTGAATTATTGAACTGTGGAACTGATGATGTGTCTACCTGTTGCAGACCAGACAGTTACAGGCGGCGCGTACTCAGGTTGCCTTGGCTGGGACAGAGCTACCGATCCGCGAGTAGCGGATCACAGAGCTGGAGCGAACCGTGAGGCGACGAGAGGAGCTACCTCAGGACGTGGCAGAGCTGCGGGTTGCCCTTGAGCTAGAGCGACGAGAGCGTGCCCGGGAGCGCGAGGAGCGGGCTCGTGAGCGTGCGGAGTTGGCAGACCTGAGGACCCAGCTGATCCTTTCCCAGGAGCGACTGCGAGTGTCCGAGGAGCGTCTCCAGCGGGGACGTGAGCGAGCACGGGCTGCGGGGTACTCCTTCACCAGCTCCACCTTTGTGGCGGGCTCTTCCCTCCGAGAGAGGAGCGAGGCAGGGGGACACGTTCGGGTTCCGGCTTCTTCACGAGGGCCCATGCCTCCTCCACCAGCACCTGAGTACTTTGTGTGGTTGTGGGCCTGTGTTTGTGTATTTTCTTCTTTCCACGTTCTTCGTGTTTGCTTTACTTTACCCTATACCAGTAGCTGCGGTTTTCACTTAAACAAAACAGGTTAATTCAACTGTTCGACTTGGCCCCTTGCCCAATGAGCAAGGGGTGGCAATATTCTGACCTTAGTGACGGGTCAAGGGGCCAAGCCTTTTATCAAGATAAGGCAAAAGGAAATAGCTGATAGCGGGAGATGCATCATGCAAGGCACACATATGCAAACCATAAATAAAAGATGCCCATGCAAAAGAATGCAAGCATGCATTTTTTTTTCTTTTTTCACTTATATATATATTTTTTTGTGATTTTATTTGAAAACGCGCCTCAGAGTAAGACGTTATTTGCATAAAGACGCCCTAGGAGGACGGCGTTAATTCTAAAAGGAAATCTAATTTTTGAAAAAGACACGACCGTCTCAGAGACGTTAGTCTGAAGAAGACGACCTAATCTAGGACGTTAATTCCAAAAAAAAGCGCCTTAGCAGAAGGCGTTAATTAAATCATTCTGCAAAAGGGTATCAAGGCTATCAAGACCATGGGTCCTACACGGTCATCATTTAAAATTCATTAACCTTTCTTGAGTAATTAAAAGGGAGTTGACGTGCTCATAGTTGACTTGTATTCGAGATTTCGCACAGTGCCATTTCTTAAGTCTGTCTTGACCATCCTGCCAGTTTGTGACTTTACCACATAGAAAGGATGGAAGAAAATATAAGGGAAGCCCATAAGGGATTCTGAGGTACTCAAAGCAAAGTTACCTCCCCTACCCTATGCCTGTTGGGGTTCGGTCTTTGGCGTAGGGAAATTTATTACCCTTATGCCCTTGTTATATTGCATGCATACGCCCAAGGTTTTCCTTGCGGGGACTTTGCCACTCTTGACATGCCATTCTTTTCATAACTTGACTTTCGCTTTGGAATTGATTTGCATTGATGAAAATAAACCTAATTGTACTTGGGCTTTTGTGGCATTTGCTCCCTTTTGGGCCGTGACTTCCACCTACTAGGGCGGTGGATAGGCTTGGCGCATCTACCTCAAGGTCTCCCTTCCTCCCCTATGGGCCGAAGAAGAAAAGAACGGGTATTGTCTTTCACTTTTAATCAGGTTTTTGACTTTCCGTCAGATTTTGCACTGCTTGAGTTCAAGAATAAAGCGTGTAGTGTGTGCGGGAGTCAACCCCCTTTTAATTTAGCAAGACTGATGAATGAATTCTGAATTTTGACCTTTCAGACCTTGATCCTTCGTGTGCCATGGCACCAATTTTGATCTCTTTTTTGAAGAATTTGACGAATTTCAAATTTTTATATTTTTGGTTTTCTTTTTTTTTTGTTTGGATTTTTTTTTAATCAAGGGTAGTATTTCTTCAGATACAAACCATTCCAAGGGTGAGTCAACTCTTCCGCTTCAGCATTAACCAGTTTATAAGTATTGCCAGGATAAACATCTTTGATAATGAACGGTCCTTCCCAATTGGGTTGGAGTTTTGAACGGGGGCCACCCGGCTTTATAAAAATTCTTTTGATTACCATCTCACCGATTTTAAATTTTCTCTTAATCACTTTCTTTTGATAAAAATGTGAGAGCCTGTTTTGATATATGCGCGCATGCTCAGCGGCGACCAGACGCTTCTCATCTAGGAGTTCCAACTGGGCAAGGAGTGAATCACGACGTTCATTAATGGAGAGCTCCTTATCCAATTGTACTCGCAGAGAGGGAATAAGAATCTCATAAGGGACTACTGCCTCCATTCCATAAGTGAGGGCGAAAGGGGTTTGCCCAGTGGGTGTGCGAATGGAAGTGCGATAGGCCCAAAGAGCTTCAACCAGCTTGTCTGGCCAGTCCAAAAATTTATTAGCCTCACACGTTTTCTTAACAATTTTAATCAAAGTCTTGTTAGTTGCCTCTGCCTGGCCATTGCCCTGCGGGTAATAGGGAGAAGAATGATGCAATGCAATGTTATACCTGTTGCAGAGATCCTTGAGCTCTTGAGAGACAAATTGAGGTCCATTGTCGGTGACGATGGTGCTCGGGATGCCGAACCTCGTGATGATGTTCTTCATTATGAATTTGCAGACGGTTGACGCTTTAATTTCCACGTAAGCTTCTGCTTCCGCCCATTTGGTGAAGTACTCCGTTGCCGTGAGGATGAACGACTTTTGTTTGGTCAGGAGATTCGAGTCACCAAGAGGTCCAATGATATCAAAAGCCCACATGGAAAAAGGCCATGGGGAGGACGTAGGATGAAGTGAAGAAGCAGGAGAATGAATCTTGTCGGCGTGCAGTTGGCACTTAACACACCTTCGAACATAGATGGAACAATCCTCTTCTAGAGTTGGCCAATAGAAACCTAGCCTAAGAATCTTCTTAGCTAGCATCTGGCTATTCACATGACCACCACACACTCCAGAATGCGCCTCTTCCACAACTTTCCAAGATTCATTATCATCGAGACATCTTAACAGAACACCGGTGAGCCCTCTTCTATAGAGCAGACCTCCAACCAGAACATAACGTTGAGCCACTCTTCTAATTGCTTTCTTCTCTTCTGCAGTGGCTTCTTCGGGATAGGATTGATCATTGCAGTACCTGGCAATCTCATAATACCAAGGCTTCTCTTCGTCAGCCAAATCTTCTTGCCAATCCAAAAGCATGACTTCCTTACCTTTAAGAGCTTCCTTCAGCTTAACCTTCTCAAGCACTTGATCCCTAATATTAAGGAATGCGCGATCCTTAATAGCTGGGGTGTCACGCTGATGAATCAGGGGGACATGAAAATCACGCTCATGAGGGAAAACTAAAGCGGAAGCCAAAGAGGCGAGAGCGTCAGCCAAGATGTTCTGGCTGCGAGGGACATGAACGAAGATCAATTTAGTGAAGAGTTTGGCATAAGCTGAAGCGAGTTCCTGGTAGGGCTTGAGCTTAGGATTGATGGTGCGGCACTTGACCAACACCTGGCGCAGAATGAGCTGACTATCACCGACAATCCTCAAATGGGTGACACCATATCGATGAGCGGTTTGAAGACTGGCCAAAAGAGCTTCATACTCAGCTATATTGTTGGTGACGGGGAAAGTGAGCCGAGCAGCAAATGGAATGGTGACCCCTTCTGGTGTTAAAAGAACCATGCCGATCCCTCTTCCTTGGGAATTAAGAGCTCCATCAAAATGTAATGTCCACATAGGACCATGGGGTTGATTGATGGACATTAGTTCTTCATCTGGAAACTCCGAATTGACAGGATCAAAACGGGGGAGAGGGTGGTGAGCGAGGTGTTCGGCAATGGCATAACCTTTGATAGCTTTTTGCTGAATGTAAGCGATATCAAATTGAGAAAGGAAGCTTTGCCAGCGTGCTAATCGATCAGTGAGGATAGATTTTTCAAGGAGGAATTTAATTGGATTCATGCGAGCAATGAGGTGAACCTCGTGGGCTAGGAAATAGTGTTTTAACTTCTGAACTACCCAAACCAAAGCTGCACAAGTTTTCTCCATGGCTGAGTACCTCTGCTCACAGGGGTTAAGAAGCTTAGACAAGTAGTATGCTGCCCTCTCCTTACCTTCTTCATCTACTTGAGCTAAGACAACACCTACGGAGTCATCCAGGACCGAAACATAGAGAATAAGCGGTTTGCCTGGAATTGGCAGCCTCAGGACAGGAGGATTGGCCAAATAATCCTTCAATCCGTCAAAGGCTGCCTGACACTTGTCATCCCAATTAAACTTGACTCCCGTCTTAGTAAGCTCGTAGAACGGCCTACATCTTTGTGAGTGCTGGGAGATGAAGCGGCGAATGAATTGCAACCTCCCGATTAATCCTCGAACTTCCTTCACATTCTTGGGAGGAGGCATATCTCTAATGGCCTTTGCCTTGTTGGGGTCAACTTCAATTCCCCTCTTGCTAACAATGAAACCAAGCAATTTCCCTGAAGAAACGCCAAATACGCACTTCTTGGGGTTCATTTTCAATTGATATTCTCGTGATCTCTGCAAGACCTTAGCTAGAACCCCAGGATGTTCAATCCTTGTCCTTGATTTCACTACCAGGTCATCCACATACACCTCAATATAAATATGAATCATGTCATGAAAAATCGCCATCATAGCCCTCTGGTAGATGGCTCCAGCATTCTTAAGTCCAAAAGGCATGACCACATAGCAATAAGTACCCCATGGTGTAGTGAATGATGTTTTCTCTTGATCCTCTTCAGACAGACGAATTTGATTGTAACCTGAAAAGCCATCCATGAATGAAAAAGTCTCAAATCCTGCCGTGTTATCAATTAGAACATCAATATGAGGGAGGGGGAAGTCGTCTTTAGGACACGCCCGATTGAGGTCCCGGAAGTCTATGCAAATCCGAAGTTTCCCATCTTTCTTCATAACCGGGACAATGTTAGCCACCCAATTGGGATAGAGGACAACTCTAACAAATCTAGCCTTATGAAGCTTATCGACCTCTTCTTTTATTTTTAAAGCCATATTAGGGTGGAAACGCCTCAACCGTTGTTTGACCGGGACAGACCCTGGCTTAAGTGTAAGGCGGTGTTCAACGAGCGCAGGGTCTAATCCAGGCATATCTTCATAACTCCAAGCAAACGTGTCCTTGTATTCTTGAAGAACTAAAATGAGCGTCTCCTCTTCGGAGGGCGGCAAATTCTTGCTAATGAGGACAATCCTAGGGTCTTCCTTGGTACCCAGATTAATTTCTTTAGTAGGTTCTTCTACGGAGGCTGATGGTTCGTCGAATCTTCTCATACCACTAGCAAAAGCATCAGCCTCGTCCTCATACTCTTCATAACTTTCATCCCCCTCTTCAATAGGGTCTTCATCATTCATAATTTCGTAAACGCCCAAACCCTCATAAGAAGCAACAGCATCTTCAAATTCTAACTCTGGCAGAATAATTGGACTTTCCACGAACTCAGGGATTGCTAAACAAGCTTGGCATCTGATAGCCAATTCTAATAAAAATCTGCGAGGAATCTCCTTACCCTTGGATTTCTTATGTGAATCTACCTCATGAATTTTATTAGAAGAAGAAGAAGAGGAGGAGGAGCAACTAGCCTGATTAGAAAGAAAAGAAGGGGGTGAAAAAGTGGATACAAAAGGTGATACAGAAGAAGACCCCTCGCCAGAGGGGGAAAAGAGATCTATCAAGGAATCTTGAAAGAGCGGCCCCTGGGTCGGGACGCACTCGGGAGAGAAATAGGAGGTCTCCTCAACAGAGATGGAGGATTGGAAAGCTGGAAAATCGACGTTTTTTTTTCATTTTTATCTTTTACTTCATTTTTATTTTCTTTTTCAAGGAGAAAGCAGTGTGATGGGAGAATAGTAGGAGGAGTGGAAATCGCAAGATTAGAGAAAGATTTAGTCAATGATGGCCCATGGGGGGGCGAGATGGAGATTTTAGAAAATTGCTCGAGGAGCGAAGGAAGAATCGGGAGGGAAACTTGGATTGAACTTGGAGCAAAGCTGATTGTAATTGGAGGCGGTCTCGGCACACGACCAAACCAATGAGAATGTAGAGAAGCAAGCACGGATGGATGTAGCGAAGTGAGAGAGAAGAGGCCGGCCCACAGCCTATCCATAGTAAAACCTTCTTCAAAGGGGACATCTGGCTCCCCAGTATCTGTATAGTCACTTAGCAGCTGCCTCTTGTCTATGATCACTGCTGGCATTTCAATCAATTCCTGTATTAATGGAGGCCATTCCGGATCAGTCGGCATGAAGAGGCAGCTCAAAGAAATAGTAATGTCATTCATGTCGAACCACCTGTACTAGTCACATTCTGGATCACCCATTTTCCTTCTCTTGTCCGGCCTTAAAGACTCCAGGGCTTTGTAGGTAACCAGTGGGGCAATGTGGCGAGCAAACTGTCTGGCGTGAACATCTTGATAGTCAAGCAGTGAAGTAATTATGGTAGTCTGCTCATTATTCTGAATGCCGCCAGTAACAAAATGTGTCTTCAGTGTCCAGGAGAGTGGCTGGCGATCAGTCTTCAAAGTAGAAGTCATAAATGCCCATGGCTCTTCTTTATTTTTGCTTGGCCCTTTATAGCCTAAACCGCCTCGTACAAGCAATTTTTGCAGCTTAATGGGCCTAATCCTGCCCTGACAGTTGGCACCCAGGCCTTTGCCATCTTGATACCCCATTTTTAACAGAATGTTCCAGTCGGGGGTATTAATCATGCTTTTTTTCTTCTTTCCCTTAGAAGGCAGGGGTGTCATAGCAACCGTGGTAACAGTTTCAGATGGCATTGACCGTGGACGGGGAACGTCCAGCACAGATAACAGTGGCTTATTGGCAGGCCAAATAGAAGGGACTGATGAAGCCGCATGAATATCTTCCTCCGGCAGAATCGGCATGCTGGTCACCTTGATAATACGGCCCTTGTGTGGGAATTTGAGACACTGGTGATTTGTAGAGGGCACCGCATCAAGTTGCTGGATGTACGGGCGGCCAAGAATGCCATTAAATGTTGGATCCATGTCCAAGATGTGAAAATCTGCTGTGATGGTGGCAGGACCTAAGCTAACTTTCAATGTGATCATGCCTAGAGGAGGCTTCTTTGTGTTGTAATATGCAGTGACCGTTATGGTGGACGGCCGAATCTGGCTTTCTGGTATGCCACATAACTTCAAGGTGCTCGGTGGCAAAACATTGATGGATGCCCCGGTGTCCACCAGACATTGCTTAACAGCTACCTTATTGATGTCGACTGTGATGCATAAGGCATACTTCCTTGCTGAGATTGGTGCTAGTTCGTGCTCATGAAAAGTAATTGCCGGCTGACTGCTAGCAGGTGTTAACACCGTGACTATCTGCTCAACTGGAATGTCTTCATTAACCATTACCTTCCGCAGATATTCCTTTAGAGCCAGCTGATGAGTGGTGGATCGTTTGATCAATTCTAGGATCGAAATTCTTGCCGGAGTCCGGTCCAAATGCTTTAACAAATCATATTCAGTGCCCGATATAGACCCTTGTTCTTGTTCTTGCTCTTGCGGCCCCTGTACGGGCTCTAGCTCTCTTTGTGGAAAAATACGGTGGAAAATTCGTCCGCTGCGGAGCGGCGCCACGCCTTGTAGAGCCTCTGTCGGGGCAAATGTGGGAGGAGAATTAGAAGAAGAAGAAGAGGGAATGCTGGCGGTGGTGTTCAACAACAGGGGTGTCCCCGTAGGAGGCGTGGGAGTAATGTTTAGCAAAGATGCCCCCGTGGGCGGCGCAGGAGAGTGATTTGACGGAGATGCCCCCTCATGGGGCGTGGGATTAGAAAGGGATACCCGAATGCGAGGAGCATTGGCGGGTGGTCTAACAAGAAGAGATCTGGGTATGAGAGGTGGGGGAACTGATGGCGGAGGAACCCTTGCCGGTGTAGGAGTGGTAGGGGGTGTAGCGGGTGCTAGCGGTGAGCGAAGTAGGAGTGGCCTGCACGGCGGAGGTATAGAGTTGGTGGTGAAAGGTGGGGTTTGTCGTGCGGTAGGTTGTGGAGGTGGCAAATGGGTAAGAAGAGAGCGGGCCGGCAAGGTCGTAGAACTGGTGAAGGTAGATGGGTTGACGGGACGTAGAAGAGGACGTCCCGATTGGAGAGCAGGAGAAGACGGAAGGGTGCGCAAAAGGCGCGGAGGTTGATTTTGATTCGGATTATGATGAAATGCCCCGACAGAGGCGTTTTCTTCGTGCCATCCCTGTCCTCTCTGCACTTCGTAGAGGGACGTGACAGGGTTCACATGCTGATTAGGGGCGTGCTCCGGCAATGGATTACGGACAATCCCCATATCCTACTGGGGTGCTGGAGCTTGCTGTGGTTGAACTTGTTGTTGAGCGGATTGCTGAGGTTGTTGATTTTGATGTTGCCGAGAAGCCCTTCTTTCTTTCATAGCGGCTATGAATTGCCTCATCTCATCCCAATTGATGTCACCCTGGTCATTTAGATCGTAAATGTAATCTCTGAAGTGGAAGCAACGATCGAGGTTGTGACCAGGGCTGCGATGAAAAGCGCAATAACGGGATGTGTCAACATTAGCGGGCCATACGGTTCTTTCCCTTGGCAAGGCGAGCAAGTTGGCGGCCATCAGAGCATTAAAAATATCGGGGAGACTTTCGGGAAGTGGGGGATAGTGGTCCCTTTTGGGGCCAAGTGGTGGTCTCCGTTGTTGTTGTTGGCCGTAGTTGGCAGGTGGGGGCACTTGATGATATTGTGGTGGAGCTGGAGGGTCTATGCGGGGGGCTTGGTTTTGCGGTGGAGCGAAAGAGCGTTGTGGTGCGAATTGGGGTTGTGGAGGAGGGTTAAAATGAGAGTTCTGTCGTGGAGGCGGTGGTGGACGTGGGTTAGCTTGATGGTGGGGGTTGCCAACTACGCCGACTTGCTCATTTGTGACGGTGCCCTCAGTTGTGGGCCCGCTGTTAACATTGGTGGTTTTCTTAAACAACCGAGGCTTCGACTCAAACATACCCATAATGGGTGAATCCTTCATCTGTGTCTGGATGTAACGAGCCCTCTCATAGAGCTCTTCCATAGTAGTCAGCCGGTTCATGGCCAAAATATGGCGGAATTGAGGAGTTCCATTAGAAATAACCATCTTTACTTGCTCCTGTTCCGACAAAGTGTCTTTCAGCTTCTCGGCCATCGACCACCATCTGTCAGCAAATATGATGAAGTCCTCTTCAGATTTCATTTTCTCCGCAACTAAATCTGTAACGGATAGAGAGGGCCCAACACGGTCTCTATACTTTTACAAGAATTTCCTTTGGACAACATCGAAGTCACCGGCATCAGCTGGCTCCAAGGAATAAAACCATTCGAGGGCTGGCCCCTCCAGAGATCTTCTGAATAAATAGGCCAGAGAAGCCTTGTTGCCTTGCCAGAAGGAGGTTTCGTACATAAAATCCTTCAAATGAATGATCGGATTGCCAGTTCCATTGTACCGCCGAAAGTTTGGCATCTCAGATGGAGGAAGATGGAAAATTGGCAGAGTGGGGAGCGAGATTTCTGGTGCATTCTTGGCCGCAGTGACTTTCTTAAGCTGTTCTTCCATGTGGGCCATCTTCTGAAGTAGCAAAGCATTAGAGTCGGACTCAACTGGGGCCTGAGCAAAAGAAGGTGGTATAGGCGACCGAAGAATCTGAGGAGGTTGGGTGAATTGGTGCCTAACCGCAGAATAACTCGCCTGCTGGGCCGGTATGGCCGTGACAGGCGTTGGTGGACGAGAGGGGGGTTTATGCAAGACCGCCTGGTCGTTAACGGGGTGATGGCCACTCTCGGCCGGAGGGGGGTTGGAAGACGAAGAGGGAACAGACTTCCCTTTCAAGGCGGCCTGGACAGCCTGCCACTGGGAATCATCCAACTGAGATAGTGCATTAATTAAGTCCGTGACATTGAAGGATGGGGAAGGGTTCCCCGAAGTGTTGGAGGGCAAAGTCTGAGAAGAGGGCACAACCTCTTGAGGAGTGGCATCAATCACATGGATTTGAGGATGATGAGACTGAGGGTGAGAGTAATTTCCCTCATAATAGATGGAATCCTGGGGAGGGGTCTCATATTGACCAAAGACATTCTCGTCCTCATCATCATACGAATACCCATAGCCTGCCATGTTGATGATCTTACCTGAACGGAGTTTCATGCTTTAAGAGGAGAAATAATTTTATAAAGACACTATCAAACAAACAATCACTCGATCCAAACAAGCCAAATCACCCAAGCAAGTGTATGCAACCAAGTTGAGATGAACGCAAGGTTTTAGTGTTCCGCTTGAGATTAGAGTAGATTGAATTGTTGAATAGTTCACTTATGTTTGCAATGTGAAACCTAGTTGATCCAAGTGTAATCTCCGGGTCAACTAAATTCTTTCTCTCTCCTCACCAACGATAGGTTCTCTAAACTCCGGGTACTTCGAGGGTACAACCAGCCCGGCGTCCGTGAGGGAATCCACGGGTGCGGGGACTTATGGAGGTCTTGGAAAAGGGATTTCGGTCCAAAGAGACGGAGTGCTCAATGGAGGGTTGTCCCGATTCCAAGAGAGGTGTGTGGAATCCTAGTGTAGAGAGAGGAGGTCTCTCAACCAAATGCCACAATATGCAAAGTAATATGATCAAATCGAAGCAATATAGGCAAGCAATATGACAATCAAACAAACCATCACAGACAGCAGCAGGAAGCAAGGTTCTGTAAAACGCAGGAAAGAGACGACCTGGGGCAGGTCGCTATCAACCAAAGCAACGACAGGGTCACTGTCGTGAATCACTGCGAGTCAGCAGCGGGAAACAGAAACACGCCTCTGGTAGAGGCGCGAAATCTGAAAGGGACGCCTCTGAGTGAGGGCGTCAAATCTGAGGAAGCGCCTTGAGGTGAGGCGCTATGTAATAAAGAACGCCCTGGGGCAGGGCGTGAATTCACAGGCAGAATGATTAAAACAGTAAGATGATGTAAAGACGTCTCGACGGCAGACGTAACATAAAAATAAGACGCCCTTGATGGAAGGCGCTAAAAAACAGTAACACGCCCTGGAGGGGGGCGTTAATTCTCAGACAGTAATGAACGAAAGCAGCAGATATGCTAAGAGACGCCCTGGAAAGAGGCGTTAATAACTAAAATACGCCCCTGTGAAGGGCGTTAAAACAAAAGCGCCCTCGTGGAAGGCGTTAATTCAGGGAAATATGCAAACGCAAGCTGGCTGATCCGGGAGTGTGCAGTGTGCACAGTGGAGGGTGCCCGAGGGGCACAAAGGGAAGGGTACCGAGGGTACCAAGGGGGAGAGGGCACGCGTGGGTGCCAAAGGGGAAAGGGCACACGAGGGTGCCAAGGGGAGAGGGCACGCGAGGGTGCCAATGGAGATGGTAATCAAAAAGAAAACAGTGGAAGTCCCACCGTGATCGCCAATTTGTGGATGGGCATAAATCCCACACAAAATCACAAGAGAATAATGATGTGATAAAACATATGGAGAATAAAGATGATTAATGCATAAATAAGGGGAAGAAAAGCTTGCACGTGGTGCAAATATGGAGATGTGATCGCCAGAGGGGTTACCTCAAAAAAAAAAGAGATCGCGAATACCTGGTGAAGATTGAAACGCGGGATGATGTGAAGTTCCTTCCTCCTTCTTCAATCGGCCGGCCGATGAGAAGGGTTCTCCTTTTGATTACCTTGTAAAAAAGACAATGAAACAAAGCAAAACGAAAAGGGATCAGCCAATGCAAGTAGTATCAATCCAAATAAAACACGTGAGGATGGAAGGAAATCAACATGCGCACCTTGTTTTGTTTTTTTTTAAAAAAAACCCCTAGAGAAGAGCTAGGGAAGGAGATATGATATGATAATGATGATGCTAGGACTTAATGCAATAAGAAAGACCGACGGGTGAATGAAGGATGATATGCTCACAAATGAAATAAACAAAAGAAAGAACCCTGCTGTCCCTGATGACAGTAAAGGGAAACCGTGAAGAATATGTTGATGGAAGAAGAGGAAGCAGTGGGAACTGGCAAGACTCCTATGAAAAGGATGCAGAGGAACGATCGCACAGGAAGGAGAAGGAAAAGCCCTGCTCGTACAGAACCTGCAAATTTCCTCTGTATATGTGGGTGTCCCTCTTCTCTCTTCTCTCTCAAAAAAAAGTGACGATCGATTCAGCAATCCTTATATAAGATCCCAATCGGATGTGATCAAACAAGGGAAGATAAGAACGGGCAAGGAATATCCAAGGAAAGGATCAACATCGAGCAAGAGGTTGAAACAAGGCAGGGAACTGTGAGGGAAAGATGGAAAAAGGCAGGACTCCGAAATGAAAACACGACCTTGAGAAGGGCGTCAATTCTTGATTTGACGACCTACTGATACGGCGTTTCATAAAACACGACCCAAGAAAGGGCGTTTCTTCCTGGATTTAATTTTGGCAATAAAACTTGCTTTATTTGAAAATCATGAGAACACGCCCAAGATAGAGACGTTAATTTAAAACACGCCCTGAGGAAGGACGTTAACCAATAATTAAATTGATTTTGCATTTACTTTAAAACCGGATAATACCAGGAATTGACGCCCTAACATTTGGTCGTCCTTTCTTTAGAAAACGCCCTAGATAAGGTCGCTATTTAAATAACGCCCCTCTTCAGGTCGCGAATCATAAAATGCAAACAAAAATCAAAACTACACACAAGAAAACAGAAAAACTTCATATTATGAATATATTGAAGTTTACTTTGGGGCGTCATCATAGTGACATGAGATTTGATCAACATAGCGTCATTTTTGGCGTGTCTACATCGGTGAGCCCTAATGCATCCATGAGGGACGCCCCAGCTACCGACCTATTTTTCCGACTATCTAGGTCCAAACCCAGTAGCTTCCGAGCACCTTCTCGATAATCCGCATAAGTGATCCCGGTCACTGCCTCGCCCTCCACCTTCAGGCTTGTGATCCGGACCACATCCTCCAAGCTGGGCACCATGTGCCCCCAGGGCATTAGGAATGCCCGACTCACTGGGTCCCATCTCTCACACAAGGCTTGGATCAGAACCAGGTCGAGCTCGAGCGGCTCGATCCGAAGAAAGGTGCCAAATCCCATCACGTCTAGCCTCGCCTTCTGAAAATCTGGGAGACCTCGGTATGCTGCCACTACCAACTCTCATGAGATGTGTGATTTCATCACACTCTGTGCGTACATAAGAAATGGAGAAGGGTGTTGTCAGGAGGAAGGAAGAAAGAATGAGAAAAGGGCAGGAAAGCTCAGCTTACGAGTTGTGATTGGGCCCTTTCGCTGAAGTGCCCTTCGAGGTCCGAAAGCCTCCTGGAACTACTACCACTGGATCTGCTTCTCTTCGAGGAGTGGGAAGATTCGCCCTCCATCCAACTCTCGGAATTTTGAACTTCTCCTCTCCCGTGAGAACTTGTGCTCCTCGAGTTAGCTCTCGATATACCTGGGAGGATAAAAGGGACAAAAATTTATACAAATGGAAGGAGTGCGGGCCAAGATTGCCTCCATCACCTTTAATGATAGCCCTCGCGATGAGGCACCTACCATGCGGTCCCGTGTGTCACTTCACCGCTCGCAGAGGGTGATTGATTGGACGAAGAATATGACGACTAGCCCCCTATGTTGTCTAGGGATACCCTATCATGTTTTGGAGGACGCCCGTAAAACTTGACAGAACATCCGGGAGAAGGAACTAGGGCCGTCATTATTGACTTCGACGGCAGATTCCCGTGGAAAATGGTCACAACAAGACGCGATTCTCCGCTTGGGGTGGAGTCTCGGCAGACCCATCGCATGGGAACAGTGCAAAGGAGAGGAAGTGTAGGGGAAAAGGAATGCACAAGAGAACAAACAAGTAGCAGAAAATCAAATCACTCCATTCATAATTCTACATAAGCTGTCATAAACACTAGAATCATAGAGATGAGGCGGGTCCACTAGCTCGCCAACTCTTGCCATTATCTTCATGCTCATCCCTCTAGGCGTCCCTCTCCTCTCCCCTGAGGTGAGGGTCCCTCAGAAGCCTCCTGGATCCCCGTGCAGTAGCACCCGCCTCGCCTCGTGGCGCCGGCTCCACAGCAATGACTCACTGCTCCTCCCCTGGCGTGGCGAAGAAGCCACTAGCGGCAAAGCGACCAGACTGGCGCAGTCGCTCCCCGAACTCTTGCGCTCTCTCGTAGCGCGTCTCCATCCCTCCTAGCCTCTGCACGACGGCCTGAAGGCCCAGCTGGAGCTCCCTCACTTGGGCCTCCAAGGCCCTCCTCTCGGCCTGATCTCGCTGTCGCTCGGACCTTCTCTCGGCTTTCTCTCTCTCTGCCTCTCTCCTCATCATCTGCAGAAGAACCCTTAACTCCAGGATGTCTGGAGAAGGCCTCTCCTCACCGTAATGTCGCAACTCTGCTACAGTCGCCACCTAGGCATCACGCTCCTCTTCCGCCCGGGCAGCCCGAGCCACCGCACTGGCAAGTTGCTCCCGGAGGGAGGCAATCTCAAGAAAAGGGGCCGAGGAACTGGAAGATGCGCCGCCAGCCACTCCCACCATCGCTGTCTGCTGGGCACGCTGGAACGAACAAACAACAGCAGTTAGCTAAGCTCCACATTTAAAAACAGAAAATGCAGCACTTAGCTTACCAGGAGCGACAGTTCCTATTGAGTGGCGGCCAGCTACCGCCTGACCTCGGCTAATTGGGCACGAGAGCCGTTGACGTCGCGAATATCCCCGGCTCGGGGAAGACCCACATAACTCTCTCTCTGTTGCCACAGGAAGTCGGCACTATCCTCCACCAGTACGCCCCCTTGCTGTCCAGGGAGACGTATGCGCCAGTCTTCAAGCTTCGCCTTGCCGCGACTCTCCTTCCTGACGCGGCTCGGCTCGTCTGCACTCGCCCACTCATCGGCCAGGCCCAGGGTCCTCACCATGTCCTGCACCAAGAAAGAAGGGCCTCGCATCATAACAAAGAATACGTCCCCTGTCTAGGACGCGTCCATCATTTGAGTGCAACACTCGCCGAACCCTTTCCCCCCTCGCGCGGCCCGCTTCAAAACTCAAAATAGATCAAAGAAGGGGAAACCGAAGCACTCACCAAGCCGTGTTCACTTCCTTCTGCGCCATTGGGCCCCTCGGGTCCCTCGGGGGCCCGGAGCGGCCCTTCCTCCTCCATGGACGCCGTTCCGTGCTCTGGCGCATCCCTCCTCAGGCAAGGGGTCCCGCGTCCCTCTCCACCTTCGCCGTGGTCCGGACCGCCAAACTCCATCGATCGAGGGGAAGAAGACAAAGACGGGCGAGCGAGTTTCGACGGAAGGCGGGCTCGTTTGTGGGTAAGGCACGGGAGAAGAAAGGCCACCCGGCACTTTAAATTTGAATTCAAGGATTAAGACGCATCCTCGCGCCTGGACGCGCCCAAAAAGGGAGAAAGGAAACAGAATCCCCCCGTGCAAAGCGTAGTTCCCCGCTGTTCAGGGCAAGGTCTCGTGGAGCGTGTCTCGAAGGACAAGTGCAAAGAAAGAAAAGTGAGAGAGGAAAGGTACACACAACACAAGAAAGCCATTTTCATTTCATATAATAGTCGAAAGTACATCATGCAGTAAGGAGGGTGGAGTGTACAAGTAACTCTCTAACTCTCGCCATCACCCTCCTGGTCATCTCTCTCCTCCCTCCTCTGACGGGGATCCCTAGGGGGCCTCTGCGACCTCTGCGAACCCTGAGAAGCCGTGCTCGCCTCGCCCTGCGGTGGCACCCTAGCCTCGAAGGCACGACGACGCTCCTCGGCCGAAGAAACCAGATAGCTGCCCATGGAAAAAGAACCAGACTGACGAAGTCACGCACCGCGTTCCTTCGCCCTCTAGTACCGCTCCTCGCTCTCTCGAAGCCTCCCCTCCGCCGTGCCGAGACTCAATCGAAGCTCCATCAGCTGGGCCTCCAGAGCCCTCCTCTCGTCCCAGTCTCGTAGTCGCTCCGCCCTCCTGTCCTCTCTCTCTGTCCTCTCTCTCTCTCTCTCTGTCCTCTCTCTCCCTCTCCCTCTCCTCTCTCTCCCGCGTTGCCTCCCTCCTCGACAGTTCGAGGGTGATCCACAAATCCAGCATGTCACGAGGGAGCTCCTCAGCCTCCCGTCGACGCTCCTCCTCCAGCTCCACAATCCGGGCGTCACGCTCCGCCACCCGAGCGTCACACTCCTGCTCGGCACGAACAGCACGCGCCAGGGCCTCTCGGATCTCGGCCACCTGTCAAAGTACGCGTGCATCGTAAGAGAGAGGTGAAGGATGAAAGAGTAACTAGAGGAGGGTCAGGGCCAAGTAGGCACTCACTTGAGGCTCGCGATCGCGCTCGGCCTCCTCAGCCCGAGCTACCGCGTAGGCCAGCTGCTCCTGAAGGGCAGAGACCTCCGGGGGAGGACCCCACGAACTGGAACCCGCTCCACCAACCATCCCGACTGCTGCTGCCTGGTGGGCCCGCTGAAACACGGGTCAAACGACAGTCAGAGGCTAAGCATCGAAATCCAGGTCACAAAAAATGCATCGCATAAACTCACCAGGATCTCCAACTCCTGTCGAATGGCCACTAACTGCCGCCTGGAGTCTGCCAGTTGGGCCCTCAGCTCGGCGATCATGTTGTCACGAGCATCCTGCATTGCACATAAGTTAGTGCCACATGCATATACATATAGAAGGGTGAAGCATTCTCATTTCACTTACCCCTGCCATACCACCAAGGAAGAGGCGGTCCCCGTACGTAGCCCGGTACCGTCTCAGGTAATCAGTACTGTCCTGTACATGGGAAACCACTGGGACCCCGCCCTGCTGCCAGTCCTAGTACTGTGCCAGGAAGCGCGTATGCCAGTCCA
The DNA here is from genome assembly GCA_022559845.1 of Amorphophallus konjac. Classification (NCBI taxonomy): domain Eukaryota; kingdom Viridiplantae; phylum Streptophyta; class Magnoliopsida; order Alismatales; family Araceae; genus Amorphophallus; species Amorphophallus konjac. The sequence continues at coordinate 63,564,500 of CM040123.1, read as the reverse complement.
CGATCTTCGCCTTCCCCTTGGTCTTCCGCCCAATGCGGACCGGCTCGTCTACATCGACCCACTCCTGGGCCAGCCCCAACGTCCTCATAACCAGCCTCAACCACAGCGGCTCGATCTCGTTCAGGCAATGGACCTACACGTCCCGCCCGAAACGAGGAAGACCCGCTACAACCCAAGGCTGGCCAGCGTCGCCCATGCCCAGGTAGGGTCTCCACACCACCTGCATCACCATACATACATCATGTTAGTTACCATTCAGTCACATGCATAAACACACACAAAAATCATACGCATCATACCATGGCCTCGGGATACTCGCTCAGCTCCCGACGAAGTGACGCTAGCTGCTAGCTGTGTGGTGCCGCTACCACGACCGGCCTCCACTGTCGCGCTAGAGGAACGGCTCTCCTGTTCCCCTGCCTGGCCCTCCCCATCGGGAAGTAGTAATAACTCTACACCTGCATCCATCATACATCATTAGCACGAGTAATTGCATATTTAACTACGGTAAATAAATTGTGTACCTGGAGAAAAGGTGCGAAGCCACTGACTGTCGTCTCCCTCTCTGAAGTCTGGGAGAGATCAGCAATCAAATGGGCAAGCAGAGCCGCTCCCCACGCGTAGTGCCCCACTCTGTCAAGGTCCGCCAGAATCCCGAGGAAGCGGCAGTGGATGCCATCCCCCTTCCTCCCCAGTAGAAGGCGGCCCAGGAAGAAGAAAAGAAACCTCCGGAGGTCTAGATCCACCAGCTCCCGCTCTCTCGGGTCCTGGGTGAAAGCTGCACGGGCATCTCCCTCCAGTCGTGCCAGAAACTCCGCTCCAGTCTCGCTAACCCGCTGGCGCGGGTCGACGAATCCGAGCGCCTCCATAATCTCCACTCGGCCGACTACCCTATTGTCTCTGTCGGTCACGCTCATCTCTAACCACAGCAGGTCCAGGGCACTCTCTCGGTAGTCGGGGTAGGTGACCCCGCTGACCGCCTCTCCGTCAACTCGTAGCCCGGTGATCCGAGCTACGTCTTCAAGCGTCGGCACCATGTGCCCCCAGGGCATCAGAAACGCCCGACTCGGCGCATGCCACCGCTCCCTCAATGCCTGGATAAGAGGAAGGTCGAGCCGGAAGGGCTCGATCCTGAGGAAGGCTCCAAAGCCCATGGCGTCCACACGCGCCCTCTGGAAGTCTGGCAGCCCACGGTACGCTGCCACCACTAGAGACCAGCTGATCCGGCCCTTCATCACGCCCTGCACACCACAAAACCAACAAGGCAACACATCAGCAGCATGGATAGTAATAAACAATAACACTGTATATGCTACTTATTTATTTTATTTTATTTTATTTTTAAAAATATTTATGTTTTTCTTAGAGGCATCCAACCCCTTGGACGCCTCCTCTTTATTTTCTTTATTTTACTTTTAGAAAAACCCAAAAAAACAAAAACAAAAATAAATAAAATAATATATATTATCATGGAGGCGTCCCGAGCCTTGGACGCCTCCTTATTTTTAATCTTATTCTATACATAAATAGATAAAAAGAAAAAAAAGAAAATGTGGAGGCGTCCAGGCCCCTGGACGCCTCCTTCTCCCATTCACCGGCCTTCTCCACACAGCCTCTCGTCCGCCCGTTTAGCCCAGTGAACCAATAGAATGGAAGTCTAAGGGGCTTACCGGATCGTGCTCGTCCTCTCCCGCGTCACCAACGTCCGCAGGGTCCTCCACGGCCAAAAGAGGAGCCTCCTCCTCCACGGCAATCTCCTCCGCCACGGCAGCCTCCTCGGCGTCATCTCTCAGCCTCCTCGGACGACGAGCCCGTCGTTTCCGCTTCTCCCCACCCTGGCTCGGGCCTCCTTGCTCCATTGGAATTGGGAATGGGTCGTTTAGAGTGAACGAGTCGTCAGAATGAACAGTAAAAGTGAAAGGGGGGTGAGGCCCCCCTTATATAAGAAAAACCCTTTTTTTGGGGCGTCCAGGCGCCTGGACGCCCCCACTTTTTTCTTTTTTTCAAAAATTCAAAAACATTTAGGGGCATCCAGGCGCCTGGACGCCCCCAAATAAAATTTAAAAAAAATAATAAAAAGAAAATATAGGGGCGTCCAAACCCCTGGACGCCCCCAAAATAAAAAATAATAATAATAAAATAATAATAATAAAAAATTGGAGGCGTCCAAACTCCTGGACGCCCCCATTAAAAATAATTTTTTTAATATGTATATTTACATATGATCATATTATGAATAAATAGGTACATAAAAAGAAAGAAAACACAAAAATAGAAAAACGGAAAAATAAAGAGCATAACAAAGGGAACGTGGTCCAAAACATCAAAATGCCAGATTTTATTCCATCAGAAAGCAAAACGAGCTACATCAGGGGCTTAGGCGCCTTAGGCCTTAACTTCCCCAGTTCGGTTACATAAGCTCTCCACAACTCGCATTCTTCTCCCACATGCGCTAAGGCCTTTCCCGCAACACTTGTCTTCCAGGGTGCTTTGACGGCCTTCGCTTCCTTCGCATCCGCTTCAGTGCCCAACTCTCTCTTCTTCAAAGGAACGATGCCAGTCGGTGGTGGGAACGAATGACGTGGAATGCCGATCTGGAGGCAGCACCGATGCGCGTTGTAAAGGACGAACTCGGTTGCGCCGATCAGTTGGAGATCAACTTCAGAGGAAGGCCTCATGAGGAGCTCAAGCAAAAGTAGACATGCCAGTGCGCAAGTAAAGAAGCTTTGTGTCATGGTTCGAAAGTGGGACCGCCAGTCTTCACGTTTCTTCAGCCACGGAACACGGTTCGCTACAGTGCCACCAAAGCCTAACACGTCGGCTATGTGATGAAGCGGGCTTTGTTAGAAAAGCTTCGAAGCCGTTGGCATTCCCTCGCGGTGGTCAAATTTGAAATGCAAATCAAGCCAGCAATTCAAGACAAGTGCGCAACCAAATGGAGGCTTACCCATGCTCGAGGCAGTAAGGCCGCTGTAAAGATAGGCAAGGACGGCGGGTCCCACCCTCTTTCCACTCCAGATCCCACGAATGGCACTTAGTTGGTCCTCCTCCACTATGTTGTCGGTATGAGGGAACAAGAGAGCACCCGCCAGACAAATGGTGAACCCTTTCATGATTCCCTCCAAAGAGTCATCGTCTGGTAACCCTCTCAGGGCCTCCATGACCCATTCCGCGAGCTTTTGCAAATCAATTCCCTTTTGAGTACGAACCTTTCGGGCTGCGTCGGGTGGCATGAAGCTTCCAAGGACGCTTTCAGAAGTCCCCCGTGTTAGCATCCGCATAGCATTCACTTTCCCGTCACTCTTGAATTTCTTCAATCCGAGTAGAAGTTCCACCTCCTCGAGGAGGATGGTCGCCTCGAAGGTCGGGAAGATAAAAGTGTGGGTCTGAGGATGCCAGATCTCCACTAGTGCGCCCATAGCCGCCCAGTCCATATGAATCTTCTCGTAGTGTTTGGCGTGAATAAGGAGCCCCTGCAGATGCCACTTCGAGAGTATGGCCCTCATGCCGATGGATATGTTGGAAGTTAACTTTGAAAGCCATGGCAATTTGGAAAACTTCTTCGGTCCCGGGAAGAGTGGATATGGCTGAAAAAGGAAAAGAAAGAAGGAGGAAGAGAGCAAGTGAGAAGAAGGTTCAAGAGGAGAAAAGTTGAAATGAATCAGCTTACCATATGTGACATGATCATCCCGCTAAGATGACCCTCGAGGTCGGAGAGTCACCTAATCTCGCTGCCAGGCCTGCTCCTCTTCATAACGCGGGAAGACTCTCCTTCCATCCTGAGATCTCTAGATTCCCCTCTCCTTCCTCTCCTGAGCTTCCAAAACCCACCTTGGTGCATTTGAATGAACTAGCCTAAGGGGAGTTCTTATAGGAAGGAAAGATCGCTACAGGACAGAACATGTCACATCAGTGGTCATTGTCAAGATTTTGTCTGGATCTCCTTTGTACTGTGGTGCGATTCTGCTATGATTCTGCTACTTTCTGGTGTTGCTAACCTTTGCTGGTCGTGCAGGTTTCACTAACGGACGTCTTTGTCCTGCCTCCTGTCCCACCTTTCATTGGTTGGTCCCACCTTGTCACGCATCATAGTATATGATACCTACGCTACTAGAATATGTCAAGGACCTTGCGGCCCGAACGAATCTGGGATTTGAGTTCCCCTTCAACAAAAAAATAGTGATGATCCCGAAAGAATTTGGGTTGTACGGATAGGACGTTAACTTGTGATAGCATGGGGACGACGGTTCCATTCAGTGAGTTGGTGCGCGGATAAACGGGCCCCAGCCCAGTGTCGGCTCATCGGATCGGTATCCTGACCCGTTCTTAACAAGTTGACAATATTATCCTTGGCTATTTTCTATTTTATTTTGTTTTAAATTTTTATTTTAACCCAGCATGCATTCATATAGGACTTTGATTTATTGCGGAAGATCATTCAAGTGATTCGATTGCGAAAGCCGCTGTGCTTCAATTCTTACAAATATGAGATATTCCACTCCGAATGAAATACTGAGTTTCCTTGAAACGGTCCTACGCTGCTCCTCCAAAGGAGACCCTTGTTTGGATAGACTCTCAGATATTTCTTTACTTTTTACCTTGTTTGACCCACCTTGGCCGCAGCACTTTCACATTGGCTGGTAACCGCTCACCAAAGGTGAAACCTGCGGGTTTATGACCCAGGTACTTCCACACCGAGAAGTAGGTCTCCTTTATTTTTCGTGCCTGAGCACACATCTCACCCTCCCTTATTAGATCTCCGTCCAAGCAATCGTCAATATTTGAAAGACCTTCTTCAAGGTCGCCTCATTGAAACTTCAGGAAAGATTCCAAACAGTAACGTCAAAAGCGTGTCTCATCACACCATGGCATCGACTTATCAGTCCGCTCCCACTTCATTTCACTACACTTCGATACCATTCCACTACGTGTCGCTTCCTTGCAAAGCAGACGCCAAGGCGGGGCAACTGTAGACACGCCATTCCTGACGTCTCCTGAGAAAGTCTCATATTACTATACGACGCCCCGCAACAGCTTACGCATTTTGAATCGCTCGAGTGCTTCCTTTTCTTGAGTCTTCTTCCGCCCTTCTCAGCATCCGGAATCATCTCGTTGCAGCATTCGGACGGCATCAACACCATTCAGACACGCCAAAAAATTCCAGAATCAGGAAGGGTGCCTGTCGGGGAGCTGCCGACGCCTTTTCAGCGGACCCGGGAGGGTCTTAATGGAGGCGTCCAGTCTCCTGGACGCATCCATTACTTTAATTTATTTATTAAAACCAAAAATACACAAAAAATGATATATTAATGGAGGCGTCCAGGCCCCTGGACGCCTCCATGAAAACAAAAATTTAAAATATAAAATGCCACTTGGCATAAAAAAACAAAATAAAAAAATATTTTCTTGGAGGCGTCCAGGCCCCTGGACACCTCCATCAACTCACTCACGGGGCCCCGCCCACCGATCGACGGTTTGTCGTGTGTGAAAGAATCCAAATTGTGGAGACGTCCAGCCGACTGGACGCGCCCATTTCCAAATCACGGGTCGCCGCTCCAAAACCACGCGTTGTGTTAAACCGCGTGCGACTTTCGGTGGAGTTCGGTGGGACTTATGGAGGCGTCCGGGACCCTAGACGCCTCCATGAAAATATTCGGAAAAAATGAATAAAATAGAATAAAATATCTTTTTTACCCTGATGGAGGTGTCCAGGGTCCTGGACGCCTCCACCCTCCGGAGCCCTATAAATATAGGCCCACCCCCTCAGTTCTAGAGGAGCTTCGAACAGATCCGATAGGCTGTCGGAGCCTAGAGGCTACCGGAGTCATTTCTAACCCGTGGGGTCTTTTGTAGGTGGAGGTTCTGCCGGCTTCTCGGGTGCCCACGCTCACGAGAGAAAGGTCGTCTTCATCCACCACGCTTCCACGTCGTCCCTACGCTGCCGGAGCTCCTCCAGATTTCACCATCGGCACATCCAATAAGTCAATCCTTTCCTTTTCTTCGTATTTCTTTTGCATTCAACATTTTGCATCCTCTATCCCCTTTCATAAGGGCGCCCCTTCTTATATACTTCTTGCATCCATCATCTCATTTTCCTCCTACTCGAGTCCGAGAGGGGTTTAAAAGACAACACCAACCAGGTGTGTGTCTTGCCATCATTTCGTTATTTTTGTCGCAAGGATTTAAATACTACACCTTCATCTTTCTGATCCATTTGTTACTTGTTTGTCGTTGTTTTGCAAGGGTACCCAAGGAAAGCCCTCTCCATCGGCCGACCGAAGGGGGAGGAAGAAGCAACCCGCCATCTCCTGCTCTTGAGGTAGGCGCGATCACTTTCTTTATTTTGGGGTCTTTTGGCCCCTGGCGATCACATCTTATTTTCGAGGCCGCGGCGAGTCACTTCCCCAATGGCCGTTTAAATTCCCGTTCTTATATTTTCTTTATATTCTGTTATATTCTTATCCGCTTATATTCTCGAGGCCGCGGCGAGTCACTTCCCCAATGGCCGTTTAAATTCTCGTTCTTATATTCTCTTTATATTCTGTTATATTCTTATCTGCTCATATTCTCGAGGCCGCGGCGAGTCACTTCCCCAATGGCCGTTTAAATTCCCGTTCTTATATTCTCTTTACATTTTGTTATATTCTTATCTATTTATATTCTCGAGGCCGCGGCGAGTCACTTCCCCAATGGCCGTTTAAATTCCCGTTCTTTATATTCTCCTTATATTCTGTCATATTCTTATCTGCTCATATCCTCGAGGCCGCGGCGAGTCACTTCCCCAATGGTCGTTTCAATTCTTACTATTTGATTTCCGCACCATCCCCGTCCCCCCGAGGCCGCGGCGAGTCACTTCCCGCTATGGCCGTTTAACCCCCATATCTTGCCATATTACATTTGTCCCGCTCGCCCCGCCGGAGCAATCTCCCGTGGTGGCCCCTTCTCTTTTCTCTTATTTCTGTGTTGTAGCAAACAAAAAGGAGCCCGCGCGCTCCGCGTCCTCTTCGCTCCTCGAACCGCGTGACGTCGCTCACACCTAGTACATGGGTGATCCGATGCAAAAGGTGCGCTTATGGTCAAAGCCCCTCCAGATTCTAGGTTGGTTGATTCGACGCCCTCCATCGCGAGTGATCCGGCGCAAGCCAACTGTTTAGCCAGCCATTACCTCAGCTCCCCTTTTGTGAGGGTGATCTGGCACCACCCTCAAGGGGCTGATCCGGTCCGATGATGGCCTCATTTCCAATTTTCTTTTTCTGGCTTTGCTCTGATGCCCTGTCCACTATTTTTTTCCTAATTCTCTACCTCTCTCAGAACATCCAGGCAACCCTGATCCCCTCGTAGGCTAGCCCTCGGGGATACGGCACCATGGATAAGTCGGTACGTCGTCGTTCTAGGCGTGTCCGAATATTTAAGGGACCATCTCGGATTCTCCGGGGATGTGCACCCGCTATGCACCCCAAAATGCGTTTGGGTCTAGGGAAGGTGCTGTCGAAATTTCGTTAGAAACCCGGATTGACTGAGAAATCAAAAATAAAAACAAAAGGAAAATGCAAGGTAAAACAAAAAGAAGAGTAATCAAACAACGAAGAATGAAACAAAAAAAAACATAAAGGAAAAAAATTAAAAAAAACACAATAAAAGAAATCAATTAAATTAACTTTAAATAATAATAATAGTAAAGATAATAAGAATATAATAAATAAGAAAATTGGTGATTTGAAATACACACTTTATGGTGTTCTAGTACATGATGGTTATGCAACTCATTCTGGCCACTATTTTTGTTTTGTTTGCACATCCAGTGGAATGTGGTATTCTCTCAATGATGATGAGGTTTTTCAAGTAAGTGAGAAGATTGTCTTGCAACAGAAGGCTTATATGTTGTTTTAATGTAAGAAGTACCACCCCCAAAAGAGCACTCGACATTGTTTGTAAAGAGAAGAGGTTGGCACTTTTTTATGGAAGTAAAGACACACTTGTTTGTTCCTTGGCTTCAAAAAAGGCAAATCTAGATTGTCCAATCTTAAATATCAACATTCTCTTTTTAGAGCATAATTCATCAAGACCATTATTTGCATTAATTGTTCAAAGGTTAAAAGCCCAAAATCTGAGCGTAAGAACCCTGAAAACATGTGCTAGTATATTTAATAGAGCTAAAATAAATTTCTCAATAATTACAGTCCTTGTTCTCATTCCATACCATCTTAGCCATTGTTTTCATGAGGCAACCCTAGAAGAGGTTTAAACTAGTATTGAAGATAAACAACCAAAGGTGCAGAATTCCTTTTAGGGTCAGCCTTCAGAGTTACATTCCAACTAATGCCAAAAATTAAATACCAACTGTTAGATTTCACTGTTAAGCACAAATGTGATACCAATTGATAAAAGGGTGTCATTTTTCACAGATTTTGCATTTTGCTTAATGTTTCAAGGACATTCAAGCTTAGTTCATTCCTTTGGCATGAGGAGAAACATTGATTAGATGCCAGACTTCCCGATTACTCAGAATTTCACTAACTGTCATGTCTTAATTTGAACAGAGGTGGCTTGTCATATCATGACACAGTACACGTCACTTCTTGGGTGAAGGGATATGGTTTCTCGATGAGCTTTGGCCATTGCTCTGCCTTAGGTTTTATCTTTCTGAATTCTTTAAATAGAGTTAACTAGACGTATACTTCATGACGTAGTTCCCACCACTTCTTGGGTGAAGGGTCTATGTTTTCTCAGTCAGTCCAAGTCATTGCTCTGCAAATACATTTCCATTCTTCTTAGGCCTTTTTCCTTAAGGTTCATCAGATCAACTGAATGTTTAAAGACAATACTAAGTTGAAAATTCTTTAACCAAGGTGGCCTCAATAATTTTAATGTTCAGATTTCAAGAAGAGGTAAGGTCACAATTCATTTGAATCTGTTTTAGTTCTATTCCATACACTTGGATTTCATTTTCAAGACCTTTAAGCCCAGATTTAGAGTTTATATACTTTAAACCATCAACTTATTTGGGATTGGTCTGATGTAGCATTGAGCTCTAAGTGGAGAATATTGAGTGTAAACTCTCCCTGAGTGTATGGGCTCAGTCAACATTGACAGGAAAGGTCCCCCACGAAATATGAATTTTGCAAGGAGTGAATTCAAGAGAATAAACACACAAAAGACTGATTGTACATGGGATTTTGGCAGTGAAACTCCCCCTCAAGATATGACTTACAAAGATGTTGCCAGGGGAACAAGGGTAGGTGATGCTCATTAGACAAAAGTGATCAATGTTCAACCTGAAGATGGGAATTGAAGAATGTGAATAGGAGCATCAGGCGAGCTGGTGCGTCAACGCAGGCATGTCAGGAGGTCGACGCACAATGCCCAGACAGAAGACATGTTTCAGGAAGAATCAACTATGGCGTCAACTCATCAAGGTCTGTGGGTCGACACAGTAGACAGATAGCATTCTGAACATCCAGAAGGAGCAGGTCTTTTCACCAAACACTTTTTTTTGTTAAATATTGATTATACATTAAACATGGCAGATGATTCATTTCGGCACTCATAACATTCAAGATCATGACTATACACCAAGATGATGCATTTAGACATGCTTTTCCATTTGGCTTGAGGCTCAACCTTTTCCTTAAAAGATCTTATTGCACATGAGGCACTCAAAGGAGATATGCAGACAAAAGTATATGAAGAAAATGATATGAACTCCATCCACATGATGCAAGAACTAGTTTATCCAAGGAATGCAATTTTACAAAGATGCAGATCAATCTTTTGTGCTAACTCCCCCTCAAAGTATGCATTCATTTTCTTTAAAGTGTCCTAGTGAAAATTTGACAAGTGATTATGCATCCTAAGACTTATGTGACCAGTTAACCCATGGTACCAAGCGGAGAACTTGATCCGAGGATCCTCTCATGCATAGTGATAGTTTCCCGTTGGACTTGATCCAATTTTCCACAAGTCACCATTCTATATACCAAAGGGTTATTGCATGATGAATCTTTTTCAGAAGAGGCAATGCAATGAAGTTATGAGGCAAAATTCTTTGACCTCTCCTTAACACGATATGCATGATAATGCAAGAAGAAACATAATGATATTCATCATTTACAACATATGCAGACTCCAAGTTATCAAGGCATTCCAAGCTGAGAGATAGAATTATTTAAGCTCCCCCTCACCGTAGCACACATGACAAATGGGAAATGCAGTCAGTGGTGTAAGTGTTCACAAGATCAAGAGGTTGGATTTTAAGGCAGCCATGACATACATCATCAAGTAATCAGTTCAGAGAGTTGAAAGCTACCTGATACTTTTGAACCGTCACAATTTTCATACAAGATATGCGTCAAAAAGTCAGTTCAGAATCTCAGTTTCAACTGTGAGGGGTTTGCAGATGTTCAGGAAGGAAGATTTCAAACCTTGTTAAGAGTTTATTGTAAACCACTACAAGAAAAATGGGAAATATCGACGTAATTTTCCGACGGTAATATATCCGTCGAAAAGACGTCGCAACTATTATAACTTTCCAACGAAAAATATTATGTCGCAAATCCGTTGATAAATACGGACTGATTTCTGACCTATTATTTTAGTCAAAAATCTGTCTCTAAAAAGAGACAACTTTGAGACAATTTAAATTTCATCAGAATTACGTTGGTAACTACCCACTGATTTTTGACAAGAAAATTTTCGTCACTAATATTTACATATATTTATGTAATAATTATCATAAATGAATAGAAATATGTGTGTAAATTCTGACTTATTTTTGACCTATTATTTCGGGCGGAAATTTGTCTCTAAAAAGAGATTACTTTGAGACAATTTAAATTTTGACGGAATTACGTTGGTAATTTCCCACTGATTTTTGACAAGAAAATTTCCGTCACTAATATTTACATATATTTATGTAATAATTATCATAAATGAATAGAAATATGTGTATAAATTCTGACTTATTTCCATTTCGGACGAAAATCTATTTCTAAAAAGAGACAACTTTGAGACAATTTAAATTTCGTCGGAATTACGTTGATAACTACCGACTGATTTTCGACAAGAAAATTTTCATCACTAATATTTACATATATTTATGTAATAATTATTATAAATGAATAGAAATATGTGTTTAAATTCTGACTTATTTCCAACTGAATAAGATTCCGTCGGAAACTCCTGGAATAGTTTATATTTAACCGTAATACGTATATGTAATAAATAACAAAAATAAATATAAATATATCAGTAGTTTAGCTAGATAATATTCGAATGCGAATCTGTATTAATTAGCGGATAATATTCTAAATCGTATTTATTGTTTCGGATACATATAATATTAGAATTTAAATTGGACCAGATACGGATATTATAATATTTGTTTCATAAAATATCCGTTCATAATAATATATATCATATAATATATATTTATATAAATATTATATTATAAAGTATATAATATAAAATATAAAATATAAAAAATATGATAAGATGGTAGATTGTTACACTTCTCGAAATTAAAATAACTACCCCATTTTAACTATTTAAATTCTAAAATTAAAACCAGCAACTCAGGAGTAGTTGGCATAAGTTAGGAGAGACCCTTCGTCTTCCACCGACCTTAGTAAATAAATACGAATACTTTACCAGCAACAAGATAGTAGGACAGCAGGACTGCAGAAGGGAGAGACGTGTGCCAGGAGCCACCATTTTTTTTGTTTGTTAATCTCTCTCTCTCTCTCTCTCTCTCTCTCTCTCTCTCTCTCTCTTTCATTTGTCACCACTATAACTATTTTTCACGTTTAGACACCCATTTGTTACCTTTAGAAGCTATTTGTCACCTTTAGGACCCATTTGTTACCCTTAGAAACATTTGTCACCCTTACGATGTATTTCTTACCCTTAGAAAGTTAGAAGCCATTTGCTTTTCCCCAATCCCTTGCTTTTCCCCCCTCGTCGCAGACTATCGCCACCTTGTCCCCGTATGCCCACGGGTGTCCTACGCACCCTCCCTCTCCTCCACGAACCAGCACCGCCGTGAGTGTCGGCCAGCCCACCGTTGCGCTCCCCCTTGCAGCCACTCCGACAGAGCACCGCTGCCCCTCCGGTGCCGTGCCGAGGCTGCCGACCGCTGTTCCAGCCGGAACCGCCCACCGGTTGCCATCCAGCACCACTGCAGCCGCCGTCCTCGGCCGCCCATCGCCATTCCGCCACCGCCACCCGCGCAGGGCCTCTATAACATCACATCTAAGGTGTCACTGCCATGGTTTAATCCCTCATGTCATGATTCCTAATTTCATCTCTCAGTTCACATGTTTTATGTATTTTTATTTTATTTAATATAATTTTTCAGGATGTACAAAAGTGGAAAATTATCAATTTTTAAGGGAGATGCTATCGAAAATTTTTAGAATACTCGCTCCATTCAAACCATAATTTTGAAATAAGCTCTTTTCTGAAGCAGGTATCATGATCTCTCTCTTCTGGAGAATCTGCAACGACTAGCCTATATGTGTAAACCTTCCTCGTCTGTCCTGATCTAAAAGCAGGACCAATGGCTTGGCGAGATACCAAAGCTATTGTTCGTACTTTTAGACCGGGATAGAGGAGGAAGGTTTACACATACAGGCTGGTCGATGCTGATTCTCCAGAAGAGAGAGATCATAATACCGGCTTCAGAAAAGAGCTTCTTTCAAAATTATGGTTTGAATGGAGCGAGTATTCTAAAAAACTGGTGTCTCAGAGGATTCTAGTGCCGAAACTTTTCAATCAGACGAGGGTGACACTGCAGAGTTGGTTGCTTCTAATCTTCATCTGATCGAATCTGCCGAGCCACTTCGGTTGTGTATAGAGGACAAAGTGGAAGAAGTTGATCCAACTGAGCTAAATGAAGTAATTGTTGGGCAAGAGGAGTCGTCTGAGAGAGGGGATTCTTCTGCAACTGATGATGGTGGAGGATGAACCAACGGATATCTGTTGATTTGTAATTGTAATTGTAAAAAATGACATATTTGAATTAATGTAATTGTAATTTCTTTTATTCATTGAGTTATATGTTGTGTGGATTTTATCGGGGGATATGTGTTTTATGTTGAGTTATGTAGGTTGTGTGTATAATTATAGTTTTAAAGGGTGATAAATGGATAACAGAAGTAAAAGATATGTTTTGAAGCGAAACAAAGGCGATGGCTGGCGAGCGATAAGGGTGACAAATAGATGTTGTGAGTGACAAATAATCGTTAGCAGTGACAAATAACTATATAACGGTGATAAATATCTCGTGGCAGTGAAACTTGAAGAAACTCAAGTTCGTTTGAAGGGTTTAACCGTGTATGAGTTTCCTAACTCTACCAAAACGGATCTAAAGCTTTCCTAGTCATCAAACGACACTGATTAAATGAAGCGAAACGTTTATATTATTTTTCTATCATATTTCACAATTAGGTGGTTTTATATTATTATTATAGTGCAACATTTATTAATTATCAATTATATGTTTTTGTCAATTTTATAATTAATTTATTATTATACTAGTACATTTATTAATTATCATTTTTATGGTCTTTGTCATTTTCACAATTATTTTACTATTATTATGCTGTTACATTTATTAATTATCATTTTTATGTTTTTTATCATTTTCAGTTATTTCATTATTATTTCACCATTACATTTATTAATTATTATTTTCACTTTTTTTTATTTTTGTCATTTTCATAATTATTTAACTATAATTATGATGTTACATTTATTAATTATCATTTTATATAGTTTTTATCTTTTTCATAATTATTTTATTATTATTATTCTATTATATTTATAAATTTTCAATTTGTATGGTTTTTTAGCATTTTTATTTATTTTATTATAATTATAATATAATATTCATTAATTATCATTGTTAGACAGAAAGAAGAACAAGTTTTGAGGTTTTGGAGCCAGTAAGTCTGATAACCCAAAATCAAGCGCGACAGCTAACACCGCATAGTGGTGACAAATAGTCATCAGTGGTGAGAAATAGATTTCACGGCTGACAAATGTCTCATAAGGGTGATAAATGGATAACAGAAGTAAAAGATATGTTTTGAAGCGAAACATAGGCGATGGCTGGCTAGCAATAAGGGTGACAAATAGATGTTGTGAGTGACAAATAGCCGTTAACAGTGACAAATAACTCTATAACGGTGACAAATATCTCATGGGGCAGTGAAACTTGAAGAAATTCAAGTTCGTTTGATGGGTTTAACCGTGTATTGTTGCATCCCTATGGTTTTGATGATGTCCCACACTATAAATCAATCTTCTATCTCTAGATTAATGCGGTTTCATCATGTGAGTGAGTACAGTTCAATGGCTGTCAGATAACATGCTCTACCTTAATTCTGCCTACACTCTGTCTGCACAGTCTTCACACCAGTGCGTCAACTCAGTGTGCTGATGCGTCGACCCTTCAGTCATTGTATGTCTCTGTTCTCACACCAGTGCCTCAACTTAGTGTGCTGATGCGTAGACTCTTCTGTTGAGGTTCTTCATTTGATTAAGTCTATACATCATCAGTTGAACGTAAAAGTAATACGTTGCAGCATCAACTCATTGGGCTACAGCGTCAACTCAGCATGTTTGCTCTTCGCCGTCAGATTTTCAAGTCTATACACCCTATACTCATTCAAGTCTGTTCAGCCGTTTGCATCTCATAAAGTCTATACATTCGGTTCCTTGGGCAAAGTCTATACATCGCTTAGTCTGCACATTGCCTTCAGCCCAAGTGCTCAAAGCCTAAGTCTATACACTCGTTTGTGAGACCTTCAACTCTGTAAACCGCTTGAGCCTCACCAAGTATGTACATCGCTTCAAGCGATTCTAGTCTATACAGTCTGCCTTCACACTAAGAGTCTGTACATCGGTCCTACAGCCGATCGTCTCACTCACTCTTTGCAAGTCTGTACAGCCTACCGTCTCATGCAACGTCTAATGTTAAAGTCTCCACATCGCATTGCATCGTCTCTATCAGTGTCTCACTGGTCTAGTCTGTATAGACTTTAGCATATCATGAAAGTCTATACAACGCATCAGTTTTAGAAGTCTGTACACTGGCCTTTGCATTAAGCCTCAAAGTCTGTATAGTCGTGTACAGTGGATTCCAAGTCTATACATCCTTCAGCTGGATCTGTTCAAGTCTGTACATCGCCCAACTGATTTGGCAAGTCTATACAACGTGAAGTCCTCACCTCGTCTTGGTTCAAGTCTATACAGTCTGAAGTCTACGTTGCTTTACATCCACAGAGTCTGTACAGCCTATCTGACTTCATGGGTAGCATGCCTTTAGTGCGTTGATGCACTTGGCTGGCTGCGTAGACGCAATGGTGTGTCTTTCGCTTCCTTCTTGTTCACTGCGTCGACGCTGACACTGGATGCGTTGATGCATTGGTCAACTTGCCTTGGGAGTGAGCATTTTTCTTGAGGAGCTGAGGCGACGCTGCACGCTGGAAGCGTTGACGCCTTGGCTGTTGACCAAGGGTCTTTTGTTCAGCATCAAAGTCTGACAATTGTCCACTTTTTACAAGTCTACACATTTGTCTCCTCTAGAGGTCTAAACAGTGGCTAAGGGACTTCAAGTCCATACAGAGTCATCTGATGCATGCTGTTTGAAGTCTGTACAGCAGCCTTGCTGTTTACAGCTTTTCAAAGACACATTGCACTGCGTCAACGCAGTGCATAGGCACGTAGTGTAGCGTCAACGCATTGCATTGTGCATACCCTGGTAAAGTCTATACATGCGTTTATTCATTAAGTCTATACATTCTCTCACAATTGTACACAGTTACTCAGTTGATGTTTCTGAAGTATATACATTCTTGCTAAAAGCCTGAACTAACTAAGTCTATACATTCCATCTGTCGGTCTGCAGGCGTTTCAGGCTGATGATTGGGCACGTGAATCGAGGTTCACACCTGACACGTGATCCAAGACAACAGGCGCATGACACGTGGATGGCAACCTTGTCAGGATGCTGCCATGTGGTCGAAATTCAAATGATCTGGCCAAAAAGTGCATGGGCGGGAACCTGGCAGCCACACGCCATTGTCTGCTATAAATATAGAGCTTCATCCTTCAGTAGAAGTTCGATCGTGAAAAGAAAAAGCAGAAGCCATTGGTGAGAGTCTGCACGATCCAGAAAAGAAAAAGAGAAGAGAGTTCCATATCTGAGAGGAGATTGTTCGAGAGAGAGAGTGTGTGTGTGGATTGATGAATTGCTTCATTTGAAGCTACATTTGTATTGGGTTTTCAGAACCGATTTCTTCTTCATTGGTTTTTCTTTCTATTCTGTTTTCGTTTATTTTGTTCTTCCATTCTGATTTGAATTGGTTTCCCTCCGGTGTGTGGAGGAAGGGAGTACTACTCCAATTTCCCTCTGAGTTGCAGAGGAAGAGAGATCGGTGATCTCTGGTGTTGTTAGTGACAGGTTGTCATTAACAGTTTCCCTCCGTGTGTGGAGGAAGGGAGAGGATCCTCCGGTTGTGTTCTAGCTGGGAGCTAGAACAGGTTTCAAGTTCTGTGGGTAGCAGAGCTTGGTCGAGGGATTTGTTTCCCTTGGGTGTTCAAGCTGTGTGGCAGCATCTTGTACGCAGACTGAGTCTGCTGTGATCTAGCTTTGTCTAGTGGAATCCTCACTCTAGTTGGAGTGAGGGGTGGATGTAGATTGCGGACCGCAATCGAACCACCTAAAAACCGAGTGCCTCCTCTGTGGTTTGCTATTGATTTCTGTGCTCTTCATCTGCTTGTTCCTTTGCCTTCAAGTGATCAGTTCGTCACTCTCATCTATATTTCTCTGTGTACGGGTTAAGAAGGTGCGTTAGCAGTAGAATCTATTTTCCGCCTGAGTTTCTACAAATTGGGAGTGATCTATTCATCCCCCCCTTCTATATCACTCTTGCTGCGCTAACAATTGGTATCAGAGCAGGTTTACGCCATGTGGACGAACGGTCAAGGAAATGCTGGTGGTCCTAGAACCTTCATGGCCGAAGGTCAATCCATTAGTCGCCCTCCTTATTTCGATGGTAGTAACTATCTGTTTTGGAAGAACAGGATGGAAGTGTTCATCAGGGCTCAGAGTCATAAACTGTGGAGAGTAATCACGGTGGGGCCATATGAGCTGCCACCAAACGAGGATACTTGGACAGATGACCATGTCAAGCTCTCTTCACTCAACTGGACGGCGCTGAACATAATCCAGTGTGCTGTTCATCCAGAGGAATATGCCCGTATATCTGCATACAAAACTGCCAAGCGAATGTGGGATGAGCTGCAATTGATCTATGAAGGTACAGCTCAAGTGAAAGCCTCGAAGGTAAACCTCTACACTTCTAAGTATGAAATGTTTAAGATGAATGCAGATGAGAATATAACCGAAATGTATGTCAGGTTATCCTTGATCACTAACACTCTTAAAGGGCTAGGGAAGGATCTTGCTGAGGCAGATATAGTCAGGAAAATTCTTAGATCTTTATCCCCGGCATGGCATACTAAGGCCATTGTGATTGAGGAATCAAAAGATTTGACTATCTTAACTGTGAATGAACTCATAGGATCCTTGATGACCTATGAGATGAATTTCCAAGGAGGTGGAGAAGGAAGTGAGAGGAAGGGTAAAAATGTAGCTCTAAGAGCTTCCCGCAACAAGGGTAGTAACAGTGGGAGCAGCAGCAGTAGCCCCGAGTCTGAGTCCGAGCTTGAAGGTTTATCAAATCTTGACCAGGAGGAGCAGGCAATGCTCACTAGACAGTTTAGAAAATTTTTGAAGAAAAAGGGAAAGACCTTTAGGAAGAAGAAGCCACAACCCTTTAACAAGAATGTTGAATTTACCAGTTACAGGGATAGAAATCCTAAGAAACTGACTTGTTTTAATTGTAACAAACAGGGACACATGAGAGGCGAATGCCCAGACCTCCAGAAGAAGGGTCCCTATCTTCAGAAGAAAAATATAAAGGTGCAGAAGAAGAAGAAGCCACAGGCGATGGTCTGTACATGGAGCGAGGAAGAAGAAGACCCCGAAGATGCTTCCTCAGAAGAATATGACGATGGAATTTGCCTTATGGCAAACAGTGAAGAGGAGGTAATAAACATTTTTGAATATTTCTCAATTGATGACTGGGAGGATGCTTATGGTGACTTGCTAGATAAATTTAATTCTCTTAGCAAAGAGCACAGAGTTCTGAAAAGAAAATTTAACACAAATATTGAAGAACAAACTCTGGTCTGTGAGGAAAATGAAAAGCTAAAAGAACAACTAGAAGAAATGACCTCACTAAGGAAAGAGAATGATAAGCTTAAGGGAGAAATTCAAGAAAGTCAAAAATAGCTCAATGAATTCAAAACTAAAATTGAAGAAAGCATGAATGAAATTAGAATGAATTCAGAGAAATATGAAGCTGTGAAGAAAGTAAATGCTGAACTCCTAAAGAATTCTGAGTCTCTTCAAAAGGAGCTGGAAGACAAACAGAAAGTCTTAGAAAAGTTTGTCCAAGGAAAAACTAGCCTAGATGCTATACTAGGGACTAGGGTCAATTTCAATAAGGAAGGTCTAGGCTATGACCCAACCAACAAGAGACCCTTGCAATTCAAGACCATTACCTTCTGTCCAGAGAAGGGAAAAGAAAAGATGGACACACCATCCAGCTCAAACAGCTCTAAGGAAACTCAAAGTCCTAAAGAAAATACAAAAATCAGTACTGGACAACCATTTAAGATGGGAATGAAATTTATGAAGAATAACATTAAGTTCACTCACCAGAACACAAATGGTAGATGGACCAAGAAAATAGATCAGAATAAGAGCTGGAATTACAACAATCAGATGGGTCCAAACAGGACCTACTGGAGAAATAACTTTCATGGTCAAAGATATGCTAATCAACAAGCCTACATGAAATTTCCTAAGAATAGGAAGACTAATGAATGGAATAGAACTCACTTCTCCAGTTCAGCTGGATTCAACTTTAATAAACTAGAAAGGAAGGTGCCAGAGAAAACCATGCTGAAACAAATCTGGATACCTAAACACTTGATCAGAGATTTGAACAATGTCCTTGGACACAACTCATCTTGGGTTCCAAATCACTCTGCTTGATATATCTGTGTAGGTCGGCCTGGCAGCTAAAGACAACAAGTGGTACCTCGACAGTGGCTGCTCCAGGCATATGACAGGAGACCGATCCAAGTTCAGCAAGATAGAGATGAAGCCAGGGGGTCTGGTCAAGTTTGGAGGAAAGAACAAAGGTAAAATAATTGGAGTTGGCACAGTAGGTAAGTCTTCCACAAATTCCATTGAAAAAGTATTACTTGTGGAAGGGCTTCAACACAACCTGATTAGCATTAGCCAATTATGTGACAGGGGTCACAGGGTTGTATTTGATGATAGTTCATGTAAAATCCTTGAAACAAATTCTGACATGGTTAAATTTGTAGCCAACAGGATTAATAATGTCTACATTGTAGACTTAGATGAGAATTCTGAATCTACTATTTGCTTATCTGCCAATTCTGAAAATGATGCCTTTGAATGGCATAGACGTCTAGGTCATGCTAGCTTTTCAACTTTAAATAAATTGGTCAAGCATGATTTAGTCAGAGGCATGCCTAGAATTAAATTCAACTCAATATCAAAAGCATGTGATGCCTGTGCTCTAGGCAAACAGACCAGAAAATCTTTCAAATTAAGATCTGAGCCATTGTCTTGTAGACCAATGGAACTTCTTCATATGGACCTTTTCGGTCCAACTAGAACTCAGAGTCTTAATGGAAACAGGTTTGGCTATGTCATCATAGATGACTTCTCTAGATATTCATGGATATTTTTCTTAGCAAATAAGAGTGATGCATTTCAAAAGTTTAATCTGTTTTTCAATAAGGTCAAACAAGAAGGGAAGTACAAGGTTAGTTCTATTCAATCTGACCATGGAGGTGAGTTTGAAAACTCCATGTTTACTGATCTTTGTGACAAAGAAGGACTAACTCACAGGTTTTCTTCTCCCAGGACACCTGAACAAAATGAGATTGTGGAGAGAAGAAATAGAACAGTGGTGGAAATGGCCCGAACCATGTTGATTGAAAGTAAATTACCTAGAAGGTTTTGGGCAGAAGCGGCCAATACAGCAACCTACATAATCAACAGGGCCATGGTAAGACCCATACACAAGAAAACACCCTATGAGCTTCTAAAAGGTAAGAAACCAAACTTGTTTCATTTCAGAATTTTTGGAGTAAAATATTTTATTCATAATAATGATAAGAAAGATTTAGATAAGTTTGAAGCCAAGAGTTCACCTGGAATATTCTAGGGTTACTCTGAAGTGTCAAGGGCATATAGGGTATTTAACATATCAGATCAGAAAGTGGAAGAATCTCCACACATCCTTTTTAGTGAAAAGAAAGATGTCTCTAATGTTGAAAATCTTGACAGGGATTCCAATCATGGTGGAGACTTTCTAGAAGACCAACAGGAAGAAGAGAAGACTCAGCCAAATGGAGAAACAAATTCCCCCAATCAGGAAGGGCCAAGAGAAACAGGTGAGTCTTCAACAAATATCAGATTTCTTAAAGACCATCCTTTAGATAAAGTCATAGGCAACCCTGAAGATCCTCTTCGGACTAGGTCTCATTTTAGAAATGTGAATAATGATGACTTAATTACATTAGTCTCACAAATTGAACCCAAAACAGTAGAAGAGGCCTTAGCTGATCAAGCTTGGGTCAATGCTATGAGTGAGGAATTAGGTCAGTTTGAAAGGAATAATGTCTGGGAGCTTGTCCCAAGACCAGATGGTATAAATGTCATAGGAACCAAGTGGGTCTTCAAAAATAAAATGAATGAAGATGGAATTATCTCGAGGAATAAGGCCAGACTAGTAGCCAAAGGCTACTGTCAGGAATTCGGTGTAGACTTTGATGAATCCTATGCACCTGTTGCTAGGATGGAAGCTATAAGATTGTTGCTTGCCTTTGCATGCTCAAAGAACATAAAACTCCAACAAATGGATGTTAAAAGTGCCTTTTTAAATGGAGTTATTAAAGAAGAAGTTTTTGTTGAACAACCTCCTGGATTTCAATATTCTCCTCAACCTAACCAAGTTTTCAGGTTAAACAAAGCTTTGTATGGTCTAAAGCAGGCTCCAAGAGCTTGGTATGAAAGATTGTCTGAATTTCTGATCAGCAAGGGTTACAAAAGAGGTAAAGTTGATCAGACTTTATTTACCAAGGGCATGAATAAAGATCTCATCATAGTTCAGGTATATGTAGATGACATTGTATTTGGATCAACTAAGCATGAACTATGTGATGAACTTTCTACCATGATGTCTGCTAAATTTGAAATGAGCTTGGTTGGTGAACTAAAATATTTTCTTGGATTGCAGGTACAGCAGCTAGAAGATGGGTGCTTCATCAACCAAACCAAATACACAATGGAACTGTTCAAAAGGTTTGGCATGGAAAACTTAAAGCACATTACTACACCCATGGGCACCAATACTTCATTGGATGCAGATGAGACAGGTAAAGAAGTAAATGCCAAACTTTATAGAGGTATGATTGGATCACTACTTTACTTGATAGCCTCTAGACCTGATATACAATTCAGTGTAGGAATGTGTGCAAGGTATCAGTCTAGACCTACTGAACTACACTTAGCTGCAGTTAAAAGAATCTTCAGATATTTGTCAGCTAGTCACTCTCTTGGTTTATGGTTTCCTGCATCTCACACACTTAACCTTGTAGCATACACAGATGCTGACTATGCAGGCTGTAAACTAGACAAGAAAAGCACAAGTGGCCATTGTGAATTCTTGGGTGGGTGTTTAGTGTCTTGGGGCTCCAAGATACAACATTTTGTGGCCCTCTCCACTGCAGAAGCTGAATATGTGGCTGCAGGGAGTTGTGGAACACAAGTCATATGGATTAAACACCAGCTTCAGGACTACCAAGTAGACCTGGGGTGCACACCTATTTACTGTGATAGTACTAGTGCCATCAATCTTGCTAAAAATCTGTTTTGCATTCACGAACCAAACACATAGAGATAAGACATCATTTTATAAGAGATGAGGTGTCTAAGAATAATTTTGAACTGATTCATGTAGGCACAGATAATCAGTTTGCTGACATATTTACAAAACCTCTGGATAATGAAAAATTTTCCACATTGAGAAGAGAATTAGGCTTATACAAATTATCTTAATTATGAAGCATGTTCTTGTTGTGAGGGGGAGTTGCGCTTGTCTAATGTTTAGCCTTCTTGCATGCTGGTTTAAGGGGGAGTTCAGAATGCTTACTGGTTAGCTTTCAGGAATGCTCTAAATAAAGGAAAGCCTTGAGATTTTACTGGAATGTTTTATTGAGGAATGCTATGTCTTAGGGGGAGCTGAGTTGTGATGTGAGAAGAGAAGTTCTTTGACAGATTCAAAAGGGCTGTCCAGATGTGTACCTTTGTTGGTCTTGCATGACTGATTTAGTGTGGTTCTCTCAGAAAGTAGAGTGTCACTTATCTCTTAAGTCTATAAGTCAGTGACTCTAATCTCCAAGTTAGAATCTTTCCTTTGGTACTCCTTCAGAGATCTGGACTAATTACATAAAGTATATCTTCCTACATTGTCATTAATTATGGTTCAGGCCAAAAACTTGTATGTCTTGATATCTGACCCAATCAACTTGAAATCTAGACTTCAAGACTCAATTCAAGAAAAGTCCTTTTTGGTATTATCTTCAATCATTCTATCTCTTTAACTCAAGGGCTTAACTGAACAAACATGTTCTGTATTGATCACTGAGAAACTGGGAGCTTCATCAATGAAATGAATATTTCTCCCAAGTCATGAGGTGTCAAATGCTTAAAATGAATGAAAAGTCATGACAGAGCAATGGTGGCTTGCTGGTGAGTAACTGGGGACTCTGGCCTCTAATCAAGGTGTTTCCTCATGTCAAAAGCCACAGTTACTAACTCTGTTCCTTAATATAAAGAAAGGAAGGAAGTAATGAGGTACTCACTCTAAGCAACTGGGGATTCAGGCCACTAATCCAGGTGTCTCCCTGTCACGCCCCGAGCGCGGAAGATACCCGGATATGCGCGACGAGTTTATATCAATCATGTCAATCAGAGTAGTAGTGTATTCGACACCAAAACAGAGATGCGCAAAATAGAAAGATAACTCAATCCTTTATTTCATAATGGATAGACTATTACAAATCCAATACTCTATTCAATTAAAAAGGAAAAGTACATAATTGACTCAAGAAAATAGGAAAAAGACTAGATGACACTTAGAAAAGCTCTAGCTCTTTCACTCTTGACCATTCCCATCCGATTGACTTCCCTCGTCGTCGGAATTACCTGAAAAGTAAGGGACAAACACGGAGTGAGCGAACGCTCAGTAGGAAATTATATCTCAAGCGCTTAGCAAGGGGTTTAAACAATTACATCTTTCATGTATGTACTGTAGCTATGCATGCTCGTATAAAACGACAAGGTAGAAAGAGAATTTATCAATAAGACAGCAAGATGAACTAGTCATGAGCTTTCAAGAAAAGATAACAGGATATTCAAGCAAGTACTTTTTAGCAAGTCATGTCAAGAACTTTGGCTATCATGTATCAAGCAAGCAAGTAATTACCCTTTTCTCGGGTCACACAATTCATGTCATGTCAAGTACGAGTCAAGTACAAGATTTGTGTGGAATGTCCAATCAAGCTAGTCATGCACTCGGTATAATGCCAGATACCTTATCATTCAACTCCCATGGGCACAAGTACTTTCGGGTGCTCCTCCCAGGACCAGATCGGGCCCTATATGCGCAGGCATTTATCATGTATATTTGACATCCACTCTTGTATATATATATATATATATAGCCAATATGGAATTTCAAAATTTTAAACTTGTAGACACGTAGGATAACTTTGAGACAATGAAGTCCAAAAATACGACATTGGACATAGATAGGCGATAACAACAGTATAAAACACGATTTATCGTTGAAACTAGGTGGAATTAGGTTCCCTTAACTCGGGTACCATGACAAGTATGGACATTCTTTATATAGAATTGAGGTCCACATGAACAGTACATCAAAGGCAAGATACCCTCATTCTTATTATAGAATTGAGGTCCACAAGAACATCAACAAATGGCATGATATCATCATCCCATTTAGAATTCTCATGATATACTCTTTGCATATCATAAGGGCCGGTATACCATGTTTTCTTTAAAGTGACATGGCATTCAATAGTGTAATGGGTTTTTAGGGTACAACCAGCTCAGTCAACCTTGAGGGAATCCAAGGTACGAGGAGTCTTACGGAGGTCTCTATGACTAACTCGCTAGTCTAAAGGAACGAAATGTCCAATGGAGAGCTTGTATGTCAATGAGAGTTGAGGGTGATCGATAAAACATCATGAAACGTGGGACTATACTCACGGAGTGGAGATATAGTGCCGATATACATATATATATATATAGATATACTGAAACCATCGGTTATCAGAAACAGGGTAAAAACATTTTTACAGGAAAATAACGACTTAAGTAAAGTCACTACTCAAGTAATTAACGCCTTAGATAAGGGCGTTTATCTATTTTTCCTATTTTGCAGGAATTTCAATAATTCAGTATTTTACCAAAAACGCGCCTTGGTGAAGGGCGTTTATTTACAATTTGACGACACAATCAGTGGTCGTCCATTCTTTCCTTCTATTTTTACAAAGTATATATTTTCAGAATTTTCTCAGAACACGCCCTGGACAGGGGCGTTACTTTTCAATTCACGTCCTGAACAGGGGCGTTAGTCAAGTGAGAGACGACCTATACAGGGTCGTGAATTCAAGAAATTTCAGGAAATAAAATTTCGAGAGACAAGAGACATGATCATGACAGAAAATTAGCAGGAATTCACAGGTCGAGTCATGCAATATATATTAGATTCAAGATTTCACATATATCAAATTTTAAACGTGGATCAATTATTAATTACATGTGATTTTCATGAGATTAACGCCTACAGGGCAGGGCGTCAAATCTGAAATTGACGACCTAGTGCAAGTCGTTTCTTTAAAGTAGCGCCCTGGACACGGGCGTCTCTTGCAAAAATATTACAGAAACGTGTAGAAATCAGGAAACTTATATACATGACATGCATGATGTGTTACTATGAATTTAATTTGTTTGGGCTACGTTGCTTGAGAAAACCTACATTGATAAAGATTTGAACGGATGCAGGTTCTGTGAAGAAAGAACGATACTCTGTTTTATAAACAGAGTCTTTTTGAAGCTTTTCGATCCTAATAGCAGCAGCAAGGGTAATTAAGAGGATGTAGATGAAGAACCCTCAATTCTTCAGTAGGTTATGATGACTTCCCTACAGAGAAATAAGATGAAGAAACATTAGTTTTTCTTCATAATACTTACTGAAGGTAGAGGAAAGAAGAACTTACCCTTTTGTTCTTCACAATGTTAATCTTCTTAACCTGTAAGAAGAGAAGAAGACGAAGAACATGTTAATGTTCTTCATACCATCGTAAACAGAAAAGAAGAAGAAAGAACCTTGGTTCTTCACATACCGTAGAATAGTCCGAACGCCAAATAGCGTTCTCGGTTCAAGCAGTAGGTTATTTATAGGATTTCTAGAATCCTAATAGAGTTAGTGTTTGATTGGAAGTAATACTTCCTTATTAGAGTTATTACTACATTCGAATTCTTTCTCATAGTTATCAACTTACCCTGGATAGACTCCTAGGTCGAACGAAACTCAAACTGAATTAGCGACCTAGGTCAGGGCGTCGAATTTAAATTGACGCCTTGTCAGGCGTCGTTTCTTGTTGAAACGCGTCCACGCAAGGGACGTTACGCTAACTTGCCCTTTTTATTTATTTTGGTCATTTGAAATTTGATGCCTTCAAGTGTGGGCGTCCTTTCTTCAAAACACGCCTTATGTAAGGGCGTTTTCTTGTAAAGTAGCGCCTTTATATGAGGCGTTATTTTCATCAGTGTTTAATTCTTTTTATTCCAAGATCTTTTAATCTATTTTGATTTACTTATTCCTTTTATTTTATCAGGGTTGCTACACCCTCCCCCACTTAAAAAGAATTTGGTCCCCAAATTCCATAATATATATAGATAAGTGGAGAGCGTAGAGTATATACCTTCTAAAATAACTCTGGAAATTATTTCCTCATAGATTCCTCGGTCTCCCATGTAGCTTCATGTTCTGAATTCTTATTCCATTGTACTTTTAGCATGGGAATAACCTTATTCCTTAGGGTTCGTACTTCTCGATCTAGTATTCGTATGGGCTTCTGCTCATATGTGAAATCTTTCTGGATCGCTAGGTCTCCATACTCAATAATATGTGATGGGTCATGTACATACTTCTTCAACATAGATATGTGGAACACATCATGTACTTCGGACAGTTGAGGTGGCAATGCGATGCGATAAGTAACCTCGCCAACTCTTTCTAGTATCTCAAAAGGTCCGATAAATCTTGGTGTAAGCTTGCCCTTAACACCAAATCTTCGTATTCCACGTCCAGGTGATATCTTGAGAAATACATGATCTCCGAGTTGGAATTCAAGATCTCTCCTTCTTGTGTCGGCATAAGCCTTTTGTCTAGACTGAGCAACTTGCAATCTTTCTCTGATTACTTGTATCTTCTCAGTTGTATCCCTTACCATGTCTGGACCTAACAGTTGTTTCTCTCCAACTTCGTCCCAGCATAAGGGTGATCGACAACTCCTTCCGTATAAGGCTTCAAAAGGTGCCAGTTGTATACTTGCCTGGTAGCTATTATTGTATGCAAATTCGACCAGAGGCAAGTGATCATGCCAGTTTCCACCAAAATCAATAATGCATGCTCTTAGCATATCTTCGACTACTTGATTGGTTCTCTCGGTCTGACCATCCGTTTGAGGATGAAAGGCTGTGCTAAAGTTAAGTCTCGTTCCTAACGAATGTTGTAGTCCTTTCCAAAAATGAGAAGTAAAATGGGGATCTCTGTCAGACACGATTGAAACAGGAATACCATGTAATCTGACTATTTCCTTGATGTATAGTGCAGCTAAGACATCAACTGACCATCGACTCTTGATTGGCAAGAAATGCGCTGATTTAGTCAATCGGTCAATGATAACCCATATTCCATCAT
The DNA here is from genome assembly GCA_022559845.1 of Amorphophallus konjac. NCBI lineage: Eukaryota > Viridiplantae > Streptophyta > Magnoliopsida > Alismatales > Araceae > Amorphophallus > Amorphophallus konjac. Next base: position 63,537,312 of record CM040123.1, on the reverse strand, counting down.
GTCCTCTTTTTGATTTAGATAAACCCATGATGAAATCCATACCAATATCCTCCCACTTCCATTTAGGGATATCTAGAGGATGTAGTTTTCCAGCAAGCTTTTGGTGTTCCGCCTTGACTTGTTGGCATGTGAGACAACGTGATACATAGTCTGCTATTTCCCTTTTCATGTTGGGCCACCAAAAATTTCTTTTCACATCTTGGTACATCTTGGTAGATCCAGGATGAATCGTATACCTTGACCTATGAGCTTCATCTAAGACCTTCTTCTTCAATTCTGGGCAGTCCGGTATACAAGTTCTATTCTTGAACATTAATCTTCCATCAGAAGCTAATTGGAAATCCGATTGTCCTTCTAATCTGCCCTTGATTTCTACTAATGTAGGATCATCATCCTGAAGTGCTTGTATCTCAGATAATAAATCTGACTGTATACTTACATGAGACAATGTGACACATCTAGGGTCCGTGTCCATGCTTATATTGAGTTCAGAGAATCGTTCTAGCAATTTCCATTCTTGAATCAGACAATTGGCTAACAGTGCTCTCGGCTTTCGACTAAGGGCATCTGCTACATGATTACCCTTTCCGGGATGATATTGTATATTGAAGTCGAAGTCCTTGAGATATTCCAGCCATCGTCTTTGCCTCATATTTAGTTCCTTCTGTGAGAAAAGATATTTGAGACTCTTGTGATCGGAGTATACAGTAAATTGTACTCCATAAAGATAATGTCTCCATATTTTGAGTGCAAATACTACCGCGGCCAATTCTAAGTCATGGACGGGGTAGCTCTCTTCATGCTTCTTTAATTGACGAGAAGAGTATGCTATAACCTTCCCTTGTTGCATTAGAACACACCCGAGGCCAATGCCAGAAGCATCAGTGTATACCTCGAACTTTTCTCCTTCAATTGGCAATGCTAAGATAGGAGCTGTAGTAAGATGATCCTTGAGAGTTTGGAAGCTTCTTTCACATTCCTCATCCCATTCATAACGGATCTCCCTTGCGAGTTAACCTCGTAAGTGGCACGGTGATTTTAGAGAAATCCTTGATGAATCGCCTGTAATAGCCGGCAAGACCTAAGAAACTTCGGATCTCGCTAGCATTGGTCGGTCTTTCCCAGTTCCTTACAGCTTCAACCTTTGATGGGTCTACAGACAAGCCATCCTTTGATATAACATGTCCGAGAAAAGTCACTTCTTCAAGCCAGAATTCACACTTGCTAAGTTTTGCATATAATTGGTTTGTCCTTAATATTTGTAATGCAATCCTCAAATGTTCCTCATGCTCTTCCTTGGTCTTGGAATAAATCAATATATCATCAATAAAGACCACCACGAATTGATCCAAATAAGGCCTGAATATACTATTCATTAACTGCATAAAGGCAGCAGGGGCATTCGTTAGTCCGAAAGGCATAACAACAAATTCATAATGGCCATACCTGCTTCTGAATGCGGTTTTATGAATATCCTCGTCCTTGATTCTTAGTTGGTGATATCCGGACCTAAGATCAATTTTGGAAAAGTACATGGATCCTGAAATTTGATCAAACAATTCATCGATTCTCGGCAGTGGATACTTGTTCTTGATAGTGAGATGATTCAATTGTCGATAGTCGACGCATAACCTCATGGATCCGTCTTTCTTCTTTACAAATAATACAGGCGCTCCCCACGGGGAAGTACTTGGTCTAATGAATCCTTTCTTAATGAGTTCCATCAATTGCTCCTTTAACTCCTTGAGTTCAGTAGGTGACATCTTATAAGGTGCCTTTGAAATCAGACCAGCACCAGGGACTAAGTCAATGGTGAAGGCCACTTCTCTTTGCGGGGGTAATCCCGGCAAATCTTCCGGAAACACGTCCGGAAATTCTTGCACTACTGGAATGTCTTCTAGCTTAATCTCCTTAGCTTCTTTAACTGTGACAAATGCGAGGAAAGATGCACATCCTTTCTTGATGAGCTTGCTAGCTCGGAGAGCTGAAATAATAGGGGATTTGCTCCGACTCTTGGGGCTAGTAAATATTTGTTCTGGAAATTCCTTGAATGTAACCTTACTATTGCGGCAATCAACCGTTGCCTGATACTTGGATAACCAATCTGCCCCTAGTATAACATCATACTCTTTCAGATCTAAACATATGAGATCAATAGGGAGACTTCTACCCTGAACCAATACTTCGCAGTTTTGGTAATGATGTGTAATATCAGTCTCATCATCTAGAGGAGTAGACAAAACTAACTTTATCCATTCCGGTTCTAGGGGTAATGGGTCAGCAAACTTCTTAGAAACAATAGAATGCGATGCACCAGTATCAATTAAGACATATGCATTCCTGGAACAAACTTTCAATGTACCTTCCACTAAGTCACCTTCTTCTTCTTGCTCGGTCTCCTGGATTGCATGAAGATGAGCATTCTTGGTTACTAGGCGCTTTCCGTCAACGGCTTGATCGTTAAGTAATGGGCAATCGGGAATCCGATGCTCACGACTCCCACAACGGAGACATGCTCCTAGTTTCCTCCAGCATTCTTCTACTCTATGACCCGCTTTATCACAATATTTGCACACTGTATTTGGAGAGGTAGTGGTGATAGAGAAGGGCTTGGTCTTCTTGAACTTTTGCTCTTGCGAGGGAATACCTCCATTGCTAGGCCTCTTCTTGAAGTTGGGTTTAAAGGAACCCGAACCTGTAACTTGTTCCTTCTTATCCTTACCACGAATCCTATCAGACAGTTCCGTGGCATCTTCTAATAGTTGAGCTCGGCGTACTATCTCTGAGTAGACTTGAATGTCTATCGGCGCCAGTTGAGTAATAGCTTGGGGCCTGAGCCCATTAAGAAACCTCCTAGCTTTCATTTTCTCGGTGCTAACTAGATGCTTAGCATATCGAGACAATCTAGAGAATTGGGCCTCATACTCGGCTACTAACAAGGATCGTTGTTTTAATGCGGCAAACTCTGCAGCCTTCTTTTCCTGAACTCGGTCCGAGAAATATTTCGCGTTGAAGTGTTCAACGAATTCTTCCCACGAAACTTGATCTTGATTTATAGTAGCCTCTATTGATTCCCACCAGCATCTAGCATCCCTTTCTAATTGAAAAGTAGCTAATAAAACTTTATCATGATCCGTGCATTGCATAACACGGAATATACGTTCTATCTCCCTAATCCAGTGTTCAGCGTCATCTGGATCAGTAGAACCCGTGAACTTGGGTGGGTTCATGTTCTTGAAAGTCTGGTGGAGACTTCCTGCTCGTTGTCCACCTCCTTGTGCTACTTGTTGCAGCACTTGAGTCATGCCTTGAAGGGTACGCTGCATATTGCGCCATTGAGCACGTTCGGCAGCCATTATCCTACAATTACAATAACTAGATTAATATGTGTTTGTATTTAAAGACTCATATACTATGTTAACTTTAACCCTTGGTTCTACCCAATCTCGCTGGTTGAAGGTTAAAACTTATCCTTGGACTTGGGTTTTTCCTAGGAATTGAATACCCTAGGCTCTGATACCACAAAAACTATCACGCCCCGAGCGCGGAAGATACCCGGATATGCGCGACGAGTTTATATCAATCATGTCAATCAGAGTAGTAGTGTATTCGACACCAAAATAGAGATGCGCAAAATAGAAAGATAACCCAATCCTTTATTTCATAATGGATAGACTATTACAAATCCAATACTCTATTCAATTGAAAAAGAAAAGTACATAGTTGACTCAAGAAAATAGGAAAAAGACTAGATGACACTTGGAAAAGCTCTAGCTCTTTCACTCTTGAACATTCCCATCCGATTGACTTCCCTCGTCGTTGAAATTACCTGAAAAGTAAGGGACAAACACGGAGTGAGCGAACGCTCAGTAGGAAATTATATCTCAAGCGCTTAGCAAGGGGTTTAAACAATTACATCTTTCATGTATGTACTGTAGCTATGCATGCTCGTATAAAACGACAAGGTAGAAAGAGAATTTATCAATAAGACAGCAAGATGAACTAGTCGTGAGCTTTCAAGAAAAGATAACAGGATATTCAAGCAAGTACTTTTTAGCAAGTCATGTCAAGAACTTTAGCTATCATGTATCAAGCAAGCAAGTAATTACCCTTTTCTCGGGTCACGCAATTCATGTCATGTCAAGTACGAGTCAAGTACAAGATTTGTGTGGAATGTCCAATCAAGCTAGTCATGCACTCGGTATAATGCCAGATACCTTATCATTCAACTCCCATGGGCACAAGTACTTTCGGGTGCTCCTCCCAGGACCAGATCGGGCCCTATATGCGCAGGCATTTATCATGTATATTTGACATCCACTCTTGTATATATATATATAGCCAATATGGAATTTCAACAATTTAAGCTTGTAGACACGTAGGATAACTTTGAGAGAATGAAGTCCAAAAATACGACATTGGACATAGATAGGCGATAACAACGGTATAAAACACGATTTATCGTTGAAACTAGGTGGAATTAGGTTCCCTTCACTCGGGTACCATGACAAGTATGGACATTCTTTATATAGAATTGAGGTCCACATGAACAGTACATCAAAGGCAAGATACCCTCATTCTTATTATAGAATTGAGGTCCACAAGAACATCAACAAATGGCATGATATCATCATCCCATTTAGAATTCTCATGATATACTCTTTGCATATCATAAGGGCCGGTATACCATGTTTTCTTTAAAGTGACATGGCATTCAATACTGTAATGGGTTTTTAGGGTACAACCAGCTCAGTCAACCTTGAGGGAATCCAAGGTACGAGGAGTCTTACGGAGGTCTCTATGACTAACTCGCTAGTCCAAAGGAACGGAATGTCCAATGGAGAGCTTGTATGTCAATGAGAGTTGAGGGTGATCGATAAAACATCATGAAACGTGGGACTATACTCACGGAGTGGAGATATAGTGCCGATATACATATATATATATAGATATACTGAAACCATCGGTTATCAGAAACAGGGTAAAAATATTTTTACAGGAAAATAACGACTTAAGTAAAGTCACTACTCAAGTAATTAACGCCTTAGATAAGGGCGTTTATCTATTTTTCCTATTTTGCAGGAATTTCAATAATTCAGTATTTTACCAAAAACGCGCCTTGGTGAAGGGCGTTTATTTACAATTTGACGACACAATCAGTGGTCGTCCATTCTTTTCTTCTATTTTTACAAAGTATATATTTTCAGAATTTTCTCAGAACACGCCCTGGACAGGGGCGTTACTTTTCAATTCACGTCCTGAACAGGGGCGTTAGTCAAGTGAGAGACGACCTATACAGGGTCGTGAATTCAAGAAATTTCAGGAAATAAAATTCCGAGAGACAAGAGACATGATCATGACAGAAAATTAGCAGGAATTCACAGGTCGAGTCATGCAATATATATTAGATTCAAGATTTCACATATATCAAATTTTAAACGTGGATCAATTATTAATTACATGTGATTTTCATGAGATTAACGTCTACAGGGCAGGGCGTCAAATCTGAAATTGACGACCTAGTGCAGGCCGTTTCTTTAAAGTAGCGCCCTGGACACGGGCGTCTCTTGCAAAAATATTATAGAAACGTGTAGAAATCAGGAAACTTATATACATGACATGCATGATGTGTTACTATGAATTTAATTTGTTTGGGCTACGTTGCTTGAGAAAACCTACCTTGATAAAGATTTGAACGGATGCAGGTTCTGTGAAGAAAGAACGATACTCTGTTTTATAAACAGAGTCTTTTTGAAGCTTTTCGATCCTAATAGCAGCAGCAAGGGTAATTAAGAGGATGTAGATGAAGAACCCTCAATTCTTCAGTAGGTTATGATGACTTCCCTACAGAGAAATAAGATGAAGAAACATTAGTTTTTCTTCATAATACTTACTGAAGGTAGAGAAAAGAAGAACTTGCCCTTTTGTTCTTCACAACGTTAATCTTCTTAACCTGTAAGAAGAGAAGAAGACGAAGAACATGTTAATGTTCTTCATACCATCGTAAACAGAAAAGAAGAAGAAAGAACCTTGGTTCTTCACATACCGTAGAATAGTCCGAACGCCAAATAACGTTCTCGGTTCAAGCAGTAGGTTATTTATAGGATTTCTAGAATCCTAATAGAGTTAGTGTTTGATTGGAAGTAATACTTCCTTATTAGAGTTATTACTACATTCGAATTCTTTCTCATAGTTATCAACTTACCCTGGATAGACTCCTGGGTCGAACGAAACTCAAACTGAATTAGCGACCTAGGTCAGGGCGTCGAATTTAAATTGACGCCTTGTCAGGCGTCGTTTCTTGTTGAAACGTGTCCACGCAAGGGACGTTACGCTAACTTGCCCTTTTTATTTATTTTGGTCGTTTGAAATTTGACGCCTTCAAGTGTGGGCGTCCTTTCTTCAAAACACGCCTTATGTAAGGGCGTTTTCTTGTAAAGTAGCGCCTTTATATGAGGCGTTATTTTCATCAGTGTTTAATTCTTTTTATTCCAAGATCTTTTAATCTATTTTGATTTACTTATTCCTTTTTATTTTATCAGGGTTGCTACACCCTCCCCCACTTAAAAAGAATTTGGTCCCCAAATTCCATAGTATATATAGATAAGTGGAGAGCGTAGAGTATATACCTTCTAAAATAACTCTGGAAATTGTTTCCTCATAGATTCCTCGGTCTCCCATGTAGCTTCATGTTCTGAATTCTTATTCCATTGTACTTTTAGCATGGGAATAACCTTATTCCTTAGGGTTCGTACTTCTCGATCTAGTATTCGTATGGGCTTCTGCTCATATGTGAAATCTTTCTGGATCGCTAGGTCTCCATACTCAATAATATGTGATGGGTCATGTACATACTTCTTCAACATAGATATGTGGAACACATCATGTACTTCGGACAGTTGAGGTGGCAATGCGATGCGATAAGCAACCTCGCCAACTCTTTCTAGTATCTCAAAAGGTCCGATAAATCTTGGTGTAAGCTTGCCCTTAACACCAAATCTTCGTATTCCACGTCCAAGTGATATCTTGAGAAATACATGATCTCCGAGTTGGAATTCAAGATCTCTCCTTCTTGTGTCGGCATAAGCCTTTTGTCTAGACTGAGCAACTTGCAATCTTTCTCTGATTACTTGTATCTTCTCAGTTGTATTCATTACCATGTCTGGACCTAACAGCTGTTTCTCTCCAACTTCGTCCCAGCATAAGGGTGATCGACAACTCCTTCCGTATAAGGCTTCAAAAGGTGCCAGTTGTATACTTGCCTGGCAGCTATTATTGTATGCAAATTCGACCAGAGGCAAGTGATCATGCCAGTTTCCACCAAAATCAATAATGCATGCTCTTAGCATATCTTCGACTACTTGATTGGTTCTCTCGGTCTGACCATCCGTTTGAGGATGAAAGGCTGTGCTAAAGTTAAGTCTCGTTCCTAACGAATGTTGTAGTCCTTTCCAAAAATGAGAAGTAAAACTGGGATCTCTGTCAGACACGATTGAAACAGGAATACCATATAATCTGACTATTTCCTTGATGTATAGTGCAGCTAAGACATCAACTGACCATCGACTCTTGATTGGCAAGAAATGCGCTGATTTAGTCAATCGGTCAATGATAACCCATATTCCATCATGTCCTCTTTTTGATTTAGATAAACCCATGATGAAATCCATACCAATATCCTCCCACTTCCATTTAGGGATATCTAGAGGATGTAGTTTTCCAGCAGGCTTTTGGTGTTCCGCCTTGACTTGTTGGCATGTGAGACAACGTGATACATAGTCTGCTATTTCCCTTTTCATGTTGGGCCACCAAAAATTTCTTTTCACATCTTGGTACATCTTGGTAGATCCAGGATGAATCGTATACCTTGACCTATGAGCTTCATCTAAGACCTTCTTCTTCAATTCTGGGCAGTCCGGTATACAAGTTCTATTCTTGAACATTAATCTTCCATCAGAAGCTAATTGGAAATCCGATTGTCCTTCTAATCTGTCCTTGATTTCTACTAATGTAGGATCATCATCCTGAAGTGCTTGTATCTCAGACAATAAATCTGACTGTATGCTTACATGAGACAATGTGACACATCTAGGGTCCCTGTCCATGCTTATATTGAGTTCAGAGAATCGTTCTAGCAATTTCCATTCTTGAATCAGACAATTGGCTAACAGTGCTCTCGGCTTTCGAGTAAGGGCATCTGCTACATGATTACCCTTTCCGGGATGATATTGTATATTGAAGTCGAAGTCCTTGAGATATTCCAGCCATCGTCTTTGCCTCATATTTAGTTCCTTCTGTGAGAAAAGATATTTGAGACTCTTGTGATCGGAGTATACAGTAAACTGTACTCCATAAAGATAATGTCTCCATATTTTGAGTGCAAATACTACCGCGGCCAATTCTAAGTCATGGACGGGGTAGCTCTCTTCATGCTTCTTTAATTGACGAGAAGAGTATGCTATAACCTTCCCTTGTTGCATTAGAACACACCCGAGGCCAATGCCAGAAGCATCAGTGTATACCTCGAACTTTTCTCCTTCAATTGGCAATGCTAAGATAGGAGCTGTAGTAAGATGATCCTTGAGAGTTTGGAAGCTTCTTTCACATTCCTCATCCCATTCATAACGGATCTCCTTGCGAGTTAACCTCGTAAGTGGCACGGTGATTTTAGAGAAATCCTTGATGAATCGCCTGTAATAGCCGGCAAGACCTAAGAAACTTCGGATCTCGCTAGCATTGGTCGGTCTTTCCCAGTTCCTTACAGCTTCAACCTTTGATGGGTCTACAAACAAGCCATCCTTTGATATAACATGTCCGAGAAAAGTCACTTCATCAAGCCAGAATTCACACTTGCTAAGTTTTGCATATAATTGGTTTGTCCTTAATATTTGTAATGCAATCCTCAAATGTTCCTCATGCTCTTCCTTGATCTTGGAATAAATCAATATATCATCAATAAAGACCACCACGAATTGATACAAATAAGGCCTGAATATACTATTCATTAACTGCATAAAGGCAGCAGGGCCATTCGTTAGTCCGAAAGGCATAACAACAAATTCATAATGGCCATACCTGCTTCTGAATGCGGTTTTATGAATATCCTCGTCCTTGATTCTTAGTTGGTGATATCCGGACCTAAGATCAATTTTAGAAAAGTACATGGATCCTGAAATTTGATCAAACAATTCATCGATTCTCGGCAGTGGATACTTGTTCTTGATAGTGAGATGATTCAATTGTCGATAGTCGACGCATAACCTCATGGATCCGTCTTTCTTCTTTACAAATAATACAGGCGCTCCCCACGGGGAAGTACTTGGTCTAATGAATCCTTTCTTAATGAGTTTCATCAATTGCTCCTTTAACTCCTTGAGTTCAGCAGGTGACATCCTATAAGGTGCCTTTGAAATCGGACCAGCACCAGGGACTAAGTCAATGGTGAAGGCCACTTCTCTTTGCGGGGGTAATCCCGGCAAATCTTCCGGAAACACGTCCGGAAATTCTTGCACTACTGGAATGTCTTCTAGCTTAATCTCCTTAGCTTCTTTAACTGTGACAAATGTGAGGAAAGATGCACATCCTTTCCTGATGAGCTTGCTAGCTCGGAGAGCTGAAATAATAGGGGATTTGCTCCGACTCTTGGGGCTAGTAAATATTTGTTCTGGAAATTCCTTGAATGTAACCTTACTATTGCGGCAATCAATCGTTGCCTGATACTTGGATAAGCAATCTGCACCTAGTATAACATCATACTCTTTCAGATCTAAACATATGAGATCAATAGGGAGACTTCTACCCTGAACCAATACTTCGCAGTTTTGGTAATGATGTGTAATATCAGTCTCATCATCCAGAGGAGTAGACAAAACTAACTTTATCCATTCCGGTTCTAGGGGTAATGGGTCAGCAAACTTCTTAGAAACAATAGAATGCGATGCACCAGTATCAATTAAGACATATGCATTCCTGGAACAAACTTTCAATGTACCTTCCACTAAGCCGCCTTCTTCTTCTTGCTCGGTCTCCTTGATTGCATGAAGACGAGCATTCTTGGTTACTAGGCGCTTTCCATCAACGGCTTGATCGTTAAGTAATGGGCAATCGGGAATCCGATGCTCACGACTCCCACAACGGAGACATGCTCCTAGTTTCCTCCAGCATTCTTCTGCTCTATGACCCGCTTTATCACAATATTTGCACACTGTATTTGGAGAGGTAGTGGTGATAGAGAAGGGCTTGGTCTTCTTGAACTTTTGCTCTTGCGAGGGAATACCTCCATTGCTAGGCCTCTTCTTGAAGTTGGGTTTAAAGGAACCCGAACCTGTAACTTGTTCCTTCTTATCCTTACCACGAATCCTATCAGACAGTTCCGTGGCATCTTCTAATAGTTGAGCTCGGCGTACTATCTCCGAGTAGACTTGAATGTCTATCGGCGCCAGTTGAGTAATAGCTTGGGGCCTGAGCCCATTAAGAAACCTCCTAGCTTTCATTTTCTCGGTGCTAACTAGATGCTTAGCATACCGAGACAATCTAGAGAATTGGGCCTCATACTCGGCTACTGACAAGGATCGTTGTTTTAATGCGGTAAACTCTGCAGCCTTCTTTTCCTGAACTCGATCCGAGAAATATTTCGCGTTGAAGTGTTCAACGAATTCTTCCCACGAAACCTGATCTTGATTTATAGTAGCCTCTATTGATTCCCACCAGCATCTAGCATCCCTTTCTAACTGAAAAGTAGCTAATAAAACTTTATCCTGATCCGTGCATTGCATAACACGGAATATACGTTCTATCTCCTTAATCCAGTGTTCAGCGTCATCTGGATCAGTAGAACCCGTGAACTTGGGTGGGTTCATGTTCTTGAAAGTCTGGTGGAGACTTCCTGCTCGTTGTCCACCTTCTTGTGCTACTTGTTGCAGCACTTGAGTCATGCCTTGAAGGGTACGCTGCATGTTGCGCCATTGAGCACGTTCGGCAGCCATTATCCTACAATTACAATAACTAGATTAATATGTGTTTGTATTTAAAGACTCATATACTATGTTAACTTTAACCCTTGGTTCTACCCAATCTCGCTGGTTGAAGGTTAAAACTTATCCTTGGACTTGGGTTTTTCCTAGGAATTGAATACCCTAGGCTCTGATACCACAAAAACGGTCACGCCCCGAGCGCGGAAGATACCCGGATATGCGCGACGAGTTTATATCAATCATGTCAATCAGAGTAGTAGTGTATTCGACACCAAAACAGAGATGCGCAAAATAGAAAGATAACCCAATCCTTTATTTCATAATGGATAGACTATTACAAATCCAATACTCTATTCAATTAAAAATGAAAAGTACATAGTTGACTCAAGAAAATAGGAAAAAGACTAGATGACACTTGGAAAAGCTCTAACTCTTTCACTCTTGACCATTCCCATCCGATTGACTTCCCTCGTCGTCGGAATTACCTGAAAAGTAAGGGACAAACACGGAGTGAGCGAACGCTCAGTAGGAAATTATATCTCAAGCGCTTAGCAAGGGGTTTAAACAATTACATCTTTCATGTATGTACTGTAGCTATGCATGCTCGTATAAAACGACAAGGTAGAAAGAGAATTTATCAATAAGACAGCAAGATGAACTAGTCATGAGCTTTCAAGAAAAGATAACAGGATATTCAAGCAAGTACTTTTTAGCAAGTCATGTCAAGAACTTTGACTATCATGTATCAAGCAAGCAAGTAATTACCCTTTTCTCGGGTCACGCAATTCATGTCATGTCAAGTACGAGTCAAGTACAAGATTTGTGTGGAATGTCCAATCAAGCTAGTCATGCACTCGGTATAATGCCAGATACCTTATCATTCAACTCCCATGGGCACAAGTACTTTCGGGTGCTCCTCCTAGGACCAGATCGGGCCCTATATGCGCAGACATTTATCATGTATATTTGACATCCACTCTTGTATATATATATATAGCCAATATGAAATTTCAACAATTTAAGCTTGTAGACACGTAGGATAACTTTGAGAGAATGAAGTCCAAAAATACGACATTGGACATAGATAGGCGATAACAACGGTATAAAACATGATTTATCATTGAAACTAGGTGGAATTAGGTTCCCTTAACTCGGGTACCATGACAAGTATGGACATTCTTTATATAGAATTGAGGTCCACATGAACAGTACATCAAAGGCAAGATACCCTCATTCTTATTATAGAATTGAGGTCCACAAGAACATCAACAAATGGCATGATATCATCATCCCATTTAGAATTCTCATGATATACTCTTTGCATATCATAAGGGATGGTATACCATGTTTTCTTTAAAGTGACATGGCATTCAATAGTGTAATGGGTTTTTAGGGTACAACCAGCTCAGTCAACCTTGAGGGAATCCAAGGTACGAGGAGTCTTACGGAGGTCTCTATGACTAACTCGCTAGTCCAAAGGAACGGAATGTCCAATGGAGAGCTTGTATGTCAATGAGAGTTGAGGGTGATCGATAAAACATCATGAAACGTGGGACTATACTCACGGAGTGGAGATATAGTGCCGATATACATATATATATATATATAGATATACTGAAACCATCGGTTATTAGAAACAGGGTAAAAATATTTTTACAGGAAAATAACGACTTAAGTAAAGTCACTACTCAAGTAATTAACGCCTTAGATAAGGGCGTTTATCTATTTTTCCTATTTTGCAGGAATTTCAATAATTCAGTATTTTACCAAAAACGCGCCTTGGTGAAGGGCGTTTATTTACAATTTGACGACACAATCAGTGGTCGTCCATTCTTTCCTTCTATTTTTACAAAGTATATATTTTCAGAATTTTCTCAGAACACGCCCTGGACAGGGGCGTTACTTTTCAATTCACGTCCTGAACAGGGGCGTTAGTCAAGTGAGAGACGACCTATACAGGGTCGTGAATTCAAGAAATTTCAGGAAATAAAATTCCGAGAGACAAGAGACATGATCATGACAGAAAATTAGCAGGAATTCACAGGTCGAGTCATGCAATATATATTAGATTCAAGATTTCACATATATCAAATTTTAAACGTGGATCAATTATTAATTACATGTGATTTTCATGAGATTAACGCCTACAGGGCAGGGCGTCAAATCTGAAATTGACGACCTAGTGCAGGTCATTTCTTTAAAGTAGCGCCCTGGACACGGGCATCTCTTGCAAAAATATTACAGAAACGTGTAGAAATCAGGAAACTTATATACATGACATGCATGATGTGTTACTATGAATTTAATTTGTTTGGGCTACGTTGCTTGAGAAAACCTACCTTGATAAAGATTTGAACGGATGCAGGTTATGTGAAGAAAGAACGATACTCTGTTTTATAAACAGAGTCTTTTTGAAGCTTTTCGATCCTAATAGCAGCAGCAAGGGTAATTAAGAGGATGTAGATGAAGAACCCTCAATTCTTCAGTAGGTTATGATGACTTCCCTACAGAGAAATAAGATGAAGAAACATTAGTTTTTCTTCATAATACTTACTGAAGGTAGAGGAAAGAAGAACTTACCCTTTTGTTCTTCACAACGTTAATCTTCTTAACCTATAAGAAGAGAAGAAGACGAAGAACCTGTTAATGTTCTTCATACCATCGTAAACAGAAAAGAAGAAGAAAGAACCTTGGTTCTTCACATACCGTAGAATAGTCCGAACGCCAAATAGCGTTCTCGGTTCAAGCAGTAGGTTATTTATAGGATTTCTAGAATCCTAATAGAGTTAGTGTTTGATTGGAAGTAATACTTCCTTATTAGAGTTATTACTACATTCGAATTCTTTCTCATAGTTATCAACTTACCCTGGATAGACTCCTGGGTCGAACGAAACTCAAACTGAATTAGCGACCTAGGTCAAGGCGTCGAATTTAAATTGACGCCTTGTCAGGCGTCGTTTCTTGTTGAAAAGCGTCCACGCAAGGGACGTTACGCTAACTTGCCCTTTTTATTTATTTTGGTCGTTTAAAATTTGACGCCTTCAAGTGTGGGCGTCCTTTCTTCAAAACACGCCTTATGTAAGGGCGTTTTCTTGTAAAGTAGCGCCTTTATATGAGGCGTTATTTTCATCAGTGTTTAATTCTTTTTATTCCAAGATCTTTTAATCTATTTTGATTTACTTATTCCTTTTTATTTTATCAGGGTTGCTACACCCTCCCCCACTTAAAAAGAATTTGGTCCCCAAATTCCATAGTATATATAGATAAGTGGAGAGCGTAGAGTATATACCTTCTAAAATAACTCTGGAAATTGTTTCCTCATAGATTCCTCGGTCTCCCATGTAGCTTCATGTTCTGAATTCTTATTCCATTGTACTTTTAGCATGGGAATAACCTTATTCCTTAGGGTTCGTACTTCTCGATCTAGTATTCGTATGGGCTTCTGCTCATATGTGAAATCTTTCTGGATCGCTAGGTCTCCATACTCAATAATATGTGATGGGTCGTGTACATACTTCTTCAACATAGATATGTGGAACACATCATGTACTTCGGATAGTTGAGGTGGCAATGCGATGCGATAAGCAACTTCGCCAACTCTTTCTAGTATCTCAAAAGGTCCGATAAATCTTGGTGTAAGCTTGCCCTTAACACCAAATCTTCGTATTCCACGTCCAGGTGATATCTTGAGAAATACATGATCTCCGAGTTGGAATTCAAGATCTCTCCTTCTTGTGTCGGCATAAGCCTTTTGTCTAGACTGAGCAACTTGCAATCTTTCTCTGATTACTTGTATCTTCTCAGTTGTATCCCTTACCATGTCTGGACCTAACAGTTGTTTCTCTCCAACTTCGTCCCAGCATAAGGGTGATCGACAACTCCTTCCGTATAAGGCTTCAAAAGGTGCCAGTTGTATACTTGCCTGGTAGCTATTATTGTATGCAAATTCAACCAGAGGCAAGTGATCATGCCAGTTTCCACCAAAATCAATAATGCATGCTCTTAGCATATCTTCAACTACTTGATTGGTTCTCTCGGTTTGACCATCCGTTTGAGGATGAAAGGCTGTGCTAAAGTTAAGTCTCGTTCCTAACGAATGTTGTAGTCCTTTCCAAAAATGAGAAGTAAAACGGGGATCTCTGTCAGACACGATTGAAACAGGAATACCATGTAATCTGACTATTTCCTTGATGTATAGTGCAGCTAAGACATCAACTGACCATCGACTCTTGATTCGCAAGAAATGCGCTGATTTAGTCAATCGGTCAATGATAACCCATATTCCATCATGTCCTCTTTTTGATTTAGATAAACCCATGATGAAATCCATACCAATATCCTCCCACTTCCATTTAGGGATATCTAGAGGATGTAGTTTTCCAGCAGGCTTTTGGTGTTCTGCCTTGACTTGTTGGCATGTGAGACAACGTGATACATAGTCTGCTATTTCCCTTTTCATGTTGGGCCACCAAAAATTTCTTTTCACATCTTGGTACATCTTGGTAGATCCAGGATGAATCGTATACCTTGACCTATGAGCTTCATCTAAGACATTCTTCTTCAATTCTGGGCAGTCCGGTATACAAGTTCTATTCTTGAACATTAATCTTCCATCAGAAGCTAATTGGAAATCCGATTATCCTTCTAATCTGCCCTTGATTTTTACTAATGTAGGATCATCATTCTGAAGTGCTTGTATCTCAGACAATAAATCTGACTGTATGCTTACATGAGACAATGTGACACATCTAGGGTCCCTGTCCATGCTTATATTGAGTTCAGAGAATCGTTCTAGCAATTTCCATTCTTGAATCAGACAATTGGCTAACAGTGCTCTCGGCTTTCGAGTAAGGGCATCTGCTACATGATTACCCTTTCCGGGATGATATTGTATATTGAAGTCGAAGTCCTTGAGATATTCCAGCCATCGTCTTTGCCTCATATTTAGTTCCTTCTGTGAGAAAAGATATTTGAGACTCTTGTGATCGGAGTATACAGTAAACTGTACTCCATAAAGATAATGTCTCCATATTTTGAGTGCAAATACTACCGCGGCCAATTCTAAGTCATGGACGGGGTAGCTCTCTTCATGCTTCTTTAATTGACGAGAAGAGTATGCTATAACCTTCCCTTGTTGCATTAGAACACACCTGAGGCCAATGCCAGAAGTATCAGTGTATACCTCGAACTTTTCTCCTTCAATTGGCAATGCTAAGATAGGAGCTGTAGTAAGATGATCCTTGAGAGTTTGGAAGCTTCTTTCACATTCCTCATCCCATTCATAACGGATCTCCCTTGCGAGTTAACCTCGTAAGTGGCACGGTGATTTTAGAGAAATCCTTGATGAATCGCCTGTAATAGCCGGCAAGACCTAAGAAACTTCGGATCTCGCTAGCATTGGTCGGTCTTTCCCAGTTCCTTACAGCTTCAACCTTTGATGGGTCTACAGACAAGCCATCCTTTGATATAACATGTCCGAGAAAAGTCACTTCTTCAAGCCAGAATTCACACTTGCTAAGTTTTGAATATAATTGGTTTGTCCTTAATATTTGTAATGCAATCCTCAAATGTTCCTCATGCTCTTCCTTGGTCTTGGAATAAATCAATATATCATCAATAAAGACCACCACGAATTGATCTAAATAAGGCCTGAATATACTATTCATTAACTGCATAAAGGCAGCAGGGGCATTCGTTAGTCCGAAAGGTATAACAACAAATTCATAATGGCCATAGCTGCTTCTGAATGCGGTTTTATGAATATCCTCGTCCTTGATTCTTAGTTGGTGATATCCGGACCTAAGATCAATTTTGGAAAAGTACATGGATCCTGAAATTTGATCAAACAATTCATCGATTCTCGGCAGTGGATACTTGTTCTTGATAGTGAGATGATTCAATTGTCGATAGTCGACGCATAACCTCATGGATCCGGCTTTCTTCTTTACAAATAATACAGGCGCTCCCCACGGGGAAGTACTTGGTCTAATGAATCCTTTCTTAATGAGTTCCATCAATTGCTCCTTTAACTCCTTGAGTTCAGCAGGTGACATCCTATAAGGTGCCTTTGAAATCGGACCAGCACCAGGGACTAAGTCAATGGTGAAGGCCACTTCTCTTTGCGGGGGTAATCCCGGCAAATCTTCCGGAAACACGTCCGGAAATTCTTGCACTACTAGAATGTCTTCTAGCTTAATCTCCTTAGCTTCTTTAACTGTGACAAATGCGAGGAAAGATGCACATCCTTTCCTGATGAGCTTGCTAGCTCGGAGAGCTGAAATAATAGGGGATTTGCTCCGACTCTTGGGGCTAGTAAATATTTGTTCTGGAAATTCCTTGAATGTAACCTTACTATTGCGGCAATCAACCGTTGCCTGATACTTGGATAACCAATCTGCCCCTAGTATAACATCATACTCTTTCAGATCTAAACATATGAGATCAGTAGGGAGACTTCTACCCTAAACCAATACTTCGCAGTTTTGATAATGATGTGTAATATCAGTCTCATCATCCAGAGGAGTAGACAAAACTAACTTTATCCATTCCAGTTCTAGGGGTAATGGGTCAGTAAACTTCTTAGAAACAATAGAATGCGATGCACCAGTATCAATTAAGACATATGCATTCCTGGAACAAACTTTCAATGTACCTTCCACTAAGCCGCCTTCTTCTTCTTGCTCGGTCTCCTTGATTGCATGAAGACGAGCATTCTTGGTTACTAGGAGCTTTCCGTCAACGGCTTGATCGTTAAGTAATGGGCAATCGGGAATCCGATGCTCACGACTCCCACAACGGAGACATGCTCCTAGTTTCCTCCAGCATTCTTCTGCTCTATGACCCGCTTTATCACAATGTTTGCACACTGTATTTGGAGAGGTAGTGGTGATAGAGAAGGGCTTGGTCTTCTTGAACTTTTGCTCTTGCGAGGGAATACCTCCATTGCTAGGCCTCTTCTTGAAGTTGGGTTTAAAGGAACCCGAACCTGTAACTTGTTCCTTCTTATCCTTACCACGAATCCTATCAGACAGTTCCGTGGCATCTTCTAATAGTTGAGCTCGGCGTACTATCTCCGAGTAGACTTGAATGTCTATCGGCGCCAGTTGAGTAATAGCTTGGGGCCTGAGCCCATTAAGAAACCTCCTAGCTTTCATTTTCTCGGTGCTAACTAGATGCTTAGCATACCGAGACAATCTAGAGAATTGGGCCTCATACTCGGCTACTGACAAGGATCGTTGTTTTAATGCGGCAAACTCTGCAGCCTTCTTTTCCTGAACTCGGTCCGAGAAATATTTCGCGTTGAAGTGTTCAACGAATTCTTCCCACGAAACCTGATCTTGATTTATAGTAGCCTCTATTGATTCCCACCAGCATCTAGCATCCCTTTCTAACTGAAAAGTAGCTAATAAAATTTTATCCTAATCCTTGCATTGCATAACACGGAATATACGTTCTATCTCCCTAATCCAGTGTTCAGCGTCATCTGGATCAGTAGAACCCGTGAACTTGGGTGGGTTCATGTTCTTGAAAGTCTGGTGGAGACTTCCTGCTCGTTGTCCACCTCCTTGTGCTACTTGTTACAGCACTTGAGTCATGCCTTGAAGGGTACACTGCATGTTGCGCCATTGAGCACGTTCGGCAGCCATTATCCTACAATTACAATAACTAGATTAATATGTGTTTGTATTTAAAGACTCATATACTATGTTAACTTTAACCCTTGGTTCTACCCAATCTCGCTGGTTGAAGGTTAAAACTTATCCTTGGACTTGGGTTTTTCCTAGGAATTGAATACCCTAGGCTCTGATACCACAAAAACTGTCACGCCCCGAGCGCGGAAGATACCCGGATATGCGCGACGAGTTTATATCAATCATGTCAATCAGAGTAGTAGTGTATTCGACACCAAAATAGAGATGCGCAAAATAGAAAGATAACCCAATCCTTTATTTCATAATGGATAGACTATTACAAATCCAATACTCTATTCAATTAAAAAGGAAAAGTACATAGTTGACTCAAGAAAATAGGAAAAAGACTAGATGACACTTGGAAAAGCTCTAGCTCTTTCACTCTTGACCATTCTCATCTGATTGACTTCCCTCGTCGTCGGAATTACCTGAAAAGTAAGGGACAAGCACGGAGTGAGCGAACGCTCAGTAGGAAATTATATCTCAAGCGCTTAGTAAGGGGTTTAAACAATTACATCTTTCATGTATGTACTGTAGCTATGCATGCTCGTATAAAACGACAAGGTAGAAAGAGAATTTATCAATAAGACAGCAAGATGAACTAGTCATGAGCTTTCAAGAAAAGATAACAGGATATTCAAGCAAGTACTTTTTAGCAAGTCATGTCAAGAACTTTGGCTATCATGTATCAAGCAAGCAAGTAATTACCCTTTTCTCGGGTCACGCAATTCATGCCATGTCAAGTACGAGTCAAGTACAAGATTTGTGTGGAATGTCCAATCAAGCTAGTCATGCACTCGGTATAATGCCAGATACCTTATCATTCAACTCCCATGGGCACAAGTACTTTCGGGTGATCCTCCCAGGACCAGATCGGGCCCTATATGCGCAGGCATTTATCATGTATATTTGACATCCACTCTTGTATATATATATATATATAGCCAATATAGAATTTCAACAATTTAAGCTTGTAGACACGTAGGATAACTTTGAGAGAATGAAGTCCAAAAATACGACATTGGACATAGATAGGCGATAACAACGGTATAAAACATGATTTATCGTTGAAACTAGGTGGAATTAGGTTCCCTTAACTCGGGTACCATGACAAGTATGGACATTCTTTATATAGAATTGAGGTCCACATGAACAGTACATCAAAGGCAAGATACCCTCATTCTTATTATAGAATTGAGGTCCACAAGAACATCAACAAATGGCATGATATCATCATCCCATTTAGAATTCTCATGATATACTCTTTGCATATCATAAGGGCCGGTATACCATGTTTTCTTTAAAGTGACATGGCATTCAATAGTGTAATGGGTTTTTAGGGTACAACCAGCTCAGTCAACCTTGAAGGAATCCAAGGTACGAGGAGTCTTACGGAGGTCTCTATGACTAACTCGCTAGTCCAAATGAACGGAATGTACAATGGAGAGCTTGTATGTCAATGAGAGTTGAGGGTGATCGATAAAACATCATGAAACGTGGGACTATACTCACGGAGTGGAGATATAGTGCCGATATACATATATATATATATATAGATATACTGAAACCATCGGTTATCAGAAACAGGGTAAAAATATTTTTACAGGAAAATAACGACTTAAGTAAAGTCACTACTCAAGTAATTAACGCCTTAGATAAGGGCGTTTATCTATTTTTCCTATTTTGCAGGAATTTCAATAATTCAGTATTTTACCAAAAACACGCCTTGGTGAAGGGCGTTTATTTACAATTTGACGACACAATCAGTGGTCGTCCATTCTTTCCTTCTATTTTTACAAAGTATATATTTTCAGAATTTTCTCAGAACACGCCCTGGACAGGGGCGTTACTTTTCAATTCACGTCCTGAACAGGGGCGTTAGTCAAGTGAGAGACGACCTATACAGGGTCGTGAATTCAAGAAATTTCAGGAAATAAAATTCCGAGAGACAAGAGACATGATCATGACAGAAAATTAGCAGGAATTCACAGGTCGAGTCATGCAATATATATTAGATTCAAGATTTCACATATATCAAATTTTAAACGTGGATCAATTATTAATTACATGTGATTTTCATGAGATTAACGCCTACAGGACAGGGCGTCAAATCTGAAATTGACGACCTAGTGCAGGTCGTTTCTTTAAAGTAGCGCCCTGGACACGGGCATCTCTTGCAAAAATATTACAAAAACGTGTAGAAATCAGGAAACTTATATACATGACATGCATGATGTGTTACTATGAATTTAATTTGTTTGGGCTACGTTGCTTGAGAAAACCTACCTTGATAAAGATTTGAACGGATGCAGGTTCTGTGAAGAAAGAACGATACTCTGTTTTATAAACAGAGTCTTTTTGAAGCTTTTCGATCCTAATAGCAGCAGCAAGGGTAATTAAGAGGATGTAGATGAAGAACCCTCAATTCTTCAGTAGGTTATGATGACTTCCCTACAGAGAAATAAGATGAAGAAACATTAGTTTTTCTTCATAATACTTACTGAAGGTAGAGGAAAGAAGAACTTACCCTTTTGTTCTTCACAACGTTAATCTTCTTAACCTGTAAGAAGAGAAGAAGACGAAGAACATGTTAATGTTCTTCATACCAACATAAACAGAAAAGAAGAAGAAAGAACCTTGGTTCTTCACATACCGTAGAATAGTCCAAACGCCAAATAGCGT
Source organism: Amorphophallus konjac (assembly GCA_022559845.1). Classification (NCBI taxonomy): domain Eukaryota; kingdom Viridiplantae; phylum Streptophyta; class Magnoliopsida; order Alismatales; family Araceae; genus Amorphophallus; species Amorphophallus konjac. Next base: position 63,515,966 of record CM040123.1, on the reverse strand, counting down.
TCTCGGTTCAAGCAGTAGGTTATTTATAGGATTTCTAGAATCCTAATAGAGTTAATGTTTGATTGGAAGTAATACTTCCTTATTAGAGTTATTACTACATTCGAATTCTTTCTCATAATTATCAACTTACCCTGGATAGACTCCTGGGTCGAACGAAACTCAAACTGAATTAGTGACCTAGGTCAGGGCGTCGAATTTAAATTGACGCCTTGTCAGGCGTCGTTTCTTGTTGAAACGCGTCCACGCAAGGGACGTTACGCTAACTTGCCCTTTTTATTTATTTTGGTCGTTTGAAATTTGACGCCTTCAAGTGTGGGCGTCCTTTCTTCAAAACACGCCTTATGTAAGGGCGTTTTCTTGTAAAGTAGCGCCTTTATATGAGGCGTTATTTTCATCAGTGTTTAATTCTTTTTATTCCAAGATCTTTTAATCTATTTTGATTTACTTATTCCTTTTTATTTTATCAGGGTTGCTACACTCCCTAATGTCAAAGGAATTGAACTACCAACTTACTCATTGATCTTCTTGAAAATCATCTCCAACAAAAAAAATTCCTTATTGTTATGCAACTAATGGATTGCTTGTCCTCAATACCTTAAGAACACCTCTCTGATTATGTCTTTTGCTGTCTTGTGGGATAGTTGAATGATCAGCTATATCTGGCCATACTTGTGAACTCCTGCTCTCAATCATCCACTATGTATACTGATAAACTTGTCTATCATTCTACTTCTCTATTGCGTACTGAAGTCTAAAGAATCTTGTCTTGAGATTAGAAACTCACTTATTCTCTTAAGACCTACTTGTGACTTTCTGCACTAAGAAGTTACTGCCCTGAGTCCTCATGTTTCCAGCACTGTCACACATTCTGTAGTTCTTTTTGTTGATGTCAAAGGGGGAGAGAAGTTTGCAATGTCTGCAATTTTAGTGAGAAGTTCTGCAGTATCAGTGAGTCTTGGATTTGTCTTGAGCTTGGGGGGAGTCATGTTGCTTCATGCTAATCTGTTTATGAGTTGTGGGGGAGATGAGAGTGTGCTGTAGGGAATGTTTAATTCATTTCCATGAGCATGTCTTGAATTTATTCTGCTTGTTGCAGCTGGTATTAACTTTTTGTTGAAACTTGATATTGCTTGATTCATAGTGTTGTCATCATCAAAAAGGGGGAGATTGTTGCATCCCTATGGTTTTGATGATGTCCCACACTATAAATCAATCTTCTATCTCTAGATTAATGCTGTTTCATCATGTGAGTGAGTACAGTTCAATGGTTGTCAGATAACATGCTCTACCTTAATTCTGCCTACACTCTGTCTGCACAGTCTTCACACCAGTGCGTCAACTCAGTGTGCTGATGCGTCGACCCTTCAGTCATTGTATGTCTCTGTTCTCACACCAGTGCGTCAACTCAGTGTGCTGATGCGTAGACTCTTCTGTTGAGGTTCTTCATTTGATTAAGTCTATACATCATCAGTTGAACGTAAAAGTAATACGTTGCAGCGTCAACTCATTGGGCTGCAGCGTCAACTCAGCATGTTTGCTCTTCGCCGTCAGATTTTCAAGTCTATACACCCTATACTCATTCAAGTCTGTTCAGCCGTTTGCATCTCATAAAGTCTATACATTCGGTTCCTTGGGCAAAGTCTATACATCGCTTAGTCTGCACATTGCCTTCAGCCCAAGTGCTCAAAGCCTAAGCCTATACACTCGTTTGTGAGACCTTCAACTCTGTACACTGCTTGAGCCTCACCAAGTATGTACATCACTTCAAGCGATTCTAGTCTATACAGTCTGCCTTCACACTAAGAGTCTGTACATCGGTCCTACAGCCGATCGTCTCACTCACTCTTTGCAAGTCTGTACAGCCTACCGTCTCATGCAACGTCTAATGTTAAAGTCTCCACATCGCATTGCATCGTCTCTATCAGTGTCTCACTGGTCTAGTCTGTATAGACTTTAGCATCTCATGAAAGTCTATACAACGCATCAGTTTTAGAAGTCTGTACACTGGCCTTTGCATTAAGCCTCAAAGTCTGTATAGTCGTGTACAGTGGATTCCAAGTCTATACATCCTTCAGCTGGATCTGTTCAAGTCTGTACATTGCCCAACTGATTTGGCAAGTCTATACAACGTGAAGTCCTCACCTCGTCTTGGTTCAAGTCTATACAGTCTGAAGTCTACGTTACTTTACATCCACAGAGTCTGTACAGCCTATCTGACTTCATGGGTAGCATGCCTTTAGTGCGTTGACGCACTTGGCTGGCTGCGTAGACGCAATGGTGCGTCTTTCGCTTCCTTCTTGTTCACTGCGTCGACGCTGACACTGGATGCGTTGACGCATTGGTCAGCTTGCCTTGGGAGTGAGCATTTTTCTTGAGGAGCTGAGGCGACGCTGCACGCTGGAAGCGTTGACGCCTTGGCTGTTGACCAAGGGTCTTTTGTTCAGCATCAAAGTCTGCCAATTGTCCACTTTTTACAAGTCTACACATTTGTCTCCTCTAGAGGTCTAAACAGTGGCTAAGGGACTTCAAGTCCATACAGAGTCATCTGATGCATGCTGTCTGAAGTCTGTACAACAGCCTTGCTGTTTACAGCTTTTCAAAGACACATTGCACTGCGTCAACGCAGTGCATAGGCACGTAGTGTAGCGTCAACGCATTACATTGTGCATACCCTGGTAAAGTCTATACATGCGTTTATTCATTAAGTCTATACATTCTTTTACAATTGTACACAGTTACTCAGTTGATGTTTCTGAAGTATATACATTCTTGCTAAAAGCCTGAACTAACTAAGTCTATACATTCCATCTGTTGGTCTGCAGGCGTTTCAGGCTGATGATTGGGCACGTGAATCGAGGTTCGCACCTGACACGTGATCCAAGACAACTGGCGCATGACACGTGGATGGCAACCTTGTCAGGATGCTGCCATGTGGTCGAAATTCAAATGATCTGGCCAAAAAGTGCATGGGCGGGAACCTGGCAGCCACACGCCATTGTCTGCTATAAATATAGAGCTTCATCCTTCAGTAGAAGTTCGATCGTGAAAAGAAAAAACAGAAGCCATTGGTGAGAGTCTGCACGATCCAGAAAAGAAAAAGAGAAGAGAGTTCCATATCTGAGAGGAGATTGTTCGAGAGAAAGAGTGTGTGTGTGGATTGATGAATTGCTTCATTTGAAGCTACATTTGTATTAGGTTTTCAGAACCGATTTCTTCTTCATTGGTTTTTCTTTCTATTCTGTTTTCGTTTATTTTGTTCTTCCATTCTGATTTGAATTGGTTTCCCTCCGGTGTGTGGAGGAAGGGAGTACTACTCTAGTTTCCCTCTGAGTTGCAGAGGAAGAGAGATCGGTGATCTCTGGTGTTGTTAGTGACAGGTTGTCATTAACAGTTTCCCTCCGTGTGTGGAGGAAGGGAGAGGATTCTCCGGTTGTGTTCTAGCTGGGAGCTAGAACAGGTTTCAAGTTCTGTGGGTAGCAGAGCTTGGTCGAGGGATTTGTTTCCCTTGGGTGTGCAAGCTGTGTGGCAGCATCTTGTACGCAGACTGAGTCTGTTGTGATCTAGCTTTGTCTAGTGGAATCCTCACTCTAGTTGGAGTGAGGGGTGGATGTAGATTGCGGACCGCAATCGAACCACCTAAAAACCGAGTGCCTCCTCTGTGGTTTGCTATTGATTTCTGTGCTCTTCATCTGCTTGTTCCTTTGCCTTCAAGTGATCAGTTCTTCACTCTCATCTATATTTCTCTGTGTACGGGTTAAGAAGGTGCGTTAGCAGTAGAATCTATTTTCCGCCTGAGTTTCTGCAAATTGGGAGTGATCTATTCATCCCCCCCTTCTATATCACTCTTGCTGCGCTAACAAACTATAATCTGGAGTTAATTTTTTCTTCAACCCAGCAAATCACTCTTGGCCTGAGAAATGGAACAGGCATCACTGCTTACTTTTCCTTTGTATATGCCTCATGTGATCCACACCTCAGAATGGACCTGTTTAATGAGCTTCTTTCTTTTGCTGCTGCAGTTTCTGTTCCTTGGATAATAGGTGGTGATTTCAACTGTGTAATGAGGCCTTCAGAAAAGATTGGTGGGACTGTCCCAGCTTTTACTCCAATGTCTGAGTTTAATGCTTTTGTTAGCTCGGCTGGCCTGTTGGATGCTGGGTTCTCAGGGTTGGGCATGTCATGGTCCAATAATAGAATAGGTTCAGCTAACATCAGAGCCAGATTAGATAGGTTTTTTATCAACAATCAGTGCATGTCTATTCTGCCTCACCTGCAAGTCAAGCATCTCCCAAGGGGTCCATCTGACCACAGTCCATTGCTGTTGACTAATTGTAACTACTCTTCTGGACCTTCCAGATTTATTTTCCAAAAAATGTGGACTTCCCATAATTCCTTTAGGCAAGTTGTTTCTCAAGCATGGGAATAGGTTCATGATCATCCGAATGCTATGGTCAGGCTTTCTAGCAAGCTAAAGTCTGTTAAAATTCAGCTTCGTAAATGGAATAAAGAGGTTTTTGGTGATGTTACACAGAATGTCAGATAAGCAGAATCAGCTGTAGAGATTAAACAACTTGCCTTTGATCAAAATCCCACATTGGAGAACAGGACTAGTTTGAATGCAGCCAATGCCAATCTGCGGCATGCTCTCCATAGGGAAGAAATTTTTTGGAATCAAAAGTCCCGAATGGACTGGATTGAAAGTGGAGACAGGAATACCACCTTTTATCGTACTGTTGCTCAACATAATAGAAGAAGGGGATTTATTGGCAGACTTAAGTTGGACGAACCAGATCAATGGTGCGAAGATCAGAATATCCTCAGGGTTCATGCTGTTAAATACTTTCAAGTAATTTTTTCCACTGAGGAGCACTCGATGGATCTTTCTCTCCTGGATTGCATCCCACATACTATCACTGAAGAGCAGAACTCACTCCTCAGTTCTATCCCGGATAAAGAGGAAGTCAAGGCAGCAGTGTGGTCCCTTAAGAGTTCAAGCTCCCCAGGACCAGATGGACTTTCTGGAGAATTCTACACTGCAGCTTGGGACATTGTTGGTGAAGATGTTATAGCAGCAACCCAAAGTTTTTAAATGGGTTTTCCAATTCCTAAAGGTATCTCTTCTTCTATTATTGTCCTTATTCCAAAGGTGCAGGAGCCTAAGACTTTCAGTGACTTCCGCCCTATAAGTCTATGCAATTTCTCTTATAAAATAATCTCTAATATCATTTCCAAGCGGCTTGCATCTATCCTACCAGACATTATCTCAATTGAACAAGGAGCCTTTGTAAAGGGCCGCTCCATTCTAGATAATATTGCTCTAGCTAGACAGATGATGTCGGATATTGATAGGAAGGTAAGAGGTCATAATGCCATCTTCAAACTTGATATGGCAAAGGCTTATGACAGAATGGAATGGGACTTTATCCATGCAGCCCTGAGGAAGTTTGGTTTTAGCAATAGATTCAATTCTCTTATTGGGATGATTCTTTCAAATTGCTAGTTTTCAGTCAATTTGACCATGGCAGGTTTCTTTAAGTCTAGTAGAGGCATAAGGCAGGGTGGTCCTTTAGCCCCATACCTCTTCATTTTAGCCTCGGAAGTGTTAAGTAGAGGCCTCAAAGCCAGATTTCAGTCAGGAGAACTGAAAGGTTTCAGCGGGCCTAGAAATGTGGTGCAAGCCTCCCATCTTCTTTATGCTGATGATACCCTAATTTTCCTGAATGGTAATAAACACAATATAAGTGTCTTACAGCAGTTTATCAACAGATATGAACTTGCTTCTGGCCAACTAGTCAATAAGGAAAAAAGTAGTTTTGCAGTTTCTGCTAAAGCTCCAATTGCTTTCAAGCAATCCATTCATTCCATGACTGGGTATAAATTTCTGGGTTCTGGCTTTAACTACCTTGGTGTTCCTATTAAGAAAGGTAGATACAAAAGCTCAGATTTCAAGTTTCTATTGGACAAAGTTCAGAAGAAGTTGGAGGGCTGGCAATCCAAATTTCTTTCTCAGGCTGGGAGAGTCATACTTATCAATTCAGTCCTCCGAAGTATGCTTATTTACCTGGCTTCGGCTTGCTTCATTCCGAAAACAATAATCAAAGCTATCGATAGAATGTGTGCCAATTTTTTATGGCAGGGCTCTGAAGGGCAGAGGCGCCATCATTGGGTTAATTGGCAATACATTCTTAAGCCGAGGTTGGAAGGAGGCCTCTCTATTAGGGACCTAAATCATGTTCAGGTCTCATTGGCTGCGAAAAATTTGTGGAACATCATTCATGGCTCATCTATGTGGGCTATATATGCTAGGAGCAGATTCATCAAAACCAATATTTTCGATTGTATGAAACCTTTCCCAGCTGGCATGCCTTCCAATATTTTTCAGCAGGTGAAGAAACTAATTATACATAATTCCAGGTGGATCATTGGAAATGGGATAGAAGCAGATTTCTGGAAGGACAATTGGACAGGGCAAGGGCCGCTCATTAATAAGGTCCAGCAGCCTGAACTTAGCAGTATACAAAACAAACCCAAGCTAACTGTCAGAGAGGTACTTCTTAATCCCTTTCATGAAGCTAGGGCCCTGCTCAACAATAGCCAATGCTTTCCAACTCTTCAATTAAATGATGAGAGGGACAAATGCATATGGATGGCCACTGCTGGAGGCTCATTTACAGTCAAATCTTCAAACAAACTCCTAAGGACTTCAGGTATTACAAGAGGACATTGGGCCAAACTTTGGCATTCGAGGATAGCTCCGAGGGCTACCAATTTTTTCTGGAAAATCATCCACCGTGCAGTGCCTGTTGACAGCAGGGTGACTGATTGTGTCATTTCTATGCCTTCCAAATGCAGCTGCTGTACCACACCTGAAGTTGAAGACCTCAACCACCTCTTCATCAAAGGGGAATTAGCAGCTGATCTATGGGCCTGGATCACCCCTCTCATCAATATAAAGGTACATCTCAGTGAACATATTACCATTCGATGCTGGAATATATTGGCTGGTACCAGTTTGTCCTCGGCCTACAGCTATATTGGACTGAATGTAGTAATTTTAATGCTCTGGGAATTATGGAAGACTAGATGCATAGCAAGATTTGACTGTATCAGGCCAAACATTAGTGGCATAAAGAAGAGAGTTTGTGAAGCTATCAACATCTCCCTGGACAAAATCCACTTCCCTGGATTCCTCTCCAATATGCATAAACATAGCCTGGCTTTGTTTCACTTTTATCCGAGGATAGTCCCAAACCTGCCAATCCTTGTGCAATGCAAATTATCTTCCTCCAATTTTACTCTACATGTCGATGGGGCCTCCAAAGGAAATCCTGGAATGAGTGGTGGAGGAGGATGTATCCGTGACCCTGCGGGCAACCTGATTGTAGGTTTTGCTTTTCACTATGGCTTTGGGTGTAGCATTCTAGCCGAGGCAAGGGCTTTACATGATGGTCTAGCTCTAGCTTTACACAGTGGCATTTAGGTGGGTGCTATCTACTACAATTGTGCTTTGCTTGTTAATGCTATTCAAAAAGGAAGCAAGGGATGTGCAGACTTCTGTGTGATGCATGAAGCAATCGAATGTATAGACATGCAACAAGGGAGTGTATAGACTTGATGTTTACATGCATGAGAACTCTATGTATAGACTTGCTGTGAACAATGCACAAATGCAGTGTATGGACATGGCATGAATGCAATAGCAATGTATAGACTTCATGTGTAGAAGACTAAGGCATTGTACAGACTTCACATGAAGCGTTGGACGATGTATAGACTTGTGTTCGTTCAACACACAGGCTGTACAGACATTGAGGCGAACGTTGTCCATACTTTGAGGCAAGCTCTGTATAGACTTGATGAGAATGCATGGAACAACCGAATGTATAGACATGAAACAAGGAGTGTATAGACTTGGTGTTTACATGCCTGAGAGACCAATGTACAGACTAGCTAAGCTTTCGCTAAGTCTGTATAGACTTGACTATGCATGGAGGAGTGTATGGACTTTAGAATGCATGAGACACCAGTGTACAGACTTTGAGAAGAACGATGCATGAACAAGCCCAGCATGAACAAGCCTAACCAATGTATAGACTTCACCCTTGAAGATGTGAGCGAGACACTGTATACACTTGGCCCTTGAAGAATGTACAGGCTCTGAAGACTTGAAGGCCACGATGTATAGACTTTAAGGCAAGTGAACACGGGGACAATGTACAGACTTGAACAGCTTCAAGGCACAATGTGCAGACTTTAAAGTGAAGACCAATGTATAGACTTCAAGTGAAGACCAATGTATAGACTTCAATGCAAATGCCAATACCATGTACAGACTTGAAAGCTTCGAAGCACATGATGTTTAGACTTTATGATGCATACGCCAAGGCTGTACATACTTGAAGAGACGATGCACTGTAGGCTGCCAGACTCTGTACAGACTTGCAGCTTGAGACGCTAACAGAGACGGTCCACTGTATAGACTTCAAGTCCAAGTGAGACAGTGGATGTACAGACTTTGACTCAAATATGCATATGAGACGCTGAATAAGACGTAGCTATGTATAGACTTTACAGTGAATGCATATGCCAATGTATATACTTGAAAGCGTGAGACACTGACTGAGACGATCGGCTGTACAGACTTGAGAGTGCAACGTAGGTAAAGACTGGGAATGCATAGACTTGACAAATGGCTTGAAACACAGACACACTGCCAATGTATAGACTTGGATGCCCAAAGGCAATGTGTAGACTTGCACAGTGCTGCCAATGTGTAGACTTTGCCTACATGTGAATGTATAGACTTTGAGAGCGCCAAGTCGATGTATAGACTTTCCACTAAGGAATGTGCAGACTTGACCATGTATAGACTTGATGCATGAACTGTGCACAATGAACACGGATGTATAGACTTCAGCAAGGCAAGCTACAGGGCAATGTATGGACTTCAAATGAAACGACTTTGAACGTGTGTGCTGGCAATGTATAGACTTTGGGTAATGCATGCAATGCAACACAATGTATATACTTAGTTGTTGTGCAACCGATGTTCAGACATGTTATGCTTGCTGTAGGAGATGTATAGACTCTGCGTCCATCAAAGTATGCACAATGGAGAAAGACGCCTCTTTCCTAGGCGTTTATTTCAGAAGTGACGCCACTTCTGGTGGGTGTCAGATTTCGAGCTTAAAAGAATGTATAGACATGATGTGGCTGTATAGACTAGCAAACGCATGAAGTAGCAAGCCAATGTATAGACACTGATGTATGGACTTTAAGCGAACGCTGTACAGACTTGACAATTGATGTATGAAGATTACAGAAGGGAATGTATAGACTTTTGAAAGCTTGAACACTGCTATGTATAGACTTTGTACATTGAACGCCAAAGCATGATGTACAGACTTTGAGCGTTGTATAGACTTTACGAAGCACATGCCAAGGCTGTACAGACTTCAGACTTTGAACGTGTGTGATGTGAACGATGTATAGACTTCACGTTCAATATGCAACAGGGTGTATAGACTTGAACAAAGCGTGAAGCACAATATGCAAGAATGTATAGACTTGGAAGTGAACTTGTGTGCGAGACAATGTTAACTATGTACAGACTTAAGCAATGTGCAGACAGGACATCAAATGCAGTGAGCATGCAGCAGTGTATATACTTGGGTGTGTGTGTGCATGCTAGAAGCAATGTATGGACTTAAATGATCATGTGAGCATGCAGCAGCCAATGTATAAACATGCGAATCTTGGGGGGGTCGACCCATCTAAGAGGGGGGTCGACCCACTTCTGTCCAGATGTCAGACAGAACAACTGAATGCCATTCACAAGCACACATTCACAAATACATGAACACATATGAATGCTTCACAAATACATGAACACATATGAATGCACTTAAATGAATCAACAAGGTCTTTCATGCACACATGCATATGGTGACTTATAGTGTTTGCTATCATCAAAACCAATCATCAAGACCACAGGGGAACAACAATCTCCCCCTTTTTGATGATGGCAACACTATGAGTCACACATACTTAAGTCAAAAACATTCTCCCCCTTTGACTTCAGCAAAAAGACATTAGTTAGAGAGAGGAAAAGTAGGCAGATGTGATACCAATTGATATGACATTTCTCCCTTTAACTACATGAAAGCACATTCTTCCCCAAAGAGCAATATGACTCATAACAATTAAGCAGGTGTGAATGCAGAGATGCAGATGCAACAAGAAATGTAAGAACTCCCCCTAAATATATGAATACAAGACAATTCTCCCCCTTTATGAATTTCCATGCTGCATGATTCAGATGACAAGGAAGCTCCCCCTCAATAAATGGAACCTTATGAACTAAATGAGAAGGAGACCACAGGGGCAATCAAGGAGAAGTTCAGGTCATGATGAAACAAGGACAGTGAGGAAAAGAATTTCAAATAGGCTCCAAGCACAATGAATTCAACAAGATTTTCAAGGAGATATCAATCTCATAAATCCAAAACATAATTTTTCAAAGTCTTCCATTATAAGGGCTTATGAATGAATTTTATTGATCGGCATGGTTTAAACATGATATATGCAAAGTTTATCAATAAAATTTTGTATTGATATCTAAAACCATGGTTTAATAAAAATGAACCAAGCCCACATACACATATCTTGATTAACCTCCCTTTCTCTTACACAATCAAATTTATTGACTTCTTTCGGAATTACATGCACTAGTATTAAGATCAAGCAATAATGAAGTCATATGATTTTGTCTAGGGTAGTAGCAATTTGATTTTTACATCAATATTCATGCAATTTGTTCAACAAATTTTCATGCTACAAATTTTACGAGCACTCTAGTTCAGTATACACCTTATAACTAGAGGATATACGTTGATCAGATGCCAATATCCCTAAGCACTTAGTGTAACTAACAGTCATGCCTTATATGAACAGAGATAGCATTTACACATCATGACACACTACAAATCATTTCTTGGTGAGTGAGTTGTATTTCTCAGTGTGCATGACATTGCTCTGCCTGATTAACACTCATTCTTAAGCAGAGTTAACTATGGCACCTCATGACACAGTCCTTTGGACATGTGTTTCTCAGTGACCAAAGTCATTGCTCTGACAGAGTTTACCCTTTAGACATTTCAGAAAAAACTCATTTGCTTCAAATCAATAATAATTTCATGTACTTAACCAAATAAAGCCATGTATTCAATAATGCAGATTTCAGAAGATTTTACAAGACACAGTATGAAATAGATGGTTTAGATTTATTAAACATGTTTCAGATATTTTTAAGAGATTTTAAAGTCAAACTCAATGAATACATTAACCTTAAACCACATGAGTTATTTCAGACATTCATAAAATCGTATAATAGAAGATTCCTAGTTCAAGTGTTTTCAGATTTATAATCGAGATAGCCCCATTGAAATCTTCATGAAAGACTGACAGAATTCTGATACCAAATGATAGAAGAGATTTTGAATCTCAATGCTTTCAGAATATGATCAAGGTTTGTCAACAAAATCAATAAGGAAGGATATGCAATGAATTCTGACAAGTGTATGCATTTGACAACCTACATGCAATGCATTGACTCCCCCTCATAATATGCATTCAGTCAATCTTTTTTTTGGCTTTTTCAATGTAGTGAAATGCAATGCTATTAACTACATGTATGCAAAGACATGCAAGGACTCAACATTGATTGCCATGCAAAGACATGCAATTAACTACCCCTGAAAACATGCAATGTTTGCCATGAAAATTGAACATATGGATTTGTGATTCATGCTCATTCAGACTGCCCTATCAAGCACTATGACCCATGGTACTAGGCGGAGAACCTGGTCTAAAAGATCATCTCACACATAGTAAAAGCCTCCAGACATATTTCCGTACCTTTTAGTGGCTTACTATTTAAAATACCATAGAGGTCAATCATGATAATTCAACATGCAGTCCTATAGGTAATCCAGATTTTCAGTGAGCTATGCAACAGACAGATTTCAAACAACATTCATATGCAGTTCAGATTTTCAGAAGTTGCAATTTGTTTTCAGAGATTATGTATATCAACAATTAACAAACAACTGCAATTGGCATATGTATGCATCAGATGCAGACAACCCTTTAAACTCATATATGCACAGAACACTCAGCAAGTACATGATCAGAAAATAATGCAAATGGCAGATGATGAATGAATATGCAAAAACAGATTTAATGTGCTATGCAGTAAAACTAAAAAATAGGAAGTGCAAGAAATTTACCTGAAAAGTTCAGGAAGGGGTTTTCATTCTTGAGTGCCTTGGATTAATCCCCTCTTTATTAATCAGCTTCCAAGGCACACCTGCAAGTTAGCAAACTATTTTGCACAAATAGGCACCCAAGAAGTCTTGGGTCCTGACATGACAATATCACTTCTAGCAGGTTTTCTCAGCACATTTTTAACTTGATGATCATTAAATTTCATCAGAGGATAACCATCCATCAAATGTCCAGATTTGTCATAATGATGGCAAGAAGCAGCAAATTTCTGATTTGATTTATGCACATTCTTATTAGCATGAATTCTATGTGCATATGCATGAAATTTTTTGTTAACAGAATAAAAATTCTGTTTACCAAAACCAGTTTGGTTTTGATATCATGCCAGCCAACAGGTTGCAGCCCTGTGACCTGGCTTTCCACAGTTATAGCATGAAAAACTCACAGATTTTCTGGCAAAGAATTTGATAACATGGATGTTAACAGAGTTCTTCTGAGCATGCCAACAATCTCTAGCTCTGTGTCCTACCTTACCACACTCAAGACATGCATGAGTTTTCCTTTCAAAAATATTTTTGTTGTCATGGAAATTAACAAACTCAGAATGAAATTTCTTCCCCTTAACATGCCAGCAATGAGCTGCAATGTGGCCCATCTTGCCATAATTGAAACATGCAGAATAGTTTCTATTTACAGCAAATTTATTCCTATCATAATCATTTCTGTCTGCAGGGAGATTGACAGTTTCAAAATTAAACTTTCTACCCTGAGCATGCCAACATTCAGATGCCTTATGACCAAATTTGCCACAGTGAAAGCATTCAGTCTTCTTTTTCTGAGGTGAAGGATTTTTATCATGAAATTTCCTAGCATTCCTATCATCCTTCTCCATCAATTTACATTCATGCATCAAATGACCGAATCTATGACAGTAATGGCATGAAGTTTTCTGTTTGTATGCATGTGTATATGTGTACGTAGATGATTTTTGAACATCATGCAGTGAAGTGGCAGGAACCTTTTTGTTCTTTTGATGTACAGCATGCACTTTTTCCACATACTTGAGTGTTACCTTTTTCTTCATGTTATCATCCTTTTTCGATTTTTCAATTTATTTTTGGGTTTTCTGAACAGTGGGCTATTTGTTCTGTGATGTGGTAGCTACACTTGAAGCTTTTACAAATGAAGTCATCAGCTTGTTCTGAAAAGCCTTTTTATTTAGATTATTGTAGCCCAACCCTTCCTTTTTGACATTGACTTTTACACCTAGTAGCTTGTCTAGGTTTTCTTGCCCACTCACAAACTTAGACAGAGAATCTTTTAAGTCTTGGATTTCATATTCTAGAGAGGCAATATGTAACTCATAACTTGCAGTCTCTTGTTCACTGCAATTGACAGCTTCATTCAAAACCTTGTTGGTAATTTTATATTCTTCGATCTCCTTTCTCAGATCTTCTACTTTTTCAGTTTCATTTGTAGAGATCATTTTCCCTTTCTCCAATGTCAGAAGTCTTTCAGACATGGCACTGTTTAACAATTTTAATTTTTCAACTTCTTCTTTAAGCTTATCATTTTGAACCAATTCATTTATTAGAAGCTGATCTTCTAAATTGACTTCTTGCTTTCTTCTATTTTCAAATTCCTTCATTTCTCTTTGCTGTTTTTCATCCTTTTTCTGTAGCTCCATGTTTACATATTTTATGGCTTCAAATTTCTCAATCAGCAATGTGTTCTCCTTTTTAAGTTTCTCTAAACTTTCTTCATTTTCTTTGGAGAATTTTCTGAGAGAATCATTCTCACTTTTCAGCTTGTTTAGATCAGATTTAACACATTCAAAATCTTTCAGCAAATTCTTACTCTGAACAGAATCATGACAAGTTAGGCTAAGCTTCTTTTCAAGTTCAGAGATTTCTTTTACATGATCTTGATTCTCAATCTTCAGCAACGAAATTTATTTTTTCAACATTTGAATATCAGACATACAAGCATCATGAACAGTTTTCAGTTCAGCATAATTTTTACAATTAGAATTGAAACTATCTGACCTACTATTCTTCTTCAATTTTTTGTATTGTTTTCTTAACTGTTCATGAGACTCAAGCAACTCAGCATATGCATTCTCCCGATCATCTAAAGTATAGTTCTCAAAAGGGTTTACCTCCTCATCATTATCATCTTCATTCTGATTGCTGCCTTGATCGCTGCCACTTTGATTACTTTTGTTGGCCATCATGCAGCCGTCCTCATCTATCCTGTGAGCTAGCTTCAGCATATCCAAAATGTCCTTAGCAGAACTACAATCATGAAAGCAGGAATGTAAAGCCTTATCAGTAGCTGCCTTCATTAGATTCATAGCTATCTGATTCTCTTCATGCATTGATCTGTGACTGTCAGTCCATTTGGACTTTTTCATTGTTAATTTATGAGGACCGTATGAAATTAACTTCCAAAGATCAGGATTAACTGATATAACATATTTGCGCAGACTGGCAAACCACACATTAATATTAAAGCCGTTGAAAATTGGTGGATCACCCATGGAAACAATCAGATTTAAATGCAACAGAAATATTGATGCACCAAAAACAAATTAGCACCGAAGACTGCAGGATCGGATCTGCAGGTCGCTGGACCTTCTATGCAGACACTGCTCTGATACCAATTGATAGGATCGGTGCGAAGGATTCAGAGGGGGGGTGAATGAATCCCACCCTTAAAAAACTTTTCGCTCAAACAATATTGCAGAATTAAAACACAGATGGCTTAGATAATAGAGCAAATATATAAGGCGTGCCTAAACTATCAGCTAGCGGAAGCAGCACAGATAGAAACGAGAATGCTAAGGCAACCTGTGAAGGAGGTAGAAGACAAGGAGCAAAAACACAACCACACTGCACAGAAGATTTTTAGGTGGTTCGGTCACTAAGACCTACATCCACCCCTCACTCCAAACCGGAGTGAGGCTTCACTAGCTAATGCTAGAACCAGCAGACTCAGTCTGCGAACACTTGCTGCCAAACAGCTTGACCAGGGGAACAACCTCCCCAATTCCTCCCAACCGGAGGGAACCACTAGTGACTCCCAGCCACTAGCAAACCAGAGACTGAGGTCTCTCTTCCTCCATACCAGGAGGGAACCAACCAGTGACTCCCCGTCACCAGTAAACCAGAGGTCACAGACCTCTCTTCCTCCAGACCAGGAGGGACCCGACCTCTATCCAGAGAATCGGAAGAACAAAGATAACCAGAGTAACAAAAGGAAAAATAAACAAGAAATGAAAATAATCACAGCAAACAGAAAGCTGTAAAGCGAAATCACAATTTGGCTCTCGCAGGAGCTGACTGGCCTGGATATGATCCACGGTCCAGTATGAACTGATCTGCTGATGAAGCTTCTTATCTCTCGATCTCTCTTCTTCTTACTCTTCTTTTACTTCTCTGCTTCTTTCTCTCACTGTCTTCTCTTCTTCTCTCAATCCTCATGAGCTCTCTCTCTTTTTCTTTTTCTTCTGCTGCACTCTTCTTTCTTCACTCACAGTCTCGATCAGCCCTCTTCCTTCTTGATAGTCTTCTACAGATGAAGAAACTTCATATATATAGCAGCAGCAATTAGGGCGTGTGTCTTCCACATCTCCCGCCCAATTGACTCTGCCACGTGTTAGCATCTCAGCTCCTTGGATCACGTGCCAGGTGCCAACCTCGGATCACGTGCCCAGACACCTGCAAGATTAATTAAAAGTTTAGTCGTTGAACAATATCAGCTGAAGACAGTGTACAGACTTTATTCAGCAGGCAAGACAATGGATGTATAGAGTTAGTCGAGTGAAGGAGGATGAGTGTATATACTTGATAACACAAGCGAGTGTATAGACTTTCGAAGCAGCAAATAAGCAAGTATGTACAACGTGAGAGTGTATAGACTTGAAGCCCTTCAAGCGACCTCAATGTACACACTTGACAAATGATGTATGGACTTATCAGAAAGGGATGTGCAGACTTCTGTGTGATGCATGAAGCAATCGAATGTATAGACATGCAATAAGGGAGTGTATAGACTTGATGTTTACATGCATGAGAACTCTATGTACAGACTTGCTGTGAACAATGAACAAATGCAGTGTATGGACATGGCGTGAATGCAACAGCAATGTATAGACTTCATGTGTAGAAGACTAAGGCATTGTACAGACTTCACATGAAGCGCTGGACGATGTACAGACTTGTGTTCGTTCAACACACAGGCTGTACAGACATTGAGGCGAATGTTGTCCAGACTTTGAGGCAAGCTCTGTATAGACTTGATGAGAATGCATGGAACAACCGAATGTATAGACATGAAACAAGGAGTGTATAGACTTGGTGTTTACATGCCTGAGAGATCAATGTACAGACTAGCTAAGCTTTCGCTAAGTCTGTATAGACTTGACTATGCATGGAGGAGTGTATGGACTTTAGAATGCATGAGACACCAGTGTACAGACTTTGAGAAGAACGATGCATGAACAAGCCTAGCATGAACAAGCCTAACCAATGTATAGACTTCACCCTTGAAGATGTGAGCGAGACACTGTATACACTTGGCCCTTGAAGAATGTACAGGCTCTGAAGACTTGAAGGCCACGATGTATAGACTTTAAGGCAAGTGAACACGGGGACAATGTACAGACTTGAACAGCTTCAAGGCACAATGTGCAAACTTTAAAGTGAAGACCAATGTATAGACTTCAAGTGAAGACCAATGTATAGACTTCAATGCAAATGCCAAGACCATGTACAGACTTGAAAGCTTCGAAGCACACGATGTTTAGACTTTATGATGCATACGCCAAGGCTGTACATACTTGAAGAGACGATACACTGTAGGCTGCCAGACTCTGTACAGACTTGCAGCTTGAGACGCTGACAGAGACGGTCCACTGTATAGACTTCAAGTCCAAGTGAGACAGTGGATGTACAGACTTGGGCTGTACAGACTTTGACTCAAATATGCATATGAGACGCTGAATAAGACGCATCTATGTATATACTTTACAGTGAATGCATATGCCAATGTATATACTTGAAAGCGTGAGACACTGACTGAGACGATCGGTTGTACAGACTTGAGAGTGCAACGTAGGTAAAGATGGGAATGCATAGACTTGACGAATGGCTTGAAACAATGACACACTGCCAATGTATAGACTTGGATGCCCAAAGGCAATGTGTAGACTTGCACAGTGCTACCAATGTGCAGACTTTGCCTACATGTGAATGTATAGACTTTGAGAGCGCCAAGTCGATGTATAGACTTGCCACTAAGGAATGTGTAGACTTGACCATGTATAGACTTGATGCATGAACTGTGCACAATGAACACTGATGTATAGACTTCAGCAAGGCAAGCTACAGGGTAATGTATGGACTTCAAATGAAACAACTTTGAACGTGTGTGCTGGCAATGTATAGACTTTGGGTAATGCATGCAATGCAACACAATGTATGTACTTAGTTGTTGTGCAACCGATGTTCAGACATGTTATGCTTGCTGTAGGAGATGTATAGACTCTGCGTCCATCAAAGTATGCACAATGGAGAAAGACGCCTCTTTCCTAGGAGTTTATTTCAGAAGTGATGCCACTTCTGGTGGGCGTCAGATTTTGAGCTTAAAAGAATGTATAGACATGATGTGGCTGTATAGACTAGCAAACGCATGAAGTAGCAAGCCAATGTATAGACACTGATGTAAGGACTTTAAGCGAACGCTGTACAGACTTGACAATTGATGTATGAAGATTACAGAAGGGAATGTACATACTTTTGAAAGCTTGAACACTGCTATGTTTAGACTTTGTACATTAAATGACAAAGCATGATGTACAGACTTTGAGCGTTGTATAGACTTTACGAAGCACATGCCAAGGCTGTACAGACTTCAGACTTTGAACGTGTGTGCTGTGAACGATGTATAGACTTCACGTTCAATATGCAACAGGGTGTATAGACTTGAACAAAGCGTGAAGCACAATATGCAAGAATGTATAGACTTGGAAGTGAACTTGTGTGCGAGACAATGTTAACTATGTACAGACTTAAGCAATGTGCAGACAGGACATCAAATGCAGTGAGCATGCAGCAGTGTATATACTTGGGTGTGTGTGTGCATGCTAGAAGCAATGTATGGACTTAAACGATCGTGTGAGCATGCAGCAGCCAATGTATAGACATGCGAATCTTGGGGGGTTCGACCCATCTAAGAGGGGGGTCGACCCACTTCTGTCCAGATGTCAGACAGAACAACTGAATGCCATTCACAAGCACACATTCACACATACATGAACACATATGAATGCTTCACAAATACATGAACACATATGAATGCACTTAAATGAATCAACAAGGTCTTTCATGCACACATGCATATGGTGACTTATAGTGTTTGCTATCATCAAAACCAATCATCAAGACCACATGGGCACAACAACTCTTACCATGTGTCCCTCTATTTCTTGCGAGACAAAATCGTCTCCAAAATGTGTCGACCCACATGGTCGACACTTTTATCTCGGAACCCGGTTTATGAACCGGATCGCAGGGTTCACTTCTCACGCCATACTCATATATGGCTCGAACCCATGGCTTGACTCCCTCACTTGGTCGAACCCCATCGAACCTAAAACCATTTCTCCACCTCTAAAACCCATTCACCACCAAATCCTCCTGCCCTAACCTTCCTCCGTGACCTCCCACAGGCGACCGTCCATGACCTCCAACCCCACAGTCGACACTCTTCCTCCACCCCTCGTTCCTCTCCGTCCACACCACCTCCTTCTTCCACTTGAAGCTATCGCGGTGCCCTCCGCAGCTCCTTCAACGTCACCCCTTCCAGAAGGCTTCCTCCGGCGAGCGATGGCGTCGCCCCCTCCTTCTCCTCCGGAAGCAGTTGCAGGGTTCTTGTTGGAAGAAGGTGATGTTCGTGGGGTGAAGACCAGTCATTCAGAGGTCTCAAGCTGCATCGAAGTCCTCCTTTTGCTTGCTTTGAAGGTATTCCAACTACAACAATGGCACCTAAGAAAAGATCTGTGCTAGAACGGGAGGAAGCCCGCATCCTAACAGAGCTACGGCGCAAGGACAAAGAAGCCCAGCCTGAGACAAGGAAAAGGGCTGCTGAAACAAAAATGCTGGTTGAGAGAAAAGTGTTGCGACCTCGTGCCGTTGATTTTAGAAGCATCGAAACTGCTCTGCCAAGGTTAGTAGAATTATTGAGGAAGCAGCCAAATTTGATTCCATTCATGACTGAACACAGAAGAGTCTATCATTCACTAGTTCATCAGTTCCATGAAAATATGGTTGTAAAAAATGATGAGCTGTACACAAAATTAGATGGGCATTCTGTTCCTTTAATTGCTCAACTGATTGGTAAGGCCCTAAATTTGCCTTGGGATAGTGGTATGATTTATGGAGAAGCCATTTATTCTGAAGAACTTGCATATGAACTCATGACGGATAAGGTAGCAACACCAGGGTGTGTACCGAAGCGCAATGCAAATGAATTCCCACCTCTTTAGAAGATTCTACATCACATGATGACCACTATACTACTGCCTAGATCAGGGTCTAGGGAACAAGTAACTGACATGCACAAATTCCTATTTGTACAAATCATGAGTGGAGAACCGATTAACTTCCCAGAGGTGATGATGGAGTACATAACCAGCTGCAGGAAGTCAAAGAACTAGAATTTACCTTATGGAGCTGCTTTAACACCAATTTTTCAGTCCTTGCATATTGATCTGAGCAAGCAAGTCACTCATCCAATTAGGGATGCTGACATCTATACTATTCCATCAATCTGCAGCAACATGGGCTATGAATTGATAAATGGTGTTCTCGTTCGCACACTTCCGTCAAAGAAAGGTAAAGCCCCGGCAGTAGGGTCTGAGCAGAGTGAAGGTGAAGATCAAGAACAACCCATCAGCAGAACTGCCTGAACCAGAGTTTCCCAAGCTACATCTTCAGCGACTCCATCAATGAACACCAAATTTGATGAAGTATGCAATGTTAAAGAATTTGTGGATGCCCTCACAAAGGAAGTCAAGGAGATGAAGCTTCATCATGATACTTATCTTCAAAAGTTCGCTACCATGGCCGACTCTATTGATTCTCTACATACAGCTATTGACATTCAAAACTCCAAGTTTGACGATCTCTTTCATTTTCTCCTGCGTCCTCGCACACCTCCTGCCTCTCCTTGAGGCTTTGATCTTTAGCACCTTTCTTCAAATGACCAAGCTGATTGACTCCCTCCCCCCCTACCACTCCTTTTTGTTGATGACAAAGGGGGAGATGAAATGTGGTTGTTATGTGGTTGTTATGGCATATTTTGTGGACTTGTGTTTAGTTCTATGTTTGTTTAGTTCGGGTTTAGTTTTGTGGAGGACATGTTTGTTTAGTTCTATGTTTAGTTTTGTGGAGGACTTGGACGTGGTGTTTATTTTGTGGACATGGTTGTCCAAGTATGGATAGTAGTTGTGGTTATTTTGTGAATGTCATATTTTGTGAACTTGTGTTTATTTTGTGGGATGATCACTTATGCTTAAAGAACATGCCATGTTGATGGATGTTATGTTTGTTGGATGATTCATTATAGATGCTCAATGGCATATTAATTCATGGTTAGAATGCATCATATCTTGACTATGTTATCAAATGGTCTACAGGATGCCTAGTGTGCTCAAAGAATATAAGCTGCATTTTGACTGCATTCTGAGAATGAGTGTGATTGGATTGATAAGCATGGGTTCATGTCAAAAATGCTAGATGTGAGTTGAATTTCCTTGAAATCTTTTTTATCTGTCAACACTATTTTGTCAAATTGCACATAGTATTTGTCATCATCAAAAAGGGGGAGATTGTTGAACCCCGTGCACTACCATGTACTAAGGAATTTTGATGATGAACTAAATACCATGTGATTGTGCTCCATGTAAATAAATGTATATGTGATTTGTGGATGAGGAATGATATGCTTTAATTTCTTCATGGCTGAATGTAGATCATTCCCATATCCTTGCAATTGTTCAATGGGATGCTTTTTAATTCATGAATTATGTGCTGAATTAGATTGACATTATCTTGGATTTTGCACAGGGAGAGATGAAGACAGGGAGTGTTTCAAACCAATTCATGGAATCACCCTACTGTGCTTTTGGTTCATTTAGATTATGGTTGAATCGTTTAATTCACTTAACGATTGTGCAGGTTCTCAAGTGTGAAATTGAGTGAATTATGAAAGACAGATATCAATTTCTGAAACTTGAATGATGTGGAAGACTAACTTCCAGTACGTAATGTGACAAGTGTATTGAAAGGAAATGAACATGTAGACCACATTGGATATCTTCCAAGTGGATCTTCACATGCTTGTGGACCAACAAAATGGTAAGTAATTTTGTTTGGATGATTGAAAGAAGATGGTTATGTTGTTTGGATGAACAAACCCCAAGGTAACTCCCTATCTATATCTACTTGCCTCATCTGTGATTTTTGGGGTAGAGTTGCTTACTTCTTCCATTCATTTAGTTATCTTTGATGTCTCATGATCTTAGAATAACCCCATTGCGTGTTTTCCTATATCTTGTTTATGTCAGGAAAAGTGTCGACCCCATGGGTCAACACTTTGTCCAGGGGAATGTTGTTTTCAGCCGGCCCTCTTATGTCTTCGAACCTGGGGATAAAAAGTTGACCCAAAGGGTCGACCTTTTTATCACTCGATTCTGTCTGGGTGTGTTTTTCAGAATCCATGACATAAGTGTCGACCCACAAGGTCGACACTTATTTTGGGTCCTTCTACCGTGGCCTTTTATTATTGCCACAGGTGGAAAGTGTCGACCCCATGTGTCGACACTTTCTTCGCTGGGTTCTGTTTCAGCCTTTGTTCTGCTTTTCCCGTATGCGAGTGTCGACCTTAGGGGTCGACACTTTTCGGCGACCGGAAATGACGCCGGTTCATGCGGCGGCCGTTGCCCTAGTTCGATCCCATCTTTTTGGTGGGCTATTGCGATTGGTTCTTGGGGGATATTATCCTCCACGTGGCCGCCCATTTCCCTTGTGTATAAATCATTGAGATAGGGTTTCCATCGAAAATGAGAAGTGAGTGAGAGCATCTAGTGCATATACGATTTAGGGTTTTGCCAGGGTGTGCAGCCGCAGGGGAAAGAAGCTTCCTCCCATGACGTTCTGAGTTCGCTTGAAGGGAAGAGAAGCATGCAATCAACCTTCCTACAGTAAGTTTGCTGAAGTACCATGGGGATATCATCTCTCCATCACCCATGGTCTTGATCGTGAGTCAAGAGAAGTAAAAAGGGCTTGAACAATCTGCGTCCATTCTTCCGATCCAAACCAGAGAAGCTTTGTGAAGACATCTCCTCCAGTCCTTTCAGCGCCTGAAGTCACCGAAGAACCAAGTCCCATCATCGACGATCAGGAGTTTGCTTAACTCATTAGTCATCCATGTTTAGATTTATTGATGTTTAGATTATGCTATTGAGCTTACAAATGCATATCTGAGTTCATCTTTTAAACTGAAGAATATTGTGTGTGTGTTCGGAGCGGGGTCTCCGAGTGTGGAATCATTGTTGGGGTGTGTCCCCGTCTTGGTGTGTGTGTGTGGTGCTGAGCACCGTGTTGAGGGTTCGCCCCTCATGTGTGTGCTGCACTGTAGCGTGTTGAGCGTCGAGCTCGTGTGTGTGTGGTTTACTGCCGTCGTGCAGCGTGTGGTGTATTGGGGTTTGTCCCCGTGTGCTATCTCGAGTAGCGTTCTAGTGAAACCTCACCGAGGTGGTGAGGGGTGGATGTAGGGTACCCGTCGTGGTCCCGAACCACCTAAAAAATCCTTGTGCATGTGTGATTGGTTGTGTGTTTGTTCCTTATCCTCTACCACCATTCACAGGATGGACTATTAATTATGTTGCACATCGATGCTAAATTTGTCAATGTATACGGCTAGTTCAATTTGCTAATTCCTCGTGTGCGATCTTACAACTTGCACTATTGGTGAGGTTTGATTAAGAAGCTTTCAAGTCATTTTAATTGGTTAATTTTTAGAGAGGGATCTATTCACCCCCCTCTAGATTTGTGCCACTACACTGTGGGACCCAACAGCTTCCATCTCGCCTTCCATCACCCCGCGGAATGGGTGTATTTCTACAAGCACATGTGCCGAGGATGATCAAGAGTCGGGCAAGAAGGATTTGGCCTCGGCTATGTTATTCAAAGTTCAAGATTTTATTTGTCGAATGCCGACCCATGTTCTTGTGTCGAGCATATTTAAGAAGTCTTCATCAAAACTCACTATGATTAATTCTTACAAGTTGATGCCATATCGGTCCGTTATCAAATTCACTTTGTTCAATGGCCGACGTTCTTTTGATGCTCTGATTATCCCTCGCTCCATCATTATACAACTTCCTTGTCAAGAGAAGGGGTTCTCATCCCGCATTACCATAACACATGAGAGTATTCGGACATTGATTCAATCCTTCGATCTGTTGGGCTGGGCACGTTCTTCACTGAGGAGGGGTGGGCAATCTTTTATTAAAGGGCCTTCCACCGATTCATTCACTCCTTATTCTATTCCATCCACATTTTTCTCCTTATGGGCCACTCCGTGGGTGAGGAGGAGGATCTCATCCTCTCATTCCATGCCTTCTCTATACTCTTTGCATTTCATGCATCCCTTACATCCATTGCATTACATTCATTTGTATTCCTTCTTTCCCGGGTTTCTGAACCCGTATCTTCCTCGCCTTCCGGAACCTCCGGATCCTTCACATTCACCATCTCATTCGCTTCTATCTTCGGGATCTCTGGGTCCCCTTACACCTGCTGGACATTGTGCCCCTTTCAGATTTCTCTTAGGGCATAACGCCCACTCCTGACTCTTGCATCCGGACCTTCCGGATTTCTTACAGATTCTCCCGGGGCATCGCACCCCATGGTGCCTTTCTCTCCCAGAATTCCCAAGCTTCTCACTGATTCTCCCGGGGCATCGCGCCCCATGGTGTCTTCCTCCCCCGAAATTTTTGGGCTTCTCACTGATTCTCCTGGGGCATCACGCCCCATGGTATCTTCCCCCTCCGGAACCTCCGGATCTCCCTCTTCGGGCATTGCGCCCCTCTACACCCTCGTATTCAGGTCTTCTGGAGTTCTCACTGATTCCTTCCGGGCATCACACCCCTTCCCGTCTTTTTCCTTCTCCGGAATCCCCAGATTTTCCATCCTTTCTTCTAGGGCATCGCGTCCCTCGGTGCTTTCTTCCTCCGGAATCTCTGGATTTCCCTTTCTTCTTCCCTCTTCTTCGATTTGTCTTCTTACTCCTCCAGGACTCCGCGTCCTTTATCTTTTTCTTCCTCTTAACTCACCTTTTCCCAGGGCACCGCGTCCCTCGGTATTTTTCCCCTCCAAAACCTCCGGATTTTTCTTCCCGTCATGATTCTCCTCCACTACCTCCGGATCCACCTCTCTCCATTTATCAATTTCTCCTCTTAATCCCTCCAAATCTCCGGTCCGACCCAACTTCTTCCATATCAACTGCTCTAGGCATGTACCCATTCTCTCACTGCTTTCGAGGCTTTAGTCCTCACCCCTTCTCTTGATTCTCCTCTCATTCTGTAGACCTTTCATGTGATCAGGGTCTCTGCACCTTAGTGAGGGAGTTCTAGCCCTCGCCTCTTTTTCTTTACCCTTATTCGCCTTAGTCTGGTCTTGGTACCACCCCTTCTTGTTAAGCCACTTCAAACCTCGGCTTCCAATCCTTTCTCATCTGCCACTTGAGGACAAATCAGGATCGCCTCTGGCGGCAGCTGCTTCCACAAGATTGCAAGGTAATATTTTTGCACAAGATTGGCATTCAATATCTTTCGCGCACGGTTTTCAAAATAAAGTGCTTCTTAACATGATTAAGAGTGATATTTTAAGCCTTTATTCTAGGTCTTTATCTTTATTGAATTTCTTATTTTTTCAAAACAAAAAAAAAGAAAAAAAGAAAAAAAGAGTCTTTAGGTTTACTTTTGCAGCACTCTGGCTATAAGAACCCCGCGCTGGGAGTTCAGCATTCTCTCCCCGCTTGTTAAGACAACCCTTAGTTGGGCAATCCACACACTTCACGGCGCCCTTAGCCGACTTCTTTGGTAAAACATCATTATTGTTTTGGCCATGCCATGGGTATGCATAAAAGTCTTTTCTCTTCTTTATTCAGCCAAGTGCAGGAGTAAGAGCTTGACGGATAATATGACCAACCTTGGTACTCCCCAATACGAGAGAAGTCTCAAATAGGGGTAGGACCCAAATCAAAATGAGTTTTCAGGATAAATCTAGCCAAAAGGGCTATTATCAAAGTCAAAATTTTAATAAATACAAAATTATGAAATAAAGGCATGTCAAGAGAGGCAAAGTCCCCATAGGAAAACCCTGATCGTATGCATGTCAAGGGTCTAAAAAAATCAAAGGCACAAAGCCCCGGCGTAATAGACTACCTCTTTGAGGGGAAATACCTTGGAAAGAATTCGAATTATGATATCTCCCATCCTGTATAAATCTTATCTCCAATTGTTCTTCTCTTCTCTCTTCGAGGCTAAATGTTTCTCAGGTATGGCCTTGGTAGGGGCACTTGTCACACCCCGAAACGATAGCAGCGAGAAGCGATGCTCGGAACGTGACAGCAAAACAGTCATGATAAATATAGCAGAAAATAAATAAACACGATAAATAATATTCAAACACATGGAGGCCATTAATTTGAGAAAAATATATAGTTTTATTGATATTTGGAAATTGAATTACACATTTGACTCAATTTACAATAATAGACTCAAATAGAAGAAATAAAGAAGAGAAAATAGCAAGACCCACTGTACTAACTAGACTCAAGAAAATAAAAAGACTCAGGTCTCAAGGCTCCAGGTTCACTCGATCACGCTGACCCGATCCCAATTGCAAGCGTTCCATCTACCGCGTTACCTGAAAAGGATGGAAGTAAGGGGGGTGAGCGAAAAGCTCAGTAGGAATTACACTCTATCATTAGGTAAATTTAAGTAATTAATCATTTTCAGGAATGTATAAATAATGCGAGAAACTCAAGTACAGCAAACTAAGCAACCAACAAGATCAGAAGATAATCGATAGATAAATGGAAAGGAATATTGCACGTCGAGATATCAAGCACCATTAACAAGAATTTTTCAATGAATGGCCATTTCAAGTCAAGTCAATCAAGTCGAGTCATGTCACGCAAGCAAGTACTTCACGCTTTCGAGTAAGTATAGCAAGTATCACGAGAGTGTGGAATGTCGTAGACTCAACACGCTAGATAGTACTCGGTGACAATGCCACACCTAGTCATTCACCTCCCCGGGGTACAAGTACACTTCGGGTGCTCCTCCCAGGACCAGACTGGGCCCTTAAATATGATTGTCTTGGCATTGATTTGTTTGGATCATAGATCCCACGAAATCTAGACATCCATGAATAAAATTGGCCAAGAGTTCCAAGATCAAGCTCATGTAATCAAGGTAAAATGTGTAAGAACATTGATTTTCTTGAGATTCCAACAATAAGCTCATTAATCGAGAGGAATAGTCATTTAAAGAAATGACTCTTGAATGGATAAATGTCCACAATAGACCTAACAAGAGGTCAAAATTCGGGGTACAATAGCCTAGTTAGGCTAGAGTAGCTCACACGTATCAAATCCATGAAATCATCAATTTTCAAAAAGCTAGAAGGTGCTTGTAAAGGGAGCCCGGGACCTTGTGGGGGAGGCAGGTGCATTCGAGACCCTTCGGGTCGCATTATTGTCGCTTTCACCCATTTCTATGGCATGGGGAACAGCCTCATTGCCGAAGTTAGAGCGTTATGTGATGGCCTTCGGGTGGCTGCTGAATATGGTTACAAGCTTGCCTCCATCCAGTCAGATTATGCCGCTCTGGTGTGTTCCATCAGGAACAACATCCCACCCTCGTGGGACACCATTCGATGGTGGCGAGTGGGGGTCAACCTCCTTCAAGCTCACGCTGGCACGCTGGTTCACATATACAGAGAAGCTAACCGCGTCGCGGACAGTCTCGCCACTCATGCCTGCCTCTTCTCCACCAGCTCCGTTTTCCACTCATTCACTGAATTACCCAGGATCTGCCGGGGCAATGTTGTGCTTGATAGATCCAGGCTACCTAGAATTATATTTGTTTAATTTTTTTCTATTTTGCTCTTGTACTCTCGGGGTAATTTCCCCCCCCCCTTTTTGGTTTCATCAATAATATTTCGGTGACAGATTGAGCGCCTGGGGGAGTGGTTCTCTCCCCTCTTCTGGAGGGGGGTGCACTCGACTAGCTGCGCACTCTGTTGCTTCTCTTCATTTTAAAAAAAAAAAGAAAGAAAAGCTGGAAGGTGAAACGGTCAGCAAAGGACCGCTAAGATAGGAACACTGTTTAATTAGGACCGCATGCACAAGAGAAACTGTCTAATGAGGACCGCATACAATTTACAACGGTCAACATCGGACCGTCCAGGTGGTATGACACGCCCGAAAACGCGAGTGACCAAGCCCATGGAAAATGGTCCTGGACTGACCGCTAGACTAACCTAGCGGTCCAGAGAAGGCCGCTAAGGTCAGAAAACGGTCTGAACATGGCCGCAACCCTTACAGAACAGGGGCTGATCCAAAATCACAATTTCAGTCAATTAGGAGGGTTCAGGACTTAAGGTACAACCCGCCCGGCGTCCTAGTGGGAATCCCAAGCTCGCGGGGGCTTACGGAGGCCTCGGAACATGAACACCTAGTCCGGCAGAAGGAATATCCGACGGAGAGGTAATTCAATGCCCAAGAATTTAATAGCTCATAATCAATGGAAAACGAGATATTCGGTCCAGTCGCCACCATCGGAGTGGCACGACCTTAAAACAGACCTAATAAGACAGCAAGGTGATAATGGAATAACGAGAATGAAAGGAGAAACCAACATTAATTACTCTACCCATTTCAATTATAAGATATCAAGAACGGTGATCATGGAGGAATAATCATGAAGAAGATTAACTTAGATCATTAAATTCCATTTTCATAGTTAACAGTGTGATATTTAACAAAAAGTCCTACAAGTAAGTTATATAACATGGATTAACAATGCATAACACGCTGTAATCAAATGAACAACACAGGGTAGAAAACGGTCGCAGAGCAGACCGCCAGAAGCCTAAAACGGTCAAGGGTAAAGCCGCTTAGCCTAGTTAGCGGTCAAACTTACGGCCGCTAGATCAACAGTGCAAAATAGGGTCCTTGCGATCTATCGGGCGACCGCTAGACACATAAGCGGTCTATTGGGAGACCGTTAAGCTCAGCGTAGCCCTAATAACAAGCAAATGGTCTGTCGCGGGGCCGCTAGACCATGCAAACGGTCTATTGTGCGACCACTTGACGCCTGGCGGTCCCTGGAATGACCGTTTTGTTCAACACGAACCCAGAACATAGAAACGCAAGACACCGGTCCAATGAAAGCAAGATTAAAACATGAACATAGCATGAAAATTAGGCTATTTACTACCAAAATGTAGGTAACTTAAAAACACACATCATGGCATGCTCAATTTAAAGATTGCACTAAGATTTCTTGTTCTAACCTAAACAAAAGTGAACGTGAGGAAAACCCTAATTTCATGCTCTACATAAAACTAGGAATATGCATGATATAGATAGCTAAAATTGGGCAAAATAGGTTCAAAAGAAAGCTAAGGATGAGATCTAGCTATCCATGTTATTTAATTAGATTGGGCCTGAGAGAAACCTACCTTAATCAAGGAAGAGAAGGGAAGACGCGCTCGCCAGAACCCAAATACACGCCGCCACCAAACGCCCAAATTCACCTAGGTTCGGCAACGATAGCCCGCGCCACCAGTTGGAGAAGTAAATAGGGGCCTAGGGCTACTAAAGCCCTCAATTTATAGCGTCCAAGGAGGATTCTAGAGGTCGAATTGGACTCAAGAGTCCAAGGATGGAAAAGCGATGAAAATCTCGCAACTTGATCAAATCCACGCTGTCGCCGCCGCTGGAAGGCTCTAGAGTCTAGGGTTTCGAAGGCAAAATGGGCCTCTAGAGTAGATCTAACCATTGGGCCTGGTTTGGACTCGATTGATTAAGAATCGGGCTCCAATTTGGTCGTTTAAGATTGGCCTCTTAAAATAACGGATTTGACCATTAATTCCTTAATCCAGCCTAATTAAATTTTTATTAGGGGTCAGCCCAGTTGACATTATTGCTAAACACTTCGTTCTCTACAAGAATATAATTTTTCCATATTTTTAGAAATTAGTCAAAACTTTGGTCTACGGGTGAAATTCAATTAATTGATTTATACCTATTAAATTCAAATAATCGTAGAAAAATCCGATTGCATCTTGAAATATGAAATTCTTTTTATGATGATTGTAGAAAAATAATTATTTTTTATTGATATAATTTGGCCACTTTCAAAATAAATAATATTCTTTAACTAAGAAAATTTTTGAAGTCATTAAATAGCAAGTTAATAGCTTTAATCCGTTTTAATATATCTTACGTTAAATTAATGATTCGATTAGTCATTCTTATTTTTACAAAATTAGATTCCCTTTTCTTTTCGCATGATTTTCATTTATTTCTATTTATCACATTTTATTCTAATACATATTTCAAAATTTTACTTTTATATTTTATTATTTAACCGGGGTGTTACATCCTCCCCCACTTCAAGGAATTTGATCCCCAAATTCATCGATCGCCATTAGCTATTCGAATAGTTAAACTAAGATGATCTTACATATTCAAAATAACATGGTAATCATGCAACTAATGGAATGCAAAAGAATTTTAACTATAGTTAAGGACGAGGGAGAACGATACCTTATATAAAATTCTTCATTTGATAGAAATCAGTTCCAATTCTCCTTGGCCCAGTTTGATAACAGATTAGGATAAATAATCCGAGGTGGGCCCGGATGAGTTATTTCTTGGGTTTTATCTTTTTTCAGTTTGATAACTTATTCTTACCTTGAGAATAACTCATTCCATGTGAAATGGTAGAATGAGTTGTTCCTAGAATAAGGGCCTTAACCCTAACCGACCTCAAATAACTTAACCCTGCTACCAAACTTGATTAAGGATAAGTAGGCAGAATAACTCATCCTATTCTCCCCTTATTCTGTTATCAAAGTGGCCCCTTGTGTTTTTGCTTGTGGTAATAGCTTAGGGTAATTAGCCATTATATGATCTTTATTTCCGCAACGAAGACACGCTCCGCTCCTTCGCCAGCACTCCTTGATTAGATGACCAAATTTGTGACAGTGAAAATATTTCATTTATGAAAGGTTATTCTTTTTCTTCTTATTACTTCGAATTTCTTTACGACGGACTTGCCACCTTTTAACGGAACTGGATTTTAGCTTACTCGTGGACCCTCTCGCTTTCATATCAAAGGGAGCTTAAATACCTGCAAAATAGTTATAAGGTTAAAACTTTTATTACCCTTACACGTTGTGCTACGTAATCTTATACATATTTTATTACTTAACCCGAAGCACTATCCAATCTCACCAGGTGACAAAAGGGATGACAAGGATTACACGACCTATTACTTAGGGTAACCTATACTTATGGACAAGAACCTATGACTTAAAGAACCGAGGCTCTGATATCACTTCTGTCACATCCCGAACCGATAGCAGCGGGAAGCGATGCTCGGAACGTGGCAGCGAAACAGTCATGATAGATAGAGCAGAAAATAAATAAACATAATAAATAATATTCAAACACATGGAGGCCATTAATTTGAGAAAAATATATAGTTTTATTGATATTTGGAAATTGAATTACACATTTGACTCAATTTATAATAACAGACTCAAATAGAAGAAATAAAGAAGAGAAAATAGCAAGACCCACTAACTAACTAGACTCAAGAAAATAAAAAGACTCGGGTCTCAAGGCTGCAGGTTCACTCGATCACGCTGACCCGATCCCAATTGCAAGCGTTCCATCTACCGCGTTACCTGAAAAGGATGGAAGTAAGGGGGGTGAGCGAAAAGTTCAGTAGGAATTACACTCTATCATCAGGCAAATTTAAGTAATTAATCATTTTCAAGAATGTATAAATAATGCGAGAAACTCAAGTAAAGCAAACTAAGCAACCAACAAGATCAGAAGATAATCGATAGATAAATGGAAAGGAATATTGCACGTCGAGATATCAAGCACCATTAACAAGAATTTTTCAATGAATGGCCATTTCAAGTCAAGTCAAGTCAAGTCGAGTCATGTCACGCAAGCAAGTATTTCACGCTTTCAAGTAAGTATAGCAAGTATCACGAGAGTGTGGAATGTCATAGACTCAACACGCTAGATAGCACTCGGTGACAATGCCACACCTAGTCATTCACCTCCCTGGGGTACAAGAACACTTCGGGTGCTCCTACCAGGACCAGACTGGGCCCTTAAATATGATTGCTGTAACGACCCAGAGTTCAGGATACCGATATACCGATAACATCGATACACCGATACCAAGAACTGGGGAAGTCACCCAAGAGGCTGATGAGGCCCCTGAAGGGTTAGTAGAAAAGTGCTGAGGGGTATGCATAACGAATTGGAATTTAGAACGCGCAAATTACAATTAAGCATTAAAAATAACACAAGTGCGGAAGCAAATCAAAATAACCAGAGTGATATATATATACTAGTCCAAATAAACCAAAGTACTAGTCCAAAAGGTACAACTACACGGGGCATACCCCGGCAAAAGTACAAGCAAGCCTCAGAAGGCGTCTCGACTAAAGCTGGCAGCTAGACACGGTCTCCAAAATGGCTCACGAAGCACCGGGAGACGACGGGCGCGGCTCACCTTAAAGGAGAAAGGGTGAGTCACAGCCAGACTCAGTAGGGGTCACGCGGATCCCTACCTCGCACTAAACAAGCATACATGCATAAATAACGGCAAATAGAGCATGTATTTAAATAAGCTAACTGGTAATGGCATGAATAACTACTCAAGTAAAGCTGTAAACTCTAACTAAGCAAGTATAACAGCTAACGCATGCCAAAGCTAAGTAAATGCAAGCGATTAAGACTAAATCTACCAAAATAGGATGAGCCTTAACTAATCCAAACAACAAGGAAGGACAACCACTGGAGCAGAAACCAGAAGCGTCCACTGACGACTTACACTGCATCTCAAGCACTCGCAGTCGGCAAAGCGACAAGCTAAGCGCGTAAACAGTACCAAACCAAGTGACGAGTCGGAGTGGCACCCGTCGGTGTCAGTCCACAGTCTCCGACCACGTGTGCACACACTGACTCTAGCCTGAGCCAGGCCCTCTAGCTAGTTTTCTCCCTTGGTAGGACGCTACCATTGGCTGGGAGCCCACGGAACTAGCTTACAAACCGTGCATGGGAAACACACCCCTCCGCCATCCTCAAGCGGGTCGGTACTCAACAGACCTTAGGGCAACAACAGTGGCTCCATTGCATGGAAAGAAAAGCTACTCTATTGGTATAAGAAACATGCCACTGAATACTAAAATAATATAAACATGGCACATATATATTATGGAACGCATAACGAGAAGGCTGGGAACATATCAAAACCTACAGGCAAACGGCGGTCGTCTGCCCATGCGTTACTGGCAAGCGACGGTGGGGGACTGGCGTGTTACATCCGAAGCGACGCGTCAGTGTCCCGCTGTTACTTCCACCAGAGTTCCAGCTCAAACGACCCAAGAGGGGAGTGACGGTGGGGGCCCAGCGCGTTACTTCGTAACGACGCGTTGGATCACCGCCGTTACTTCCACCCGAGGCCGGAAATCAACGAACAGTATTCAAAACCGATAGCAGGCGAAGCGACGCCCTAACCCAGGCGCGTCGGACCGAAACGACGGCCGGCCGACTGGCCGTCGGGCGCACCGCCTGACCGGGTCAACGTAAAACTACGCACGAGTAACGGATGGGGCTCCTACCGTTACTCTCCAAATAACACGCCCACGTTGGGCCGTTGTTTGGAATTAACGCGTCCACTAAGGACCGTCAGGTGTGTGACGGTTCCTGGCAGGACCGTCACACCACCTGGAACACGGGCGGGTTCGATTTGAAAACCGAGGCCCTCCGGACGATAGAAATCGTCGGGTAACGCCGTGAAAACCTGTAACCTGCCAAACCATACATGCTATACAACACAACCAAGCTTAAAACACCCGCATGCATCACCCCAAGCCCATTAAACGGCTAAATTACTCGTTTACACTAAAAATGGGAAAATGACCACAAGCATACAACGGGAAGCCTAAGCAACGAAATGAACTACAGGGAATGCTCCTAGTGAGCTCAGGATTCCATCCCCCTACCTCTTGCAAGCCGAGACGGGCGAAAAGGCCGCATGCACCGAGGTAGGCTCACCGGGCCTTCAAGCTCCACCCCGCTCCCACGATCACCGAACCGTGCCGAAATGGGTACCCACGCGTTCCTCTCGACACGAGGAATCCACCGGCGCCATCCACGCCTCAATCCGACGCCGTCTCGCCCGCGTTCCCTAAGGAGGAGAGAGGGGCGATCGCAAGAGGAGAGAGAGAGCGTGAGGGTGAATGAGAGATCGACGGGGAGAGAGAGAGAGGGTGAGAGGTTAAAAGAAAATAAAAAAGAAATTAAAATATATATAATATAATTATTATATATATTAAAATCTTATTAATCTCTACTAACCCTCAAATAAATCCGGAAAAATACCAGAGAAATTTCTAAAAATCTAGGAATATAGCCGAAAATTCCAGAACAAATAATAGAACAAAATCCATTAAGGATCCATTAAGGCACGGGTCTTACAGTCCCTCCCTCCTTATAAAAAATTTTGCCCTCGAAATTTTACAGCAACAGAAAAGGAGGAAACTGAGAAAGGACATATACCTCACTAGAATAAGAAAGGAAAAAGCAGACGCATCTCATCTTCATGCTCCCAAGTAGACTCATTACCAGAGTGATGCTGCCAAGCAACTCTTACCAGAGGAATAACCTTATTTCTCAACCGCTGCTCACGACGGTCTTCAATTTTGATAGGAAATTCTGGCGTGGACAAATCAGCAGTCACTTCAGGCCAAACTGAATCATCGAGAACATGAGAAGCATCTGGCACATATTTCCTCAACTGAGACACGTGGAATACATCATGAATAGCTTGCATAGCCGCTGGCAATTGCAGACGATAAGCCACCAGACCAATAGCTTCAATAATCGGAAAAGGGCCAACATACCGCGGACTAAGCTTTCCACGCTTCCCGAATCTGGAAACACCTTTCATCGGAGATATTTTAACAAACACCCTATCTCCAGGCTCAAATTGTAGTGGACGTGTGCGCTGATCTGCATAACTTTTCTGTCGACTCTGAGCCGTCAACAATCTCTGCCTGATCAGACGAACCACATCAGAACATTGCTGCACCATGTCAGGCCCTGTCAACAATCTATCCCCAACATCAAACCAGTTCAGAGGAGTTCGACAAGGATGACCATAAAGTGCTTCATAAGGAGCCATTCCAATACTGGTGTGAAAACTGTTATTATAAGCAAATTCAACCAGTGGCAAATACTGACTCCACGAACCCTGCCAATCAAGGCAACACAATCTCAGCATGTCTTCCAGAGTCTGAATAGTCCTCTCTGACTGTCCATCCGACTGAGGGTGATACGCTGAACTGAAAGCTAACTCAGTGCCCAAAGCTTTCTGGAAACTACGCCAGAAGCCGGAGGTAAAACGTGGGTCACGATCTGACACAAGTGAAACAGGCACTCCATGCAGTGGCACGATCTTCTGCACATACAGCTCGGCCAACCTCTGCACATTCCAAGTAACTTTAATCGGCAATAATCTGGCGGTTTTAGTCAATCTGTCGACAAGCAACCAGATGCCATCAAAACTTTGAGAAGTCCGAGGCAAACCCACCACAAAATCTGTAGTAACATGGTCCCATTTCCACATCGGAATCTCTAACGGCTGAAGCAAACCACCTGGCTTTTGATGTTCGGCTTTAACTAACTGACAAGTCAAGCACTTAGGAACAAACATAGCCACGCCTTTCTTCACACCTGGCCACCAGAACTACTTCTTCAAATTCTGATACATCTTGGTGACACCCGGATGAATAGCAAAACGGGAACCATGGGCCTCACTCAAAATCTCATTCCTCAAATCATCATCAGCGGGAACATACCATCTGCCCTGGAAACTGACAACCAGCTCATCATCAAATTCCACATCATATCTCGATATAACACGAGCCAAATCAGAATCAGCCTGCTGGGCCTCTTTAATCTGCTGATATAAAGCTGAACCCAAAACCAAGGTAGCACAAACTGCCATCTTCGGATCAGCTGGAAATTCTGCACTGAATGCCTCGCTCAGAAGCCGTTCCCATAATTTCCATTCATGAAGCAACAAATGACTGACCTGTACTTTCCTGCTCAGAGCATCAGCCACGACATTCATTTTACCTGGCTGATAGGAGAGTGTAAAGTCAAAGTCTTTCATGAATTCCATCCATCGACGTTGCCTGATATTCAAATCTTTCTGAGAGAATATATACTGTAAACTCTGGTGATCAGTAAAAATCTGAAACTTCTCACCATACAGATAATGTCTCCAGATTTTTAAGGTAAAAATAACTGCAGCTAGCTCCAGATCATGAGTGGGATAATTCTCTTCATGTCGTTTCAATTGCCGAGATGCATATGCGATAACCTTACCATATTGCATCAGCACTGCACCGAGACCTACTCGAGAAGCATCAGTACAAACCAGAAAACCACCCGAGTCGGAAGGCAAAGTCAACACAGGAGAAGAAGTCAATAGCCTTTTTAATTCAACAAAGCTAGCCTCACACTGATCCGACCAGACAAAAGGTACATCTTTACGAGTCAGTCTAGTCATCGGGGCTGCAATCTTCGCAAAGTCTTGAATGAACCTGCGGTAATACCCAGCCAAACCTAAGAAGCTTCTTATCTCAGACACAGACTTCGGCCTCTGCCAATTCAAAACGGCATCAATCTTTGCAGGGTCCACTGCCACTCCATCACCAGAAATCACGTGACCAAGAAAATGAATTTCCCGAAGCCAGAATTCACATTTACTGAACTTCGCAAAAAGCTCGTGATCCCTTAGAGTCTGCAGAACGATCCTCAAATGCTGCACATGATCTTCATCAGAGGCATAATAGATCAGAATATCATCCACAAAGATCACCACGAAATGATCAAGAAATGGACGAAAGATACGCTGCATTAGGTCCATAAAAGCTGCTGGGGCATTAGTCAAACCAAACATCATAACCAGAAATTCAAAGTGACCATATCGAGTGCTGAAAGCTGTCTTCTCCACATCGGATTCCCGGATTCGCAATTAGAAGTAGCCAGACCGGAGATCAATCCGTGAAAAGACAGTAGCAGACTGTAATTGGTCAAATAAATCATCAATCTTGGGAAGCGGATACTTATTCTTGATAGTCACATGATTCAACTGCCTGTAATCAATACAAAGTCTCAAGCTTCCATCTTTCTTTTTCACAAACAGCACCGGGGCACTCCACGGAGAAAAACTGGGGCGAATATAACCTTTTTCCAGTAACTCTAGTAGTTGTGCATGCAGTACTTTCAATTCAGCTGGAGCCATTCAGTACGGTGCCTTTTCTAAGGGGCCGGTACCTGGAATTAGTTCAATCACCATCTCTATCTCTCGCTCTGGGGGCAAGCCTGGCAACTCGTAAGGAAATACATCAGGGAACTCACAGACAATAGGAATATCACAAACATCCCGTTGTGGTTCTTCAACAACAACCACTGAAGCAAGGAATCCATGGCAACCTGCACTAAGCAACC
Organism: Amorphophallus konjac; assembly: GCA_022559845.1. NCBI lineage: Eukaryota > Viridiplantae > Streptophyta > Magnoliopsida > Alismatales > Araceae > Amorphophallus > Amorphophallus konjac. The sequence continues at coordinate 63,478,766 of CM040123.1, read as the reverse complement.
TATAGGCTCGAATAGCAGAAATAATCATACGAGAAGATCGGGATCGAATACCTTGGAAATAAAAGGTTGATTTTCCCTGTGGCTGAAAATAGACTTTCTTCGATCTGCAATCAACCACAGCTCCATAATGCTCCAACCAATCCATTCCCAGAATAACATCATAATCTGCCAGCTACAACGCATACAATCTCGCCGGCAACTGGTGATTATCAATCATCACAGGAGACTCTTCCAGGCACAAAGGTGTAACCATGAAATCTCCAGAAGGCAATTCAACAAATAACTCACAAGACATCTCAGAAGTCGGTTCCTCAATACATGCCATGAAATCCTCAGAAATAAAAGAGTGAGAAGCACCAGAATCAAATAAGACACAAGCTGAATGACCATAAAGCATAGTCGTACCTTCAACCAGATGGGACGCAACAGCATCAGCTCTAGTCAAATTAGAAACCTTGCCTTTCTGCTTCTTAGAACCAGCTGAAGATTGCTGAGAAGACGCCGACGCTTGAGAGTAAAATTGTTGTTGAGCTTGCGGTGCAGGAGGTCTGAACTGCGATTGCTGAGGTTGAGAAAACTGAGAAGCTTGCAATTGTTTCAGTCTCAGCGGGCAATCCCGAACCACATGACCAGGCTGGTCACAACGGAAACACACCACAGGGAGAGAGCACGGCTGGCCCTTGTGATCACCACCGCATCTCCGACACGTCCATGGCTGACTGACAGCTGAGCTCTGCCGAGTCTGAGAAGAAGGTGCTATCGACAGCTGAACAGAATATGTACCGGATGGCTGCTGGAAAAACTTCTTCTTCTTGAACCTTTTGAACTTGGGTTTGGAAGGAGAGGAAGAACCACTAACCTCTGACTGGACCGAGGGGACACCTGGCACCGGCGGTCGGTAAGTCTATTGCGACTGAGCTACCGGCTGCACTGACCCTTCCTGAGGATATCCACCTGGTCTCGTCATCTCCAGCTCAAGTGCCACAGCTGTCTGGCACGCACTGTCCAAATTCGCAACACGACTGGCAATGAGGGGCATCTTCAACTCGGGCCTCAAACCTCGCAAGAATTGCTGGGTTTTCAAAGCTTCACTGGCCAGCACATGGGGTGCATACTGATCCAATTCCATAAACTTACATACTGCCATGCGTCAGCTCCATAAATTGATACATCTTCGCCATTTGTAAACAGGCAGGAGTGTAGGCACGCTCGAAAGCAGCTGCGAACTCTGCCCATGTGATCTGCCGAAGAGGTCTTGAATGAAAGGCAATCTGCCACTCGGCTTTCCACCACGAAATGGCCGTACCCTGGAGTTGAAAAGCAGCAAGCATAACTTTTTCATCTTCAGCACATTCCATCGAGACAAACACCCGCTCGATCGCATCCAACCATTGCCTTGCCACTTCTGGATCAGCTTGACCATCGAAAGCAGGCAGATTGAACATCAGGAATTCTTTCAAAGCCTTGCCTCGACTGCCATGCACTTCAACAGGAGGAACAACAATCGGCCCTGGAGGAGGAACAACTGGAACAGCTGGAACTGCAGGAGGAGGTGCAGAACCACTATCTTCCCGGGGCGCATCTCGAGGAACACGTCGAGGTCTTCCTCGACGAGGCGGCATAATTACTCTGCCGAGAACACAAAACAACAGCAAAAACCATCAATCACGCAGAAAACACCCTATGCCAGCAATAGACGACTACAGGACTAGCTCTGGACAAAGCACAAATTTCAATTCCTTATACAATTCCTCAAACAACGCTCTGATACCAACTGTAACGACCCAGAGTTCAGGATACCGATATACCGATAACATCGATACACCGATACCAAGAACTGGGGAAGCCACCCAAGAGGCTGATGAGGCCCCTGAAGGGTTAGTAGAAAAGTGCTGAGGGGTATGCATAACGAATTGGAATTTAGAACGCGCAAATTACAATTAAGCATTAAAAATAACACAAGTGCGGAAGCAAATCAAAATAACCAGAGTGATATATATATACTAGTCCAGATAAACCAAAGTACTAGTCCAAAAGGTACAACTACACGGGGCATACCCCGGCAAAAGTACAAGCAAGCCTCAGAAGGCGCCTCGACTAAAGCTGGCAGCTAGACACGGTCTCCAAAACGGCTCACGAAGCATCGGGAGACGACGGGCGCGGCTCACCTGAAAGGAGAAAGGGTGAGTCACAGCCAGACTCAGTAGGGGTCACGCGGATCCCTACCTCGCACTAAACAAGCATACATGCATAAATAACGGCAAATAGAGCATGCATTTAAATAAGTTAACTGGTAATGGCATGAATAACTACTCAAGTAAAGCTGTAAACTCTAACTAAGCAAGTATAACAGCTAACGCATGCCAAAGCTAAGTAAATGCAAGCGATTAAGACTAAATCTACCAAAATAGGATGAGCCTTAACTAATCCAAACAACAAGGAAGGACAACCACTGGAGCAGAAACCAGAAGCGTCCACTGACGACTTGCACTGCATCTCAAGCACTCGTAGTCGGCAAAGCGACAAGCTAAGCACGTAAACAGTACCAAACCAAGTGACGAGTCGGAGTGGCACCCGTCGGTGTCAGTCCACAGTCTCCGACCACGTGTGCACACACTGACTCTAGCCTGAGCCAGGCCCTCTAGCTAGTTTTCTCCCTTGGTAGGACGCTACCATTGGCTGGGAGCCCACGGAACTAGCTTACAAACCGTGCATGGGAAACACACCCCTCCGCCATCCTCAAGCGGGTCGGTACTCAACAGACCTTAGGGCAACAACAGTGGCTCCATTGCATAGAAAGAAAAGCTACTCTATTGGTATAAGAAACATGCCACTGAATACTAAAACAATATAAACATGGCACATATATATTATGGAACGCATAACGAGAAGGTTGGGAACATATCAAAACCTACAGGTAAACGGCGGTCGTCTGCCCATGCGTTACTGGCAAGCGACGGTGGGGGACTGGCGCGTTACATCCGAAGCGACACGTCAGTGTCCCGCCGTTACTTCCACCAGAGTTCCAGCTCAAACGACCCAAGAGGGGAGTGATGGTGGGGGCCCAGCGCGTTACTTCGTAACGACGCATTGGATCACCGCCGTTACTTCCACCCGAGGCCGGAAATCAACGAACAGTATTCAAAACCGATAGCAGGCTAAGTGACGCCCTAACCCAGGCACGTCGGACCGAAACGACGACCGGCCGACTGGCCGTCGGGCGCACCGCCTGACCGGGTCAATGTAAAACTACGCACGAGTAACGGATGGGGCTCCTACCATTACTCTCCAAATAACGCGCCCACGTTGGGCCGTTGTTTGGAATTAACGCGTCCACTAAGGACCGTCAGGTGTGTGACGGTTCCTGGCAGGACCGTCACACCACCTGGAACACGGGCGGGTTCGGTTTGAAAACCGAGGCCCTCCCGGACGATAGAAATCGTCGGGTAACGCCGTGAAAACCTGTAACCTGCCAAACCATACATGCTAAACAACACACCCAAGCTTAAAACACCCGCATGCATCACCCCAAGCCCATTAAACGGCTAAATTACTCGTTTACACTAAAAATGGGAAAATGACCACAAGCATACAACGGGAAGCCTAAGCAACGAAATGAACTACAGGGAATGCTCCTAGCGAGCTCAAGATTCCATCCCCCTACCTCTTGCAAGCCGAGACGGGCGAAACGGCCGCATGCACCGAGGTAGGCTCACCAGGCCTTCAAGCTCCACCCCGCTACCACGATCACCGAACCGTGCCGAAATGGGTACCCACGCGTTCCTCTCGATGCGAGGAATCCACCGGTGCCATCCACGCCTCACTCCGACGCCGTCTCGCCCGCGTTCCTTAAGGAGGAGAGAGGGGCGATCGCAAGAGGAGAGAGAGAGCGTGAGGGTGAATGAGAGATCGACGGGGAGAGAGAGAGAGGGTGAGAGGTTAAAAGAAAAGAAAAAAATAAATTAAAATATATATAATATAATTATTATATATATTAAAATCTTATTAATCTCTACTAACCCTCAAATAAATCCGAAAAAATACCAGACAAATTCCTAAAAATCCAGGAATATAGCCGGAAATTCCAGAACAAATAATAGAACAAAATCCATTAAGGATCCATTAAGGCACGGGTCTTACAATTGCCTTGGCATTGATTTGTTTGGATCATAGATCCCACAAAATTTAGACATCCACGAATAAAAATGGCCAAGAGTTCCAAGATCAAGCTCATGTAATCAAGGTAAAATGTGTAAGACCATTGATTTTCTTGAGATTCCAACAATAAGCTCATTAATCGAGAGGAATAGTCATTTAAAGAAATGACTCTCAAATGGATAAATATCCACAATAGACCTAACAATAGGTCAAAATTCGAGGTACAATAGCCTAGTTAGGCTAGAGAAGCTCACACGTATCAAATCTATGAAATCATCAATTTTCAAAAAGTTAGAAGGTGAAACGGTCAGCAAAGGACCGCTAAGACAGGAACACGGTTTAATTAGGACCGCATGCACAAGAGAAACGGTCTAATCAGGACCGCATACAATTTACAACGGTCAACACCGGACCGTCCAGGTGGTATGACGTGCCCGAAAACACGAGTGACCAAGCCCAGGGAAAACGGTCCTGGACTGACCGCTAGACTAACCTAGCGGTCCAGAGAAGGCCGCTAAGGTCAGAAAATGGTCTGAACATGGCCGCAACCCTTACAGAACAGGGGCTGATCCAAAATCACAATTTCGGTCAATTAGGAGGGTTCAGGACTTAAGGTACAACCCGCCCGGCTTCCTAGTGGGAATCCCAGGCTTGTAGGGGCTTATGGAGGCCTCGGAACATGAACACCTAGTCCGGCAGAAGGAATATCTGACAAAGAGGTAATTCAATGCCCAAGAATTTAATAGCTCATAATCAATGGAAAATAAGATATTCGGTCCAGTCGCCACCACTGGAGTGGCACGACCTTAAAACAGACCTAATAAGACAGTAAGGTGATATTGGAATAATGAGAAGGAAATGAGAAACTAACATTAATTACTCTACTCATTTCAATCATAAGATATCAAGAACGATGATCATGGAGGAATAATCATGAAGAAGATTAACTTAGATCATTAAATTCCATTTTCCTAGTTAACAGTGTGATATTTAACAAAAAGTCCTACCAGTAAGTTATATAACATTAATTAACAATGCATAACACGCCGTAATCAAATGAACAACATAGGGTAGAAAACGATCACAGAGCAGACCGCCAGAAGCTTAAAACAGTCACGGGTAAGGCCGCTTAGCCTAGTTAGCGGTTAAACTTACGGCCGCTAGATCAACAGTGCAAAACAGGGTCCTTGTGGTCTATCGGGTGACCGCTAGACACATAAGCGGTCTATTGGGAGACCGTTAAGCCCAGCGTAGCCCTAATAACAAGCAAACGGTCTGTCACGGAGCCGCTAGACCATGCAAACGGTCTATCGTGCGATCGCTTGACGCCTGGCGGTCCCTGGAACGACTGTATCGTTCAACCCGAACCCAGAACATAGAAACGCAAGACACCGGTCCAATGAAAGCAAGATTAAAACATGAATATAGCATGAAAATTAGGATATTTACTAGCAAAACGTAGGTAACTTAAAAACGCACATCATGGCATGCTCAATTTAAAGATTGCACTAAGATTTCTTGATGTAACCTAAACAAAAGCGAACGTAAGTAAAACCCTAATTTCATACTCTACATAAAACTAGGAATACGCATGATATAGATACCCAAAATTGGACAAAATAGGTTCAAAAGAAAGCTAAGGACGAGATCTATCTATCCATGTTATTTAATTAGATTGGGCCTGAGAGAAACCTACCTTAATCGAGGAAGAGAAGGGAAGACGCGCTCGTCGGAACCCTAATACACGCCACCACCAAACGTCCAAATTCACCTAGGTTCGGCCACGATAGCCCGCGCCACTAGTTGGAGAAGCAAATAGGGGCCTAGGGCCGCTAAATCCCTCAATTTATAGCATCCAAGGAGGCTTCTAGAGGTCGAATTGGACTCAAGAGTCCAAGGAAGGAAAAGCGCCGAGAATCTCGCAACTTGATCAAATTCACGCCGCCGCCGCCGCTGGAAGGCTCTAGAGTCTAGGGTTTCGAAGGCAAAATGGGCCTCTAGGGTAGATCTAATCATTGGGCCTAGTTTGGACTCGATTGATTAAGAATTAGGCTCCAATTTGGTCGTTTAAGATTGGCATGTTAAAACAACGGATTTGGCCATTAATTCCTTAATCTAGCCTAATTAAATTTTTATTAGGGGTCGGCCCAGTTGACATTATTGCTAAACACTTCGTTCTCTACAAGAATATAAGTTTTTCATATTTTTAGAAATTAGTCAAAACTTTGGTCTACGGGTGAAATTCAATTAATTTGATTTATACCTATTAAATTCAAATAATCGTAGAAAAATTCGATTGCATCTTAGAATATAAAATCTTTTTATGGTGATTGTCAAAAAATAATTATTTCTTTTTATTGATATAATTTGACCACTTTCAAAATAAATAATATTATTTAATTAAGAAAATTATTGAAGTCATTAAATAGCATGTTAATAGCTTTAATCCGTTTTAATATATCTTACGTTGAATTAATGATTCGATTAGTCATTCTTATTTTTACAAAATTAGATTCTCTTTTCTTTTCACATGCTTTTGATTTATTTCTATTTATCACATTTTATTCCAATATATATTTTAAAATTTTACTTTTATATTTTATTATTTAACCGGGGTGTTACAGCACCGTTAACCATGGTCAGTCGGTCATAGGGAACCACCTTTCAATGCACGCCCAGCTTTTTGCAGTTTTTAATAAAAGGGGAAGGAATGAGGACCTCTAACCAATGGTTTTAAACATCCCTTTAATGCTGAACTAGCAATGTCTAAACCAAAATCTAAAAAAAGTTGAATATTTACTAACCAAAATCTAAAAAAATTGAATATTTTCATAATTTCAAACAAAAAATCAAAAATTTCCAACACTCCATAAATAAAATAAAAAATTTGAATATTTTCCAAAACACACAAAAAATTTGCATACTCCAAAAATCAAAAAAAATGTATTTTTTGATGGTGTTATTTTACAGGGACATTTTTTTTTGCAAGGACCATGAATTTGGGGAGAGTCATCTCCACTCATTGCTATCAAACTTTCGATTGGATTTGCCACGTTGGGCATTGATTGGATATCATTCCCAAATTTTTCTAAGTATGACTCCTGTTGATTCCATTGGTTCACTCCTGCCACTAGGCATTACTCCAAACTTGATCATGATTTATTCAATTCCAAATCTTGTGATTGGCCGAGTTGCCATCCTCATGATAAATAACAAATGATGATGTTTTGCATGCTTCATGTTTCAATGCAACTTATGCTATCCATGCCATTGAATGCTATGCTTCAACTCATGCTTTTTATGCTTTACCCTCTTATGATATTAATGTCCGATACATGCTTGAATGCTTCGATATGCTTGATGATGCCTTGGTTCATGCTTAAACTACTTTATTTGCTTTATCATTCATGATATTTCGGCTAATGAATTTTTTAGCGCAAGAAAAGAAGCTCTTGGTCCCACCGTCTGGGCATCATCATCCAAGTCCCACGGTACTTGCACTGAATTTTCTTAGTCCCACCATGCTTATTGCTCACCATCTCCATGTATGCATTTCTACTATGTGTTATCTATGCTATTAAATTATGTCAAGGACCTTGTGGCTTTGGTAAATCTGGAATTTGAGTTTCCCTTCATCAAAAATAATGATGATTCCAGAGGAATCTTAGTCATACGGATAGGCCATTGAGCCGTCCAAGACTGGGGACGATGGTTCCCTTTTGCGAGTTGGTGCGCGGATAAACGGGCTTCGGCTTAGTATCGGCTCACGAAATCGGTTTCTTGACTCAGTCTGGACAGCTTAACAATATTATCCTTGATTATCTTATATTTTCATTTATTTTAATTTTCCCTTTAAACCCAGCATACATGCATGTAGGATCTTGAATTAACCAGGAAAAATCATTCTATTAATCATTTTGAAGGTCAAATTGATCCTTAATATTTCAAAGATAAGAGATATTCCACGCCGAATTGTGTCCTCGGTTCACCTTGTTGTCATTTTGGACTATTTCCTTGAAAACTCCTTTGTTTGGATTTCCATCTCTCGTTCAATTCCTTTTCCTTTGATCCACCTTGGCTGCAGCACGTCCAAATTGGTTGGTAACCGCTCTCCAATGGTGAAACCTATAGGTTTGTGACCTAGGGTACTTCCACCGCGCTGGAAGTTGATCGCTCTTTTATCTCTTTCGTGCCTGCGTGCACACTCCTCCCTTTATCCAAGCAATTGTTTATTTCATTGAACTTCCCAAGATTGCTTCATTACGAGCTTTTGACCCAATTCCTATCAATGATGTTAATCGCGTGTTCTCATCACACCGTGACATCTACTTTTCAGTTCGCTCTCACTTCATTCCATTCCATTCCACGCCGCTTCACTACATTTCATTCCATTCCACTATGTGTCACTCCCTTGCAACGTAGACGCCAAGGCGGGGCAGCTGTAGACACGCTAAAATTGATGTCATTTTGAGCATATCTCCTATCACGCGACGATGCCCCATTTGACCCTCAAATCGACTCATTTGAGTGATTTTCTTATTTTTTTGGATTATCCAACTTTCCCCAGCTTTCCCACATATTTTCCTATTTTTCCATATTTTTTTGAGGTTTTTCTCCATTTTTTAATGGGCTTCTTTAAATAGTGGCTGCCCGGAAGGGCACTATTTCTTTAAATAGTGGCTGCCCGGAAGGGCGCTATTTCTTTTAAACAGATTTAAGCTGATTTTCAAAATAGTGGCAGCCTGGCTGACTCTATTTAACTAAATAGTGGCTGCCCGGAAGGCGCTATTTCTTTAAATAGTGGCTGCCCAGAAGGGCGCTATTTCTTTTTTCAGATTATTTGAAATAGAGACTCCTCGAGAAGTCACTAATTCATTGAATAGCGATCGTTCGGAAGGTCGCCAATTCTTTTTTTCATATTTTGAGCCAAACTCGAATTATTTCTCATTCCATGACTTGTGGAAGGTCGCTTATTCATTAAATAGCGCCCGTGTGGGAAGTCGCCATTTTCCTTGCCATATTTTAAGTCCTAATCTGTCTCGAAATACTTCCAAAATGGCAGCACTCCGCGTGGGCGCCCTTTTAAATAGCGACCACTGAGTGGTCGCCATTTCTTTCAGAGATCTGGAACCCGACAGAACCTCCTTGTTTCCCTCTTTTGAGCTCCTTTTCACTTGGGAAAGGACTCCTAAGACTTTCTAAGGTTGAAGTGACATTTGCCTAAGGTTTATCTCTTGCTAAATCCAACTAAAACTGGTTTTCCTAATTTCCCTTAGAATTAAATCCGAATTTCAACCGTATAAATAGGACCCCTCTCTCCCTTGTGTTTAAGGTTGCTCAACAAAACTAAGGGGAGGTGCTGTTGGATTGGAGGCTCAAGGAGGAAGTCTTCCACATGTACCAAGGCTTCATCCTAGGAAGGCTCCCTCCCTATTGAAGATCTGAAGCCTCTTCTTCCTTGGAGCATTTTGAAGATCTCAAGCCCCCCCCCTTGCCATGGAGAAAAACCAATAAGCCTTTCTCTTCCTCTCTTCTCTTTATGTTGTTATCATAAGCATTGCATGCATCATTATTCTATCTCTTTCTTTTATTTCTTTCTATCCTAATATTGAGATCCCCACTTGTTCACTCTAGTACACCTCCAATTGTGCAACACTTGCACACCCCTTTTCATCATATCATCATTTTTTTACCTACCCTTTTACATAGGGGTTTAAGGGCCAACACCCAACAAGGTGTGTTCTAGTCCATGCTCTTCATTGTTTATATTTCTATTATGGATTTGATGCTACACACTTGGTTCTAATCCATATTTGTTTGTTGGTTATTTTCTTTATCTTTGCAAGGGTAATCTACACAAGAGAAACTCTCTTCATCGGCCGGCCGATAGCAAGAGAAGGTGCACTCACAATCTCCCCCGCATCCTTTTGAGGTATTTATATTCGCAATCCCTCCTATTTTTTATTGTTATATCTTTGAGGCCATCACGTCTCTGGCGATCACCTTTCCCCTTAGCATCCTACGCATGCTCCCCTTTTCTCCTCTTTCCCCTTCTTTTCTCATAATTCTTCTTAGTTTTCCTTAAGTGGATTTCTTAAGATCTACAGCTCATGCCTTGGGTTTTGAGTTGAAAATTTGCCTTATACATGTGTGAATGAATATCTTTCCTTAAATGAATATTTTTCCCTTGAAGCATTTTAGTCCCAAAGAGTGTTTAATCATGTAGGTCTATTGTCCCAATAGTCTTTGTGATGTCAAGGCAAAGCATGCCTAGAAGAATTGCAAAATAGGCAGGAAAGTATTACGCAAGTCGATAGATGTTTTCAAGTCAACTAAAGCCATATGATAAACCCACTTCAACTCATCTGAAGGTTTATAATAGGTCAGCACACACTCTGGAGCATCTCAGCTAAGCCTATTAGTCATTTGAAAAAGTAAATTTTGATATGTTAGCAAATGCACTACAAGTGTTCTATGGAATGTCGCTATGTTCAGAAATGCAGCAGAAGTGTACATGGCACATTTGATATGTCAGCAAAGGCCTAGTAGAAACCCATCTGAAGCATATGCTCACCAGCTCAAGTGAAGATGACCTATTTGGAAGTCAAGCTCAAGCCAGCGAAAGTCAACTGTGCAGGTAGTAGAATTCAGCAGCAACAACAGCATCAACTCAGCTACAACAAGGTCAAACTTCAAAGAAGCATCAGGTAGCAACCAAATTATATCAAGTAACCATTCTGCAACATCTGTTTGATGAAATGCCAACATGTCAATAAGCCAGCAACAACAGCACCAACAGCAGCTCAAGGCATGATATCTACATTTGTAGAAGCACCAGTGGGCCAGTAGCATCAGCAAGATAGAATTGCTTGAACTCAATTTTTCAGTTTGCTGTGCAAGCAACAGTAACCAAATGCCAGCAACCAAGGCTCTCTCTCTCTCCTGACATTTGAAGAGTGTGTCAATCTATCCAGGCAAAAACATCATCAGCAGCAAGGCTACATCAAGTGAGTCGACTTAGGAATCAAGAGTGAGTCGACGCAGATGCAACAATAGTAGCTTCCATGAAGAAGGCTGAGTCGACGCAGCCTATGAAACGGGGCAGTATGAGTCGATGCAATGAGCAATGAAGGCTCTGCTAGTGAAGAGTCTAACTCCTAGAGTCGACTCCCCTCAGGCAATCTTCTGTTTCTTCTTCTCAGACCAGAAAAGGGTCGACCCCCTCAAGCAAAGTGTCGGCCCCTGATCAACTTCCAAGGGCATACAGAAAGAACTTCATAAAAGGGTTGACCCCTTCTGTTAAACTCCATTGGAGCGAAACTTGCGAACCTAGCACGTGAGGCTGTCTTGGGCACAAACGTCCAAGTCCCAATCATTGAAAAGTACATGGCTCAATGGTCCAAGGTTCTAGAAGGACCTTTTGGCAGAGGATATTCTATCCTCATAGGTGGACCTATCACAAAAAGGGCTGGAAAAGGTTTTATCCGCAAAACACTCTACCTTGGGGAAGAAGCCTCCGCGGGCGTGTCCTGCGTGAAGGTGATCGACGGGCCAGTTAGTGGCCACTCTTCCTAGGATCTGGAGCCCTCTAATGATCTGGACGGCCCATACTTCCATCTCCTAAGATCAAAGGCTGAGATTAAATGTGCTGCATATAAAAAGAATATGTTATCCATCTGAGAAAGGTGGCGAGTCTATTTTTCACTGAAAGAAGTAGCTCGAAGATAAGCCCAGCTTGTCCAGAGAGATTAGAAAGAAGAACGAATAAGAAGAAAGGAATAGAAGAGGCTGCATAGTTGGAGAAGCTGCAAATAAGAAGAAAAATGAAGCTGCAAGTGTTATTGCTGGAGCTACGGAAGTTAAAGGAAGAGTTTGTTGAGTGCTTCCATTATCGATGGTGCCATAGAGAAAGCATCATCCATTGAAGAGAAAGAGGAGAAAGGAGAAGAGAAAGGAAAAAGAAGCTGGTGTGCTACTAGAGAGCAGAGTATCAGGTTTATTAGTCCAAATGCTTCATCAGAAGCCACTGAGCTTTCCTTCATCCTTATGTCTTATTATTTTTCATTTCTAAACTCTGAATCATACATTGGTGTGTGTATCTGTGCAATGTTTGCACAGGCTCAGATTGTATGAGCGTTCTTGTGCGTGTGTGTGTGCTACTGGGTTTCAGTCCCAGAGTAGTTGGGGTTTGTCCCCATGTGTGTGTGCAGGCGTCGTCCTGCATGTGTATTGGAGCGTGGCTCCATGTGTGGGGGGGGATTTATCCCCGTGCTGGTTTAACAGTAGTGAAGCCTCACTAAGTTGAGTGACGGGTGGACGTAGGGAGACCGGTGTGGTGCCAAGCCACTTTAAACATTGTTGTGCCTCTGTGAATGCGTGTGTCATCGCTCCATATCTTCTATCTCCCTTCACAGGTACATGTTAAACACACTACACACTAGTCGGTTGTTCGATGTGCACATTTACTGCAACACGCTCTTGATCTTCGCACACACGTTGTGAAGCTTAGTCTGTCTATCTGCTGTTTGATCGAACATCTCAACATACACCTTGAACGGTTTCATGTTAATCTGAACATATGTCTTTAGGTCTGAAGTGTTTGTATAGTTTCCGTTGTGTAGAGTCTTTGTTTCATATTGGACTTATATTTTTAGAGGGATCTATTCACCCCCCCCCCTCTATATCCATCTTCCTGCACTACGGGACCCAACACCATGAATGGGCAAGTGCGCAGCGAGTAATCCCCACGATCAAGGAGACGTTATTCCGTGATTTACGTCATTTCTCAGCCAAAGAACATCCAGCATCACCGTTGCGCCCTGTATAATTAAGTTCCCAGTGGGACCTAGAAGGAGGAGAGAAAGGAGGATACACACAGACACACCGAGAGAGAGGCCAGAAGATAACAAGGCAAGAAGGGAATGGGACATAGACCACATCGCCAGTAGGATAGCAGTGAGAGAGAGGTTCTCTCTCGGTTCTTCTTTTCCTGTCTCTCCAAGCGCTCTCCAAGCATCGTCTCCATGCTACAGGGTCTCCTCTTTCCCCCATTTCAACCCCTTCTCTCTTCATCCTTCTTCATGGCCCTCTCGTATAGTTCTGACTTAAGCATCAGAGAGGGTTGTCCCCTGGGATCACTCCCAAAGATCTTTCTGACACTGTTGTCTAGTGATTGTGAATTTTCTCATGTGGCCGATTGCCCTTCCCCAACAAATAAATGTTAAAGGTGTGGTACGAGGTCAGGGGAACATTTTTCTACCTCTACACAAACTATTACTCAACCTCTTCTGGCTTATTGGCTAGGTGTGGTACAAGGCCAGGGGAATATTTTTCTACCTCTACACAAACTATTACTCAACCTCTTCTGGCTTATTGGCTAAGAAACAGAATCTCTCTCTCTCTCTCTCTCTCTCTCTCTCTCTCTCTCTCTCTCTCTCTCTCTCTCTCTCTCTCTCTCTCTCTCTCTCTCTCTCTCTCTCTCTCTCCTATTTTCTCCGGAAAGGGTTCTCCACCCATGCTTTTATAGGTAGGGGAAGAAAGGTGTTACATCTAGTCCTTAAATTCTATTTAATACATATGTTAGATGTGAAGAGAGGAAACATCTCTGTAAGTTTGCAAATGTGGAACAATCCTCTACTTGATGCTGATTAAAATATACTCCATTGTGATTCAAAATTTAAATGCGTTTATTGCGGAGCATGTTCCCTATGTACGTAAGTATTCGTAATATATGTATTTTATATTTAACTGAGACTATACCTAATACAGTTGTCGAAGACCAATTTAGCTTTCTTTTTAGACAGCATATATTTTGTCCGCAATCAAATCCTGCCATTTTTGCATGAACTCTTTTGACCCAAGTAAATGTGTTTTGGACATGCATTCGAAACATTGATAGGCTAGAGAAAGGCAATCTCGTCCTCAATGAGTTGCTTTCCAACTGACATATATTCTCTATGTGAAAACGTTACATGTCGAACTCGGAAAACCCCTACAAGAATTGACACAAGACACAATCTCGAGAAAGAAGGTCTAGATACAACAGCTACTTGGATCTCTCAAACAGATAGACGTTAGAGAGAGTTTCAAGTCAAGCCATGTCTAACATGTAGCCAGTGAATATGGCTATAAATAGACTTGCTCTTTGTGAAGAAAAATGATTCTGAGTACAACATTGTCAGATCTAACGAAATGGAGCATTCAAATGTTGTTGGTTTTCCGGTCCTACCACATTCAAAATACATCATTGAACAGTTTATATTTAAGTGAGCTCGAGCCAAACAAACGAGCATTCAAGAGTTGGGTTACTGCGATCTTGTTGAATCCATAAAATCGCGATGTTAAGATACACAGATACACAGGTCCAGGGTCACAAGTATATGAACCACAACTCGTTTAACCAATACGGGATTATTATCCAAGGGACTATATATATCCAAATATTCCAACACTTCCCCTCACGGCCAAGATGGGCCGTGGACATTAATTGGGTGGAGATGACAAGATAAGAAATATATGGAGTTGGGTCAAGACCATACTCTGATACCATGTTGAATCCACAAAATCGTGATGTTGAGATATACAGGCCCAGGGTCATAAGCACATGAACCACAACTCATTTAACCAATACGGGATTATTACCCAGGAGACTATACCTAAATATTTCAACAGATCTTCGGTGCCATGCAAACATTCTTTCATTTCTTTATACGCTATTCTATTTTCTCCGTGTTGTTAGAGTCTATATTTATTGTGGATCAAACATTGTGTCTTTGTTGAGTCTTATATTGTCGGAGTGTAGTAAAAGATTAGAGGATTATTTGTGTAATACTACTTGTGGGCAGGCCCTAGTTGGTGTGGTGGACACCTGAACAAAACCCAACATTGTTGGTTACTAGACCTAAAAAAAATCAGTGAGCGTTGGTGTGTTAATCACTTGAGCAAAACTCAACAGTGTGCATGTTGATGTGCTGATCACCTGAGAAAAATCAGCATGTGTTGATGCGTTGGTCATCTGAGCAAAATCTAGTAGTGGTCAGTGAGCTGGTCACCTGAGGAAAGTCTACTTGTTAATGGTTATTGGAATTGATCAAAACCAATGTGTTGCTTGTGAGCAACAAGGTTTGTGAGCTGAAAGATTTTATCAGAACTTTGTGTACTTCTAGCGGGAAGTAGTGAAACCCTAGAAGTGGCCCAGATAGTAGTGGAATTTTTATCTAGAGTCTCTAGTGATTTGTTTTTAGCCTACTTGTTTATCTTTTTTACATCATTTGAATCTATAGAGTAGTCGTGATCATAATAATTTTTATTCATCATATTTATATGGCACTCTCATTCACCCCCCTCTCCCTCTAGGAAGCAACTATGCTACTAACCAGTGGTATCAGAGCTTTGGTTCTGCAGGAACAAATCTCGCGATCCAGAGCAAAAGTTCCAAAAAAACATAGCAGATATGGCCACCATCCAAGAAGGATAGTCAACCACTAAGCCTTCGCTCTTCAACGACAGTGATTAGCCTTACTGAAAAGTGAGGATGAAGGATTATGTCAAGGGACAGGTTATGATATGCATGGATGGTGATAGAAAACGGTGATCGGCTCATTACAAAGTCTTAAGAAGAATGAAGTTAAGTCAAAGAATGATATTATGGCATCACCGAATACCAAAGCACGTACTCTCATGTTTTGCGCACTATGAAGAGAAGAATTTGACTGTGTCTGCATGTGCTTTATGGCTAAAGAGTGACAAGCTCAAACTCACATATGAAGGTACATCTCATATGAAAGAGACCAAGATAAATATTCTTGTAACCTAGTACGAGCTGTTTAAGATGGAAGCTCACGAGTCCATTACTGATATGTTCATGCGTTCCACTAATGGGCATGTCTTAAAAATATAAAACACCATGCAGATTTTAGTCTGACTACTTCCACTACAGTACTTAACATGAATATCACAGCATAGTGGCTCCCATTGAACACCTTGTCACAAATTCTCACATCTAGTTTTTACAAGCTCCATGGAGATGTCATCGTCAATCTTTAATTAGACCTCATCGTCAATCTAGCTAAGACAACATTATCAATACAACAACATATCTTGCTCACTTTCCAAGCGCCATAGATATTAATCATCCCATGTTACTTGCTATCTTAATAGCAAGACAAATTATCCGTGTAAGAGGGTCAATTCATGGTATATGTGACACTTCCAGTGGTGTAAATAAACTATTCCATTTAAAGACAAACTTTGTAAAAGGAATAAATAGCATATAGTAAGTTAACTATAAACGTTTATTTTGATAACAACTTACACAGCTTTTTAGTTCCGTCAAATAGGCCTCTTTTGTGATTTGCTTGGTCAGTAGATCCGCAACTATAAGACTCGTAAAAATATGTCAGAGCACCACCGATCCTTTAGCTAGCAGATCTCTAATACAGTGGAATTGAATATCAATGTGTTTTGTCCTGTCGTAAGGGCCCTCAGCATAGGTCAGCACTAACTTGCTGTGTCACGCCCCGAGCCTTTATTACAGCGGAAGACTCGGTCGAGGAACGCGAACAGCCGGCATGGTAAGCCTCTTGCAAGCAAGAACGATCAGAGCGCAAGACAATCACACATAAGAATGCAATCGCACAATATTTACTCAACTTCATCTTTCATTAATAATCAAATCCAATATTCGAATACAACCACTAATTCAACTTCCATCATGCTAGACTCAAGAAATAAGAAATTAGATAGACTCGATCTAAACAATGTAAACTTCCTAAGTCTTCGCTCATTCTTTATTCACTCTCAGATCCGCTACTTGAACATTCTGAATCCGAACCCGACTCACTTCCATTTCCTGAAAAAGAATGGAAATAGGTAATGAGCACACTTGCCCAGTAGGCATCTTCGCATCAACATGAAGGCATCATTAAAGTAATTAACGTTTTTGCTCTAGAGGAATAAGGTAAAATTATGTGAATGCGATCAATCATGCGATTAAACCAAAGTATGTAAGATAGAATGAGAGCAAGTATGAACTAGCAAGAATGTTATAAGAACATGATATGGCCTTTCATGAACAAGAATGTAACGAGAATGTACTAGCAAGCCACATAATCATCACTCCAGTATCTTTTGCTTATGAGCAAGTACTTCGTGAATTTCTGTGGAATATCAAGAAAGTCATGTATAAGTATCAATCATGCTGTATCGTATTGTGGATTTTCACTTATTTATAAAGAAAGTACTCCCAGCGTAATGCGACGCCAGTAGCATCATACCCCATGGTTTATAATAGTATATTTCCGACAATCAGCCGAGGGGGCTAGCATAGAGCCCTTGAACACAATCAGTGTTCGATCGCATCTTCAAGTATAAATCAAGCTTTTTCCACGCATGTAACAATAAAGTATGGCTAAGAATGTACAATTCCAACAAGCTCTTGATAACAATAATTCAATGAATGAATGCTTTAATAAGAGTCATGAGAAATTAAGAATGACTTATACTATGTTATGCTTATGGAAATAAATCGGCAGCATAACGGTACGTTCTTTATTTTCCATTGATTATATTAGGTTTCTTGATCAACATGATAAGTTCTAGATCATCAAGAGTCCATCTAGAAACTTTGGAATATCAACCCTTGGTCAAACCTCGGGTTAAAATACTCAAGTAGTGTGACGGTCGTGTACTGGGCCGTTACATGATGTGACGCTCCAGTATTGGGCCATTACAATAGTCTGACTCTAGAAATAGTAAAATAGACTCAGTGAAATGTGACGGTCGTATATTGGGCCATTAGATGATCCTGACAGTCCAGTATAGATCCGTTACATTGTCAGAATTAGAAAACATCGATAGTACTTTCTAATCAATTAGGTTTTAATGGTACAACTAACTCGACGTCCTAGTGGGAATCTCATGCTCGCAGAGAATTACGGAGGCCTTGAAACAAGATTTCTTAGTCCATTGGAAGGAATATCCAATAGAGAGGTCCTCATGTCCAAGAATAATGTTTCTATAGTGCAGAGTGAACTAATGGATAATGTTGTGCCCCTATGGTCACTTGAGTTCATATGGTCACTTGGGTCATTCGACATCATTCTATGGTCATATGAGTTTTAATGTATTCTTGGTTTTGATAATAGCTAAACACTATTAGTCATTGATGTTTTTCACCTTCATGTGATTGACATACGTTATGTTTTTGTTCATGACAGGTGCGCCAATTAATGGACAAGGAATCAAATGGAAATGGTGAACGTGAACGCTGAATGTTGCGCCCTCGCACGCGGATCGACCTGCGCGGTCAGGTCGCGGGGATCGACCTGCCCGGTCAGGTCGCGGGGGTCAAGGGGGCAGCGCCCCTTGCGGGGGTTTCTGGGGGCGGAGCCCCCGGAACAAAAATTTGATTGAAGACTCAATAATAAAATCTTCAAGACTATCAAGGGAGATGCCACGGACATGAACGGGCTGCTAAAGAAGTCAAGCGGCGGAGCTGAAGCAGCTAACGGACCGACCCAGGCTGGACCGGGTCTGCCCAGCTGGCGGTCGACCGCCAGCACAGGGGCGGTCGACCGCCCCAGCCAGAGCCTCACCGTCTACAGGCTTTTTCAGTAGCGGTCGACCGCCAGCCAGTGGCGGTCGACCGAAAATCCCAGGGACCGCCCATTTGCAGATTTCACAGTAGCGGTCGACCGCCAGGAGCTGCAGGTCGACCGCCAGCCCCGAGCCTTCATTGTTGACTTTGTTTCCAACTTCGAAAAGGGCCATTCAACATGGATTTCTTTAATCCAAATGTCACCTAATCACCCACAAATTATGGATCTGGTCTGAGGCTTGTCTATAGACCATTCAAGGTCTATAAAACCAACACATGAGGGGATGGAAACCCTAATGCTTCAAGGGGCTTCTTGTGAGATCTAGGGTGGCTGCAAGGGAGGTTGCAAGAGAGCTTGGAGACGAGCTACTGTTCACGTGAACAGTAGTTCGTGAAGGTGTTCTTCATCCAATCAAAGGGGAATCAAGCTCAAATCAAAGCCAGCAAACCTCAAGGAAGATTACATCAAAGCAAGGCTATCAAAGTGATCCAAGGAAGCTGGTTTGATTCAAGTTCTTCAAAGGAAATCATCTTCATCCATTCAAGTTCTTTCCACCTCATTCAAGGTGATATTTCAAGCATTCAAACTCCTAGAAGCTAAAGAAGCAATCAAGATTCAAGGTAGCTTCATCATCTCCTTCATTCATTCAAAGAAGTTCAAAGAGAAGATCAAGAGAGAAGAATTGAAGGAAGAGGTACTGTTCACGTGAACAGTACTCCGTGAAGAACATTCATCCAATCAAGGGTAAATCAAGAAGATTGAGTTGAAGCCAAGAGGAGCCTTATTGCTGATCAACATTCCATACAAGGGCCAATTTATTTTCACTCATAACTCAATCTCTTATTTTAGTTCATTCATATTTGTTTCATTTTCATTATTGTTTAAACATTGAAAGTGTGATTCATCCCTACCGGTGGTTAGTAGGAAGGCAATTGGAGGGTGTTCCAATTTACGGTTGACGTCCCTACCAGGTGGTGAGTAGGAAGGCAATCGGTGGTTTTCGATTTGTGGTTCTGTGCGCTGCACAAGTGAAGCCTCACCGGGTTTTGGTGAGGGGTGGACGTAGGGCTGAGGATTCAGTCCGAACCACCTTAAAAATTATGTCTAGTGTGATTTTCTTGTGTGATTGATTCGTTCTAGATGCATACTTAGGATCGAATTATTATATATATTGCTTATCTTGCTAAGTGAATCATAGCATTCTTGGAAGCTAGTTTCTATTCCGATGTAATTCATTTTAACTAGCTGTTTAGAGGGCCGCATTGCGAAAAGTGGAGCTGATCTATTCACCCCTCCCCTCTAGATCCGCTATCCACCACACAACAGATAACATACCAGAATATGTGCCATGTACTTAAAGAAATGACTCTATTGATAGAGAGGATGTATAACAATAGGAAATCATGATAAAATTCCGTCAATACATCTTTGAAAAATCATGATTTAGATACCAAACTATAGAATTTTGTCACATGAAATTAACATAACTTAAGATACCTAAATTATGCAATTTCTATCATGAATCAGTAAATAATCTTAAGGATTTGAAATCAGGTCAAGACATAGATAACTAAGCACACTTATAAGTTAACTTGACTGATTTTCAATTCTGTCTACGATTACCCTGACGGTCGAGGATGGAGGCGTCACAGTGATTGTGATGGTCTATCGAGGGGCCATTACAGTAGTGTAACGCTCCATCTATGGTCCGTTAGAGACAACATAGTAATCTAAATACAACAGAGAGTGTGACGGCTTATCGTAAGGCCGTTACAGTAATGTGATGGTCTAAGTCTGATGCGTCAGAGTCTCTGCTGATAATACAAAGAATTTAAAAGACTGATTTGAAAACATGTCATGTTTTTTGAAAAAAATCTAACTATCCTAGTCATGATAAATGAAGTAAGAGTGTGTCTAGATGCGGTTGCAGTGAATTAGCAAGATCATATCTTTTGTCTTTGATTAAGGCTAAGGATAATTATGCATGAATGACCCTACTAAAACATGAAATTCATAGTCTATAATGCATGAAATCAAGTACAATCAGAGAGATTTTATCCCTAATAAGATATTTTTGTCAATCAGGAGATAACCTACCTTTTAACTAGGCTTTAAGCTTCTAATTTGAATCTGAAAATCGAGCCCTAGCTCTCCTTTCCCAGTGATTTTCCAGCAACTTCATACTACTCTATCTCTCCAACCTCTTGTCCTAAAGATGTGAAATTTTGAGGGTAAGAATATGAAACTAAGGTGATCAAAACGTTCTAAAGGATTGAATTCTAATTACCTCATTTAGACGTCCTAATCTCTTGATCTTCAGGGGTCATTTGCTCTGAATCCTGAGTTACTATGGTCAAACCAGCAACTTTGGAAGCTTCAATCTCCTTGGTTGCTTGATCTCCTAACATGAAATTTGGAGAACTATTAGTCTAAAGTATACTAAATAAAATCTTCTAAAGAACTTACCCGAAATTCTATCTCCTTACCTTGATTCTTTACGAGCCAAAAGTAAGGGTCGCTCAGTTTAGAACTAGGTCCTATTTATAGGATTTTGAAGATTAGATCGATTCTAGAGTCCTTCATTTACCAGAACCTAATCCCTAAGAGTCCTTAGTAATGTTATAAACTCTCCCAAGTCGATCTCTTGCAGATAAGATCCCAAAGTTCTAATCTTTTTGCTCATTCTTTCTTTCACGGAACTGACAGAATGTAACGCATCAAGACTGGTGTGTTACATGGCTGTGGCGGTCGCACGATAGACCGCTACATCCCATGTGTGTAGAATTTCAAATTAACAAAACTCTTTTATTAATTATCCAATATAATTATCTATAAAAATAGTATTTATCCTTAAAATACGTGAATAGGCTAAATAACCTTCTAGAACATGGGCCAAACTTAATAGGCTTGGTCCTTAAACCTTCTGGATCTTATTTAAATAGGCTAGGTTAATTATTTGACACAATTGGGTCTTATAATGACTTATTAATCCAATAATCCATTTATAAATCTATTTAGTCTTTATAAATTCCAGAAAGTTCTATAAATAACTTAGAAATTATTACATAAATTCTGGGGCACTACATGCTGTCAATACATGGCAAATTAAACACCCTCTCCTGGATAAAGGTGTAATGGCCAATTGCTTACTGGTGACTGCACACAAGACTCTGTGCAGTGTGAACACTCTGGAGATCGATTTTGTTGCATGATCTGTTAGTGAAGATTCGGTTAGAGTATTCGTGGGGGGTTGAACTTTAATTAGTCAAAAAAATCTCCCACTTCTCTAGTTTTGCATCCGATATGTTCATTCCTGCTGCTTGTTACCAGGCCAGTCGAACTTCCAATTTGTCCTTCAGGTTAATGCATATTTTACTCTTTAAGTTGCGCTGGTTTCACACATCATAGATCGCAGGAAAGAAAGCTGCCACCGGCTTGAAATTGATCGAGGGCCTTGTGCCCTTCAGTCACATTGGTTTTAGAAGGTTGATAGGAATTTACATTAGTGCTACATATGGCTTCTTCTGTCAAAATATACACAGTGTGTCGACTATTCTGATGGAAGTTCGCATGCCTCTCGTGGTTACTCTTGGATCATGGGGGGCAGACATCTTTTTTCATCTCTACCGTACTCTAAAAAAATTGTGAATGCTTAATTGTTTGCGGCGTACCAACCAATCTAAGGCAGAAAAGCATCAAAAGATGATGCATGAGCAGAAACTTTCCCTTGTCACAATGTTTCTTATGGGGTGTTTGGGAGCATTTTTTTTTAAAACTATTTCTCTCTAAAAAAATAGTTTATGTTGATTTTTAACTTAACTTTTAAAATTGATAAAAATCAGTGTAAGATGTTTTGCAAAAATGACATAAATTTTAAAAATCAGTGTAGACTGTTTGGGAGGGGGTGCTGCGGGGGAGGGGAGAGGGGCCGCAGGGGACGGGAGGGCCGCCCGTGGAGGAGGGAGCCGCAGGGGAGGGGGGCAGCGGGGGAGGGAAGCCGGAGGGGGGGAGGGGGCTGCGAGGGAGGGGAGGGAAGGGAGGCCACAGAGGCGCAGGCACAAACTGGCCTGAGTCGCTGGCGGCCGACTCTCTAGAGACCCTCCCCTTGATATCGATCATGTCAATCGCTGGCGGATCTCCAGATAGTCGCTGGCGCAAACTGGCCGGAGTCGCTCGCTGGCGGGCGGGTTGGGGATCGGAGGCCAGGGCCCCGGGCGGGGACGCCGCTGTGGGGTTTCGTCGGTGCTCGACATGACCTATGGACGCATGCCGGCACGGATCCTCCATCGCCGGGACCGTCCCCACGCGAGCGCTCTACATGGGGGCTCTCGAGGTGACCCGGAAGGGGGTGGGCGCCACCGTCGCTTGCCTGGGCGCGTCCGAGCCCGCCTCGACCACCATTGCCAGTGCCGCCGCGGGTGTGAGCGTGGCCATTGCCGCCCAGGCCGTGTGGACCCCCGTTGCCGTCCGCCGCTGCAGCCTCCTCGTGCGTTCACTCCACCACCCCCAACGCACGCCGGCACAGAGAGAGAAGGGAGGTGTTGCATCCCCAAGTTCGTGTTTGATTTTAATGATATCAAAATGATTGTGTTTGTGTGTGTATGTGTTTCATTGAGTAACATGTTTTATATATTGATTTAATGAGTTGAAAGATGGAGTCAATGTTCACTCTTGAAAGTCATGTGAACCCTTGGTGTTTAAGGAACTAATGTTATATTTATGTTGGTTTGTAGGAATACAAATTCATGGCTCATACTTGGAAACTAAAGGA
This sequence comes from Amorphophallus konjac, assembly GCA_022559845.1. Lineage (NCBI taxonomy): Eukaryota > Viridiplantae > Streptophyta > Magnoliopsida > Alismatales > Araceae > Amorphophallus > Amorphophallus konjac. Next base: position 63,455,240 of record CM040123.1, on the reverse strand, counting down.
GTCCATCAATGAAGCTCTTCTTTTTAAAGGGAGTTAACTCTGTTCATATTTGAAAGTCATATGAATGATTTGTATTTAAGGATCTCATGCTTTGAATATTTTGATTTGCAGGATAAAAATCCATGATTCATGTTTAGAACTCAAAGGAGTGCATCAATGAAGATCTTATTGAAAAAGGGAGTTGACTCACTCATTGCATTACGTTGACTCTTCTATATTTTATGTATTTCATCAAATAACTTTTCAAAGTGTTGGTTAGGTATTTTCATGCATTTTCCTCATTAGATTTTTGGGCTTGAAATATTCATACAAGACTTCATGAGAGTTGGTTCCATATTGCTCATGCATTGCATGAATGATTGGTCTTGTGTACTATGCACTAAAAGCTTGGGTTAATGACTTACTGTGTGAAAGAATTGCATGAAGATGGCCTTTCTGAAGATGGCTTCATTTGGGTCTCAATCAAGGAGATTGTGTTCATTGAACACACCTTTCTAATTGAATGATAGTGACATATCATTCATACAGTTATTATGATTTGAATGTATGGATGATTCAAAAAGATCCCTTATTTATATCAATGCTCCTCGTGAGATAATGCTTCATGAATGTTAGTTTTTAATCAACAAGAATACCATTTGAATGAATGTGGTTCCATGATATTATGCATGCTTTACATTTGGCATAATTGTTAACACTTGTGTGATGAAGTATTTTATTGTTGAAGATTTGGTTGCCTTGTGATTAAATGGTTGAGCTCCCATGTCATTATTTTTGGTTGATTGAGAGGTCCATATTTATCATAACAAAACCTCGGCATTTGGTGGAATGTATTTTTGTTGATTGATTTGAGAAGCCAAATACTTGGTTGAGTTAGTTCAATGATGTATTTTTATGTGAACTAGTTCAAAGAGTTAATGCTTGGTTCATGAGTTTTGATTATCATCTAACCTCTTAGTTTATCATATTTTTACAGGTTAAATGATGACTTTTAAACCCTCCCATGTCAAGTGGATGATGGTAACATCTAACCATTGCTATGCTAAGTTCCGGGTTGTTTTCATGAACATCTTTCATGAGGTTGCATTGCATTGGAAGTGTTTTTTTCATCCTTAAAATGAGATTTTTGGGTTTTTACAATGTGCTTAATCTATTCTCATAAATAGTGTTGAAATGTGGTTTAAATGGTCTTAATACTTTGTTGAACTCATGGTAATTATTTCTTGATTTTTGGAAATTTTTTCGACACTTAAACGGGGCTAAATTCCATGTTCTCGGACCCTTCAGGGAAGGGGTCGACCCCCCTGGGTTGAGAGCTCAGCCACCTGCATGGGTCGACCCCTGGGGTCGACCCATTGTAAGGGTCGACACCAAGGGTGGACCCCTGTGAGTTGGGGTTTTTATTTCAGTCTGCCAGCCCTCTATAGCCCGAGGGTCGACCCCAAGGGTCGACCCTTCCAGAACGGGATTTCCGAAAGAGTTTAAAACTTTATGGAAACCTCTCTAAATATTACCATACTACCCCCCATTAGTTCCCATTGTTATTAAGGTGTTTCTAACATGTATTGGGAAGGTTTTATGAGTCTTTTCCCCACCCCTTGAGTTGCATTTATATGAGTTATGATTTTGTGAGAGGATTAACCATAATGCTCATTCGTTCATTCTTGTAGGTGAAGAAAAGGTGAAAAATGTGGTGGTGCTCTTGCAAGGTGATTTTCATCTACTTCCATGGAGATTTGGAGCTCATGGTAGAAGAAGAAAAGAAGCATCTCGAGGAGAGGAACGCGAAGACGCCGAAATCGCCATCATCCGACATCAAACCAAGAAGAGCCGGAGATTCAGTTGAAGGGGGAGCCTTGTGCTTGTTGAATCTTTCTTGTTTTAGTCTTTAGCACATGTTTTGGGCTTAGAGCATTCATTTGTTAGCTTGTTACAAACCTATAAACGATTTTCTATGTGTGGGTTCGGAGAACGGTTTCTCCGAGTGGTTTGAGTTGACGCTTGTGCATTGTTTGGTGCGGAGCATATCCGCGTGTGTGTTGGGGTTTTTGCCTCGTGTGTGTGGGGAGAAATCCCCGTGTGTGTGTGTGCTACTTTTGTAGCGTGTTTGTGTTGGGGTTTTTATCCCGTGTGTGTGGGGAGAAATCCTCGTGTTTGTTGCATTTGCAGCGTGTGGAGAAAGCCTTACCGATTTGGTAAGGGGTGGACGTAGGGAGCTCGTCGTGGTCCCGAACCACCTTAAAAATCCTCGTCTCCTGTGGTTTGAATTGTGTGATTGTATGGTTAGCTTGTTATACTTATTTGTGTGATCATGTGTGAACGGAGAGAGTGAAAGAATGTAGTTAACTTGTGTAGCATTAAATTCCTCTATCTTATCAATCTTGTTAATTTCGATGTGCGCTAGTTTATATTTTTAATTGGACATAGTTTTTAGTAGAAGGATCTATTCGCCCCCCCCCCCCCTCTAGATCCGTGTTCCTGCACTATGGGACCCAACAGGAAGGAAGGGGGAGATGCGGGGGAGGGGAGGGGGAGAGGGTCGCGAGTGGGAGGGAGCGAAAGTGACGAGGCTTCGCGAGTGTTTTTAAAAAAAAATTGGTATACACTTGTTTTTCTTTTGAGAAAGATTTACACGGGATGAGATTCTCTCCCTAAAATTTAGGAGAGGAACACCAAATGGGGTTAGAAGATCTCTTATTCTCTTTTTTAAATTTGAGAGAAAAAAGAAGTAAAAAAGAGTAACCAAACACCCTATTAGATTAATTCTCTATAATGAGGTGATAATTGAGCTACTTTTAATTCTTACGTACTGCCAGTTTTTTTTCGTAGTGCGCATGCAGTTTCTTGAATTTCAGGACATTTAGCTGAGAGTTGCATCCTTAGCGGATGGTAGTGTTGAACAAAGTGGATTATTGCCTTCTGCGAGCCATGATAAGTTTACCGAATTCTTTGATAACGGAATAAGACAGGTTATGATGATTTATTCGCGAGTGGGTGAGTTATTCAAATTTGAGAGCCGGACTATCACCACTCGGGGTCGAATAGGGTTAAAACCCTTAACCTGAGATTAACTCATTCCACTTCTCTCACAAGAATACCCTACTTACCTGACCCCGGGTAAGATAAGTACCGAACTAAAAATATAAAAATTCAAGAATAATCCACCTTAGGATCACCCGAGTTAACTTATCCTAACCTATTATAAAAGTGACCCGAATTGAATCACTTTTGCTCGTTGGAACTGCTATTGCCTCCTGGATCTATCATTATAAGTTATGGTTTACTAGACAATATATAAGAAGCATCTTTTCTGGCAATAGCACGTGCAGAAGGGGGGGGGGGACGTTGCTTGTAATAGCATCTTTCCATCTACAGCGTCTAATGTGATCTTCGCCACAACAATATTGGTAATTTCTGACATACTGATTCCATCAAAAATCGATCAGAAATCTATCAGAAATGACTTTTCCGACGGATTTTTGACTAGTTTCTAACGAAATTAGTCTGTCGAAAAAATAAGGTCACTAATTTTCAACAGAATATATTTCCGCCGGAAGTTTATCGAAAATTATCGACTAACCAATTCTGTCGGTATTTTCGTTGGTATTTCTATCGGTAATTAATAGTTTTAAATAATAATGAAATAAATTAATATTTTCGAAGGAAATAATTCTGTCAGAAAAGCCATCGATAATATATTCTTTTAATTAATATTAAAATTAAAAAATATTTCTGATAGATGATATTATGTCAGAAATACATTTCGTCGGTACTATATAAATTTAATTAATAATAATTTTAAGAAAATTTTTGACGAAAACTTTTCCGTCGAAAACTGTTCCGACGGAATAGTATTTCGTCGATAAAACGTCGGTAATACATAATAATAAAATTAAAAATATTTCTGACGAAATATTTCTGTCGAAAAAACGTCGATAATTTCAACGTATAGTCAGAATTCCGTCGAAAAGTCCTCTCTATTTTTTATATATATTTAAAAATTTTAAAAACCTGTTTAAAATATACACCCTAGAATTATACAACACACAACCTACACAACTCAACATAAAACACACAATAAACAACATACACAATACACAATAAATAACATCCACAACACATAGCTCAATGAATAAAAAAAGTTACAGTTATATTAATTCAAGTGTCGTTTTTTCACAATATCATAAAAAAAATCATGAGATATCCACGGGATCATCCTCATCCATAGCATCTCTACCATCACCAGCTGCAGGAGGATCCTACATCACAGAAAAATAATATTAAAAATATTTAAATAAAAATAATTATTAATAAATTTAATTAAATATCTTTTGATTTTTGAAATTCGAAAGTAGATAATATGAAGATGAATTCTTTAAATTAGTTTTGATTTGAGCGCCGAGACCAGACCGGATATCCATTTTGCATTCTGTCAGCTCTCTCAAGTCACACTCCCCACCCATGTCGTGTTGGAACAATCGACACGTCGATCAGATCGATATTTCACATTTTGGACCCCCGAAATCTCAGGCCTTAGATTTATTTTAAACTAAATTAGTTTAGAAGTGGATAGTTTGAGCGACGAGCCCAAACCAGGTATCCGTTTTGGATTCTATTAGCTCTCCCAAGTCACACTCCCCACCCAGGTCGTGTTGGAACAATCGACATGTCAATCAAATCGATATTTCACATGTTGGACCCCCGAAACCCCTAACCTTGGATTTATTTCAAACTAAATTAGTTTGAAAATAGATAGTTTGAGCACCAAGCCCAAACCGGGCATCCATTTTGGATTCTGTCAGCTCCCCTAAGTCACACTCCCCACCCAGGTCGTGTTGGAACATTCGACACACTGATCAGACCAATATTTTACATCTTACACCCCCGAAACTCCAGGTCTTTTGTATTGGATCAACTTTTGATTTCATGTTTCAAATCTTAGACTCACAAAGCTGAATTCTTTGAACTAAGTAGTAATATTATAACTTTAAAGTCTATAAAATTAAAAGTTAAATTAAATACTCACATGAGGGGGTTGTGTTGTGCTCGAGGGTGCTCCCTGAGTCAAAATCCCCACCTGGGAGAGGAGGGTAGCAAGAGCCCCGGGTAATTTGTGTCTCGATGGTGTCTACCACATCTCGGACGATGGATCTGATATAGCTCATAGAAGTGCCGGTGGGGGGAGTAGAGAAGGAACTGCTAGTGGGGCGGGGCGGAGCTGAGCTAGCACAAGATGCTAGAATCGGGCCGGTGTCCAAGCTCTACCCAAAATCGTATACTCATCCTTTCTTTGGTGGGCCGATTGCCACTACCCATGCCTCAGGATCTAACTGCGGCCGATGCGTCTCCTCCTCCCCATACTTTTCAGTCATATGCCTGTCATATGACTCCTACAAATTGAATAAAAAATATTTTAAATTTTGCATTAATCAATCTTATTTAAAAATTAAAATAGAAAAGAAATGTGTATGTATATAATCTTACCACTACCGAGCGAGCTCTCTCGCTCACATACTGACCGGTCTCATTCACCTGGTGAACTTTAGCAAATAAATCGCGGTACGGGACCGTACCACCCCTCTCCTTTTCCTGTTATACATGTTATAGAGAATAAATAAGGACATATAAGAAATAAAATATAATAAAATTAAGATTATTACTTACCAATCTCTCATTCTGGGTCGCGAAGGAAATGGACCCAGAAGTATGGCGATACATGTCTGGATGTGACACACGGGCGGCTTTGGCTTTTTCGGATTTGGCTATCCAATCAGCCTCGGCCCATCTATCACAGAGGACCTCCCAGTGCTCCCTCCTCATCCATACGGGGTCATGTGCCTTTCAGAGGGCACGGTCCTCGCTCCCCCCGGCTGCAGCCTGGTTACAGTCCTGACAGTTGTATAATTGATGCATATAATTTACACCTGTTGTGGCCTCCCATGCACGCCGAGCTCGTTCGACGTCAACTGGCCTCACAAGCTGATATCCTCGCTGTCAAGAATTCAAATTTTAGAAGTTAGTCTATTGAAATTGCGGAGTTGGGAAATATGTAATTTAAAAGATTAAATTATATACCAGGAACTCGTCGTACAATCTATCGTAGATATCTTGAGGAAACTTTGAAATGACTTATATGGGCCGGGCACATGTCGCACAATGGTGTAGGTAATAAAACGAGAAGCGTCATTCGGCTCTACTTTATCCCTGTAATTATAGATGTTAAAATGATAGCCAACAATTATATAGTTGATGGATAGATAATGAACATAATTCATGAGTTTAAATATTTATCCAGAGACCTAACATGGCTTGTGTCCCTCCTGCAGCAGAAGCTGCTCTCCCTCGTGATGGCTAGTAGCATCATCTGCTGATGGTGTGCCCGGGTGGACGGACGAGCCAACCATCACAGGTGGTGTGCCCGGTGTACCTATTACAAGTAAAATAGAAGTAGTTAATCAGGATTTTTGTAATTAAAAAACTTTTTATTCAACAAGTAAACATATAGAATTTTCATCATTTAACTAAGAATTTAAATAAACATACCAGTAGAATGTGGTGGGAGCAGTGTACTTTGTACAGTTGGTGCGGAGGCACTCGGACCTATAAACATGAAATATCGTGAGCAAAACAAAGTACATAATGACTACTCGTTTACCTAAGAATTTAAATAAACATACCAGTAGAATGTGGTGGAAGCGGTGTACTCTGTACAGCTGGTGCGGAGGCACTCGAACCTGTAAACATGAAATATCGTGAGCAAAATAAAGTACATAATCACTACTCATTTATCTAAGAATTTAAATAAACATACCAGTAGAACGTGATGGGAGCGGTGTACTCTGTACAGTTGATGCGGAGGCACTCGGACCTGTAAACATAAAATATCGTGAGCAAAATAAAGTACATAATCACTACTCATTTATCTAAGAATTTAAATAAATATACCAGCAGAAGGTGGTGGGAGCGGTGTACTCTATACAGCTGGTGCACATGCACTCGGACCTGTAAACATGAAATATCGTGAGCAAAATAAAGTACATAATGACTACTCATTTACCTAAGAATTTAAATAAACATACTAGTAGAATGTGGTGGGAGCGGTGTACTCTGTACAGCTGGTGCGGAGGCACTCAGACATGTAAACATGAAATATTGTGAGTAAAATAAAGTACATAATGACTATTCGTTTACCTAAGAATTTAAATAAACATACTAGTAGAATGTGGTGGGAGCGGTGTACTCTATACAGCTGGTGCGGAGGCACTCGGACCTGTAAACATGAAATATCGTGAGCAAAATAAAGTACATAATCACTACTCATTTATCTAAGAATTTAAATAAACATACCAATAGAACGTGGTGGAAGCAGTGTACTCTGTACAGCAGGTGCGGAGCCACTCGGACCTATAAACATGAAATATCATGAGCAAAATAAAGTACATAATCACTACTCATTTATCTAAAAATTTAAATAAACATACCAGCAGGAGGTGGTGGGAGTAGTGTACTCTGTACAGCTGGTGCGGAGGCACTCGGACCTGTAAACATGAAACATCGTGAGCAAAATAAAGTACATAATCACTACTCCGTTATCTAAGAATTTAAATAAACATACCAGCAGAGGGTGGTGGGAGCGGTGTACTCTGTACAGCTAGTGTAGAGGCACTCAGACCTGTAAAAATAAAATGTCGTGAGCAAAATAAAGTACATAATCACTAATCATTTATTTGAGAATTTAAATAAACATACCAAGTGCAGGCGGTGGGAGTGGCATAGAAGTCAGAGTAGACGCTGCAGAGGAGGGAGTAGAACCCCTCCCATTGCCACCTCTCCTCGAACTCCCAGTACGACCTCCTCGAACCATCTCATTATTGACAATAATAAAAGTAGTGCATATTAGTCCACAACTAACTACGATTCATAACAGTCAGTAATAATTATAAGAAGTGTATATATGTTAAATTTCTTACAAAATATTCAATCATTATCTATTTCATCTTCAGATGTTGGAGATATATTAAACTCAACCTCATCTTCGTCATCTTCTTCATTCTCACTAGATTCATACTCTTCCTTCCTCAGAGGACTCCTCCTGCCCAATAATTGCTTCATTTAGCTCAGTTGGATCGACTTCTTCCACTTCATCCTCTATAGACAACCAAAGTGGCTCGTCAGATTCGATCAGATGAAGGTGCGTAGAAGCAACCAACTCCACAGTGTCAGCCTCGTTTGATTGAAAAAATTCGGCACTAGAATCCTCTGAGACAGCTTAAGTCAGATCTAACTCATAATTAGGCACAAGTCTTGGTTTTACCCTACAGACTACCCACCAATCTTTATTCTTGGATGATGAATAACTTGAATAATACACTTGTTGGGCTTGTGCAGTCAAAATAAACGGCTCGTAGGTATTCAATTTGGATCTATATTTGACATCGACAATCCCATATATTACGTCATTTCGAACTGAATTAGGATCAAAGCAATGACACTTAAAAAGAAATATATGGTTGTCTTGTCCAAGATACTGTAATTCTATGACCTCCTCAAGAATACCATAGTAATCAAGTTCATTTTCACTGTATGTACTACCTTTCACGCATACGCCACTATTCATCATAGACTTATTTCATCCATAATCTCTGGTGTAAAATATATATCCATTCACAAAAAATCCTGGATAGGCATGCGCGACCTTCAAAGGTACATAACTTATCACCCGGACTCTTTCATCAGTAAAATAACCTTCTTCAACCTATGAATATAAACCACATTAGTTTAAAATTAGGCATACACCTCAAGCTTTGTGGAACTTAACTTCAGCACTTACTCGAGCTTCAAGCCATCTGGCAAAAGATCTCTCACGTTCCTTTTGAACCTCCACGTCATTGAGGTGTGGATATCGAGTAATTAATTCTGAATCAAATTACCTGCAATGGTGAATGCGGCATCACCGTAAATGGGAGGAAAATGTCAAGCAACTTATAAATTTTAGCACCTACGGAGTTGAGGACTTACTCAACATAAGGTTCAATCTCAGCACAGTTTAAGAGAGCGTATATCTCTGCGGCCAACAACTCTCTGTCCTCTAATATGCAATTCGAACAGCGTCCGAATGCACGTCCTGGATACTTAAATATGGACAACCGGTCGGACACACCCACCTCTCCACCATCATCATTACATGGAGGTCAAGTACGGCGAGTTTGAATTTCAGGTTCGAAGTACATTGAACATAAGTTTGAAATTTCTTCAATAATGTATGTCCCGATAATCAAACGCTCTACTTTAGCCTTGTTGTGAACCTTCATTTTCAGGTCATGCATACACCTATGACAACAATTCATATGACAATGACATACAGTGACAATGACAGACACATGTAACAACTGTCAAATAAATTATAAATACATAATGGTTACCTCTCAAATGGATACATCCATCAAAATTGTGCCGGCCCTCCAACTTTGGCCTCGTGTGGCAAATGGATGATCAGGTGCTCCATAGAATCGAAGAACGTGGGGGGAAAAATCTTCTCCAACTTGTATACCATCGTGACCACATTCTGTTCGATAATTTGCACGTCCCCAAGTTTGAGTTCTGATGCACATAGAATCCTGAAATACTGACTCAACTCGGTCAATGCTCCCCATATAGGCTTTGGCAATATGTCACGGAATGCAATGGGCAAAAACCTCTCCATGAACACATGGCAGTCATGACTTTTCAATCCATATATTTTTTCCTCATTGACATTCACACAACGGGCTATGTTAGACACATATCCATCAGGGAATCTTAATTGCTTCAGCCACTGGCACAGTTCATTGATCTGTGTGTCTTTCAACATGTAAGTTACTTTAGGTTGCACAACTTTTTCCGTACCTGCTGCAATTCCAGCTCTGGTCATTTGTAAAGTATCTTCAAGTCTGCTCACACCTTGGCATTGTCCTTTATTTTGACTTTCATGTTCATGATGGTGTTGAACACATTATTAAAGGCACTCTTCTCAACATGCATGACGTCCAGGTTGTGCCGTATCAAAAGGGCTGACCAGTAAGGTAATTCCTAGAAGATACTTTTCTTCACCCAGTTGTGATCCTCTCCAAATCCACAGAGATGGCGTGTACTACCCGACAGTTGCACTATATCTGGTAAGTTTTGCACATGTACCGCCATTTATCAACCAGACATCCATTCCAAGTCTGCTTCATCCATTTCAACTGTGCTCTTAATGAATGAGTCATTTTTCCTTCGGAAAGGATGGTCAATTGGTAGAAACCATCGATGACAATCGAAGCAGCATGATTTCTTACCATAGTTCAGGACAAATGATTTGGTATCGGCCATACAATAAGGACGTGCCAACATCCCGTGTGTGCTCCAGCCAGATAGTATTCCATATGTAGGGAAGTCACTTATTGTCCACATCAACGCAGCCTTCATAGTGAAATTTTATTTTCTATACGCATCATTCCATAATATTTTCAACTCATCAATCAGTGACCTGAGATATATGTCCAACTTTTTTCCTGGATTTTTTGGACGTGGAATCACCAAAGTTAAGAAAAGGTTCTCTCGCTTCATACACATGCCCGGCAGAAGGTTGTACGGCGTCATGAACACTGGCCAACATGAGTCAGGCGCCACTGAACCTCCAAATGAGTTGAAGCCATCTGTGCATAAACCGAGCCTAACATTCTGTGGCTCCCTAGAAAAAGTAGTATAGGTACAATTGAAATGAGTCCAAGCTTCGCCATCGGCGGGATGACTGATTATATCATATGCATGACGTACTCTTTCCGCGTGCCATATCATATGTCGAGCTATCTTTGACGACATATACATCTGCTGTAATCTGGGCGTGAGAGGGAAGTATTGCAGTGACTTGTAAGGCACATCCTTCTGCTTTGAATTGTCCCATCTCTTAGGTTTAAATCTATCATGGTGACAAATATCACATGATCTTTTATCTGTATTATCTTGATAATATAGCATACAGTGATTAGGGCATGCATCTATTTTCACATATCGAAGTCCTAACTCATTGACCATCTTCTTTGCACGGTAAAAATTTTCAGGCAGCTTCTCATCTCGAGGCAGCATACTCTTGATAAGGAGGAGCATACGGTCAAAACAACTCTCACTAAGGTGAAATTCTGATTTCAAATTCAACAACTGTGAGACAGCAGACAACCGAGTGTGATTTTCACAACCATCCTACAGCGGCTCATCAGCATCCCGAAGTAACTGATAAAATCTTTCAGCTGTCTTGTTTGATGCTTCTTCGTTGTACACGTGTTCCCCTTGTACATTAAAGTTGGGGCCAGTAGCATCGATTACCATGTCCGCATATGTACTTGTGCCTGCAACATTGGTGGGCTCATATGACCAGACATCCTCACCATGACACACCCAATTCATATAATCTTTCATAAACCATTTCCTGTATAAATGATGTTGCACATCCCATAGCGAAAGAAATCTCTTATTTTTACAAAGTAAACAAGGACATCGGATGTAACCACGCTGGTCCACTGCTATTGGATGCTCCAATGCAAACTGAATAAAACTATCAACTTCATCCTTAAACTCCTCTGACACCACTCCGTCAACTATTCTATGATTCATCCATGAATGGTCCAGTCTAGCCATATTTACCTAACAAATCACGTTAATCATAGCAATATGTCATATTAAACTTCTAAAAAAATCGACAATATCTCTCCTAAAAATTGACTATTTTCCACATTTGTACATTGTTGGCAACGGCTTATTTTCTCGAATTAATCGAGGATTAAGCATAGGGAAATACTCCCTAAATGGAGCAAAACGGCACATCGCCAAAGTTACTCTACCAGTCGAGTTGTGCTCGAAAATTGAGACGTGTCGTCGGGTCAAGCGGCGCAACATAACAACCGGGCATCGGCCCCAAGCAAATGGCACTAGGCCAGCCAGCCACTCAACAATCGAGTCGATTTCAGGATTCGGGACAACCTGCCGTACTTTACGGCACTCTGTGAAGATTCGGGGATCACCCCCGGACACCCTGGATATGGTATTATACCGACGACGCTTCAACAACCGAGTTAACTCAGGACTCAGAACAGCCTACCGCATCATACGATTCTTCGCCAAGGAGCGAGGGTCACCCCGACCACCAGACAAACGGCATCATCATGTCGACGTCCCAGTCTCCGGGCCCAATCAAGGGTCCTAACCAGCTAGCCGTGACCCAAGGCAACATCAACAATCGATCGGGCCCACCCCCGATCACTCAGCTTGTGGGTTTACCCGCGTTCAACACAGCTACCCGAGCCGACCCGGGGGCGCCTTGACTACAAGCCACGCCATGGGACACCCAGCAATGAGGCCGGGGTCTACCCTCGAGTTGCCTCCCTCCGGCCCTCTGAAGTCAAAGGGAGACCCACCTGGGACCAACCACAAGCTTCAGGAGCCCACAGCACCTTATACGGCCCACACACGCGTGTCGAAAATTTTCCCGAGCACCTGGTGGGCACATATGCTCCAGCCACTCTACAGCAAGTCCGAGCCCAACTCGGGACTCCCAGCAACGCATCGCGTCATGCACCACCATCGTGCGCTCTCGCACGCGGATCGACCTGCGCGGTCAGGTCGCACGGATCGACCTGAGCGGTCAGGTCGCGGGGGTCAAGGGGGCAGCGCCCCTTGCGGGGGTTTTTGGGGGTGGAGCCCCCAGAAGAAAATTTCTATTTATGACGGGTCAAACTCTCAGTCAAACCCACAGTACACTCCAGTTAAACCTCAGTCAAACCCGTGATAAACCGTCAGTCAAACCCGCGTAAACCCCTCCAGGGAGGGGTTTAGGCGGACCAGCCTTAGCCCCCTGGGCTGGTCCGCCTAAACCCTCCCCAAATAAAAAAAATACTTTTTTAACAAAGAAAAAACCCCTCCGTGAGGGGTTTAGGCAGACCAGACCAGCCCTTTAGGCTGGTCCGCCTAAACCCCACTTGGGGGAGGGGTTTAGGTGGACTAGACCAGCCCCTTGGGCTAGTCCGCCTAAACCCTCCCTCCCCCACTCGTAAACAAAAAAAAATATTTTTTAAGGGGTTTACCCGGACCAGCTTTGCCCCCAAACCTGGTCCACCTAAACCCCTCCTGCCCCTTCACCTTCCACTATAAAAGCCCCCCTAGGGAGCTCAAGGGGGAGGAAAAAATAAATGGAATGAGGGATGCAATGCAACACCCTCCGACCTAACTGCCGCGCCCTCGGACTCCCGAGCCGTTCGGCAAGGGTCGGGGACGCGAGGACCTAAGTGCGCGCGCGGTTGGCTTGTTGATCGGCTCGTACACGCTGAGGGTATGTCACACTTACTCCCCTCACGCGGCGTCTAGCCATCGCACACAAGTCCATGCCCATCGCGTATAAGGCGTTATGACAACGGCGAACACACCCGCATCCCGGGTCCGCCCGCGTATGAAAACCCACGGTGGCCGCGCATATGCCATGATGCATCACCTACTTCCGTCACGGAACCGCGTGCCTACCGCTCGCCTCGAGCTAGCCGCTGACCGCTCGGACTGATGACTCGAGTTATCCGGACCCTGGCCCGAGAGCAATATTCCCGGGGCCGGTCTCGACTCCCCGGCATGACGACATTTGCCTTCTAAGGCCCGGACCTGACCGCTCACCTTGAGCCGCGTCCAACCTCCGTCAGGCGCCAGCCCACGACCGCCCCTGCCACATAGGCAGTCCGGCTTGTGTCGATCTCCTCACGGGGAGCCTCTATAAAACACGCGGATATCCGCTTTATCTCGCATTGACCCAGGGACCGACCCACGTGTCAGAATTGTCCCGCGGCTTGCGCCCATTGTACTCCGGCCACCCCGGCCCATTTGTAAAGCCCACGTGGCTCTCATATAGCATGAAACCAGTTGAACACACGTACCAATACTCGGGCCTCAGCTTCTTCACGATGCCCGCCTCCTTCAGTCGCAACGATGCCCCCGACACCCGACTGCCAGTCACATCGGGCCCTGAGCACGACCATCGAGGTCTCCCGACGCACACCTTCTCCAGTCACATCGGGGCCCCCGGTGCCCGACAACCCAGCTACTTCAGTCACAACGGTGCCCCGGCACCCGACTGCCAGCTACTCCAGTCACATCGGGGCCCGCGGCAATCGACCGCTCAACAACTCCAGTCACAACGGTGTCCCCAGCACCCGACTGCCAGCTAATTCAGTCACAATGGTGCTCCCGGCACCTGACTACCAACAACTCCAGTCACAACGGTGCCCCCGGCACCCGACTGCCAGCTACTCCAGTCACATCGGGGCCCGCGGCACCCGACCACTCAACTTCCCCCGCACAATGGTGCCTATGGCACCCCTACTGCCCCGACCTCGACACTGTCCCATGTCGGGAACACATTATGACGCCCCTCGAGTGCCATCCTGCTGAGTCACAAGTCCTCTGATGGACGCCACGTACAAATGCGGAAATACCCGCACAACAACGCAATGACCCGGGGACCGTCATAAATGACGAAATTGTCCCGTGGCTTGCAAGCAATTGTAATTGGGCTCTCATGCCCCCATATAAATGCCTTCCATGGCATATAAGTCATGTAATCCAGTCAAGGAGCGGATTCCCCTCCTCGCTGGAACCAGTCTATTTATCCCCAGTTATCCCTGATGTGTTGCCGTTGCCCTATCGCTGTTGCACGGACTAAGCCCTCCTAACGTCGCGGCTCCCAGGGTCCCTGACTCTTTCTTCGGCAGTAGAAACAAAGGTATTCGGATTCAATCCGATGTAAAATAAACACCGGTTGCTTGCGACCAGTGGGAAAAGACGTCCAATACACGAATCCCCATAATCGCCTGCGCACTCGCACCCGTGGAAACCCTTCTATCCACGTGTCGCCCGATCCCCCGAGCCACGTGCCGCGTCCTGGCGACGCTTCCCCAGTCAATCCTCGGTTCCATAGGTGATTGTCAAGAAATCGACTGGCACGCCCGTATTCCACCCAGCCATCCCTATCCCAGTCTCCCAGAACGATTAACCATACGACATACCTTCCAATGTGTTCCCATCGTTCTCTCGGCCTTCTCCTCAATACCCCCGGAATCCCTGTGCGCCAAGTCAACCTATCTCGGCGTTCCATAAAAGGTGAGTGTACACCCTCGCCGCGAGGACAAAACAACAAGTGACTCCCCGCGGTCGCAAACAAACATCCTGTTTGGTAACATATACATCCATATCCACAATATTCATGGGGTACCTACATCAAATAAAATTCCCATCTATGAATATTTGATCATTCGGTGTTGTTTATTATATGTGCTTCACGATTATCTTAAAATTTCGACAGCATATCCCCACACTTCTCCAATATACCACCATAATTTACTAATTTTAACATTCCTCTAACGGCCACTTACATAAAATACAAGTGACCACAAGAGCAGTCAAAATTAGTAGGTGTATTGGAGAAGAGAGGGAAGATGCTACCGAAATTTTAAGATAATCATGAAGCACATATAATAAACAACACCGAACGATCAAATATCCATAGACTGTCCAACATGACAATTCAAGACTTTGTGTTCGATACATGTCATTAGTATCCAAACATACTAATCACATATATCATAACAAAAGTCTTGAATGAGCAAAAATGAAAAAATGGGTCATATCCATATTTACGCACACACATTTATATCCACATCCTCCTTCCCATCCACATTCACACACATTCACATTGGCATCATCACCTGCAAACAAAAATTCACATCCACATTCACATACACATTCATATCCACATCCATATTCACACACACACATTGACATCGACATCGTCTTCTGGAAAAAAAAATCATATCCGCATTCACATACACATTCATATCGGCATCCACACCTGTCAAAAAAATTAATTCACATACACATTCCCCTCATCCCCCTCCCCTCCCCTCCCATCACCCTCCCACCCTCCCTTCCCTGCCCCCTTCCCTCTCTCATTTAAAAAAAAATCCTTCCACCCTCCAAATTAAAAAAAAATCACACACACACTCAAATTTAAAAAAAAATCCCTCCATCCCTCTCCCCTCCCCTCCCCTCCCCTCCCCTCCGTGCCATATCTCGTCGAGCCCCCCTTTCCCCTCCCTACCCTTCCCTCATCCCCCTCCCCTCCCCTCCCATCACCCTCCCACCCTCCCTTCCCCGCCCCCTTCCCTCTCTAATTTAGTTAATATTAAACAAGAAAGCCTAACAATAAATCTAAGTAAGATTACATAAATTAAAATAAAATGAAACAACATATAAAAATGAAATTAAATTTTTACTTAATGTTTATTCATAAAAAATCCCCTGATTCTTTTGTTCCTCTCTCCTCGACCGATTGTCCTATGATGAATAAAAAAATATTAAATTAAATTAAATTATTATATTTATGTGTGTGAGACATTGAGGGCGAGGGGCTTGACCCCTCCCTCACTGTGAGTGTGTGCCTCCCCCTCCCTGTGTGTCATTGTGTGCGTGTGTCTCTGTGTCTGTGTGTGCGGAGTGAGAGAGGGCGGGAGCAGGGAGAGGGGGTCGAGCCCCTCCCCTTCCCTGTGTGTCTGTGTGTGCGTGTGTCTGTGTGTGAGAGTGAGAGTGAGAGAGGGCAGGAGCATGGAAAGGGGGCCGAGCCCCTCCCCCTCCCTATGTGTCTGTGTGTGCGTGTGTCTATGTGTGAGAGTGAGAGTGAGAGAGGGCGGGAGTAGGGAGAGGGGGCCGAGCCCCTCCCCCTCCCTGTGTGTCCTGGTGTGCGTGTGCCATCCCTGTGTGTCTGTGTATGCATGTGTCTGTGCGTGAGAGTGAGAGTGAGAGTGAGAGAGGGCGGGAGCAGAGAGAGGGGGCCGAGCCCCTCCCCCTCCCTGTGTGTCTGTGTGTGCGTGTGTCTCTGTGTCTATGTGTGAGAGTGAGAGTGAGAGAGGGTGGGAGTAGGGAGAGGGGGGCAAGCCCCTCCCCCTCCCTATGTGTCAGTGTGTATGTGTGTGTTTCTGTTTGCGTGTGTGTCTGTGTGTGAGAGTGAGAGTGAGAGAGGGTGGGAGCAGGGAGAGGGGGCTGAGCCCCTCCCCCTCCCTGTGTGTCGATGTGTGCTTGTGTTTGTGTGTGAGAGTGAGAGTGAGAGAGTGCGGGAGCAGGGAGAGGGAGGGGGGCCAATGGGAGAGGGAGAGAGGGGAATACGGCGGTGGGGGGCCTCCTCGCGGGAGCGGCGGTGCCGACCGAGTGGGATAGAGTGGGAGAGAGCAGCGGCACCGACGATGGAGAGCTAGGGCTCCTCGCGGCGGTAGTGGCGAGGGCTTCGCAGCTCCGGCGGTGGCGAGGCCTCCTCACGGCAGTGGCGGCCTCTACCGGCCGACTGGGACAGAGTGGGAGAGAGCGGCGGCACCGGCGATGGGGATCTAGGGTTCCTCGCGACGGCAGTGGCGAGGGCTTCGTTGCTCCGGCGGTGGCCAGGCCTCCTCGCTGCAGTGGCAGTGGAGAGCTAGGGCTCCTCGCGGCGGCAATGGCGAGGTCCGATTGGGAAAGCGTGAGAGCGAGAGAGTGGGAGGGAGAGGGCTCGAGGGGAAAGAGGGAGAGGGCGGGGGGGAGATAGAGAGTGAGAGCGAGGGAGTGGGAGGGAGAGGGAGAGGGGGAAGAGAGAGAGTGAAAATAAAATATAAAATTAGGGGGAAAGAGGTTTTGTTACAAAATAAAATATAATTTTTTATATAAATTAAAATTCTATTTACAATAATATTTTATTTCTAAATATTCATGAAGATTATTAAAAAATATTTTTTATGATCAGGTTTTAAATCATGATCCAGATTTTCGGATAGAGTATCCACAGATTTTTCATATCATTTTTGTAAGTCCCGAAACGTGTTCAAGGGCTTAATCAAATGTTATATTATATATATGATATATTAATTATAATTAAGTATAATGTATTACTAATTAATTATAGTTAAATTATATATAAGTATATTAAATAGTATATAATTTAAGTATATAAATAGTTATAAAGATATAAAACATAATTGTAATGAAATAACTAATTATATAGTTATTATTCGGTGGCGACTCGGGTGCACCGTACTGGACCAGAGAAGGGCTCACCTAGTCGGCGAACCTCGTATTACGATTAAACATAATTAATTATAGTATACTATTAATTAGTAGAGAAATATTTCAGGGGTTTCCGACGGAATCAAAATTTGTCGGAACTATGTCAGAAATTTTCGACAGAATGCTTTTCGGTCGGAAATACGTCGAAACTTTTCGACGTATTTCCGACCGAATTCTTTTCTGTCAGAAACTGCTGATATATTTCTATCTATTTCTATTATTTATTACATATATTTATCTATTATATCGTGCTTCGCCGACTTGATCCGGCTCGGGCGTACCGTATCGTATCTGAGAAAGCCCGATACGGTGCTACTCATCCCGGGATCGCCCGAGTCGGGCAAAGTCACCGTGAGAGAGAGAGAGAGAGAGGGAGGAGAGTGAGGAAGGGAGAAAGAAGAAGGGGAAGACATGCTTGATGCACGCTGAGTCAGTGGCAACTCGGGCGTACCGTATCGGACCAGAGAAGGGCCAAAATGGTACAGATCACCTAGTCAGCGAACCTCGTATTACGATTAAACATAACTAATTATAGTATATTATTAATTAATTATAGGAAGGGTAGATATATTTCAAGGGTTTTCGACGGAATCAAATTCGGTCGAAACTACGTCAAAAATTTTCGACGGAATGCTTTTCGGTCGGAAATACATCGAAACTTTCCGACGTATTTTCTACCGAATTCAATTCCGTCGGAAACCGCTGATACATTTCTATCTATTTCTGTTATTTATTACATATATTCATATATTGTATCGTGGTTCGCCGACTCGGTCTGGCTCGGGCATACCGTATCGTATCTGAGAAAGCCCGATACGGTGTTGCTCATCCCGGGATCGCCCGAGTCAGGCAAAGTCACCGTGAGAGAGAGAGAGAGAGAGAGAGAGAGAGAGAGAGAGAGAGAGAGAGAGAGGGAGGAGAGGGAGGAAGGGAGAAAGAAGAAGGGGAAGACATGATCGATGCACCCCGAGTCGGTGGCGACTCGGGCGTACCGTACCGGACCAGAGAAGGGCTGATTCGGTACGGATCACCTAGTCGGTGAACCTTGTATTACGATTAAACATAATTAATTGTAGTATACTATTAATTAATTATAGGAAAAGTAGATAAATATTTCTGGGGTTTTCGACGGAATCAAAATCAGTCAGAAATACGTCAAAAATTTTCGACAGGATGCATTTCGGTCAAAAATACGTCGATAATTTCTGACGTATTTTCGACCGATTTTTATTCCATCAGAAACTGCTGATATATTTCTATCTATTTCTATTATTTATTACATATATTTATATATTGTATCGTGCTTCACCGACTTGGTCCTGCTCGGGCTTACCGTATCGTATCTGAGAAAACCCGATACAATGCTGCTCATCCCGGGATCGCCCGAGTCCGGCAAAGTCACCGTGAGAGAGAGAGAGGGGGGGAGAGGGAGGAAGGGAGAAAGAAGAAGGGGAAGACATGATCGATGCACGTCGAGTCGGTGGCAACTCGGGCTGTAGCACCCTGAATAAAATATTTAATAGACAAAGAGCATAGAATGGATTTAAATAAAACCTAAACCAATAAAGACCCAATAGTTACAAACCCTTTTAGCACATAATAAACCTTAAAAAGGCCTTAGCCAATAACGTAGGAAACGACCCCACGTTTCATAACCCAATAGCTAATGGGCCTAACGGTTAGTAAAAAGGGGCTTAAGAATATATGTATAAATATAATTATAGATATGGCCTTTTGTTTACACAAAACCCTTATCACGTTCGATACTTGCATGAGGGCTTTAGGGTTTACAGGATTAACATGAAAGTGGCTCGAACGAGGGAAGTTTGAGATTCATTAGGATCATACTTATGAAATTTCAAACTCACTCGGACTCCCTAGCTCACGTAGGACTCTTTCCCTATAAATACAAGCCTAATCAAACGCATAGGGGTTACTGCTGCCGTGCGTTCGAAGGGGTGTTGTTGCTACTGTGTCGACGTCCTCTTCTTCCTGTTCGTGATCGGTTGCTTGAAGAAGGAGCGTGTCTTCTTATTTCTTCTTCCTCATGTTGCCTGCATCCCGTGTGTGAAGAAGGAACTTATGCTTCCCCTTCTTCCTTCGTCTCCCATGCTGTCCCTATGCTGCTGCGGCTGTTGCTATTACTACTGTCGTTGCACGAAACATAGAAGAAGCGCGTGGATTCTTCGGTTCATCGACGTCTTCCTCTTCTGACTGATCAGTCACAGACACGTAAAGGTAGGTTATCTCAATAACTTAAGCACAAGATGTAGTTAAAGGCATAGCATGCATGAAAGCCAAGCTACTCCTCGATTAATTCATGATCTTGTTCTGTTTCATTGCGTTTTCGAAGCTTTCTGTTTCACTTGAAAATAGCGACCAGAATAGTGGACGCTATTTAATTGGCGCCTTTCCAGAAGTGCACTATTTCTTGGAATAGCGACGGCCTGGTCGACGCCAATTAATGAATGGCGACTACCCCTGACGCTATTTCTTTCAGCATATTTAATAAATAACGCATGTTCAAAATTCAATAAGTATGGAACCAGAATGTAAAATTTCTGTACGAGCACGATTTTAAGATCTCCATATTTTTCTCTTAATTATCATGTATTTTGATCTTTAAAAATCCCCATAAACGTCAAAGTGCTACTGTTCATGCAATTCTTAAAGAAATGAATAGTGAATTGTATCTGTAAATGTATCTGCCTGATGCCTTGTAGCATGTACACAGAAAAGAATTAGCGTCTGTTTGGGCAGACGTTAATTCTGGAAATAGCGCCTCTTCACAGAGACGCTGATTCCAGTCAAATCTATTAAAATTGAAATAATCTGAAAATCATGAATTGACGTCCATTATATGGACGTTGTTTAAAGATATGGCGCCTCCTTAAACGGAAGCCAATTATTATAAGTTTATTTTAAAATTAGTAAATTCTAGAATTGGAGCCTCTCTAGAGGGATGCTAATTTATGAATTAACGCCTGCTTGATGGACGTGATTTTCCTGTCTCACAGTTTTATCGGATTTTTGGCCCATATCGCGGGTCTATTGGCACTGCTGTCTCATGGCCGAGATGGAGTCCACGTTTTACGAGTTTCACGATTTCACCCTATTTCTTGGAGATTGAATGACCCTCCGCCGGATATTCCTTCTGTCTAATTGAAAATTCTCTCTCTAAGGCCTCTGTAAGACTCCGCTAGCCTTGGAATCCCTCAAGATAACTGAGCAAGTTGTACCCTCAAAACCCTGAAAACCTTGTTTGTCATGTCACTCTGAAGAAACATGATGCCCTAGCCATCATGGAGCGTTGTTTCTGGCGTTCTGTGAGAGTCCTGTCACTATCTGGAATTGGCGACCAGTACAGTTGACGCCATATTGGATATAGCGTCCAGTACAGGTGACGCTATTTTCCTTCGTGAATGTACTATTCACAGAATTAGTGACCAACACAGTGGACGCGGATTCTGTGATTGACGGCAGCCTGAGTGGACGCCAATTATCCCATATTTTCTGAATGTCTTGGTTTTATGTGAGATTTATCGCCATGTCATCTTGTCCGATGTTCTGTCCTTGAATTCCGTGAATCTACCTTAATGTTCCTACAATAGCTTATTCCCTTGAAATTTTATTGGCTATACATTATAGTGGATGTCTAGATATTTACATGACTCAATGCCTGACGTTAATGGGGCCCAGTATGCTCCTGGGAGGAGCACCCGAAAGTACTTGTGTCCATGAGAGCTATATTGACCACGGTGTGACATTGCACCGAAGTGCATGACTTTCTAGATTAGTCTATGACATTCCACTCTCTCGTGACATGAACATACATGATATTACTTGACATACTTGACTCAACATGGTACTTGCTAGAACTTAAATAGCCAATATCTCATGACATGACTTGACAACTACATACTTGAATTCTTGTTAACTTTACATGATATTCTTTTAAAGAGGAGTTTTATCAGAAGATTGAAACTGGGGAATTCAGACCATTGGTGTGAAGACCAGGCCACTCTTCGAAATCAGGCTGAAATGTATTTCAGGAGTCTTTTCTCGTCAGAGGAACATTCCATTGATATGAACTCGCTGGATTGCATCCCACATTGTATCACAATGGACCAAAATAGTTTACTTTGCTCTGTTCCTGACGCAAAAGAAATACATGCTGCTGTCTGGGACCTCAAAGGTTCTAGTTCGCCAGGTCCTGATGGATTCTCATGTGACTTTTATACAGCATCTTGGGATGTCATTGGAGGTGACGTTATTGATGCAGCCTAAAGTTTTTTCATGGGTTTCCCCATTCCCAGAGGTATGGCTTCTTCAATTATTATCCTGATTCCTAAAGTGCAGGAGCCGAGGTCATTCAATGACTTTCGTCCCATCAGTTTGTGTAATTTTTCATACAAGATTATTTCCTATATCATCTCCAAGCGCCTGGCCCCCATCTTGCCCGATTTAATATCTATGGAACAAGGTGCTTTTGTCAGAGGTCGCAACATTCTTGACAATGTAGCGCTTGCCAGGCAGTTAGTGCTGGACATTGATAGGAAAGTTAGGGGGCACAATGCCATTTTTAAATTAGATATGGCAAAGGCATACGACAGAATGGAGTGGGATTTTCTGCTGGCTGCTTTTAGGAAGTTTGGTTTTTGTACTCGTTTTACTTCTCTCATTGGTATGATATTGTCCAACTGCTGGTTCTCTGTCAACTTTAATGGTGTGATGGCAGGGTATTTCAAGTCCAGCAGGGGCATTCGGCAGGGAGATCCTCTGGCTCCCTATCTGTTCATATTAGCTTCCGAAGTGCTCAGCCGAGGTTTAGCTGCTTTATTTTAGTCAGGTGCTCTGAGGGGATACTGTGGGCCAAGGAATCTTGTTCAAGCTACTCATCTTCTGTATGCGGATGATACCCTTATTTTCATGAATGCCTACAAACAGAATCTGATTTTATTCTAGCAGTTCATTGCTAGATATGAATCGAGCTCTGGTCAGAAGGTGAATGTTAGTAAGAGTAGTATTTTAGTTTCTGAAAAAGCTCCCCTCTCGCTCAAGCAATCCATTCAAATGCTGACTGGGTATAAGATCCAATCTGCTGGGTTCAGCTACTTGGGAATACCGGTTAAAAAAGGGAGGTATAAGTGCTCAGATTTTAAGTACATTGTGGATAAAGTGCAGCAGAAGCTAGAGGGATGGCAGTCTAAACTTCTATCTTAGGCTGGGCGAGCCATTCTCATTAATTCTGTCCTTCGGAGCATTCCAATTTATTTAGCGACTACTTGTTTCATCTCTAAATCTATCATCAACTCTATTGATAGATTATGTGCTAACTTCTTCTGGCAGGGCTCTGAAAGTTTGAGGCGTCGACATTGGATAGCTTGGCAATACATTCAGAAACCACATCTGGAAGGGGGCATAGGCATTAGGGACCTTAGCCTGTTTCAAGTCTCTCCAGCTGCCAAAAGGTTGTGGTCTATTATGCACGGCTCTTCTCTTTGGTCTCGGT
The DNA here is from genome assembly GCA_022559845.1 of Amorphophallus konjac. Taxonomy (NCBI): domain Eukaryota; kingdom Viridiplantae; phylum Streptophyta; class Magnoliopsida; order Alismatales; family Araceae; genus Amorphophallus; species Amorphophallus konjac. The sequence goes on along the minus strand of CM040123.1, from coordinate 63,431,590 downwards.
ATGCTCGACAGAGGTTCATCAAAACCAACCTGTATGACTGTTTAAGGCCCTTTCCAGCTGGCATGCCTCTTGGTGTTTTTCAGCAAGCTAAGGATCTCATTATTAACAACTCTAGATGGCTAGTCGGTGATGGGAATGGTATTGATTTTTGGAAAGACAATTGGACTGGGAATGGGCCTCTTATCAACAAAGTTCAGCAAGGTGATGTCAGCAGGTTCCAGGCATTGCCCAGAGTGTCTGTTAGGGAGGTAATACTTGTAATGTCCCGGGTTTTTTGGATCCTCGTTCGTGGGTCTCGGATCTGGTTTCTCGGAGCGTCCGACTCCGTTGTGTCTGAAATTTCGTTTCAGACATCTTTCGTGTTCGGATCGGCGCGATCCGGAGTCGTTTCGGAGGCCCGGAGGCGTTCCGCGGCTTTTTCCGCGTGTGTTTTCCGATTCCCGGCGTGGGTTTCGACTTTCCCTTCGGAACCTCGTTGCGGGTGAACCGGGCCGTTCGCCTAGGCGAGTGTGGTACCGTTGCGATCGATGCATTCCGAGGATCGCGAGGGTGTGATTTTCTATTTTTTGGAATTTTTTCTGAATTTTCGGATTTTCCTATATATTAACCCACCCTATCTCTCCCCTCTCATTTCTCTCTTCTCTCCCTCTCTCTTCTCACGCTCTCTCCTCTCTCCCTCTCTCTCCGGCAGCCGACGGGGCGGAGTACGAGCGAGGCGGGGACGGCGCGGGCGAGGCCCGGACGAGGATGGATGAGGATCGAGGCGGTGGAGGCGCGGTGAAGCTCGGCCGTGAGTTCGTGGAGCGGCGAGGCTTCAACGGCGTTTTCTTCGTGGATCGGCGTCCACGGTGCGCGAAATCTTCAGTGGAGGTAGGGTGACCCCCAGCTCGTGCTCTTTCTTTTCCCGCAAGTTTCGTAGGCTACGGTGAGCCGAGCGGGCCAAACGGGGTGATTTGGGCAAAATCCATGTTTTAGGGCTTGTGGGCCGATCTCCCGTTTCATTGCGTTTTAGGCCGATCCGAGGCCGTAGATGTATGCTAGGGGTTGTTGGGGAGCTTCCCCTATGTTTTCCCCCTCATCCGTGGATGTTTGGGGGCGTGGCGTGGATTTTTGGGGTTTTCCCGCCGTTCCTGATTTTTCGAAATGGTCGCGGTCCACCAGAAACCGCTACCATCTGGTCGCGGTCTTGGGAGAACCGCGTTCATCCCTTGTGTTTGGGTCGGAAGGCCTTCGAGCATCGCGGTCGTGCGATAGACCGCTTTTGTCTGGTCGCGGTCAGGGGATGACCGCTACTGTTTGGTCGCGGTCCTTGGGCGACCGCTACCATCAGGCTTGCGCGTGGCTGGTCGCGGTCGCGAGATGACCGTGACAGCATGGTCGCGGTCGCCGGTCGACCGCTACCATCTGGTCGCGGTCACCAGGTGACCACTACCACGTTCTGGTTCCTGTTTGCGCTGTTTTGACCCCCGGTCGACCCGGTTGTGACCCAGTGGTTGACTTTAGGTCTCGTGAGTGTCTCGGACAACCCGTGGAGTTCCGTGACCGTGTCTTTGGGTGTCCAGAGGTCCCACTTACCTCCTTTTGCGTGTCGTGAGCTTAAGGGTCGGGTGACCTTTTAGCACTCTGATTGTGTTGTGTTGGTCTCCGGTCGACTCGGTTGTGACCCAGTGGTCGACCTCCGGCCTTGTGAGTATCCCGGACACCCCATGGTTTCTGTGTCTGTGTTTTCGGGGTGTCGGGAGGGACCGTGTTGTCTCGATTGGCGTGCCCGTAGGTGTGGTGGATTGGGGTGACCCCACGTGTTCCAGGCTTTCGTGTTACGCTCGATCGAGTCACCGTGTACCGGTGTGCGTGCGGTGGGATCTCCCCCGCATGTCGTGGGTTTTCTTTGGAAGGCGATTCCCATGTGGGCCACGTGTTTGGCCTTGGACTGCAAGTCCAGTTATCCGGCCTGGGGCTGGAGGTTTCTCGCTTGCCCTGAGATGGGAAATCGACAAGGTGGCTTGTGTGCTGCCATGGGAATCGTGCTTCTGTGTTTTCCGTGCGGCCCGTGTGGGTGGCCTTAGTCCCTTGTGTTCCCTTCCTGAGGGAACAGTCTTGGTGGCTTGTGAGCTGTCTCGGTATTTGTGATATTGTGGTTTTGGACCTAGAGATTGGGCTAGATCGACGGCCTTGTGCTGTTGCGTACAACGGTCTTGACCCCGAGTCTTGTGACTCAAGGACCGTTGGGTGTAGTGCGTATGGAGGACTGTCCAGAGTCCAGTGGCTTAAGTGCCACTCGAGTTTTCTCGACTCTCGCGCACGGTGCGTGCGTGGCCGTGGACTGCGAGTCCTGTTTCTTCTCCGACTGTGGTCACCGTGCGACGGGGCCAGTACGCGGGGTTGACCCCGTACGTCGTCGGATTCGGACGTTATTTTCTATTGAGTTGAGAGTCTACTCCTTCAGTGACCCTCCACTAGTCGTAGCCCACCAGTACGAGGTGCTGGTCTCACCTGGGAGTGGTGTACGGGCACTCACCTTTGAGGCGATTTGTGGACCGGTTACCGTAGGCCCCTCGTCGTAGCCAGAGTCCGGCTACGGGGGAAAACCGGTCAGAGGACCAGACCTAGTGACGCAAGGTCTGTGTGTGCACACGTGGTTGGGAGCGGTTGGACCCACGTCGACGGGCGTGACCCCAGCTAGTTACTTGTTTGTGGTTACTTGTACGGTGTTCGCGCCTCGGGTAGGACCTACCACGTCAGGCGGTTCACCTGCGGTGCGGTGTAAGACGTCAGGGGACGCTACCGGCTATGCTTCTAGTGGGTGGTACTCCTGTCGAGTACGGAGTGACAGACTGTCAGTCTCTGTGTCTTTGACCTTCGGGTTTTCGGTCGTGTTGACCGGTGAGTTCGGTTGTTTCACCTTGGCGCGTGTGTCGGTTCTTGCGCCGTGAGACTAGTGCTAGTGGCTTTACCGTGGTGGCGTCTTGTGGTGCGGTACCCGCGATCGGATGGTCGGGGTTGCACCTTGGACAGCGTGTCCAGGTTGGCTGTCCGGGGGACAAGCCTCTACGGCGTGGTTACCATGTGTTTTTACTTCGGTAGGTGGTACTAGCGTGGTTCGGTAGCTTCGATTGCGTGATCGAGGTCTGCCTTCTGGCAGTAGGAGTAGCTGTAGTGCCGAGTTTTTGACCGGCCACCGGTTTGCTGTTCCTGCTGTAGTTGTAGCTCTCCTTTCCGCTACCGCCGTTGTTTCCGGTTGGGGTTCCGTGGGATCCCTGCTGAGTCTCTGTTTTGGAGACTCATTCCCTACTTTTCAGGTGTAGCGGTTCTTCCTCGAGGTTCGAGGGTGCGGAGCGGAGGTTCTCAGTTGTCAACTTGCCGGGCCGAGTGTTCACTTGGCATGTGGTACGTTTTACTGCTTTAGACTGTACTTTCTGTTGGACTGGACTCTGTTGTAGTTGTTTATTTATTTCTGTTAATTATTGAGTTGTCCTGCTTTATTTCCTATTTCTTTGTGCCTCCACACTCCTTTTAGCCCTTCCGAGCCCTCCCAGCTCGTGGGCGGCGGTGCGAGTCTCGGGTTATCGGGCCTTCCCGGTAATCGGATTCTCGGGTCGTTACAGCTGGTATCAGAGCCAGGTTGTGGACGTACATAGGAATTCGAAATGTTGCAGTGATCAGAGTCCATAAGGTCCAGTACAGTCGGCAGTTGGCTTAGGGTTTTGTGTTCGCTTTTCGCCTAGTTTCTCGCTTGAGAGCTTGAGTGCGCTGTGCGGCGCTGTGAAGGTGGTTGCTATCCGGGGGCTTTCGTGCCAGCATGGGGTCTAAGGATCGAGGTCGAGAGCCTTCTCCCTCATCGGTGGTGGCCCTGGTTGTGCTACGTTGGGCAGAGGTTGCTGGCAGGCGTGAGCTCGCGGTGCTGCGTTCGAGGTATCTGCAGCGTGGTCAGGTGGCTGGAGAGGATTTTTCGTGGTTAAGTGGCCGTGAGCGTGCTCTGAGGGAGCTGCTGTCGGTGTTGGCCACTCCAGCTTGATGTTTGTCCAGCTCCTGAGGCGTTCTGATCGAGAAGTGTGCTCGGGTGTGTGGAATATCTTCTCGGTGAGCTGTTGTTTCGTCGAGCCTGGTGTTCTTGTCGTGCTCTGTTGCGTCAGAAATGACGTGTCGGTCCCGATTGTTCTATGGATTTCGAGGTAGGATTTGGCAGAGATGCCCCGGTAAGTCTTTGCTCTTGCGTTTCTGTCAGTGGATGTGTGTGTTCGCCCTGGAGTTGACTTGAGATGTGAAGGCTCCGTGGTGATTTCGGGACTCGAGGATGAGCGTCAGCGGTTGTTGTTATGGCTCGTGTTACGGCTCTTGGCATGCCGTGTTGCAGTTCGAGGAATTGCAGCGGTGATGCATCGAGAGATGCTATGATTGTGGTCCGACGTGACACTCGTCGAGTGTGTTGGAGGCGCTGACCTGATGGAAGCGATGGTTTTCCTTGGTGCTGGATGGTGCTGTTTCCAGCGTGCGTGAGGTTCGAGGTCAGGTCGAGCGTGGAGTTCTTCCGTTGGTCGAAGTGCGCTGGTTTCTCCTTTGGTTGGAGAGATTGCGTTCGGCTAAGGATCGTCGTCTTGCATTGTGTGTTCGGATTGGTTGGCCTTGTATGCCATGAAGTCCGTGCGAGACGTGCTCCTTGTCTTGGCAAGGCGGTTGCCTGTGAGAAGTCGTGCCCATTCCCTTGTCGTGTGAGGGTGTTGGCGCTGTTCCGGAAGGACGAGTGTTGGGTGGGCGGTGTTCGCTTTCTCAGCTGTGCGCGCGGATTTGAGTGCGCAGCAGAAGCGTGGTGGGCCCATAACCCACTGGTTCAGGATCGTAGCGTTGGTTGCTACGGGCGGATTCCTGAGTTTGCGTTGAGCATCGGAGGATGGGTTCCTCGGTGTGAAACGTGTTGTTGCCGTGCCGTTGCTCGACGTATTATGGTTGTTGGCACTGGCAGGATGGAGTGTTGGGGAAAAGTGCTGACTAGTGCGCCGCATGAGTACCATGTTCCTGTGTTGGAAGCCGTGTCAGGCGTCGGTGTTGGACCTGGATGAGGTTGTTGAAGATGTCGCCTGACGGAGGTCGAGGACGTGTTGGTCAGAGTCGGTGGCTTGGCCCCCGACTTGTGTTCCCAGTCGTGTCCTCGGATGAGATCATTTTTGGGGAAGTGGTCTCTGGTAGACTATGGGTCCCGGTTGACGGCTATGAGTGGCTGGTGAGCCTAACCGTGTGACCGACCACAGCAGTGTCTGTTGGTTCTACGGTCTTGTCGGATTGTGACGGTGAGATGTTTATTGCTTAGGGACCTGTGAGCATTGTTCAGGTGGTGTCCCGTGGCTCTGTGGTAAGGGCGGAATCAGGATTGGCAGGTGTCCACTTGGATTGATCGAAGGATTTGATGAGACCAGACGTAAGAGTGATGCCTGTGGGCGGATGCCTTTTGTGAGATTGGCGTCGAATTGGTGGTCCTTGATAGGACGTTGGTGTCGCAATGGTTATCCCTGGTTTGGTGACCAACATGGGATGGCTCCCCTGTGAGTCTGAGTCCAGTGAGGTGATGACTGAAGACGCCAGGATCTTATCATTTGGTTTCGTCGTGCTCCCCGAGAGGGTCGAGTTGGCGTTCAGATGCGGAGTCCGAGAGGAGTGCTGCTTGAGATGTGGCATCAGTCTGTGTGGGAGTCGACAGATGGCTTGCTGAGGTTTGGAATGATTCATTTGGACCCGGTCGAGGACCAGGAAAGAAGGAAGAAGCTGAGCGAGCAGTCGGTGACCAGTGGATGGTCTTTTCAGAGACAGAAGATGCTGGTTGTTGGGGCTCGAGCGTGGCAAGAGCCGTGTGCCAGCGAGACCTTTGGTGGTCGTTTCTGTGATGTGCCTTTCCGGATGGGATCTGGACTTTGTCGAAGTTTGTCTTCTGATGAGAGTTGGCACAGTGTTATGTCCGGCTTTCGGCTTGCCATGTGTGAGGTGTTTCTTGGTGCTGAGCCGATGTTCTGGTTGCAGTCTGCGGAGAGGACTGCTTGAGCTGGTGGAGGCTCTGTTTTGGTTGCTTCCTTGAGGAGGGTGTGCGACCTGTCAGCTGGCTGCGAAGCTGATGTGCGATTTGTCTACCGACCATTGGATGAATCGGTAGCTGTTGCTCGTGTCGAGGGTTGTGATTCCTCGGTGAGCAAGATTGTGGCTGCAGTGCCATGATGGATTCTCGCGTTGTCTGAGGTGATGCCGGACTGTGTCCTTTGGTATATGCCTGATCTGTTGGCCAGTGTGCTCGACGCGAGGAGCGAGGTGTTGTTTGTGATTGTAAGTCTGGCTGTGTCCCTCAGGATCGGTGTTCTCGTGAGAATCGAGGTTTCTGTACTGGGGCTCTGACAGCGTTGTCCGTTGGTTCGGTGTTCTTCCCCTATGACTTCGTGCTTGGTCCTGAATTTCGAGGACGAAATTCCTTTAAGGGGGGAGGGCTGTAATGCCCTGGGTTTTTCGGATCCTCGTCCGTGGGTCTCGGATCTGGTTTCTCGGAGCGTCCGACTCCGTTGTGTCCGAAATTTTATTTCGGACATCTTTCGTGTTCGGATCGGCGCGATCCGGAGTCGTTTCGGAGGCCCGGAGGCGTTCCGCGGCTTTTTCCGCGTGTGTTTTCTGATTCCCGGCGTGGGTTTTGGCTTTCCCTTCGGAACCTCGTTGCGGGTGAACCGGGCCGTTCACCTAGGCGAGTGTGGTACCGTTGCGATCGGTGCGTTCCGAGGATCGCGAGGGTGTGATTTTCTATTTTTTGGGATTTTTTCTGAATTTCCGAATTTTCCTATATATTAACCCACCCTCTCTCTCCCCTCTCATTTCTCTCTTCTCTCCCTCTCTCTTCTCACGCTCTCTCCTCTCTCCCTCTCTCTCCGACGGCCGACGGGGCGGAGTACGGGCGAGGCGGGGACGGTGCGGGCGAGGCGCGGGCGAGGATGGATGAGGATCGAGGCGGTGAAGGCGCGGTGAAGCTCGGCCGTGAGTTCGTGGAGCGGCAAGGCTTCAACGGCGTTTTCTTCGTGGATCGGCGTCCACGGTGCGTGAAATCTTCAGTGGAGGTAGGGTGATGGACCCCCAGCTCGTGCTCTTTCTTTTCCCGCAAGTTTCGTATGCTACGGTGAGCCGAGCGGGCCAAACGGGGTGATTTGGGTAAAATCCATGTTTTAGGGCTTGTGGGCCGATCTCCCATTTCATTGCGTTTTAGGCCGATCCGAATCCGTAGATGCATGCTAGGGGTTGTTGGGGAGCTTCCCCTATGTTTTCCCCCTCATCCGTGGATGTTTGGGGGCGTGGCGTGGATTTTTGGGGTTTTCCCGCCGTTCCCGCTTTTCCGAAATGGTCGCGGTCCACCAGAAACCGCTACCATCTGGTCGCGGTCTTGGGAGAACCGCGTTCATCCCTTGTGTTTGGGTCGGAAGGCCTTCGAGCGTCGCGGTTGTGCGATAGACCGCTTTTGTCTGGTCGTGGTTAGGGGATGACCGCTACTGTTTGGTCGCGGTCCTTGGGTGACCGCTACCATCAGGCTTGCGCGTGGCTGGTCACGGTCGCGAGATGACCGTGACAGCATGGTCGCGGTCGCCGGTCGACCGCTACCATCTGGTCGCGGTCACCAGGTGACCACTACCACGTTCTGGTTCCTGTTTGCGCTGTTTTGACCCCCGGTCGACCCGGTTGTGACCCAGTGGTTGACTTTAGGTCTCGTGAGTGTCTCGGACACCCCGTGGAGTTCTGTGACCGTGTCTTTGGGTGTCCAGAGGTCCCACTTACCTCGTTTTGCGTGTCGTGAGCTTAAGGGTCCGGTTGACCTTTTAGCACTCCGATTGTGTTGTGTTGGTCTCCGGTCGACTCGGTTGTGACCCAATGGTCGACCTCCGGCCTTGTGAGTATCCCGAACACCCCATGGGTTCTGTGTCTGTGTTTTCAGGGTGTCGGGAGGGACCGTGTTGTCTCGATTGGCGTGCCCGTAGGTGTGGTGGATCCGGGTGACCCCACGTGTTCTGGGCTTTCGTGTTACACTCGATCGAGTCACCGTGTACCGGTGTGCGTGCGGTGGGGTCTCCCCCGCATGTCGTGGGTTTCCTTTGGAAGGCGATTCCCATGTGGGCCATGCGTTTGGCCTTGGACTGCGAGTCCAGTTATCCGGCCTGGGGCTGGAGGTTTCCCGCTTGCCCTGAGATGGGAAATCGACAAGGTGGCTTGTGTGCTGCCATGGGAATCGTGCTTCTGTGTTTTCCGTGTGGCCCGTGTGGGTGGCCTTAGTCCCTTGCGTTCCCTTCCTGAGGGAACAGTCTTGGTGGCTTGTGAGATGTCTCGGTATTTGTGATATCGTGATTTTGGACCTAGAGATTGGGCTAGATCGACGGCCTTGTGCTGTTGTGTACAACGGTCTTGACCCCGAGTCTTGTGACTCAAGGACCGTTGGGTGTAGTGCGTCTGGAGGACTGTCCAGAGTCCAGTGGCTTAAGTGCCACTCGAGTTTTCTTGACTCTCGCGCACGGTGCGTGCGTGGCCGTGGACTGCGAGTCCTGTTTCTTCTCCGACTGTGGTCACCGTGCGACGGGGCCGGTACGCGGGGTTGTCCCCGTACGTCGTAGGATTCGGACGTTATTTTCCGTTGAGTTGAGAGTCTACTCCTTTAGTGACCCTCCACTAGTCGTAGCCCACCAGTACGAGGTGCTGGTCTCACCTGGGAGTGGTGTACGGGCACTCACCTTTGAGGCGATTTATGAACCGGTTACCGTAGGCCCCTCGTCGGTAGCCAGAGTCCGGCTACGGGGGAAAATCGGTCAGAGGATCAGACCTAGTGACGCAAGGTCTGTGTGTGCACACGTGGTTGGGGGCGGTTGGACCCACGTCGACGGGCGTGACCCCAGCTAGTTACTTGTTTGTGGTTACTTGTACGGTGTTCGCGCCTCGGGTAGGACCTACCACGTCAGGCGGTTCACCTGCGGTGCGGTGTAAGACATCAGGGGACGCTACCGGCTGTGCTTCTAGTGGGTGGTACTCCTGTCGAGTACGGAGTGACAGACTGTCAGTCTCTGTGTCTTTGACCTTCGGGTTTTCGGTCGTGTTGACCGGTGAGTTCGGTTGTTTCACCTTGGCGCGTGTGTCGGTTCTTGCGCCGTGAGACTAGTGCTAGTGGCTTTATCGAGGTGGCGTCTTGTGGTGCGGTACCCGCGATCGGATGGTCGGGGTTGCACCTTGGACAGCGTGTCCAGGTTGGTTGTCCGGGGGACAGGCCTCTACGGCGTGGTTACCATGTGTTTTTACTTCGGTAGGTGGTACTAGCGTGGTTCGATAGCTTCGATTGCGTGATCGAGGTCTGCCTTCTAGCAGTAGGAGTAGCTGTAGTGCCGAGTTTTTGACCGGCCACCGGTTTGCTGTTCCTGCTGTAGTTGTAGCTCTCCTTTCCGCTACCGCCGTTGTTTCCGGTTGGGGTTCCGCGGGATCCCTGCTGAGTCTCTGTTTTGGAGACTCATTCTCTGCTTTTCAGGTGTAGCGGTTCTTCCTCGAGGTTCGAGGGTGCGGAGCGGAGGTTCTCAGTTGCCAGCTTACCGGGCCGAGTGTTTACTTGGCATGTGGTACGTTTTACTACTTTAGACTGTACTTTCTGTTGGACTGGACTCTGTTGTAGTTGTTTATTTATTTCTGTTAATTATTGAGTTGTCCTGCTTTATTTCCTATTTCTTTGTGCCTCCACACTCCTTTTAGCCCTTCCGAGCCCTCCTGGCTCGTGGGCGGCGGTGCGAGTCTCGGGTTATCGGGCCTTCCCGGTAATCGGATTCTCGGGTCGTTACAATACTTGACCCCCTCCATACTGCTAGGTCCTTCCTCAACAATGACTACTATCTCCCCACTGCCCATTTGAGTAGTGGGGTGGATTGCTGCGTCTGGACTGGTACAGCGATAGGTGAGTTTTCGATTAAGTCCTCCTGCAACTTGCTGTGGCCAACAGGGCTTGTTAGGCGACCATGGGCCAGTCTCTGGCACTCAAGTATTGCCCCAAGGGCTGCCTTGTTCTTCTGGAAACTCCTTCATCGTGCGGTTCCAGTTTACTACAGAGTAGCCGAGTGTGGAATCCCCCTGGCTTCTAAATGTGTCTGCTGTAAATTTTCAGCTCAAGAGGACTTGAATCATGTTTTTATTAAGAGTGAGATGGCAGATGACTTGTGGAAGTGGATCTCCCCTTTGTTAAGTGCTAAGATAAACCTGAGTGATCAGGTTACTATCCGCTGTTGGAATGTTTTGGCTGGTACTAGCCTGCGGTCAGCCTTCAGTTATGCTGGTATGTATGCTGTCATCTTGCTTCTTTGGGAGATTTGGAAATCTAGATGTGCTCTTAAGTTTGAAGGTGTTGCATCTAGTGGGATTAGTATTAAAAGAAATATTATCGTTGCCATCTCCTATGCTCTAGATAAACTTTCTTTCTCATCCCATATCTCAGCAGAGCAAATGAACATTTTAGCCCACTTTCAGCTATTCCCCAAGGTTCGTCCAAAGCAACCTATTGCGGTGACTTGCAGCCTGGCTCCCTCCCATTTTACTTTGCATGTTGATGGGGCATCCAAAGGAAATCATGGAAGATGTGGGGGTGGTGGCTGTGTCAGGGATCAAAATGGCAATATGATTATCTGTTTTGCTTTCAATTATGGAGAGGGTAGCAACATCTTAGCGGAAGCAAGGGCTCTTCATGATGGCTTGTCCCTTGTTGTGAATGGAGGCCTCCAGGTGGAAGCTGTCTTCTCAGATTGTGCCCTTTTGGTGGATTCTGTCCGAAGGGGAGTGGCTCCAAGTTGGGTTATTTTCCCTTGGTGGAAGGACATCCTTGAGCTAATATCCAAGAGCGGTTGTTTGGTGCAACATACCTACAGGGAGGGCAACCAAGTGGCCGATGCCTTGGCCTCCTATGCATGCTCCGCCCACATTAACAGCATTTTTACTTGTGTAAGCGATCTCCCTAGATTGGCAAGGGGAGCGCTTAGGATGGATAAGGGCAAAATGCCCACTCTTCGCAATTGTAACTAGCCTATCTGTTCTATAGTTTTTTCTATTTTTTTGGCTGTAGATATGGACATGGGTATGCCTCGGAGATAGTGTATTCATTCATAGAATCAATAAAAAAAAATTGGTCACAGTGTCGGTCTGGGGGAGTGAGACCACATTCCCCTTCTGGGGGAATGTGCACTCTATCAGACTTTTGAACCTGATTGGCCGGTGTTGAAAAAAAAAACTTTACATGATATTCTTGAAATTTTGCTAGTTCCATCTATCGTTATCTTGTTCCATATTATTTTGAGCTCGATCATGCATAGTTGTATTGCATTACATGTAACATGTAATTTACTTTAAGCAAGATTGTCATTGAGATGTAATCCCTACTGAGCGTTCGCTCATCTAGTGTTTCCCTTAATTTTTTATATAATTCTGATGACGAGGCTCAATCGGATGGGGATGACTATGAGAGTTGAGCATAGAGCTATTCCCAGACGTCTATCGTTATCTTGGAGTCTTCTATTTTCTTGAGTCATTATTGTAATTTTTCCTTTATTGAGTCTAGTTTGTCATTTTAAGTACCCTTGCCCAGTTGGAAGTTATGTAATAACATTATACTTGAATAAAATGGACTTGGTTTTTCACTTAGCGCACTCTATCTTTTGTGACGAATTACCTTGTGCTCTGATTGACATAAATGATATAAACTCGTCACGTAATCCCGGGTTCCTTCCGCGCTCGGGACGTGACACGAGCGTATCGTACCAAACCAGAGAAGGGCCGATCCAGTACGGATCACTTAGTTGGCGAACCTCGTGTTATGATTAAACATAATTAATTGTAGTATACTATTAATTGGCGGAGAAATATTTCAAGGGTTTCCGATGGAATCAAAATCATTCGGAACTACGTCGGAAATTTTCAACGGAATGCTTTTCGATCGGAAATACGTCAGATATTTCCGACCGAATTCGATTCCGTCGGAAACCGCTGACATATTTCTATCTATTTCTGTTATTTATTACATATATTTATCTATTGTATCGTGCTTCGCCGACTCAATCCAGCTCGGGCGTACCGTATCGTATCTGAGAAAGCCCGATACGGTGCTACTCATCCCGGGATCGCCCGAGTCAGGCAAAGACACCGTGAGAGAGAGAGAGAGAGAGAGAGAGAGAGAGAGAGAGAGAGAGGGAGAGGGAGGAAGGGAGAAAGAAGAAGGGGAAGACATGATCAATGCACGCCGAGTCAGTTGCAACTCGGGCGTACCATACCAGACTAGAGAAGGGCCAATCCGGTACGGATCACCTAGTCGGCAAACCTCGTATTACGATTAAACATAATTAATTGTAGTATACTATTAATTAATCATAGGAAGGGTAGATAAATATTTCAGGGGTTTCCGTTGGAATCAAAATCGGTCAAAAATATGTCAGAAATTTTCGACGGAATGCATTTCAATCAAAAATACGTCGGTAATTTTCGACGTATTTCCGACCGATTTTGATTCCGTCGGAACTGCTGATATATTTCTATCTATTTCTATTATTTGTTACATATATTTATATATTGAATCGTGCTTCGCCGACTCAGCCCGACTCGGACTTACTGTATCGTATTTGAGAAAGCCCGATACGGTGCTGCTCATCCCGAGATCGCTCGAGTCGGGTAAAGTCACCGTGAGAGAGAGAGGGGGGAGGAGAGGGAGAAAGAAGAGGGGGAAGACATATTGATGCATGCCGAGTCGGTGGCAACTCGAGCGTACCGTACCGGTCCAGAGAAGGGCTGATCCGGTACGGATCACCTAGTTGGCGAACATTGTATTACGATTAAACATAATTAATTGTAGTATATTATTAAGCGGTAGAGAAATATTTCAGGGGTTTCCGATGGAATCAAAATCAGTCGGAACTACGTCGGAAAGTTTCAACGGATTACTTTTCGGTCGGAAACACGTCGGTCGGTCGGAACTACGTCAGAAAGTTTCGACAGATTGCTTTTCGGTCGGAAATACGTCGGTATTTTTTGACATGTTTCCGACCGAATTCGATTCCGTCGGAAACTGCTGATATATTTCTATTTCTGTTATTTCTATCTATTTCTATACTTTAAAATTAATAATTATAATTATTTTCGACGGAATATAATTTGTCAGAAATGGGTCAGAAACTACCGACCTATTTCCGACAGAACACGTTCTGTCGGAAACTATTAATATTTGGAAATTAATAATTATAATCATTTCCGACGAAATAAATAGGTCGGAAAGCGGTCGAAAATTACCGACTATTTTTTTGACAGAATTTATTCTGTCAGAAAATATTTTTAATCTATAATTAATAATTAAAATAATTGCCGACCATTTTTTGACCAATTTTATTCAATCGAAAACTATTTATATTTAAAAATTAATAACTATAATTATTTCTGACGAAAAACGTCCGTCAAAAATCGGTCAAAAAGCACCAACCGATTTTTGACCGATTAGCGTTCGTCGGAAATAACTAAGAATCGTAGGTTAAAATATGTATATATTAGTGACGAAAATTTTGATGTCGGAAATCAGTGTGTAATTACCGATTGAATTTCGACTGAATATATTCTGACTGAAAGTTGTCTCTTTTTAGAGACAGATTTCTGACCGAAAAAATAGGTCAGAAATCGGTCGATAATTATCGACTGATTTCCAACAGAATATTTTCTGTCAGAAAGTTGTAACGTTTCCGACGGATTTTCGACGGAAATATTTTCGTCAAAAAATTCCGTCAATATTTCCTATTTTTCTTATAGTGCTTATCCACTTTTTGTTTCTTGTTCAACTCTCTCGTCTTCGAATCGACGAAAAATTTCGTCGATATTTCCAATTTTTCTTGTAGTGCTTATCCACTGTCTACCCTACAAATGTTGTCAACTTTTTGTTTCTTGTTCAACTCTCTCGTCTTCAAATCGAAGTATTTTGTCATCATAGGGTAGTTTATTCTTCCTCAATGTCACACACTTGTGAATGCACTCCTGTGTATCTAACCATGGTCTCCCATGTGCCTGGTGAAATATACGTGCCATCAATGGTTTGCCACATCTCTCTTCAGCCTGCCGAGGTCAAAAATGCCCAAGACACCTAGCCAGAGATGTGCAAGTTTAGAGAAGTCATGCACCTCTTGTGCATTTAGAATGGCCAGCTTGCAGGAGGTTCAAAATCCCTCTCCATTGATTTTTGCCCCATTCAAGCCCGAGGGTTTTGAAACCTATCACTTCCCTCCACCCCCCACCTAATATTAATGTGCATGGGTAATTGAAGCTAGCATACGATTGATGTGAAGCCACCTGCCATTGTCGACCTGCTGTTAATAACCTGTCATACACCATCGATTTCGCAAGCCAAAGCAGAAGAAGAGGGAGGAAGAGGAAGGCTACCAGCCATGGTCAACATGGTCCACAACTGCTGAAGAAAGGTCTGCATCTCGATCGTGAGATGGGGCAAAGTCTGAAGAAGTAAAGAAGCGAGGAGATTTGGCTTAGTCAGACTGTTAATCTGTAGCAAACTTCTTTCAGCCAAGTGGCTGTGGAAATTAGGCGACGATAACAGTGCTCTTTGGAAAGTGATAATGAAAGATAAATATTATCAGTACTACAGTGCATGGACTTGCTTGCCTAATGGGTCATACAATCTCTCTCAAGGTTGGAGAAACATCTGCCAGGGTTCTGATTTTATGGCCATGTCCACCCAGTTTTCTCTAGGGAATGGTAGCAAGATCATTACTCACTCTTTCTGCACCTTTTTCCATCTCCTGTTTGATCTAGCTCCCTCCAATGGAAGAGTCGTCCAGTCTTTTATCTTGGAGCAAGGGGAAAAGCAATCATGGAGAAATGATTTTATAAGGCAGATATTGGAGACAAATTAATGAGTTTGCTCGATTGATAGCCTATTTAGACAACATCAGACCTCATTAAGGCAGCGTTTGGTATTCAATATAGAGGGTATTTTAATCATTGTTAATCCCTGGCAACACTTAAGTGTTATCAAATGTGTAGAGTAGTATCGACTTTTGTGCACCCACAGATTTTCGCCGGTTGAGGGAGATAGGCACAGTGGTATTGATGGTAGCCGGTGTGAGTAATGGCTCGCCCTTCCCATTACTTGCACCAAGAAAACCGCATGCATGCGGTTACGTGGGTGGCTGGGAATGGGTCTCCCTCCACACTCTATAGAAACTCTAACTCCCATGCGTTGGCAAGATTTGGAAACGCAAGAATTAAATGGCCATCCGTTTCTCCTGGGCTAATGCAGCAGGAACGCATAGCCTTTGTTCAACTATAAAAGGAGGACCTCTCCTCCATGTTTTGGTATCCCATGGTGAGAGCCCAAGTGACATCTTAGAGAAAGATCTAGCAGGTCTTGGGGGGTGTGAGTTTGAGAGAGTTTTGCAGTGAGGATTTATTCCTCCGGGTTGGTGTGAGGCTTTCTTTGTATATTTCTCCACATCTAGTGAAGTTTCGCTGTCGTCATCGCCCGTGGACGTAGGGGGGTAACCTCCGAACCACATAAATCTTTGTGTTCCTATCTTGTGTGATTGTTCCTTCATCTTCCTCCCTTCTTCTTGTTGTGCGGATCGAGATCTTGGGGCATCACTCTGTCCGTCCGAGTGGTCGTGTCATAACAAACTGGTATCAGAGCCCATTTAAGATTCGATCCGTGTTCCTTGTTGATGGCTACAAAGTCGACATCGGCAATGAAGTTCGACGTTGAAGTGTTCGATGGAAAGACGAAGGATTTCAACATCTGGCGACTGAAGATGCAGTCCTTGTTAGTACAACAGGGACTGAGCAAGGCGGTTAAAGGTAAGGAGGTCCTACCGGCCGAGTGGAAAGATGAAGAAAAAGAAGAATACATGGAGCGTGCTCTTGCAGCAATTCGTCTATGCTTGGCAGATGATGTGTTGAGAGAAGTTGCTGATGAAGACACCCCAGCAAAACTCTGGCTCAAGCTCGAGTCAAGGTACATGACGAAGTCTCTCACAAACTGCTTGTACTTGAAGCAACGGTTGTTTACCTTTCGCATGAAAGAAGGTATGCCCATTTCCGATCATCTGAACGAGTTTAATAAGATCGTTATAGATCTTAAAAATATTGGTGTTAAGGTAGATGATGAGGATCAAGCCCTCATACTCCTGTGCTCATTACCTCCTTCATATGAGCATTTTGTTGATACACTGTTATATGGGAGAGATGATATCTCTGTTGAAGATGTCAAGGCTTCCTTGAACTCTAAGGAGTTGAAACGGCGAGTTCTAGAAACTCATGGTGAAGATCGGGCAGATGGCCTGATGGTGAGAGGGAGAGCTGAGAAAAAGGAGTTTGGTAAAAAGGGCAAGGCTAGATCAAAATCCAAATCAGCAAAGAAGATCAAGTGTTATGAATGCAATCAAAGAGGGCGCATCCGGAAAGATTGTCCAAGATTGAAAGGGAAAGGTAAGGTTCAGGAGGAGTCTTCTTCTGACACAGTAAATGTTGTTCAAGAGGAGACTGTAGAAGATGAGACTGTTTTGTCGGTCTCTACTAGCACTTCCGGGGATGACTGGATTCTTGATTCTGGTTGTACCCTCCACATGTGTCCTCACAGGGAATGGTTTTCTACTTACACAATAATAAGTAGTGGTACCGTAACCTTAGGGGATAATAGAACTCTTGCAGTTGCCGGGGTTGGTACGATTAGAATCAAGATGTTTGACAATGTCATCAGAACTCTAGAAGTGCGGCATATTCCAGAACTGAGGAAAAGTCTGATCTCCTTGAGTATTTTGGACGTTCATGGATATCGATTCTCGGCAGAGAATGGAATCCTAAAAGTTTCTAGAGGTGCATTGGTTGTGATGAAAGGGAAGCTGATTAGTGGCCTTTATCATCTACAAGGCAACACTGTGATGGGCAGTGCCAATCTGGCACGAAGTTCAGATGATCCTACCCAAGTGTGGCACATGAGACTGGGCCACATGAGTGAAAGAGGCATGATGGAGTTGAGCAAACGAGGTTTGCTTGATGGTCAGAAGACTGAGAAACTGGATTTCTGTGAGCATTGCGTGTATGGCAAGCAGTGCAGGGTGAAATTCAGTACAGCAGTTCACAGGACTAAAGGCACTGTGGATTACATCCACTCTGACCTTTGGGGTCCTGCTCCGGTAGTCTCAAAGGGTGGTGCAAGTTATTTGCTGACCTTTATTAATGATTACTCAAGAAAGGTTTGGGTATATTTTCTAAAGAAGAAGAGTGAGGTGTTCGTCACTTTCAAGCAGTGGAAGGCGTTGATTGAGCGGCAGACTGGTAAGAAGATCAAGCGCTTCCGTACTGATAACGGTATGGAATTCTGCTCGAAAGAATTTGATGATTTCTGCAAGAACGAAGGTATCGTTCGACATCGCACTGTAGCAGGAACACCACAACAGAACGGTATTGCAGAACGGATGAACAGGACACTCTTAGAAAGAGCGAGAAGTATGTTGTCTCAGGCGGGTCTGTCAAAAGCATTTTGGGCAGAAGCTGTCAACACGACTTGTTATTTGGTGAATAGATCTCCATCCACAGCCATAGAGTTGAAAACTCCCGAGGAGGTATGGTCTGGATCTCCTTCTGATTATTCTCACCTCAGAATTTTCGGTTGTCTTGCCTATGCCCATGTCACAGGTGACAAATTGGAGCCAAGGGCAAAGAAGTGCATTTTCGTTGGATATGCACAGACACAGGGTGTGAAGGCGTATCGGTTGTGGTGTACCGATCCTCAGTCACCTAAGTTCATGATTAAGAGAGATGTGACCTTCGATGAGTCTGCGATGCTCCGGGCAGGAGAGAAATCAACAACAGAAAATGGAGATCAAGTTAATGGCAAGCGGGCAGAGCTAGAGGTGAAGCTCTCCACAGAAAGTGCAGTGCAAGAGGAGACAGTGCGAGTCCCAGATATGACAGTTGATGTGCCAGAGAGCAGTACAACACAACGGCAGTCCCCACAAAGGCAGTACAATATCGCGACTGGCAGAGAGCGAAGGGTGATCAGACCACCCAGCAGGTATAGTCATGCTGACATGGTAGCTTTTGCTTTGTCTGTTGCAGATGATATTGAGGGGGGAGAACCATGTTCTTATAAAGAGGCAATTGCATCAGAAGAGTCCTCTAAATGGCAGTTGGCCATGCAAGAGGAGATTGAGTCTCTACAGAAGAACAACACATGGAAGCTGGTGAAAATACCACTAGGTCAGAAGGTTGTGGGATGCAAATGGGTCTTCAAGAAGAAAGAGGGAATCCCTGGTGTGGAGGATGCTAGATTCAAGGCACGATTGGTGGCGAAGGGTTTCACACAGCGAGAAGGTATTGACTTCAATGAGGTATTCTCTCCTGTCGTGAAATATACCTCTATTCGTGTGTTGCTTGCCATAGTTGCTTTGCTTGATTTAGAGCTAGAGCAACTGGATGTTAAGACAGCATTCTTACATGGCGAGCTAGAGGAGAAAATCTACATGCACCAGCCAGAGGGATTCAAGGTTTCTGGTAAGGAGGATCATGTGTGCCTGTTAAAGAAGTCTTTATATGGCTTAAAGCAATCACCTAGACAGTGGTACAAGAGGTTTGATACTTTTATGCTGAGTCATAATTACTCTAGAAGTGATTATGATAGTTGTGTGTATCATAAAAGGCTTCCCAATGGTTCGTTTATTTATTTGTTGTTGTATGTTGATGACATGTTGATAGCTGCCAAGAACATGTCAGAAATTAATCATTTAAAATCTCAGTTGAATGGTGAATTCGAGATGAAAGATCTTGGAGCAGCAAAGAAGATTTTGGGTATGGAAATTCACAGAGACCGTGGCACTGGAAGGTTGTACTTATCACAAAAAAAGTACGTGGAGAAGGTGTTGGAGCGGTTCGGCATGAAAGATTGCAAGGCTGTGAGCACTCCATTAGCAGCCCACTTCAGATTGTCTGCAGAAGATTCACCAAAGACAGAGAAGGAGCTGGAACTGATGTCTAAGGTTCCATATGCGAGTGCAGTTGGTAGCATTATGTATGCCATGGTATGTACTCGACCTGATATTTCTCATGCTGTTAGTGTGGTTAGCAGGTATATGGGAAATCCTGGGAAGGTCCACTGGGAGGCTGTGAAGTGGATTCTTCGTTACCTCAAAGGTGCTTCAGATGTGAGCCTAATATTTCAGAAAGGAATCAGTAATGACAGCCAGCTGGTCGGCTACGTCGATTCAGATTATGCTGGAGATCTGGATAAGAGGAGATCCCTGACAGGTTATGTCTTTACTTTCTCAGGCTGTGCTATTAGTTGGAAGGCTGTTTTGCAGTCTACCGTGGCTTTGTCTACGACAGAGGCAGAGTATATGGCAGCGGCAGAGGGAGTGAAAGAAGCCTTGTGGCTGAGAGGTTTGGTTGGCGATCTGGGTCAAGTGCAGGAGACAACTCTGGTGTACTGTGATAGTCAGAGTGCCATACATCTGACCAAAAATCAGATGTATCATGAGAGAACCAAACACATCGATGTCAGGTATCACTTTGTTCGTGATGTTGTGTTGCAGGGTACCGTAGCTGTTCAGAAGATTTCTACAGCGGAGAACCCTGCAGACATACTGACAAAGCCTATTCCTTCTGAGAAGTTCAGGCATTGCCTGGACTTGGTCGGCTTGCAGAGCACGTGAGGTGGCCCCGACGGGGGCATGGATGGTGATGGCGGTCGTGGCAGAGCTTGTCACTGGATGCGGCTTGTGAAGACGAGCCAAGAGGAGAATTTGTGAGTAATGGCTCGCCCTTCCCATTACTTGCACCAAGAAAACCGCATGCATGCGGTTACGTGGGTGGCTGGGAATGGGTCTCCCTCCACACTCTATAGAAACTCTAACTCCCATGCGTTGGCAAGATTTGGAAACGCAAGAATTAAATGGCCATCCGTTTCTCCTGGGCTAATGCAGCAGGAACGCATAGCCTTTGTTCAACTATAAAAGGAGGACCTCTCCTCCATGTTTTGGTATCCCATGGTGAGAGCCCAAGTGACATCTTAGAGAAAGATCTAGCAGGTCTTGGGGGGTGTGAGTTTGAGAGAGTTTTGCAGTGAGGATTTATTCCTCCGGGTTGGTGTGAGGCTTTCTTTGTATATTTCTCCACATCTAGTGAAGTTTCGCTGTCGTCATCGCCCGTGGACGTAGGGGGGTAACCTCCGAACCACATAAATCTTTGTGTTCCTATCTTGTGTGATTGTTCCTTCATCTTCCTCCCTTCTTCTTGTTGTGCGGATCGAGATCTTGGGGCATCACTCTGTCCGTCCGAGTGGTCGTGTCATAACAGCCGGTTCTCATAATCTCATGGAGAGTTGACTCCCAGGCGTTGATGGGAGATTTTACAAGGAAAATACTTTTCTGCCTCCAAAAGTTGTGTAACGCGTCCATTCTCCTTAGTAAAATAAAAGGACATAAGGTAATTGTATTACCCTCGGCATTGAATACAGTGAGAGAGGGAGTGAGATGGTGGATAATTTCAAAAGCCATCCGACGAATCTAAGCATTGTCAGACTGACTGTCAGAGAGAGAATTCTGTGCAAGTAAAAAGTGGGCAGGGCAATTACCAAACGCTGCCTAAAGCAAATAAGACTCCTGGATTTCGAGCTGGGGGAAAGGAGGTCACTTTCAGTGAGATCAGAAATCAAACTCTTACAGGATGGCAGGTGTAGGGTCTCTTGGAATAAACTGATTTGGAAGGTGAGGATATCAAACAAAATTAAGTTCTTCTTCTGGAAATTGATCTTGAGACGATTGCCCACTGCTGACAGATCAAGACGGTTTATCCCAAACATTAAGGAGAGATGCCCCTTATGTGCAATCTATATAAAGAATTTAGCAATCACATTTTTATTGAGAGCAGCATCACCAGGATTCTACTGATCTTCCTTATTAAGGCTTTGCACATTTCCGGGTGGGAACCTAGGAATGTCTCAGACCTCCCAGGTTGGAAACAGAAGAGTCCAGGAAAGAGATACAGCAAACTCTGGATTAATATTCCTCATACTGTACGAAAAGAGAAATGGCAGAATATTTAAGCAGGCCCGGCATAGCCCTAGTGAAATTTTGAAGAGAGCACTTCTACTCTTTCAGATTGGGCATCCTTGATAGGCGTGCAAAAGGTAGAGAGCTCTGAATTGCTTCAAAGAACGATGCAGTGGAGAGTGTTCACTAATTAAGACTGTTCAAGGGAAGCAAATTCTTCCCCCGGATCTCTTTCCCATTTTCTGAGTGTCCTTTCTTAGTGTAGCATCAATCATCATCTTGACAGTATGATTGGGCTTCCACGGTCCCATGGGGGAGTTAGCCTCTTGTACTCTTTTGTTACATGTTTTTCTCCTTTTAATGGAAAAAGAAAACAGAAAAGACGTCCACAACTATCAACCACCTGCAAGCCAGCAAGGAGGATCAGCCCCTTCCTCTCCCCCCATCCCCTTATCTTGCTACTCCCTGCACTCCCTCTCGCTGCCCCTCTTGTAGATGAACCCTTCTCTTATGTATTTTTATATTGTTTTTATTGTGATTGTGTTAATTTTATCATACTAAGTGGTTCAAGGAAAGGCATTATAAATTTTCATTGAAAGAAATTGAGCTTATCATAATCTCTATAATCTCTATAGACATTCCTGACCTCCCCAGATTTTTTCTCTCTAACACCCCCCGAACCAGACAAAACTGAGATCCAATATAGCATTCGTTGGTGTCAACAATTCAAAATAACCATTTTTTGACCCCTTTGACTGCTTTCTTTTGGGAGAAAATTACCCTCATACCTTTAGGCCACCTTTGATATTGGGGTAAGATAACGTATTCAGCCCTCTGAAGTCGAATACACTATCCAACCCAATGAACATGTTTGTGTGTGAGACGCACGTGGAGATCACGCGCTCTCTCTCATTGGGTAGGTTACCCTCCTATCCTACCCAGATATCAAAGTTGGTCTTACAAAATTTACCCCAACACCTCACAAATTCACTAACCAGAGTTGCCCTGCTGTTTAACATTATGTGATTTACATGCCTAACAATGATAATGACTTAATATGAGATTACACTTTTACACCTACTCCTACCTCACCAGCTACACCGACACCTGGGACATGGCATCCCGAGTTTGAGAAAAACCACTAAGTTTTGGGATAAGCCAATAGTTTTGTACGTTACTGGTGAGGACTTGTGAAGTTGTCACTATTTTATAACGATGCTTGCCTCTGGAAGGTGATGTTTGCCGTGCCAATTATACTGGTCGTGCCACTCTTAGCCAAGTATGGTCGGACATAATGCGATACATCGGTGTGCTGCAACATGCCGAGAAAGATTTTTTGAAGTCTCAAATAAAAAAAACCCATGTTTCAATGATTTATTTATAAAATAACCTCAAACTCAATCGCCCATCCCTCCTTCCCTCGCCCCACCCACATCCCTCTCCCCAACGACCCCCCTTTCCCTCTCCCCCCACCCTGACAAACCCACCCCGACGGACCCCAACCACCGCCGTCCTGCCACCTCCTCCGTCGTCCCTGGCTCAAGCCACTACCCCCCCCCCCCATCTTCTGTCCCTACTCAAGCCACCGCCCACCACCATCCCCGGCTCTCCCCCCCCCCCCCCCGACCGCCACCATCTCCATCAACCCCAACTCCCCCCAACCGTTGTCGTCCCTGCCACCATCTCCGCTAGGCCACCGGCAATCAGATGCGACGAACCGTATGCTTGGAACGTGTCAACCACTTGTGTGAAGCCTGACAATTCATATACACTTCGTTTAAATCTTTTGTGAAACCTTTTGTAGGAATTTGTATGTTTGTACAAAACATGTCAAGTGTGACAACATTTTACAGAAGTTCACAGTATTTTATAGCACAAAAAAGAATCCCACATTCCGTGTACATATATACCGTGCAAAGGACGTGAACTTGTCGCCAACTATTCTTGAGCACCTGATGTTCTGTTTCTGTTGATGTTTTCCATTGCTTTCCATTCTTTGATTGACACATCATGTGGAACTTTCAATGTCCCATGCCAATCATGCAGCTCAAAATAAGAAAGGTTGATTTGGCTGAACTCCTGACCAACTCTGCAAGACTGGACAGAAGCTACAACCGCCTCTTCCAATGTGAGGCAGTGGCCAGTCTTGGGAGTTGGTTTGGAAATCGGCCAAACTGACCCAATTAAGGAGTCTCAGTTGGATAAAACGGGAAAGAAAAAAGATCAAATCAGCTTCTTTTTATCTAACTTCTTTCTGCAGAAACATTGCAATCACTTGTCATGAATGCCACCATGTGAAAGAAGATGAAACAGTGCGCGCATAATGGACGAAGTATAAAATTATGCCTGAGATTTATGCATTCAACAGAAAAGGCTCAAATTTTCAAAAGAAAAGTAACTCAATTTTTTTCAAACTCTGCTAATTCCCGGGAAATCTGAAAAGTCATGTTTTGGTCAGAATGCCTTTTCATCAACTTCTTTGTACTTCAGGAGCATACGCCACCAAACTCTACAAAATAACTGCATCTCTGATGAGTTTCGTTTGCTAGCGTGAGCTGACCGGCTGGCCCTGAATAAAATTACTTCAAAACATTCCAACCAGGGCCAGGTGAGTTCAAGAGAGCTGCACAGGTTCAAGAATTGTTTACATCTTCCTTTACAGCTATGGTATTTAGCTCAGGTTGAAGCTGCTAGATTATAGTTGCTGGAGGCATGATCCAATACTTCAGTCAATCAACGATGAAGCAGAATATGTATACATAAAACCCAACAAGGAAGATGGACCAGGAGCAAATAGAGATATGTCGCACTGTACCAAGCCCAGAGGGACTCCATCCAATCCCAGAAGGATCCGATGCTTATATTTCTGGATCCATTTACTAGAACTTCACTAATCAGCAACGCAGATGGTGGGAAGCCAATAAATCCTAGGAGTAAATTACAGACTGACAACAGGACTCCATGACTCGGCCTCAAAGGGCGCACCAATAGGCTCATGGGCACAAGAAGCATTGCTCCAATTTGAGCTGTAGAGAAATTGATGATTGACATGAGGCTTAAACCAATGGAAACAACTGAAATCATGACAGCCTTTAGAGTTATCCATTCATCAGGGTAAGAATTAAAGTAGAGGGAACCTGAGATGTGGTACAAGATGAGGAGTGTGATGATGGAAAAAGAAACCCAAATTAACATGCTAGATTCAGAGGTCAGGTTGGGAAAATAAGAGATGACGTAGGGGAACAATGAAACGACGACTGCCCATAGGTGTACTGTGAACACAACTTTGGCGGCATGAAGCCATTCCCATTTGCAGTCTGTTGTCATTTTGCCAACAGCAGCAGAAGACTGGGTTTTTTGGTGTGAAACGTCTGTAGTATCAATGGTTTTATAATAATTTGAAAAAAGAGCAGCAGCAACTATTGGGAGGGGGGCTGCAAGCAGCGCAAAAGCAATCATATAAACTCCAACTGACACAAATTTACTTGGAGAGGTTAGGAGGTAGAGGAAAAATGACTGGTGGAACTTTTCAAGAAGGTTATTTACTGAGCGTATCACTCCTTCAATAAGCCTGCATGAGAAAGTAAAAAATGCTTGTTTAATATAAACATCAAAACATAGTGAACTGCTAAGAATAAATGCATGGATATGTATCAAATGAGTTCTTTCCTTTAGTACGCCTAAAAATAAATGCATGGATATGTATCAAATGAGTTCTTTCCTTTAGTTTGTTCTTGACCATGAACCAAAAAGCGTCTCATTTAAGTAGGTTGTTAGCATTTGGCAGCTATTAATACCAGAGGCCATAATCATCCAAAGAATGTTACAAAAATAAACCCAAACGTGAACTTGATGAATGTCAACTTGATCCTACCTCCTTCTCCTTCTATTAGAAAGCATGGATCATTCTTTAAGGTTACCTGGTCACCATTTCACAAATAGATGACTTCAAAGTATTGACAGTACAAGATGTCAGACGGTAGTCATGGTACTCTTAACATAGTCCATCACTTTCCCTAGATGGTACATATACTTACGCCCACTTTTAAATATAGAAAGAAAAGCCAGGGAAACAGGACAGAGTCTTCCCTGTCAAGTCTAGTTTAAGGTATCAGTTAATAAGCTTGGAGAAGGTACTAATATACTGGTGCAAATGATGTAAGAAAACAAGAAAACAACAATTTTATCATTTTAGTTTCACAGCACCTGTATTCTGTCCTGAATTATGTATGTCCCTCTGTAAAGTATTTTTTACTCCCTATAAGCATTTAAGTGAGAGAACTAAGGTCTCAATGTGCTTAGGAAACTTTAATACACACTTACATGGCAATTGAATACAGAAAAATTTAGCCATTTTCAAAGGAAACCAAGAAAAGTGGGCTGCAAGGACTGATGGTCCTGTTTAGTGATCAAATGCATGTAATGCCTGAAAATGGCTGTCGGCGAAAAAGTTGATGCTTCACTCAGCATACTTTTTTCTTAAGATATTAACATTGCAAATTGGAGTGTCAATAACTTCTGACAATAATTTAGTGTTTTATCATTTCTCCAATAGTGGCCATTTTGACCATTTAGGCAGTGTCATTTACCTATGTATGAACACCTCCAAAGTCAACCTCAAAAGCATCCACGACATTGTTGAATCATGTTAGTCTTTTTTGACTCATATTAGGTAATAAGCACTTCAAATGATGAATAAAAAAATACACCAAATGTTCAAACACAAGAAAAATAAAATTTACAAAGACAACAATTCTACCAATAACAAATGGATTAATAAAGTCCAGTCAATGCAACACAACACACAATGACTAGTGAATCTGCTCTAATCTCACAGCTATGTGCTTAACTGGAGAGAGGGATCCGCACTAGCCTCTTCTCTTCTTTTATTTTCTTTTCTTTTGAATGAACAGGTCTCCAGGAAGGGCTTCACCACCTACACCCTTATGGCACTTTATAATGAAATCAAAAGTAAGAAGGAACTTAAGGAAAGGTGTCACAGAAGTACATTGTTTTATTCGTAAACCACACCTCACAGACTACAATATGTGAGCGGCTCAGGCATATTGTTCAAGGTATGTGAGGAAATTACCTTCTTTGCCGCATTTGAAGAAACAGTACAGCATTTGTTCATGACTTGTGATTGTAAATGTAATCTGAATGATCTTCTTGAATTATGATAATAGAAAATGGCGGAACCCCGAAAAAAACAGCAACTGCTAAAGGGATGTGAAAAGGCCAATCCAGTGAATCAGAAAAAAGAAGGGTCCGGTGAATGGTTCTTACAGCATATTGTGGCAAATATGGGAAGAAAAAAAAGAGAGATTTATTAATACAGTGCTTTTGACATTTTAAAGAAACAGTCCAGCTCTTGATGAATGGATGATCACTGCAGGAGTGGAGCACGTGGAATTCTGTTGTAAGGAGCAGACCTGGGACTAGAGAGTTGGAGAAGCCATATTAAGTAGTACATATAGGACTTACCTTTTTGCTTCCACAATCTTACCTTGTAACCCTTAGACAGGCCTCTTTATGTCTAATGATATCAATTTAGTAAAACATAAACATAGTGTTTTTGATATTTAATCAGGCAATACTTTTGGATGAATGAACAATTGCTGCAGGAGAGGGAGCCTGTGGAATTATGTCCGTAAATGTGGGACTTACCTTTTTGCTTTCATAATCTTAAATTGTAATGCTTAGACAAGCCTCCTTATGTATAATCATATCAACTTAATAGAATGAGAGGGGTGCGCTATAGTGGAGCACCTTTTTACTTATAATTCAATGGCGCGCACCATGCCACCTTCTGCAGAATAAAATGGCACCGGAAAGGGTCCTTTCACAAGCTATTATACATAAATGACAAAAACACGAAACAACAATTACAAGAACTATTGAAAAAACACATAGCAAAAAGTATCCACCTGCCACTTTTAAGAAGTATTGCAGTTCGTCCAAATTCAAAATTCAGAGAAAGTTTGGGGGTAACTTCCACTGTAACAGCATCAATCTGGTAGTCACGGAAAGCACCATGGGAACCAGTAGGTACACCAAGAGCCTGTGCCAATAAAACAGTACGGCATATAATATCAATGAAAGAACACAGTGAAATCTAATGGCAAAATAGGCAAAAGATGTGGTGCAAAATCTGAAGGCAAGATAGGCAAATTTTTGTCAGTTTGACCTGAGAATAGATCGAATTGGCTAGTGTTGCAATGCCATCAACATAATCAGAAGCCGGAATACCAAATGTCCACTTAGGATGTAAACTCCCAGCAATTTTGCTTAAGAATTCCAGAATTTCACCCACTAGCTTCGGGCCTGCCGAGTTACGAATAGAACTGAATGTACCAACTTTCACATGAAGAGCTTGTCTGTGAACAGCTATATAATGGACAATATTGATGAGGTCAAGATTTGGCATCTGGCCATTGGATGCCTCTGCACGAATACTAAGGCTATCCATTTCATTTCCTTCCTCCCTATCATTAACCCGAACGACAAGAGCAGCAGCCATTGTCCCAGCACGCCTAAAAACACTGAAACCTTTCTCTTTAACTATATTGTCTTGCCATTCATGGGGAATGGTGCTTTCAGCACACATGCCAATGTTGACCTTCCATGGGTCGTGTGCAAAAGTTGGATCATGATAGTCTCTCAGCCAGGCAGCAACAGAATTATACTCTCCATATCGAGTATCTGCAGCCAACCATATAATATCTTTGGCAAGCCATGTAACTCGGCTAAGGAGGGAAAAAACAGAGAAAGCCAGGCCAAGTGTCATGGCTTCATTTACTTTGATATTATCTGAGTTATAAGGGGTTACTAAGACAATTGACTCTTTTCCATCCCCTTGGGGAGCTCTTATTATGCCAATGCAGCTGATGCCCACTGAAATACAGCTACTATTTCCATGCACATAATTTGTGTCAGAGCTAGAAATACAGCTGCTATTTCCATGCACGTAATTTGTGTCAGAGCTAGAAAAGAAGAAATGCAATGGATGAAACTGATTCCTTTTAGGATAGGTCTTGTGGTAATAGACTTCAGCACCCAAATCTGCCATATTTTGCACTATCAACCTTGAAATTCCTCTGCATTTATTACAGAATATTAAAAAATGAATACAGTGCAAAATTAACTTACCAGAAACTTTGTAATAAAAAGTAACATAACCAAGCATGAGTAATGAAAAAGAATATGCCCAACCTGCCTTGATATGCAATCCAAGATGACTACTAATTTTGCTTTCCAATTTCAGATATCTATGTTTCCCAGTATTGACATGAAAGCTTGATCAGGAAAGAAACAACACAGTCTAGTATCATATGCCTCTTTTAAGATTCAGCATAGCTGCTGAAAAAATGCGCACCATCACCTTCACCTTCAGAACAGACACACACAGAGAGAGAGAGAGAGATGCCTACATATCCTGTGAGGCTATGTGAAGGTGAAAACCGTGATAAACTTTCTCTAGGCAAGGTACTAAAAAAGGCATGCTCTACCATGATATTTGCTACATTTATTACACATGGACTTTGTGGTACATTGTTACATATAAGGACTCTATGGCAAAAGCTTGTTTAGTAATGCCTCTAATTATGTTATTAGAGTTTAAGTTCCTTTTGTTGTTCATAAACTCATGGTAAACTGTCGAGTCCAAAAAGAAAAATGCTTTTGTTGTTAGTATAGTTGGTAAAACTAGTTCATAATTCTTTTGTCCTTAGATCATGTGTTCAATAGTGAAAGTCCACCCCACGCATCGCACATACACAGAGTTCTAATACGTAGTTTCTATAAAATCTTATCCGCTTGTATTGTACACATATTTACTTACCTTCTTCCTCTTATCTTTTTATGACATTGCCAATTTATTGTTTTGGTGTATCAGTGTAGATGATTCTTTGTAGTGTGCCCATTCTTTTTAGATGATTGGTTAAACAGACTAATACTAATCTAGAATCAATAGACAATTTTAATTGTATGAGAACATTGAGCACCATTGCAATTTTGTTATTTACTTCTAATGCATATTTTTAAAAAAAAAATAAATGTATGATATATATTTGCATTGCCTCCCCTTAAAGAAAAAATTATGTTTGTCACCACTCTAGTAAATATCATCTTCCATAATCCTTAGTTTAAATGTCTTAATCTGAGCCCAAAAAAAGTGGGCTTCACATTTTAACTAATAAATTGCCAACCAATTGACCACCATAAATTTCTTATAGACATAGCACCAAGGATCTACCCTATGATGAGTGTCTATGAAGCTAGATGATAATCTTATTTGCCATCAGGGACTTCACGAACTCCTATACACACAAGTTTCAAATACCATATACTCTTGATCAATAAGTTTAAGCAGAACAGAAACAGATGCAAAGGAGACTTGCATAAAGGGAAAGGAACATAAAGGTTCCTTTGACATCAAGCAATTAGGTGAAACATTTAATACCTTTGTTATATGGTGTCCACTTTGCAAATATTTTTACAAAGTTGCCCACCCTCCAAGATTGTAAGGCCTTAATTGATTTTTGGCTTTTTTGGTTTCATGTAAACATAGTAAACTATGGTTAAACCCTTACCTGTATTTGGCATATTTAGATATTAATTTTCTCGTGTAGTTTAATTCTAAGATTTTATTCCCAACCGTTCAGTTTCCCCAGACTTTAATCCCATCTCTCTCCCTCCCTCACACACTCCTTACATGGTTAAAAGGGGAAGCTGTTAAACTGACTTCAACACAAGGTGATGGACTCATCCTTCTCCCCCAGTTTAACAGATGATGGAAAAGTAGGTTCGATCTCTAATAAGATTTAAAAAAAATATGCCTCATGTCAGGCCTAATGATGGGTAATGAAATGTAACAGATTCTTTCGCTGGCAACTGCTTTGAGATGGGTCAATAGCAGTGTTATATGTTTATATAGAACACTGATCATGATCAATACCAAAAAATCTGGCAATTCCTGTAACCTCACCACAGTAAGCCACTCGTGTATCAGGTTGCTATTTCTGCTTCTGTAACTTTTGTTTCTGCTCCGTTTCAAAAACTTTTGTTTCTGCTGATGTGCTGCTTTGACTTTTCAACAACTGTCTGAACTCTGCTCTTTCAGGCAGTGACATTACCATCGCAAATGCAGATGACCTAAATCAAAGGCCCAAGGAGAAGATGATCTACTACAACCACGGTGCCCTAGCTTATGCAGACACATTTTACGTGACATGACATGTGTTGTTATATTCCACAAAAGGAGACGATGGAAGAATAGATGCCAATGATGGAACTTTATTCTAATACCATGAAAGAATCCTTATTGTGTGACTTCTCAGGAAAACAAGATAAGAAGAAGATGAAAAGAGATTGGTGGAAATGAATGTGAAATCTAATCCATCTAGGCGATTGTTCACACAAGTACATGGAATTGACATGAAATACAATCCATTAAGGCGATTGTGCATAGAACATGTACATGGATGACCACACGAAAGGAAGTTGTCCTGACTCAGAGAGCATGGTCGAGTGTTTATCCACGGGGAGAGGGGTTTTCTGTGGTCATTGTTGCATATCCCAACAACTTACCTTCTAGGGAAACCCTTTGAATTTAAAACTGTCATTTTTATCATATGAAATTGCAAATTCAAAATAGTTCAAATAGGCCATCTAATGAGAACTTTACCAAAATCACGCCTATGTTACATCGCACATAAATGATAATTTGATACCATTATTCTCAGAATATGACTTTTGTTTCACTAAACTGAATTCTTTTTGTTGTAAAAGTTTCCCATTCTCGTCCTTTAAACATTAATACAGAGTTAAAAGATATTGGTGGTGGAAAACAGTTACTAAAGGAACTAAAACTAAAAATGAAAAGCATAATTTAGAGGGACCACATACAATCCATCTCTTGCTGCATATCTCAGATCAATGATATCCTTGACTAATTTGTTTGCCACCTGCGTATCTTGAACAGAGAACATGGGATTGGCAGAACCTATGAAAAAAATATTCTCTTGATTAGAAATAAAATTGGTGCGCTGTCATTGAAATGAACAGAAGGTATTTTCCTCCTACGAGAAAGACAATTACGAATCTCTTTCAGAAGAAACATGAATTACACCATCCCTTTTATTAATATAAATAGAGGTAGTACCACAGGGGGGGAGGAAAGATTCCTCCACACCCATGGCAGTGCCACTAAATTGCACATTCAATTATAATTGACAAAGGCAATCATGACTAGAATACTCAATATGAAGATACATAAAATGGAATAATCAAATGTACCATGAGAAGAGACAAAATGACTTTAACATGTTATGAAAGAAATAATAGAGCACATCCATGATTTAAAACATGACAATGGAGGCACCTTGAACATGTTTTGTCTTTTGAAAGTGGTTGATACCACGAAATTGTATTAAAGTAAAAGAAGGGGTATACAAATATAATCAGTGCTCCCAAAAGATCCCTATGCAAAAAATTTCCACACCAAGATGATGTGGCACCAACTAACCCCCCAGCAGGCACCTTGAACATGTTGGCTGCCTCAAAAATTACTCCTTCAGCCTTTTGGCGAGAGTTTTGTCTAATTGTCTTGTTGCACCATATGATTGAATGAATGCCCTTATCAAGCATACATGAACCTATAGTTTTAGCCACTAACAACAGGACTGTTCAGTAGATAGCAATTAAATCTGTTGTTTTATGTCTGATACGGGTCAGAAGCTTGTCAAAGAAAAGGTTGCACTGACTAGCAGAAGAAAATCATCAAATTGCATGGAAATATTAATCCCCTTTTCTGGACGCATGTATTCCATTTGGACCCCTCCATATCAAAAGTATTACCTTGGCTTCCTTTTTGTATCTTTTTCATTTTCTTCCTTTATCCATATAGGCCCAAGCTATGCATGTCAATATACGAAAGCTACAGTTATCAGCCTTAGTACTAGCATCATTCTATTGCATGAGATTCTTCATTCCCTCTAACACCATGAATTCTGTTAAGCTTCAATCACAAACCAGCTTCTTCACCTCATAATTTTTTTTGAAAGTGGGTAGTACCATAATTGTATTAAATCAAAAATAGGAAGGGATGTACTAGTATGATCAATAAGCTCCCAAAAAATCCCTATACAAAATGTCGCACCAAGACAGTGCAGACCACAGTAACCTCCCCCCCCCCCCAGCAAAAAAAAGAGGGGAGTTAAGAGAATTCACAAAGTAACTCCGCCCATTCCCCCACTCTATCACAAATAAAAGAAACAAGAGACTCCTCACCTCTAACCTCCCTTCTAAATATCCTATTGTTTCGTTCACCCCACAAGGACCAAAGAGCGACATGCAATATCAGCCACCACACAGTCATATCATCCATGATGGGCCAAGTCCTACTCCAAGAGTTGATGAAGGGCTGCACCTCTAACTAATGAGCAATAGTGCATCAGGACCTTGAAGCCAAACCGTCCCACACCTCCTGCACATAGCAGCAGTCTAAAAAGAGGTGGTCCATAGACTCGTCCTCCTAAACGCACAAGCAGCACGTCACCTGGATGCCCGGAACGAAGTGAACTAACTGATCTCGAGTCAGGAGCCTCTCGTGAGAAATCCTCCAAGTAAGGAACTTCACCTTTAATAGACTCCGCGGCCTCCAAACCTATGAGACGAAACTATGGCGCACCCCTCCTTTTGAGATAAAAGAGTAGGCAGACCGAACTAAAAACGTCCCCTCCTTACTCCATCTCCCAGACCACGTATCCTCCCCGTCGAGGTGCAAGGTATAGTCGAGGAGGAAGAGTAAGAGGTCTTGTAGTTACTCCACCTCTACTGCCCTGAGATCCCTCCTGAAAGTCGACGCCTAGGTGCCCTTTCAGAGGTGGGGGTCAAAAGCCCGATTTACCGGCTCCAAAGGGTCAGAAGAGATAGCAAAGAGACCGGGAAAAGTCGCCGCACCATCTTCCAGAAGAGGCATTTGTTGCCTTTCCCTAGACGAACTCGAACATTGAAAGATATGACATCCCTACAAGTCAAAAGGCCCTGCCAGATGAGAGAATTCTAAGATAGAGCTAAGGTGTCCAAATCCTAGACCCTCCTCCTACCATAATATCTCTGTCTAATAGTGTTTACCCATAGGTCGTCATCTCCTGCCTCCAACCTCCACAGCCACTTGTACAAGAGGGCCAAGTTAAAGTCTCCCATGTCCTTAATCCCCATAATCCCCAGATCACCTTATTCCTTGCTAGCAGCCACCCTCTTCCACCTAATATCATGCCATCCCCTGCATCTCTCTCTGCTCCCATGCCAGAAGAATCTCCCGTGAATGGACTCAATCCTCCTCACCCCTGTCTTTGGGATCCGGAACACTGAGAGAAGGTAGATAAGTAGACTGTCCAAGACTGATCTGCATAGGACAAGCCTACCTCCATATGACAGCAACCTAGTCTTCCACCCAGCCAGTCTAATCTCGTATCACTGAATAATAGGAAGCCAATCAGCACACCTAAGTGCCCGAGGTGACAAAGAGAGGCCCAGGTAGAAGATGGGAAAAGCACCAATCTGACAACCCAAAATGTATGCCGCCCTCTAGAGAGACAAGTCCTCCATGTTAACCCCCACAAGCAAGCTCTTGTTGAAGTTAACCTTCAAACTAGTGATCTCCTCCAATAGCTCCAGAAGAAGTCTAGCCACACAAAACTGCTACTCACCTCCTGCCAGGAATAAAATAGTGCCGCCTGCATACTACAAGTGAGTAACTGAAGTGCCTTCTCTCCCAAGCTGAAATCCCCTGATCAAATCTACAATCACGACTCTCTGCCACACCCTACTCAGGACATGAGCCACAAGGACAAAGAGAAGGGGAGACATCAGATCACCATGTCGAAGTCCTCTGTGCTAAAGAAGAACGAAGTCAACTTCCTGTTGATAAGGACAGCAAAAGAGGCAGATGAAATACAAACTCTGGTCGAGCCAATTCATTTCTCCCCAAAATCCATCTTCTCCAACACATCAAACAAGTAAAGCCAGTTGACTCTGTCATAAACCTTTTCAAAGTCAAACTTCAAGACAAGACCACTTCTCCTCTGAGTCTTCATGACAAAGAGACACTCATGGGCACCAAAAAGTTATCTTGGATGTGTCTCCCCCTAATGAATGCTCCATGGTAGGGTAGCAGTTGACCACTGTTGAACCCTGAAAAGTCCATGGATAAATTTCTGACAAAATTACAGTGTATTTCAGAAATGAAGAGAAATATGTTTTCATTAAAACATAACTCAGTGGTCCAAAGCTATGTCCACCCACTCTACGAGTTATTAAAGAGCCGGACCGTAAAGTCTTTTTAAACGAGGCCCGGATATACAACACAAGCCCATGGGGCCTTTCCAATTGAAATCCTACGCTAACTATTTATGACAAGTGGTAATTTTACCGAACACCTCACGGACAGCATGCAAATACATGCCCGTGGGTTCAAGTCCATACAAGAATGAATATTTTTGGGGCCCATCGGACTTTCCCACGAAGTTTAGTCAAAGTTCTAATTAACCTCAAGTCAACCCGACAGCGAGACGGCGTCCAGAGAATTCTCAAACACAAAAATGAACAAGTCTCCACGTGGTATCCCTGCACAAGAAGCCAGAAAAGGACAAACTTAGTCCAAGTCCACACCTCTTTTTATAGGGGTTGACAAATATTCAAAAAAGGGGGGTCTCTTTCCCTCTCTTTTTCTCCATGCGCAAGGGGGAACTCCCCCCGGTTCCATGTACAAGCAGGGGAAACCCCCCCCCGGGTCCGACCGCGACCAGGGGAGAGGCCCCCCGGCCTCCTTCCTGCCGACGCCACCGGGGGGGGGGAGGTCCCCGGCCTCCTCCGCCTCCGCAGCCACCGAGGGAGCCACCCCCCGCGGGGCCTCCTGCTGCTGACGCGACCGGGGGGAGCCCCCCCGGCTCCCTGCACACCCGGGGGGAGGCCTCCGGCCTCCTGCTGCCGACCGCAACCGGGGGGGAGCCCCCGATTCCATCCGCCACCGGGGGGGGGACCCCCGGCCTTCTGTTGCCGCCACGACCGGGGGGGAGCCCTCCGATTCCCTGTACCACCGGGGGGAAGCCCCCCGGTTCTGTCCACCACCGAGGGAGCCCCCTGGGGTCTCCGTTGCCGCCACGACCGGGGGGAGCCCCCCCGGTTCCGTGCGCCACCAGGGGAAGCCCCCCGGGGGCCTCTGCTGCCGCCGCGAACGGGGGAGCCCCCCCCCCCGGGCCCACTGCGCCACCAGGGGGACTCCCCCCGCCCCTTCTGTTGTCGACCGCGACTAGGGGAAGCCCCCCGGTTCCGTCCTCCACCAGGGGAGCCCCCCGGGCCTTCGCGCCACCGGGGGGGCTCCCCCCGCCTCGTCAGCACCGAGGGGAGCCCCCCCGGTCTGCCTGCAACCAGGGGAGGGCCCCCGGGCTCCCTGCGACCGGGGGACTCCCCCCGCCTCCACTGCGCGACCGGGAGACTCCCCCCCCCCCGTCTCCTCTGCCTGTTGGGCTACCATCGGGGGAACCAAAAAAAAAACAGAAGAAGGGGAAGAAGAAAAGACGGGGGAGACGAAGGGCCATGGGAGTTACCTTCTTCAATCACCGGGGGAGCTCCTCCAAGCCTTCTTCCTTCCCCTATATAAACTAAGACCTCTCCAAAGGAGAGGAGAGAGTTTTTTCTGCTTGGAGAGAGCTTTTGGAAGGGAAAGAACTCTTTCCACCAAAGAGGAAGCTGCGCAAGAAGGATCGGAGAGAAGAAGAGAGTAAAAAGAGAGAGAAGAAGGTGAAACAAGATGGTCCACTTCTCCTTATGTTTGAAAGTCTTTGTAAAGCAACCCTCCCATGGGAGGATCATATATGAAAAATCATTCCGAGAAGAGATTATGTTGATTAAAAGAATACTTGAACTTCATGTTGATTTAACATATTCTGGAAATTATATAATACCGCCCGTTGTTCAAAACAAATTGCAAAAATAGTGTCAATGAGACAGAATATTGCAAATATACCCCCGGTGGGCAGAAAATTGTAAATATACCCCCGGTGGGCAGAAAATTGCAGAAATACCCCCGATAGCAGAAAAATTGCAGAAATACCTCCGATAGAGGTAAAATTACAGAAATACCCCCCAGTGGTCAGAATATTGCAAATATACCTCCGACAGAGAAAAAATTGCAAATATACCCCCGGTGGGCAGAAAATTGCAAATATACCCTCGGAAAGGGGGAAATTGTAAATATAAACCCATGAAAAGGGAAAATTGCAAACAAACCCCCGAAAGAAAGAAAATTGTAGATGCAAGATCGCAATACACCAAAGGGCTACGAATGCCACCCATTTAAAAACGCACGACGATCCCTCTGGGGCAGACCCGGGATATTAGAGCCGACATGACGGTCAACAAATTTTGGCAATTAATCAAAGGTGTTCGGAATTGTACCGATATAAATTAACACCGACTCCGGTCGGTGGAGAAAGGTCTCGTACACGAACCCTAAATCGTCTGATAATTCCAAAAAAAAAATGCGAAATTCATAGAAATATGCCAAAAAAACTAAAACAACGCCATGCGCTTGTCCAGCATTTTTCCATGTCTTATTTTCCGCGTGCAAACAACCACCCAACCCATTACTCTATCCAATCTCCCCGCCAGAAATTTAGTGATCTTATATGTACCATTCAATAAATTGATGGGCCTGAAATCCTTGAAATCCTAAGTTCCTTGCCTCTAATCCCCCTCTTAGGGATGAGGACAAGGAAGGTTTTGTTGATATCTCCCAAATGGGCCCTCCCCTCCTACAACTCTCTATCTGCTACCACAAGGTCAGAGCTGATGGCATCCCAACATTGCTAGAAGAAGACCAATGGAAACCCATCCGATCTTGGTGCTATCTCTTGCAAGAAAGAATACTGCCTGACGAACCTCCTCCTCTGAAAAACCCTGATTGATCTCCTCCCTCTCCTCGAGAGAAAGGCGAGGGTGTAGATGTTGTGCTATTCTCGGTCTGAAGTGGTCCTCCTCAAAGAGTAACCTGGAGAAGTAGTCCCTCGTCAGTCCCCTGATCTACTCATCTGAAGAAATAGAGAGCTCACCCACCCTAATACAGGTAATGGTGTTAACTCTCCTTCCCCCTGAAGCAATGCACTAGAAGTAGGCTGCGTTCCTATATCCCTCTTTAATCTATCTGTCTCTGGATCTCTGCCTCCAATAGATTTCGTCCCTAGAGAGGATCTCATCAAACTAACACCTCAAAGAGTCCCTGAGACTCCTATCCTCTGCCTCCAGAAGTCATGCCTCCTCCAAGTTATCCAGTCCCTCAATTTGCTGCAAAAGTCTATCGTTGGTTGCCCTTCCCGGGAGGATTTTGTCCACCCCCCCCAGGTTTTGAGAACCTGAGCAGTGTCTCAATCTTAACACCAAAGTAGCCATAGATGATCCCCCTGCAACCTGTATGTGCCAAGCTCTCCTGACAGTGTCCATGAAGTCAGCCTCCCTTAACTAGAACCTATCAAGTCTGAAAGTGAATCTCGTGTCATGCTGCCAACTGATCTTCAAAAATATGGGTTTATGATCCGACACAACTATAGCCAACAGAAGCACCTGCGCATGAGGATAGTAATCCTCCCAGTCAATCAACACTAAGAACATATCCAACCTCGAGCAAGTGACATCTACTCACATGTTAGACCAAGTGAAGTGACTATGTGACAGGCCTACGTCCACCAATGCCGCCTCCTCAATGAAAGCTAAGAAGTCCTCCATGTCCCCTACATAACCACTCTCCCTCAACCTCTCGCAAGACGTTGCCACCGCATTAAAGTCTCCACCCACACACCAAGGCCTAGCCGAGGATAAGTGAAGGTCAACCAACTCATCCCACAAGAGACGCTTCTCCTCCCTACTCTATGGACCGTACACACCTGTTAAGTCTCAAGAGAAGCCATCCCTCACATTAGTGAACTAAAGTGAGATGGCCCACTTGCTCACGGGTCTATCCACCACCACCTCATCGACTTCAAAAAGGTTCCAAAGGATCATAATCCCCCCAGACCTGCCAACTGTCGAGGACACAACACCCTTGGAAAGTCTACCCCCCCCCCAACTCCCTCAAGAGATACTCACCCTCCCCTTCACACTTGGTCTCCTAGATATAAAGAATGTCGATATTGCATCTCTTGATCGGCTCTTTCACCGCTCTCTGCTTCTCCATCCCCCCTAGCCCCCTTACGTTCCATGAGGCAATCCTCATGAAGACAGAGTGTTACACCCCTCCACCTCCCCCCAACCTGCCTCCTCCCTCTCTCTTCTCTGCTACGCTCTCTCCTCGTCCAAGATCATAGCACACCACCTCCTACTTATTTTGATGAATGCCCCTTTGACGTCCTTGTCTGCCCCAACTTCAAATGAGAAACCCACTTGATCCACCAGATCCCTCACGTGCTCCATCATGATTTGTCAACCTCCCCCACCATCTCCCTCACTTCCTCCCTGGTCAGACGAACTCTGCCCTTCGTCTCCTCCCCCGCTGTGAGCAAGGCCACATGTCCCCCCGGTAAAGCCGGGATCACCTCCTCTTCTCCAGACAAGTCTTCGTCCTCTACCTCCTGATTGACAGCCCCCTGGAGGAGGCCCTCTGAGTCTGTCCTGGCAAGAGACTGATCCTCCACCTCCAGCTATAGGTGGCCTCCCCCAGAGAAGCCAGCGGCTGTGCCTCTACTGGGTTCAGCCCAAACAAAGGAGCCTACAGAGGAATTTGTTGGAGTAGCAAGCCCGTACAACCGAGCAAAGAGTCGTCGACACTTTGTGCAACCTCCTCAGCGACCGTCAGCACTTCCCCCACATTGTGCTTCCCTATCCAGTCAAGAGGAGCAGGAGACGTCATCGCGGGTGCATCCCCTTTTCCCTGCACTAGCCTGATAGGGAACTGGCGGAGGGGACCGATGACGGCAAGGTGGCAGAGTGGTGGAGACAGTCGTCAGAGCCTGCCCCACGACCGACACCTACTGTTGGGAATGAAAACTCTGGGACTCGGGAGATAGCAGGCGGGGAAGAGCCCCACTAGCGGGTCCAGGCAAACCGCTAAGAGGCGGACACTCGAGTAAGTTAAGGGTATCCCCACTGGACCCAAACCTAAGACTCGGAGTCCCGATACTCGAACCACAACCGTAGGCTCCCGAACTGCAGCGGAACCGACTTGGACCGACACCGAGGGACCTGGCCCACTGCAACCTGGCGATCGATTCAAATTTGAATCGGCCATCCACCCCGACTGAGTTCGTACGTCGTCTTCCTCCCTCCCGCAACTCACAAACCCTAGCAATGGCGGCAACGCTGCTGGAAGCTCTTCGTGGATCCATAGTCGAACGATGACTGGCACCCCGGTAAGGTCGAGGGAGACTACCGTAGGTATCACCGCCGGGCTATCCACCTAAACAGTGGCCCCTACGTAGGTTCGAGAGGTCCATTCTGTGAAGCCCAAGTTTCCACTCTCCACCTGACCGAAGCCCTGAGCCAAGAACGCCAGCCCCTCATTGTCACAGAGGTGCAGCGGCACTCCTTCAAAACCCACCTAAAACCTCCTCGCCATTGGATTTGGGAAAGTACCCCTGACCTCCGACCACCTCTCCAGGCGAAGCATAGCACCCCCGACCGCCACACACCCCACTGCAACCATCCGCGACCCCAGCTCTTCATCATGTCTGAGAGCCAGGAAGGTGGACGAGGCCACTCTCGTCACATCCCAACGGCCTCCCGCGACCTCCACTAGCCGGCATTTGATCACCTCTACCTCCATCCTGTGTAGTCGAAATCCCGCCTAGGCGAGCACCTAGGCGGTGAGGCGGGGCGAGGCGTCGTCCGCTCGCCTCGCGTCGTCGCAGCTCGCCTCACACGATTCGGCCGCCGCGGCGTGAGTCGCCCGCCTCGACGCGCCTTTGCCGCTCGCCCGGAAGACGAATCCGCGTATCAGGTGACGATACCCGTTAACAAAACATTGGCGGATCTTTTAAACCCACGAGGGTTTCACCCGTCTTCAACCTCGTCTCGTTCGATCGTTCCCCCTCCTACGGTTGCAGCTGAGCGGCAGCGGCGAGCGGCAGCGACGTCCTCCGGCGACCGGCGAGAGGCAGCGGCGTCCACCCTCTCTGTCTCTCCACTAGCGACAGCGGCGAGCGGCGAGCGGACTGCGGCGTCGGGCATCCGTCCGGTAAGTCTCTCACTCTCTCCGATCTCTCACTCTCTCCGATCTCTCACTCTCTATATCTCCACTCTCTCACTCTCTGTCTCTCCACTCTCTCACTGTCTCCAATCTCTCACTCTCTGTCTCTCCGTTCTCTCACTCTCTCCGATCTCTCACTCTCTGTCTCTCCAGTCTCCACTCTCTCATTCTCTCCGATCTCTCACTCTCAGGGTTGGCAGTGGGCTTATATTTGTTATATTTGTGCAGGGTAATCGACAATTGGCAGTGGGCTTATGTAATTAACTTGTTTGGTTGTTTAACTATTTTTGTTTTGTTATAATATTGCACATGTTAGTTATTTTTCTTGTTTAGTGTATATACAGTTTTATGATATTTACTGTTCAAAAATATATATTTTTGTGATATTTTGACATATAATTTTATTTTTATTTTTTTAATAATATCTCGCCTCAAACGCCTCGGCCATCGCCTAGGTCTTTGAGGCGTGAGGCGACCCCCTGGTCGCCTCGCTCGCCTCATGCCTCAGACTACATAGCCTCCATCGAGCCGTCCAGCAGGGAGACACAGAGGCAACGCCAAAGCCAGGCGAGCCTGCACTGCAATAGTTCCGCCGAAAGAAAACCTGCATCAAGCAAGCGTTTACTCGTCGACGCCTACAGCCATTGGGTGTTGCAGACCACCGCCGCGAAGGAACGGCGGTCGCCAGAGATGGCTCTCGACTAAGTGCAGGTCGGCACCCTCCCGAGGCAAAAACGTCTAATGTGTCCACAACACCCACAGTTGAAGCAAGTGGGAGGAAGCCCTGCAGCCCAGCCCCCTTGGCGGCAAGCTCCACCGCGTGAGATGCCTGAGGCAAACTCCGGCGAGAGCCCCCGCCGTCGGTATATCCCCCCCCCAACACCAGAAGACCCCAACTTCCTAGAGCTTCTCTCTCTAGAAAAAGTTAGAGAGAGAATAGTCCCCGACAAATATGTCTTTTTTCACCTCATAATTATCCTCTTCAGTTTTCCATTTGAATATTCAGTCCTAAATTATTGAGTGCTAGAATGACCTAATGCCATAACAAAGATGGTTCCTAACTTTGCCATATAGTTTTGGGCCTAGTATTCTACCATATTTTATTTGAAATATGAAAACAAGAACTTAATTTCTGTGCCATTTTAAGCACATAAAATCAATCTGTAAAAATTGTTTGTAATAATAAAAATATGCTTAATTACATATAGCAGACTTTAAACTGTTTACAATGCTAAAAAATGACAAAAATGCCATCTCAGTCATCAAGTCGTGTGGTCC
Organism: Amorphophallus konjac; assembly: GCA_022559845.1. Lineage (NCBI taxonomy): Eukaryota > Viridiplantae > Streptophyta > Magnoliopsida > Alismatales > Araceae > Amorphophallus > Amorphophallus konjac. The sequence continues at coordinate 63,390,031 of CM040123.1, read as the reverse complement.
GCCAACATGTCCTTTCTTCTCTTTTTTCTTTTTTTTCTTTTTTTTTTGGGTGGGGAGTGAAAGTGCGGGGATCACGGTAGGCATGGTATTTAGTACCGCCTGGTACGTATTAAACCGGGCCAATACATACCAGTATCAGCCTCGGCCGGTCCAGTTCGACAGATTTGATACCGGTACCGGCCGATACAGGTATTAAAAAAATTAAGAAATCAGACGAACTGGGGCATACCAGCCAGTATGCTCGGTTCGCCTGTTTGGACCGGCCGAGAAGGTCCTTAGGGTCCCCTCTCCAGACTGCACTTTGTGACAGCCCGTGAGAGAGATGTACCCACAGCCCTCCCCTTCTAGCTGCCTGCCCCCTCCCGCTGCCACTACCACTGGTCACCCACAGGGTCGCCAGCCACCAGGAGACCGCCGGCGATCACAGCAGTCGCACCATTCCGAGACTCCAGTTTCTTCCAGGGTTCGTCCACCCGCAGGTCGCAGTAGCCAACAGCCTGAAGTTGTAGCAATCCCGCCGGCCATCTCAACGCCGTGATCGCCGCCAGCCGTTGACCCAAGCCGCCGCTGGGCAGATCTGGTCGCTAGCGACCAGATTCGGCCATTTTCTCGCCGAAAATTTCACTTTCAGATTAAGAAGGTAATTTTTTAACTAAAAGATTAAATACTGTTAAATAAAATTATAAGTGGACTAATTGGGATTAACGAGTGTTCAATTGCACTCCAAATCAATTTCAAATCAGAAAATCCGTAATTGATCCTTAATTAAGGTTCTAAAATTAGGACTTTTTTGAAAATAACCTATTTAGATGCAATCGAACATCAATTGCATCTTATGTGACCTAATTAAGATTAATAAGTACTCAATTGCACTCCAATTCAATTTAAAATCAAAAAATCCCCAAATTAAGCCCTAATTAGGGTTCTAAAATTGGGGTTTTTTTCTGAAATTAATCTAATTTAGATGCAATTGAACATCATTTTTTTTTTAAAGTGGATAGTGCCACTGTATGTATTAAATGACAAGGAAAATGTACAAGTGTAGATAGTAAGCTCCCAAAAAAAGACCTTATACAAAAAACCACACCAAGTCAGTGTGAGGCACTCTACCCTCCCAATAAAAGCAAAATCTATGTAGTCAGAGGCGCGCTTAGGCGCTCGCCTAGGTGTTTGAGGCGGTGAGGCGGTCCCAAACCGCCTGGCTTTCGCCTCAAACGCCTCACTCTCAGTCTTCTTCTTCTTCTTTTGGTCCAGTCTTGGTTTAAACCTCCTTTATTCAAATCTTATCTTATTTGTATGTATGTATTTTTGTCTCAAATCTTAATTATTGTTAATTTTATTGAAAATCTTGATTGTATGTATTTTCTTTTATATTTAGACATATATTTATATTATTTGAATTGTATATATATACTTTTAATAAAACACCTCAAATGTCTAGGCCATCGCCTAGACGTTTGAGGCATGAGGCGACCACTTGGTCACCTCGGTCGTCTCACGCCTCAGACTACATAGAGCAAAATACGTGAGCCGAGGGCATTCACATTACAAAGTAATTCCGCCCATTCCCTCACTCTAGTACAAATGAATAAAATCAGATAATCTCCACTCTAGCCTCCCTCCTGAAGATTCTATTGTTCCTTTCACACCAAAAGGACCATAGAGTGGTATGCAGAATGAGCCACCAAACCACCCGATCCCCTTTGCAAGGCCCAACTTCTACCCCAGCAGACGATGAAAGGCTGCACCTCAGTATGCTAGCTGAGAACACATCGGGTTCTCGAAGCCACGCCCTTCCACACAGCCTGCAAGTTAGGGCAGCTAACAAACAAGTGCGCAATTGAACATCAATTGCATCTTATGTGACCTAATTTGGGTTAATGAGTGATCAATTGCGCTCCAATTCAATTTAAAATTGAAAAATTCTCAAATTGACCCCTAATTAGAGTTCTAAAATTGGAGCTTCTCTAAAATTAGCCTAATTTAGCTACAATTGAACAGCAATCGGATCTTATGTGACCTAATTAGGATTAATGAGTGCTCAATTGCACTCAAATTCAATTTAAAATTGGAAATTTCTCAAATTGAGCCCTAATTAGGGTTCTAAAATTGGAGCTTTTTTGAAATTAACCTATCTTAGATCTAATTAAAATATTGAACATCAATTGGATGCTATATCTAATGTATTGTTATTATACATAGGTCTTCTATAGATATAACAGGTCGTGTTGAGGATCTAGGGTGGCAGTATGCCACTTAATGCAAATACAAAGAGGGTGAAATGTAATCATTGTGGGAAGAAAATGGCAGAAGGGATAACAATAATAAAAGAGTACCTTGCAAGAAAAAAAAAAAGAGATGTTGCACCATACACTAAAGTATCAAATGTGATCAAAAAATTGTTCAATGATCTTCTAAAAGGGAAGTAAAAGGAGAAGGAATTGAAGACAGCACAAGATGAACTGAGAGGAGATATCTTGGCTCAAAGTCAGCAAGGTCCACAAATTAGAGCACCAAGGAGTGGTCTTCATAGAGGAGATGATGACAGTGATGAGGATCTAGAATTTAGAGCAGCAGTTCATGAAAGTACGAGGCAAATACATTAAGGATGAGATATGCAAATTTGGGCATGGCATTTCAGCTGCTGACGTGCAACTTTCAAGTACACTAGGAGTAAGAGGGCCAACATTTACTAGAACAAACACCATGTCTGTTACTCAGAAATCTTCTCTACTTGGTTGTGGGGAAGATCTAGAATCTCCTTTAGATCTATCTATTGGTCTAATGGATCACTATTTGTACTGGAAAAAAATACTCAGCAACAAAGTATCAAGACAACTTTGAAGGGTTGGAAACAAGTCAAAAAAAAGTTGCATTACACAAATGGAAGCACATCTCCAAATGATTTTTCTATGCAAATATTCTTGCCAATACTACTGATAATCCCTACTTCCAAACAATGGTTGACTCTATTACACAAGGTGGCTTAGACATTCATGCACCTAAGCAAACATCTATGGCCTTTGCTTGATGAGGAAGTTCGTGAGTTACAAGAATGGACAAAATCATTTGAAAGAGTGTGGGATGAGAGAGGATGCACCTTCATGTGTGATGGATGGACATGAACCACTAGAAAACAAATGATCAGTTTACTTGTTTACTGTCCCCATGGAACAATCTTTCACAAAATGCTGAATTTTTATGCAACCTGATGGATTAGATTGTTGAGCAGGTTAGAGAAGAGAGAGTGATCCAAGTAGTTACTGATAATGCATCAAACTACAGGAGAGCTGGCCATATGTTGATAGAGATATGAAAACATCTCTATTGGGTTCCATGTGCAGCACATAGTTTAGATCTGATGCTAAAATATATTGGAAGAGAACAAGAGGTTGAAAGTATCATCCATAATGCACAGGTTATCGGCACTTTTATTTATGGCTACCATCACATCCTTGCTATTTTTAGGCAAAAGACATGTAATCATAACATCTTTAGACCATGCCCAACCAGATTTGAGACACAGTTCCTAGGTTTGGAGAGATTGTACAAGCATAGAGCGGAAATGAGAGAACTTATTAAGGATAAAGAATATTTGAAACATTTGAAAACCCTTGGTCCTAATGCAAAGAAAACTGCAAAAAATGTGGAAAGACTGGTAGAGAAGGAGAACTTCTAGAAAAATGTCCAAAAGCATCTCAGGTTGGTTAAGCCTATTGTTTAGGTTTTGAGAATGGTACATGGTGGTGATAAAAATGACATGGGATACCTATATGAAGTTAGGGATAGGGACAAGGAAAGAATTCAAACAAGGTTCCCAGCACTTATCAAAGGTGGTGGGACATCATTGATTATAGGTGGAAAGGCACACTCCCATGAGAAAGAACTTTTTTTCTGGTACGAGCAATTCAACATGCCCAGCTGGGGAAAAATGAACGATTGAACAGCAATTTTGGCTGCCATATTTAACAATTGGAAACCGAGATGCTTATTTGATGGAAGCATTACCCTTTCGATTACAAAACTATTAAAAATGACAACAGAGCAAGCACATAAATGCAGTCAACTTAAGACTTAACAACTAAGGGTATAATTGAAAATGTGGACTTAAAAGCTGACTCTACTAGTTGAAATGGATCAGAACAAGATCAGAATCACTCCAGTTCCAAGGAGGAAATATCAAGAAGTGGCCAGATCTTGCCAAAACTGGAACCGGAAACAGAACCTCAACTGGAATCAGCCAAGACTGGTCTGGTTCCAAATTTCAATTATTAATTCATAGACCATAAAAGCCCAGGCAAATTCCAACTGACAATCAGAACCATATGGGATCAGAGAAAAGTGGAACAAAGCAATAGTAGCAGAAGAGCATGAAGAAAACAGAGTTAACCTGGCATTAGAGCATTCTCTGATATGTAAGTGTTCTTTGCCAAAATGGGAAGGAGAAACAATGTCACATATCCTGCAGTGCAGCAGAGAATGCTGTTCCAGACAAATATTCGACAGAAAAGTATCACAAAAGCAAGTGTTAAGCGATGCAAAAGCAGTGGATCAACAGGAGAAAAGAGGTCATACCTGACAAGGACACTGTGAGAGATAAGGAGTGCCCCCAGGCGTACAATAAGACGCACCTTCTTCTTCACTTTTAGCTTCTCTTCCTTCCCCATGTTTGCCCTGGCCCGCTGCAATAAGGGAGACTTGTACTCTCCACTCTTTAATAGACAGAAGGTAGTACTAAAAGGAGGCAAATGAAGAATCTGTCATAAATTGCCACCACAACAGCATATTTTAACTTTTAAAGTCTCAAAAGTTTTGAAGAAAACATCAGAATATTAGGCTTTGCCTCAGGGCATGGCTGTCCATGACACTTACCTCAGGAAGTGAAGGTTATGCGGTGAATGGTTGAGGGTATCGTGCCCTCCCTGAGCTTGACATTAGCTTGGTTTGTAATTAACATATAAAGGAAAAAGAATCTGTAAATTTTAATGTCACAACTAGCCTCTGGCAGCTCAAGAATATTCTGCCAAATGATGCTAGAAACTAGTTTGTGTTTGGCCTCCTCTACAATTGAATACGGTAAGTGAAATCTGACCAATCCAATGGTAGATTCTGATATTTCCTGCATGTATTAGCACAGTTTTCATGCACATTTGAGGACAAAGTTTTAAGGGGAATGACAATTTCTAGCCCCAGCAACATATGGCTTTTCGTGGTTTTGATTATGTTCTTGTAACATAGCCATCTTCCCCTTCCAAGTAAAATATTAGATTGAATCGGTGTCCTTTCCCTTGAATTTATCTTGAATTATTGGTCTACATACTCAGGTTCTCATACAGCAGTAGAAATCCTTTAGATGGATTATCTTTCCTATACGGTGATATCCTATGATTGTCTAGAGGGCATCATTCCACTGCAACAAATGTCCTGTTAACAATGGCAAACAGATGTTTGGAGAATTTAATTCCCAGTTTAATGAAAATGAGCTTTCTTCAATCCTAATCTGGGTTACTATCACCATTTTCCCTTTTTCTTAGTTGCATGCTCTACTTTTTCTTTGTTGTAGTTGATTTTTTCTTTCGAAAAGATGTCAATTATACTACCAATTTTATTAATAAATAAATAGAGTACAAGCAGAGGTAGAAAAGAGATTCCTCACCCACAGAACATCAAGACATCAAAATTACTGCTTAAAACAAAGAAAAAAAACTCTCCACTACATAGGATGACTAACACACTTCTTTGTTATAGTTGATGTTAAAATTTCAGCCATTTCTCCCCAGATTCAAATTGTTTGTTCAGCTTTGCCTACAATGTCAGCCATATTTCATCCTCCATCATAAATATGGCCTAATAATTCAGATTTCCCCAAAATCTTTAGGCAGTTTATGCAGCCTTTGTCGACATCCTTGGTCATTAAATGCTTCATAAGCTTGTATAGCTAAAATGTGAAGCCTTTATGCAAGATACCCAGCTATTATTCAAAAAATACGGACATGAGATATTTTTAAAAATAAGACACATGGACATGAAAATTATATAAATATATACACATTCATATGCATTTATACATCTATATAGTAAATTACACTCTTTAAAATTTATTGAAAGTTGTAAATAGAGCATTAATCAAATTATTAAATATTAGCATTCAAGCAAATATTTTTATGAATTAGTGACGTGTTCTTTTTGGGATCTTGAATTAGAGTGTCAAACACAGTATTCAAGTGTTGCATCATGTCTAAGTGTCTGATATGGAAATCTAAGACAAATAGAAGTATCCAAATCATATAGGCCCAGATGCTACTCAATCACTTGAAAGACGCTAGTCCAAGTTTCAGGTTTTTGGGACCAACACTATATCGCTTGCCACCTTTTTGGGGGGGAGGGTAAACAAAGAAGTTGCTTGTGAATTGTATTCAGTTCGCTAGGAACGCATTTGACATATTTCATGTTATCTTTTCTTTCTTTTATGCAATATGCATGTGCTTTGGGCCTTTAGACCATCAATTGTAAAATTTTGTTTTGTAATAATTGGATCTCATCCAGACACATTCATAGGGGCTTAGGGGCTTAAGGCTTGAGCAAGGGGGCAAGGAGGAAAAAGGAATTTAGATGAAGTTCACATTACTTAAAAGCTGCTTCTAATGTTAGAATATGCCTTTTCATTCAAATTACCATTTTTGTAAGCACGAAACTTTTTATGGAACGACAAGTCCTCTGATCTTTCCTAAGCATGCTGACTATTACCAGCCGTTTACAACAGTAGTCGGAAACTCAAATTTTAGAAGTCAGACTTTGTTGCAATGAACTTCATGTATTTATAGCTCACACTTTCAAATGGCACTTCAGATGACTTGTGCAGTTCCAAGTTTCACATTCATGATCCCTTTTGGACAACTCTGAACCAATTCACCCAGCCAACTCAATCAAATCTGAGAGTTTGATCTCAGCCAATTCTTGGCCAATTCAGTTTTTAAATTCTTAACCCTCAGCGAAAGCAGATAACCAACTGCTGACTTTGGGCCATTCAGCAACCCTTTCTAGTCCACTAGAAGATGCACTTGAAGTACCAATTTCTTTTCCCCAGAATAAAGGGTGGAATGCACCACCAATTTGATTGAACTAAATAGAGAAGGAACATACGAGAAGAAGAAAAAAAATGAGAGGGAGGTGAAGTTCCTATCCCATCCTTTACAATCACTTACAAATTATGAAGGAAATTTTTTTTTGAAAGTGAAACTATGAAGGAAAGCTATTAACATACATCTTTCCTCTATACATCAGCAGGCACTTGAAGTACCGAATAATGGGCCTCTTTTCCACCTAGCAGATACATTAGAGGTTTACTGAAATTATTAGTATTCTCATTAAAACTATCAAACACCTGTACTAAAAGAAAAGTTGCAAACCCTCCAAGTTATCATACCCTATAGTAAAACAATAAACATTGTAACTAATGTGTGGAAACTCACAGTTTTGAACTATATAGGATATGAAAAAAACTATCGAAGTATTAAAAGAAAGGAGGAAAAACTACTTGCAAAAAGGGACAGTAAGGCACTCTCAGAAAAGTAAACTCTGATGTGAAAAATGATTAAATCATTTTTATATCAGTACTAACAAATACAAAAAAACAACTGCTTGGATATCCAGAAGCAATCCACATAGAAAAAGAGAGAAACATAGTTAACTTTAAGCAATTGGACCAAAACAGGAACAAAAAGAAACATCCTACTACCGGATTACTTAAAATCTGTGATAAAATGCCATCTTATATTAAGGATAAGCATTGTTACCTGAGAAGAACTTGCAGATGAGTCACTTAGAAATTGATTTGGATGATGCACTACTAACACCTTGTAAATAATTCAGCTATCCTACATTTGTCTTCTATTTTCAATCACAATGGCTGACATTCAAGATGGATTCCTGAAACCAGAAGTAATATGACATCACAAAAGTAAGGATCAGCACATTGAAAAGACCAAAAGGAAGAAACAGAAAATCAGCGTGTAGAAAGTACACTCTTGTTCAGAAGAGAGAGAGAGAGAGAGAGAGAGCATAATTTTCCTTTGAAAGAGATAGCATAATTTTTCTTTGAAATAATCAAAACGCATAGCCAACTCAGTCGGCATAATCAAAACTAGAGAGGGGGATTTCTGTAGCCCATCCAAAGAGCAGCCCGACTAGGCCCGACAGGACCCAACGAGGCCAAGCTCGCCTAAGTGACAGCCCACAGGGCCCACTTAGGGAAGAAAGCCCAATAAAAAATCGCTCGAGGACATAACCTTCCTAGGCGGCCTCTAGACTCGGAGGGCCCGAGTGTCGGTCAGGTCACAAGAAAGGTCCGGCCCAAGCCATCTCTCCGCCCGGGAGAAGAAGGCGTACGCCAACCTATCCGACCCATCCTCTTCCGAGCTAAGCCTATCGCCTGGATAGGGCTGGCCTCTCTGAACTCGGAACGGCCGACGATTGCTTATCCTTGCAGCCGTTAGGAGTCCACTACGGGCAGGAATTCAGGAAGGCGAGGGACTTCTTCTTTCCCAAGGTGATAACGTTCCCACGATAAGACAGTGAAAGCCCACGTCGAGGACGTAACGCCCGCCTGAGACCCCGCGATTTACAGGACTCCGAGGAGGCGGCGCACTATTTAAACCAAGGATACCCTCCGGCGAAAGGTAAGGACAATCATACGCTCAAAGCTCCTGAGCAAGAACCACTTCACCCTTCTGGTGAAGAGGGATCTCGCGCACAAGCTCTCACCTCCCTTTATAGCTCCTGCCATTGCTCCACTGACTTAAGCATCGGAGGGTTTTCCCCAGGGATTCTCCCTGGGCCCCCTGAACCGTTTCCCTGTCTTGCAGTTCACTACCTGGTGATCTCCATCCGCTCAGGACCAGCGCGAGATCACGCCTCATCATCTGGCGCCGTCTGTGGGAAACGTACGAAAAGCCAATATGGCGCGAAGGAGCTCAGGGAGGAGGTCCGCCGACGACAGGGGAAAGGCCATGGTAGCGGCAGAGGATGGCCCTTCTCGGGCCTCACAGAACCCTCACTCCAACGCCAGTGCCCCCGCCGACGACCCACCACCCCCTCCTGCGGCGGTAGGGCTACCACCCAACGGTGGCGCCGAAGCCTTCCAGGCCCTCAACGCTAAACTGGATGTCCTCGTGGAACTCATGAGGGCCCAGGCGGCTAGGGATGGAAGGTCCCGCGCTCCGACAGGGAGCCCTCCCCGCGAAAATATGTCCCAGCACACCGCCGGAGGCCGCTTCACTCTCCGCGGCCAGCAGCTCATCCGCAACAAGATTGGAGGACCCTCGCAAGCTCCACCTCCGGAGCAAGAGGCTTCCTCCACGCCGAGAAGGGGAAAATTGGGGACGCGCCGTCCGAACCCGGAAACTGACGTTCCCGGAGACCGCCAAGACGCTCCCCCCAGCCCCACGGCACGACAGCAGCCGGAACTATCCCTCCGGCTACGGGATTTCGAGAGGCGTTTCGCAGAACAGGAGCGCACTCTCCGCGCCCTGCAGAAGACCTCTTTTTCGGAGGACGAGGAGAAATCCCCGTTCTCCGAGTGCATCTTGAAGGCAGAGGTATCTCCCAGAACCTCCATCCCTACCTTCAAGCCCTACGACGGCCAGGGCGACCCGGCCGATCATTACGACAGCTTCGACGCTCTGATGACCCTGCACGGGGCGTCCGACGCCATCAAGTGCCGAGCCTTCGTGACCACCCTGGTCCAAGGCGCTCAAGCATGGTTCCGGGCCCTCGCCCCCGGATCCATCCGAGACTTCAAGCAATTCGGGCGAGTCTTCAAAGAGAGCTTCGCCGGAAGTGCCCCCCCGAGGTCGGTAGCGGGGCTCCTGGCCCTTAAACAGGCACAAAGGGAAAGACTCCGAGCTTATATTCACCGATTTAAATCGGAAGCCCTGAGAATCCCCCGCCTGGACGTGGCCTCAGCCATAACCGCACTGACTGGGGGCACCAGGGACGAGAATCTCCGCCGCGAACTTGTCCTCTACCCTCCCTAGACCCTTGCCGAGCTAGTGACTCTGGCATTGCGCCACGCCGAATGCGAGTAGGTGCTCAACGCTTGCCGAGACGCAACCGGCTCGGGTCGGGAGGGGGAGAAGAAGCGGACTTCCGAGCCAAATTCAGGTTCGGGAAAAAAGCGAGACCGTGATGGGGAACGCAAGCGGAAGTACGAGCGGTACACCCCACTAGCCGCACCGGTCTATGAGATCTATGAAGACATCAAAGACTCGGGACTTCTCCGCCAGCCCGAGCCAATGAGGTCGAAGAACCGAAATCGCGACAAGCATTGCCTGTTCCACAGCGACCACGGGCACCACACCGGTGACTGCCGCCAGCTCCAGGACGAGATCGAGCGCCTCATCCGTCAGGGGCACCTAGCTCGGTTCACAGCCGAGCGTAAAGAAGACCGAGGCGCCGCGGAGGAGATCGACAACGCCCCCCGAGGGGTCCACATCAACGTCATCTCCGGAGGGATAGCATCAGGAGGCGACAGCAGCCGAAGAAGGAAGCATCATGCCAAGCGGGCGAGCCGAGCCATAGAGCCTCCCAAGGCCCCGCCGAGTGAGCCCCAGGTCATAGTCTTCTCCGACCAAGACCTGGAAGGGCTGAGCACCCCGCATGACAACGCCCTCGTGATCTCGGCTACGATAAACCATTGTAACGTAGATAGGATTCTAGTTGACAATGGGAGTGCCCCTGATGTGTTGTCTTATGACTGTTTCCTTAAGATGGGGGAGGATCCATCCAAGCTCCGCCCGGTCCGAACCCCCCTCTGCGGGTTTAATGGCCTGGCCACCTATCCCGAGGGAGCCCTAAGCCTGCCGGTTACCCTCGGCACCCCACCCAGAACCGTTACGGTCATGGTGGACTTCATAGTGATCAAGGGTATGATAGCGTACAACGCCATCTTCGACCGGGGAATCCTCAGCCGAATAAAGGCCGTACCGTCTACCTATCCCCAAAAAATGAAGTTCCCCACCAAAAACGGGTTGGGGGACGTCCGAGGTAACCAGGCCACGGCCATAAGGTGCTACAATATCACGGTGGAAGCCACAAGGCCGGACGGGAAAGATAAGGGTCCCCGGGGAGTCAAGGATAAAACCGCAACCACCGAGCCTGGTGGCGAATTACTAACGATTTTCCTAAACGATGACCCGACCCTAGGAGTAAGGATCAGAGCCGACCTACCGCCCAAGGTTCAGCCTCAATATAAAGAATTCCTTTCTGAGTACATCCGAGTCTTTGCTTGGTCCGATGATCAACTGCCTGGAATACCAGAGGAGACCGTGATGCACAAGCTCAACCTCGACCCCGCCGTGAAGCCCGTACAGCAGCGCAGAAGGAAGCATGCACCAGAGAAACAGACGATCATCAAGGCGCAGGTCACCAAGGGACAAGAGACTGGCCTTTTTAGACCAGTCCTGTACCCGACGTGGCTAGCCAACGTCGTCCTGGTACCTAAAGCTTCGGGCAAATGGCGGATGTGCGTGGACTTCACCGATCTGAATAAGGCCACTCCTAAGGACTGCTATCCGTTACCGAGCATCGACCAATTGGTTGACTCAACCTCGGGCAACGAGATACTCAGCTTCCTAGACGCCTATTCAAGTTATCATCAGATCAGAATGGATCCAGAAGATATCGAGAAGACCGCCTTCATCACCGACTACGGCGTCTACTGCTACACCCGGATGTCTTTCGGGTTGAAGAACGCCGGAGCTACGTACCAAAGGCTGGTCAATCACATGTTCGAGGAGCAGCTAGGTCGGAACGTCGAGGCCTACATTGACGACATGCTCGTCAAGACCCCCAAGGCCCAAGACCACTTTACCGACCTCACTGAAACCTTCGACACCCTCCTGAAGCACAACATGAAACTCAATCCTGCCAAGTGCGCTTTCGGAGTGAGATCTGGGAAGTTCCTGGGTTTCTTGGTCACTCAGCGCGGGATCGAGGCCAACCCCGACAAAGTCCAGGCCATCCTGGACATGCGCCCGCCCACCTGCGTCAAGGACGTCCAGCGCCTAACTGGGCGTGTCGCCGCTCTCAGCCGGTTCCTGTCCCGTGCGGCCGAACGATGCTTGCCTTTCTTCAAACTTTTGAGGGGGCCCAAATTGGCATCTGCTACGTTCGCATGGGATGAGGAATGCCAGAGAGCGTTCGCCGAGCTCAAGGAGTTCTTGGCCTCGCCCCCGGTGCTCTCCAAGCCCGTTCCGGGTGAAGTCTTGCTGCTCTATATCTCGGCAACACCAACTACAGTCAGCTCGGTCCTAGTCAGAAATGACTCGGGAATCGAGAGGCCGGTCTACTACACCAGCAAGGTGCTCAACGAGGCTGAAAGGAGGTACCCCGCAACCGAGAAACTCGTACTAGCGTTGGTTACCTCCGCCAAACGCCTCCGACCCTATTTCCAGGGGCACCCCATCACCGTGCTGACCAGCGAACCACTGAAGAAGATTCTGGCCCACCCCGAAGCTTCAGGGCGACTCGTCAAATGGGCCATCATGCTCGGGGCCTACAATATATCTTATCGACCGCGCTCGGCTGTGAAAGGCCAAGCGCTCGCCGACTTCATCGCCGAGAGCACCATCCCGACTGAAGAAAGACCCCCGTCCGCGCCCGGGCCAACCTGGGAACTGTTCGTAGACGGATCTTCCAACTCAGTCGGTAGTGGTGCCGGAATCCTCCTGAGGTCCCCCGAAGGAGTAGAGCTACAGTACGCCTTGAAATTCAGCTTTCAGGCGTCCAACAACGCTTCCGAGTACGAGGCCCTTATCTCGGGAGCACGCATGGCCCGACGGTTGGGGGCTGAGCGAGTCAAAATCCACACCGACTCCCAGCTGGTCGCTAGCCAAGTCAACGGCGAATACGAAGCTCGGGAGGCACCAATGATCAAATACCTCCAGCTGGTCAGAGACCTGGCCCAACAGTTCGAGGGATTCGAGGTAGTCCGAATAGCTCAGGAGGAAAACTCCCGAGCGGACGCCCTCTCTCGGTTGGCCTCCTCTCTCGACCCTGAAGGTACCCGATCAGTCCTCCTTGAAGAGCTAGAGCGCCCGAGCATTGACTCGGAGCTCCTTGCTGTTGACTCAGCCATTCCGAACAACTAGCGCACCCCCTACCTGTCTTGGCTCCGGGACTCCCAAGAGCCTTCCGACCCTCGAGAAGCCCGCAGACTGAAGTACCAAGCCCGGCGCTTCGTCATTCTAGACGACACTCTCTACCGGAGATCTTTCTCCGGTCCTCTCCTGAAGTGTCTCGGCCCCGACGAAGCCAGCCGAGCCATCCAAGAGATTCATGAAGGCCTGTGCGGAGCGCATTCAGGAGGAAGGTCGCTCGCCAGGATCCTGCTACGGCAGGGTTACTAGTGGCCCACCCTGCAGCGCGACTGCACGGCCCACGTGCAACAGTGCGACCGATGCCAGCGATTCGACCACTTGGTCCATCGGCCGGCTACGGAGCTCGTCACCCTTACCGAGCCTTATCCCTTCGCTCGGTGGGGGGTCGACATTCTCGGGCCGTTCCCTGCGGCTCAGTCCCAAAAGAAGTTCATCATCGTCGCTATCGACTACTTCACCAAGTGGATCGAGGCCGAAGCCACGGCGAGGATCACCGAGACAGTCGTCTGGAGTTTCGTCTGGAAGTCGATCATTTGTCGCTTCGGCATCCCCCGAGTGATAGTGAGCGATAACGGTCGGCAATTCGATTCTCGTTATTTCCGAGACCGATGCGCCGACCTAGGCATTCGCAACCACTTCACTTCGGTCGCCCACCCTCAGGCCAACGGGCTGGTCGAAAATGCCAATAAGACTATCTTAAAAGGCATAAAAACCAGACTCGGCAAGGCCAAGGGTAGCTGGCTCGAGGAACTGCCTAGCGTACTTTGGTCACACAGAACGACTCCCAGAACGACAACCGGTGAAAGTCCTTTCCAACTGGTGTATGGCACTGAGGCCGTTATTCCGTTAGAGGTCGCCAACCCTTCTCTCCGAGTCATCCGCTTCTCGCCCAAGGTAAACGAGCAAAAGTTACTCGAGAATCTCGACCTAGCAGATGAACTCCGAGAGATCGCCAGCATCCGAGCAACGGAGTACAAGCGCCGCCTCACTCGATACTACAACGCCAAAGTCCGAGACAGACACTTCCAACCGGGAGACTTCGTCCTCAGGAAAGCCGAAGCCTCTCGACCACTAGAGGCGGCGGGCAAGCTGTCCCCTAACTGGGAAGGCCCCTACCAAGTGGTCGAGACGCTCGGGAAAGGAGCATACCGGCTATCTACAATGGAAGGGGAATCCATCCCTCGGACGTGGAACGCAGTCACACTACGCAAATTCTACTTTTGAAGTTGTGCAAGCAAGTTGGATGAAATAAAATTTTCTTCTTTTCATTCAAACAATTGTTGATACATCAGAAAGGCAAAAGCTAGTACATTGCATAGCAAAAAGTAAAAAATCCATCTAGCACCACTGCAAGAGGCCATCGCTTGGCCAACTCGGTCTTGATCTCCTCGCGTCCAGCCACTGACTCTGCCTCGCGTAGAAACTGGCTCGGACAAAGGGCGATCGATCTAGTTGGCTCGGGTGGCCCGTGACAAAGGTGACAGAGGGATCGAGATAAGGCTACCTTCCAAGTTGAACTTGGAAGAGGAAGGGGAAGAGAATGCGCAGGGAAGCCCCCTCCAACCTGACAACTCTTTGGAGCGTACGGAGAGTGCAGGCACCCTCCGAAGAGTGAAAGAAAAGAAGAGCAGAAGAGGGAAAAAGGCGCTGCCATAAAGAAAAAGAAACCAGCAGAGCTGGATGAGGAGGCAGGGGAAGGCCCGGAGGGGATGGGCATCACGGATGCCCCCATCTGTCCTCCATCTCGCCCCCCGGAACCGTCGCCGCAACTGATAAAGGATAAACGGCGTGCCTCCGCACGTCGAAATCCTCCCCAGATCCGCGCGACGACCGTCGGACCCGTCTCAAACCCGCGCGACGACCGTCGGACCTGCTCAACAGTCCGAAGCAGCAAGAACTCTCTGCTCTCCACCATCGGCAACATCGTCTTCCGAAGGATCCTCCATGCTCCGAATGCAACGGCACAGCACAACGTGAAAAAGGGGCGAGGAAAGACTGTTAGAGAAAATCCTAAGCGGTGGAGAGGAAGGAACGCCGTTCGGTCTTTTTATAGGCTAAGGGAGGCTACTTGCCTTAAATGACTGCCTCCTCGAAAACACGCCAAAGGAATTATCCCCTCTGAACGGTCACCTCAAATCCCTCGTTTTCCGCCTCAGCGGGATACACGAAGCAGCATGGCATTCAAAGCGTGAGAAAACGGAAAGACACCATGTCAAGAGCCCGTCCAACCAGCATGCGAAAACCACGCAGGACGTATCGGCGATTTCCAATTACTACAGATACGCTAATCGAATCACGGCAAAGAAGGCAAGAAGCAAGCAAGTCATTTATTGCCTTACAAAAAGGAAATCCATTTCTTGGAAAAGGAGAAAAGGCAAAGCAGTACAAATACATCAGGCCTCGGGCCCACTTTGAAGCTCGGGAACGAAAGGCACGGGTGTTTCGCCCCCGGCACCCTCGGCGACGGCCGGCCCTGGCACTGACCCCGCCTGCGCGGGAACTGCCTCTGCTGCGAGCCCTCCCGAGGCAGCCGGAGTTGGTGACCCCTCCGGAGAAGAGCCCTCTGGATCTTCCCCGCCCGACGCAGAGGAGCTAGAAGACGACTCATCCGAGTCATAGCACTGGCCAGAGGGGAAGTCGATCCCAGAATCTTGTGCATCGGCATAGGCTACCGCCCGACGGTAACCCTGCTCGAACCCTTTGCGGATGCCTCGGCGAAGCGCCGCTTCGTAGTAGGGAAGGGCAGCTTCCTGCAGGTCGGCTAGGTAGGCCTCCGAGCCCCTATATCGCTCGATCGCCTCCGCTCCGACCAGCCCCATCCTCTCGACAAGCTCGGCCGACTTCCGCTCCGCCTCGACCGCACGCTCCTCGGCCTCCGCTGCTCGCTTCTCCGCCTCAGCCGACTTCAGCTCAGCTTCGGCCGCCCGCTCCTTGACCTCCGCCAATCGCTTCTCCGCCTCAGTTCGGTCGGCCTCAAAACGAAGGCGCTCCGCTGCCTCCGCTCGGTCCACCAACTTGACGCGCTCAGCCTCCCAACGGCCGTCCAGCTCGAGGTGGTGAAGGCGCTCCTCCTCAAGGAGTTTGCTTTTCCTCTCAAGCGATTCCCGGGCCTTGGCTAGCTGCTCGGTCAACGCTCCGACTTCCAGCCGGCTCGACCGCGCCGACTCCCTGATCGCGGAGAGCTCCCGCCGGAGCCCCTCGTGCGCCTCATCGAGTCGAGCTAACTTCCTCTCGCACCCTCCGAGGGTCCAAGCCAGGTTCGACCGCTCCAACTCTGTCCGGGCGTAAGTCTCCGCCATCGTGGCCCCCATCTGGGCCATAACCAGGCCGCCCTCCATGATGACGTCGAGGACCCCGGGAGGAGAATGGCGCTTATCTCCCCTTTTCATCCTCGCGGACACCTCGCGGGAAAGTTGATAAAGAGCGCTCGAGACGCCGAGCCTCTCCAAGGCCACAGGCATGGGCACCCGTTCTGCCCCTGGCGCCGCGCCAGAAGGCCCAGATAGAGCTGCTGGAACGGCCACCCCGCGCTCCACGGTCGGTTGGGGTTGCGATGCCTCCGTAGGCGCACCACCGACCTCGACCGACGCCACGAGCCCGGCCGCACCAGGCACCTCGGACGATTGGGGCTGCGACGCCTCTACAGGCGAACCCCCGATCTCAATCGTCTCGGCCCGCGCGTCGCCGCCCGAGACATCGCCCACCTCGACCGGCCCCCCGGTCTCGGCCACGGCCGTTTCTACTTCTGCCCCCTCTGTTCCCGCCGAGGGGAGAGCCGACCCATCGTCACCACCCCCCGAGGGGCCCCTGGTCTCCTCGGCCCTCTCTCGCTCGACGGATGGGGGAGCAGGCCTGGTTGGGTCGGCCCCATCTTGCCCCCGAGAGGGGAGCGCCGCCGAGCCAGAATCACCCTCGGCAGTGGTGAAGAGACCGGCCTTCCAGGCCCGCTTCCTGGCCTTCACGGCTTCCCGCAACCGTCTCTCCATGGGATCCTTGCGCTTTGCGCCGCCCGGCCGTGAGGTTCCCTCGGAAGTCGCACCCTTGCCCTTGTCCCGGGCTTGGGAGCGACCCGCGGGGACGCCCGACTCATCAGCCGCCGAGTCGTCACCAAGATCGATGATCTCAGCAACTTCCTCCAGAGGCTCCCGCCTAGTGTCTGCAACAGAGGAGAAGGCGTGATCAGGAAAAGAAAGACGACCTCCACCCCCGAGGGAAAATCCAAGTGGTGGTACCTGACGGCTTCAGCCGCGTAAGAAGGCACCGCTCGATATTCTCCGGCGTCACCAGCTCCTCGGTAGACCGGCGATGTTTCAGCAAGCGAGCGGCATATTCCTCCACATCTGAAGGGAACTCCTCCTGCCGGGGAGGGATATTCGGGTGGAAATTGGGCATTATCTGGCATCTCCAGGTTTCCTCCACCGAATGTATCTTCACCCAGAAAAATTGGGTCTTCCACCCTTTGTGCGAAGAGTCCTTCGCCGCCAACGAAATGCAGCTCCTGTTCCTCCTCGCCTGGATGAAGTAAAAACCGTTCCCCGCCGACGGATGCGTCTTCAACTCAAAGAAATAATGGAAAAGGTCCAGAGAATGAGGAATCCCGCACTGACGGCAGAGAATGCGAAAGGCGGAAAGGAGAAGGTACGAGTTGGCAACCAACTGAATGGGCGCCAACTGGAAAAAATTGAGAAGCGTGAGGACAAAAGGCTCGAAGGGGAGGTGAAACCCGCTCTTCCACACCAGAAGAAAGGTGCAGATGTGGCCCGTGCGGTCGTCCAGGCTCGTCTCATATGGAGACGCAGCGGCAAAGCCATACTTATGAGGCAGGCGAAACTGATGCTCCAGCCTCCTCACCTCGGCTTCCCCCAACTCACTGCAGTTTGGAACCGACGCTCTCACCACCGGTTCATCACCACCTCCCTCGGCATCTGAGCGCTGGCCCGCCATGGATTCCGAGGAAGAACTGAAAAAAGAACCCTCAAGAGATCTCAAAGATTTCGGGGGAGAAGGAAGCTGCCGGACCGCCTCCGCAGTAATCTTCGGCAACTCTTCGAACGCCGCCGCAAGTTTTCGCTCCTCCGCTGTGTCCTCACGGCGCATCAAGGAGCCCCAGAAGCAAAGAAGTGAAGGAGAGCCGAAAACCCTAACAACGGAAAGAGTATGGAATGATAACCAGCACCCTACGCCTATAAACCCACGCGGGAGGCGGCGCGTCGTTCCGACCTCCGAGAAAAGGGGGCCCCTTCATTTTCAAATCCGTCAGGATCGCAATTATTACGGGCCCAGGTGACCACGGCATGTGGCTACATAACATCGCCAGATCTCCACCCACCTGAGCCACGCCGGTCCAAAACCCTCAAACACTACTCGTCCGAGCCTCCCTTGGCTCGGGAGTAGGAGGGGGACAAGTGGAGAGGGGGATTTCTGTAGCCCATCCAAAGAGCAGCCGACTAGGCCCGACAGGACCCAACGAGGCCAAGCTCGCCTAAGTGACAGCCCACAGGGCCCACTTAGGGAAGAAAGCCCAATAAAAAATCGCTCGAGGACATAACCTTCCTAGGCGGCCTCTAGGCTCGGAGGGCCCGAGTGTCGGTCAGGTCACAGGAAAGGTCCGGCCCAAGCCATCTCTCCGCCCGGGAGAAGAAGGCGTACGCCGACCTATCCGACCCATCCTCTTCCGAGCTAAGCCTATCGCCCGGATAGGGCTGGCCTCTCTGAACTCAGAACGGCCGACGATTGCTTATCCTTGCAGCCGTTAGGAGTCCACTACGGGCAGGAATTCAGGAAGGCGAGGGACTTCTTCTTCCCCAAGGTGATAACGTTCCCACGATAAGGCAGTGAAAGCCCACGTCGAGGACGTAACGCCCGCCTGAGACCCAGCGATTTACAGGACTCCGAGGAGGCGGCGCACTATTTAAACCAAGGATATCCTCCGGCGAAAGGTAAGGACAATCATACGCTCAAAGCTCCTGAGCAAGAACCACTTCACCCTTCTGGTGAAGAGGGATCTCGCGCACAAGCTCTCACCTCCCTTTATTGCTCCCGCCATTGCTCCACTGACTTAAGCATCGGAGGGTTTTCCTCAGGGATTCTCCCTGGGCCCCCTAATCCGTTTCCCTGTCTTGCAGTTCACTACCTGGTGATCCTCCATCCGCTCAGGACCAGCGCGAGATCACGCCTCTTCAAAAACCATGAGGCAGAAAGGAAAAAAGAAATTGAAATCAGCAAATGCAAGCGCCCATTCTACCGGGGTTTCAGATCCTCCTCTA
The DNA here is from genome assembly GCA_022559845.1 of Amorphophallus konjac. Classification (NCBI taxonomy): domain Eukaryota; kingdom Viridiplantae; phylum Streptophyta; class Magnoliopsida; order Alismatales; family Araceae; genus Amorphophallus; species Amorphophallus konjac. Next base: position 63,370,608 of record CM040123.1, on the reverse strand, counting down.
GGAATTGGACCTTTGAGAAGGTCAAAGGAAAAGGGGACCATAGTTCAAAAAATGCATAGACAGCATAGACTCACCAGCTTATTGCTGGACCAAAAAATTAGCAATGTAATGCCGGAGGAGCCATGGGAGTGTCACGGCATTAGCAGACTTGACAGAGCAGAAGCACATTGCTGCAGCAGATGGGGAAAATGAACACAGTGTGTACCTGCATCATTATGATGAATCGGTGATTGCATGCCCTTGCCCTTTTCTCTCTCTTCTTATTAAGAAAAAAAACATTTTTGACCATTCATTCAAATCTTGACAAGATTTAATGATTAATTATCATCACCACTCCATCAACAGAGCAATATTAGCATTGGCATTGTCATCAACCCTCATCCCATCAATTTGGGGTCAGTTAGCATTTGAGAGAGCAGTTCTAGGGGTGTCATTGGGTTGGGTTGGCCTAAGTCCAACTATGGACCAACTAAGACCCACGTTGTAGACTTTGGCTCAGTGTGGTCCACCCCACAACCATAACTTAAGCCTGCACATATCCAACTCTGGCCCAGTCCATCCCATTTGTTTTATTTAAAGAAAATCAATAACATGAAACTTTTAGCCAACTATATAGAGAAGAACAAGATCTTTCCTTGTGATTTTGAATCAAATGATTTAACTACATGGCCACAGAAAAGATTTAATAGAAATGCTTTTATCTGTGACAACTATTTAGGTATCAGAGATTTTCTTTCACTTTTAGGTGGTGGGGTGGGGGTCCTTGGATTGAACACAAATGAAGCTACTTCGCAATGAGTAGTAAGTATATGGATCTATGTTCTCAAGTAAACTAACACATCTATAGATCATACTAAGTATTTTTGCCAAGAATGACAGATGCAAACTGTAGTAAACCTATGAATGGCATAAAGTATCAACACAGGTTAACGCATAAATTTGGCTTCAACACAAGAATAGTGCGGATTGGAATTGTTCTCTCCTGAGTGGCGGTACTCTCTCTCTCTCACCCGACCTCCATCGTTGTCACCACCGACCCGCGCAACCACCATCCCAGCCATCCGCAGCCCCTTTCACCGTCTCTCTCTCTCTCTCCCTCTCTCTCTACCTCCATTGTCATCACCGCCGACCAGCGCAACCACCATCCCGGCCGTCCGCAGTCCCCTTCACCGTCATCCCCCGGAGGAGATTCGACTACCGCAGCTGTCCGATTTTTCCGGATCTGGGATCAATATGGAAGAGCCAACCTTCTGGGTAGCTCACATCTTTGGTTGCTAGGTTGGGAGCTTCCCTTCCTCTTGGGTCTTCCTCTATCCCCAAGACCACTTTGATGCAAGGATCGATAGAGAGTGGTGTAGAGTTATGAGTCCAGACTTGCAGGATAGAAGGCCAGACTACTCTCATATGGAGGTCGTTTGGTACCGTGCAAATCTATGTTGGACAGCTTGTCGATCTATTTCCTCTCCATTTTCATAAAACCAAAGACGATGGCTAAAAGATTGGAGTCCATTCAGACTAGATTTTTATGACATGACAGCGAGAGTAGAGACAGAGAATGGCATGATATTACATGAGGCAGAGTCTGTCAGAGCAAAAAAACAGGTGGTCTGGGAATCAAGAGCATTAAATACTTCAATGCGCCCTTACTGTGTAAGTGGTTGTGAAGACTCTGGACAAAGATTGGGGGATTGTGGACCCAGCTGATTAGACAAAGATATTATCCCTCCTCTAAAGTGTGGGACTTACTCCCGCCTCGGCTATATAATGTCTCCCCGATCTGGAGAGGCATTATATAGTGTGTGGACTTCTTCAAAGTTAGTGTTCGGGTCAGCCTGGTTGACGAAGAGACATGTTTGTTCTAGCAGGATAGGTGGTGTGGAGACTCCTCACTGGTGAAAATCTTTCCATCATTGTTTGCTATTGCGAGCATACCAGGGGCTTCAGTGGCATAGTCTTTTGATGCACAGCTGGCTAGGGGAATTTGGGCCCCCACTTTTAGGAGGAATCTCACCCAAGAGGAGATGGACCAGCTGGAAGATCTCTTCTCTTTCCTCTCGAACTTTAATCCAGTCATCAGCAAAATAGATACTTAACTGTGGAGATGGCAGAGGGAGGGCCACTTCTCCGTTAGGTTGGAATAATGCTCTCCTCGCTGATGGAGGGACACGCCATCCCTTTACTTCTCAAATTTGGGCTTCCAAGAGCCCACTCAAGGTGAAGGTGTTGGTTTGGAGAATCTCTCATGGGCGGGTGCCCACCTATGATAGAGTGGCACCTTTCCTGAAGCACATATCTACCATGTGCTGCTTGTGCGGGGACAAGGAGGAGGATCTAGACCATTTATTTACATGATGTCCCTTCACGAAAGACATTTGGATGAGGTTCGGCCAGTGCTCACAGTAGATCCTGGCCCACTTTGAGGGGGTCCAGCAGCTTCTTACCAAGTGGCACCGGAGGTGGATTCTTAAGAACGACAAGATTATCTGATGGCTTATCCTACATGTCACTCTTTGGGTCTTGTGGAGTGAAAGGAACAATAGGCTATTCAGAAGGGAAGCAAGGACGGAAGACAGTTTATTTTCTTTTGTTCATGAGAAAGTGCTTTTTTGGGCAAAGCATGCTTGTAAAGTGGAGGCTTATAACTCCTCGCTCTTTTTGCTCTTGGGAAGTTAGTTGGGTACACCTTTTCGGTGTGGGCATTTTCTTGTATAGGGGTTTTGTGAGCTGACAGCATATACATGTACATCCCTCTTCTTTTCTTAATATATTTCGTGGTACCATCCATGTTTCAAAAAATATATTTGTACCGGCTAGTACCAGAATAAGGGCCAAGCCATACCAGCCAAGGTCGGTACCGGAAAGTACCGGCCAGTACTGCATAATAGGGGTGTCAAAGGATCAGATCCAGGTCGGATCTTTCATGATCTGAATCCGATAACCTCAGATCCAGACCCAATTCAAATCCGAAATGAAACGGCATTTCAAATCTGGATCTGAGCCGAAGATCTGACCCGAAATCCTAATGTATATATCTTTTATAGGTGATGGGAGAGGCCAGAGGGAGATCTGAATTTGCAATTTCAGATCCAGATCTGATCCGCATCTCCCAATTCAAGCAAATGTAACATGCAGTACATTCATTAAATCATCAATGAGTTTCCTGTTAGTTTAATCACCATTCATGATAGCGCTGTTATAACTGTGAATCTTGCAGAATCACTCAATGAGAACCTTCAGGTCCAATGCATCTTTTTCGGATCCACACAATAAACCCATATAAGACCTTGAACGGCAACCAGAAATATGAAGTGAGGCGGGCACACGGGCACAGATTCCAGCCAAAGGCACAAGAACATACCTGTTATGACCTTTCATACACCACATGCATTCATTTAAACTCGAAAAAACACATGAATCCCATGCATTTCCCATATTCACATTAAGAAATTAAAAGAACTCTAGGCATGCTAAACATTTCAGCGATCAAACCCACAAATCGCATGATTCACAAGGCTAAATCGCGGGAAATAGCAAAAAGAAGTAAAAGGGTTCCGTCCCCCTACCTTAAACGCAAGAAACCACGCCGATCTACCTCGTTCTTCGCGAAAAAACCCACCCCACGAGCATGATGCGACCCCACTGAGCGAACCACCGCCGTCTCGCCTACGAGCTCGCCTCCCCGCCGCTCCGCAGCTCGACCGGAGCTCCTCACCGCCGCCCGTCTGCAGCCGGGAGAGGAGGATGCTCGGAAGAGAGAGGGGGAGAGAGAGGGGTGTGCCGTGGGGGAAAAGGGGGGGCGAGTCCGCCGTGGGGGTTTTGGGAAAAAATGGGGTTTTCTTCTTCTTCTTTTTGTTATAACTCTTTAATATGCAAGAAACCCTGAACTTTGCTCTTTATTTATTTGATTTAATCAATTAAATTCTAAAATCTCCATAAATATCATATTTCCTTTAAAACCTTTTTAAACAATATTTCAATAATTCACCGTCCTTAAAATATTCACGGAAAAGGTTTGGATCCGATGCCTAATGAGTGGAAATCTGGAATTCAGGGCATTAAAATCCTCCTCTCCTTACAAAAAGTTCATCCTCAAAATTTACACCAAAGCACAACCAGGCTAGGGGAGATCTTACCCAAACAAGAATGGAAACCGCTGATGCATCTCATTTTCGCGCTCCCAAGTCGCTTCATCTCCTAAGTGACGCTGTCAGACCACCTTAACCAGAGGTATGACCTTATTTCTCAACTGATGTTCACGTCGATCTTCAATACGAACAGGGCACTCCGGAATGGACAGATCTGGTGTCACTTTAGGCCACATCGAGTCTTACAACACATGAGAATCGTCGGGCATGTATTTCCGTAATATCGATACATGGAACACATTATGCACCGCATCCATCTATAGGGGTAGCTGCAATCGACACACCGCCGAGCCAACACACTCCACAATAAGAAAAGGTCCAACATAACGGGGACTCAACTTTCCACACTTGCCGAATCGTACCACACTTTTCATAGGGGAAACTTTCAAGAAAACCCGATCTCCCACTTCAAAGGTAGGAGGTCACCTTCGCCGATATGTATAACTCTGTTGGGTTCTGTGCACCCCCTCGTTGTCTTTGACAATGATTTTGATGACTCCAATATATTATGTGTTTTATGTCTAATGGCATCTTCATGATAAACAAGCTAACATGATGATATCTTATTTTACAGGTTGAATTTTAATGGTCCTTCATGAATACAACTCTAATGTTGCCTCATGCATGTTGGGCATGAGACTTTGGAACTAACTTGTGAAAGCATTATGTTTTGGTAGCTCTGGATTATTGGTGCTTCCTTGCATATCTTATATGGGTTTTTAATGAACTAACATAAATACTTGACATTGTGAGTTTTATGTTGAGAAGGTTCAGTTTCCTCTGGACTGAACTTGTAATCCATGTGGATCTTAGTGATATATTTTTTCATGCTATTTTGAATTGACTTAAACTCCTGAATCTATAATGCTCTCATATCATTGGATAAATAGACTGAACTTGAATTACCTGCATTGGACTGCTAAGACAGTTTTTATGGTCTCCCTGGGATGGGTCGACCCTATGGGTTGACCCCCAATTTTTTGAGCATTGCTTTCTGTTTTGGACTGATCCTGAATGTCCTGAATTGTATTGTTTTTATCTGCCTTGGACTGAAATTTAATATTGATAAATTGGATTTCATTGCGGTGAACTTTCAATGTTAGGACTGAACTTGAAATTGTGAGACTAAACGATGAATTCAAGAGTCGCTTGCACTTAGTGTGTAACATGACTAAATTCAGTTTTGACTTCAGGTTTTAGATTACATCAATGATTTGAATTGCAAATGGCTGTTTATGTATGTTGACTGTGTAGATTCTACTCATATTGAGTTGGACTGAATTTGCAAATTCATGTGTGAATTGACAGGATATCAAAGTGGTTAAGGTTGAAGGAGTTATGTATATGTCATATGGGAAGGTAATCATTCTTGTCGATTGCATTGACCGAAAACTAAATCTGTGTTTTATACAAAGTGCAGGTTCATATGTTCTCAACTAATTGGGTAGATGGTATGTTTCTACACTTGCATTTTGTCCTTTTTGTTTCAATGGATCTTGATGAGCTTTTGTGTGTTGAAATCCATGATCAAATAACTGTCAATGAATCTCACATGAATGAAGGTAAACTACTCAGGAATGCTCATACAAATATGAAATGGTCGTGTACTCATCCTTTGTGTTCATGCTAAACTTTCTAAGTGATAGGGAGTTGATATTGGAGCTTTTCATACATATAAATCAAGGGAATAGTAAGAACTCATGGATATTTGAACTTCAATGTGAATGGATTGAATTTGTGTTGAAATTAGGCTTGTATATGGGTATCCATGTCATATGTGCTCAAGTGATTGAAACTTGAACTTTGAATGATTGTAGTGTGGTATTTCAAGTGTGTTTTAATTGAGCTTTTCCATGTCAGGAAAAGTGTCGACCCATGGGGTCGACACTTTCATTTGAGGTATGTCATTTTAATCAAAACAGAACACCCGAAAAAAAAGGGTCGACCCAAAGGGTCGACACTTTTTTGTCCTGAGTTCTGTTTTCTCTTCAAACAGAACTGTCGTGAAAAAAGGTCGACCCATGGGGTCGAGACTTTTTCATGGGGTTTTATTTTTGGCAAAACTAGTCTGCACGAAGGTCGACCCTAGAGGTCGACACTTTTTCTGGGTTTTTCGAACGGGCTTCCGGATCTTAATGCGAACCCATGGTTCATGAATCCGATTGTCCTGGCTTTTGACCCTAATGGCCTTAGGGCATCCTTAACATCTAGTATGTGATATGAAGGGGGTCTAAAAGGGGCTATTAAGTCATTTGGGGCTTCAAGCCCTTTGGTATATATCGTCGCCCCCTTTCATTCGATTGGAACACCCCCTTGAGCTTCTAACGTGAAACCCTTTGCCTTACAGGAGAAGAAGGTGCTCCATCTGTTGGAGATGAAGGAGAGTTGTGCCAGGATAGTCTTCCATCGAGCCCAAGCCGAGATTTGGGGGTCGCGGTCTGCATCCTCTTCATCCGGAGCCTCGGGCGACTATATCTTTTACACCGGCTTCATCCAACCTTCGGTTCATTTGTTCTAAGTGCTACCTTCTCTATTCTCCTAGTTTGTGTAAAGATTTAGGGGATATCTATACCATTCATTCCTATACTCTTGGTTGAGATTAGCTTAAGGTTTTGGGCATTTGGGACTTCATGTCCGGCTGCTTCAACTCCGGTTTGTCATTTCCAACCGCTGATTCAAAAGAGTTGTGGGACATTAAAGGGGAGTACATATGTATATATACATCTGCTTTCATTTGTTTGTCATGTCCCTTTCAACCAAGATATACTTTCGGAGCATAATGTTTCATCTTTTCTTGATGTGTGCAGGCTTGATTGGAGCTAGGACTTGAACGAACAACCTTGGATCCTCAAGGAGGATGACTTACTACTCCAACCAGCTGCGGATAAAAGCTCCTCCAACCTAGGCTTCACGAAAGATCTTCTTACGCCTATTGGAGAATCAAGGGGATATTCCTACATCTTAGTTGTGTTTAATTCCTTGTGTGTTTTATAGTTTATTTTCATCTACATACTGCTGCGAGCGAATATTATATATCCTGTGATTTTGTTAAACTCGGAATATCTGTGTGTGTGTACGGAGCTGTGTCTCCGTGTGGTTGTTGTGTCGGGGTACGTTCCCCGAACATGTGTTTAACGACCCGAGAATCCGATTACCGGGAAGGCCCGATAACCTGAGACTCGCACCGCCACCCACGAGCCCAAAGACTCAGAAGGGTTAAAAGGATAGTGTGGAGACTACACAAGTATCACAATTAATTGCAGAAATTAAATAGTTATAATATTAAGCAGGAAAAAAATTAACATTTTACATGGTCCACAATAGAAATTAACAACAATAACAATAGTCCACGACTAGTACAGTGACAAGGAAGGAAAGTACAGTTACACAGGGGCATACCCCGGCTCTGACCTCTGGCACTACCTCTGGGCACCCGCACCACGCTGCACCCCAGACGCGCTCCCCCGGGGCGGCGCCTCACCTGAAACACGGTGAAAACACGCAGGGAATGAGTCTCGGAACAAGACTCAGTAGGGATCACTCGAACCCTACCTCGTAAAACGAGAAACCACTACACTAGCGGTAGGAGAGTACCTCGGAAAAGAAAGCCCTGTACTCTACAGAACAAAGGTCCCATGGCACGCAAACCGACACCCGTGCCATGGTAAGAAGACCGAAGCTCAACGGCCAACCCGACAAAACCCGAAGGTCGGAAACACACGACTGACAGACTGCCACTCCGTACTCGACAGGAGTACCACCCACTAGAAGCACAGCCGGTAGCGTCCCCTGACGTCTTACGCCGCACCGCAGGTGAACCGCCTGGCGTGGTAGCTCCTACCAGAGGCGCGAACACCGTACAAGTAACCACAACAAGTGACTAGCTGGGGTCACGCCCGTCGACGTGCGTCCACTGTCCCCAATCACGTGTGCACACACAGACCACGCGTCCTAGGTCTGGCCCTCTGACCGGTTTTCCCCTGGCACTGGACTCTAATGTGACGAGGGGCCCGATGGTAACCAGTCTAAACCCGTCCTCAGGGTAAGCCCGTACACCACTCCCTGGTGCGACCAGCACACGCGTACTGATAGGCTACGACTAGTGGAGGGTCACAAAGGAGTAGACTCTCGAGTCAACGGAAAATAACGTCCGAATCCGACAACGTGTGGGAATCACCCCACGCACCAGCCCCGTCGCACGGTGGCCTCAGTCGGAGTAAAAACGGGGTTGCCACCCTCATGGGGCAACCAGGCATGTGACGGTCCACCCTAGGGCCGTCACACGGCTGTGACCGTATAGACGAGACCGTCACACGCACCCGGCGGTCCAACGTAAACCGTCACACGACCTGAGGAGCGTGGGGAGTAACGCGCCTGGTCCAGCGCGTTACACGAAAGTAACGCGCCTGGGCCAGTGCGTTACTCGAAAGCAATGCGCCTGCCCTGGCGCGCTACACGCATCCAGAAGCAACGCGCTTGCCCCCGCGAGTGACACGAATGCAACGCGCCTGGCTCAACGCGTTACACGGACGTAACGCGTCTGCCCTGGCGCGTTACACGCACCCCTCACACCTGGTATAACCCAGGAAGTAAGGCGATCGCCCCAGCGCGTTACACGGATGTAACGCGCTTGCCAAGGCGCGTTACTCGCGCAGACCCCCAACGGTCAAAAACCAACGGTCGAAAGCCCCTGACGGCCCTACCCAAGCGCGTCATAGGCAAATGGCGGTCTATCGTGAGGCCGTTACAGCCCCCGACCCCCAAAAACACTACTCAGGAATGTAACGCACCCCTCTAAGGGCGTCACAAGCATGTGACGGTCACTGGAGTGACCGTTACACACTCCCGAGCACGCTACGGCGGGAAAACCCCAAAAACTTCGACCACGCCCCCGTACCTCCACTGGAGAGGGGAAAAACAAAGGGGAAGACCCCTGGGGACCCCTATCATGCATCTAAGCCATCCAAACATGAAATCGCGGGCTAAAACCATAGATCGGGCGAGCTCTCCCCAAATCATGAAAAACCCCAAACCCGCTCAATCAAGCCCCTCTCGGCCTCCCCGCAGCCTACAAACCACGGAAATGAACGGCAAGAGGCTAAGGAACGTCACCCTACCTCAATAGAGCGAATGCTCCGCCGGATCGTTCGTGAATCGCGAAAAACGCCTTAGAAAACCCTCGTCCTTCAAGCTTCCCGCGAGCACCGCACGCCCCCACGATCGCCTCGCCGCCGCCCACGTCACTGCGCCGTCGCCCCGCCGTCGTCTGCAGCCGGAGAGGGGTCCGTCGCGGTCAACCGGGAGGAAGAGAGGGAGAGGGTTACGGTGGAGGAGGAAGGAGGAGGAAGAAGAAGAGGAAGAGGGCGGGGGAGAGAGAGAGAAAATAGGGGGGTTTTATAGAAAATCCAAAAAATTCTGAAAAATAGAAAATTACACCCCCGCGATCCTCGGAACGCACCGATCGCAACGGTACCACTCGTGCCCAGGTGAACGGCCCGGTTCACCCGCAGCGAGCTTCCAAAGTAAAAGCCGAAACACACACCGGAAATCGGAAAACACACACGGAAAAGCCGCGGAACGTCTCCGGGCCTCCGAAACAACTCCGGATCGCGCCGATCCGAACATGAAAGATGTCCGAAACGAAATTTCGGACACAACAGAGCCAGACACTCCGAAAACCAAATCCGGGACCCACGAAGAAAGGATCCGAAAGGTTCGGGATATTACAGCCCTCCCCCCTTAAGGAATTTCATCCTCGAAATTGAGAACAACCAAAGGGGAAAGAAGAGGAAGACTCACTCAAACATATACGGGAACTGCTGACGCATCTCGTCCTCACGTTCCCACGAAGCCTCACCACCAGAGTGTCGTTGCCACACGACCTTTACTAAGGGAATAACCTTGTTCCGTAGGCGCCGCTCTCGCCTATCCTCCACGCGGATCGGAAACTCTGGGAGAGAAAGATCTGGAGTCACCTCAGGCCAAATGGAAAACTCGAGCACATGAGAGTCATCGAGCATATACTTCCGCAACATCGAGACGTGGAATACGTCATGCACCGACGCCAACTCAGGATGTAACTGCAACCGGTAAGCAACCTCACCGATGCGCTCCACAATCGCGAAAGGACCAATATAGCGGGGACTCAGCTTCCCACGCCGTCCAAAACGCATCACCCCCTTCATCGGAGAAACTCTCAAGAACACATGATCGCCCACAGCGAACTCGAGAGGCCGCCTCCTACGGTCAGCATAGCTCTTCTGCCGACTCTGGGCCGCCAACATGTTCTGACGAACCAGGTGTACAACATCCACACATTACTGCACCAATTTTGGTCCCGTCAAAACACGCTCACCCACCTCAAACCAATCAAGTGGAGTCCGACAAGGATGACCATACAATGTCTCATAAGGAGCCATGCCGATGCTCGAATGATAGCTGTTGTTATAGGCAAACTCTACCAACGGTAGGTGATGAATCCAACTCCCCTGCCACTCCAGGCAGCAGGATCTCAGCATGTCCTCCAAAGTCTGAATGGTCCTCTCAGACTGACCATCTGACTGAGGATGATACGCCGAGCTAAATGCCAACTCCGTGCCAAGAGCTCGCTAGAAACTCCTCCAGAATCCAGAAGTGAAGCGCGGATCCCGATCCGACACGATCGAAATGGGAACCCCATGCAATGGCACGATCCGCTCCACATAAAGACGAGCCAACTTAGACACGCTCCAGCTGACTTTGACCGGTAACAACCGCGTCACCTTCGTCAGCCGATCCACCAGCAACCAAATACTGTCCTGCCCACTCGGGGTCCTCGGCAATCCCACCACGAAATCCGTGGTCACATGGTCCCACTTCCAAGCAGGAACATCCAAGGGCTGGATAGTACCTCCTGGTCGCTGATGCTCCGCCTTCACCTGCTGACAGATCAGACACCTGGCCACAAACTCTGCGACATCTCTCTTCATGCCAGGCCACCAGAACTGCCTCCGCAAGTTCCGATACATCTTCGTCGCACCCGGGTGCACAGTGTACCTGCTCCCATGAGCCTCGCGTAACACCGCACGACGAACCTGCTCCTCCGTTGGGACATACAGCCTGCCGCGAAACCTAGCAGCGCTATCCTCACCCAGCTCCACATCAGCCACAGCTAGAATCCGGGGCAACTCAGGGTCTGCATGCTGAGCCTCTGTCACCTGACGACGGATAGCAGGAGTGACAGTCAGACTCGCAAGCACTGCCAACCCTGGCTCCTGGGGAATCTTGAGCCTGAAAGATACCTCAGGCACTTGTTCCCAGAGCCTCCACTTCCTCAACATCAAGGTACTGACCGCCACCTTCCGACTCAAGGCATCAGCAACGACATTCATCCTGCCCGGCTGATAAGACAGGGTGAAGTCATAATCCTTCATGAACTCCATCCAACGCCTTTGCCTGAGGTTCAGATCTCTCTGCGAGAACACATACCTCAAACTCTGATGGTCAGTAAACACCTCGAACTTCTCGCCGTACAGATAATGCCTCCAGATCTTCAGCGCGAAGATCACCGCCGCCAACTCAAGGTCATGGGTAGGGTAGTTCTCCTCGTGGGGCTTTAGCTGCCGAGATGCATAAGCCACCACTCTACCATGCTACATCAACACAGCACCCAACCCAACGCCGGAAGCATCTGTACACACCACGAAACCTCCCGATCCAAAAGGCAAAACTAACACCGGAGCCAAGGTGAGCAATCTCTTCAGTTCCCTGAAGCTCTGCTCACACTCCTCGGACCAAACGAAAGGCACATCCTTCCGCGTGAGCCTAGTCATCGGGGCCGCAATGCGAGAAAAATCCTGGATAAACCGACGATAATAACCCGCAAGCCCTAAGAAACTCTGGATCTCCGTTACCGACCTCGGCCTCGGCCACTGCATCACTGCCTCGACCTTGGCGGGGTCCACGGAAATGCCATCACCAGAAATCACGTGTCCCAGAAAGTGCACCTCACTGAGTCAAAACTCGCACTTGCTGAGCTTCGCATACAACTGGTGATCTCGCAACGTCTGCAGCACCACACCCAAATGGTACGCGTGCTCCTCGGCAGACCGCGAATAAAAAAGGATGTCATCCACAAAGATGACCACGAACTGGTCCAAATACGGATGAAACACCCTCTGCATCAAGTCCATGAAGGCTGCAGGGGCATTGGTGAGCCCGAACAGCATCACCAAAAACTCATAATGCCCGTACCTCGTACTGAATGCAGTCTTCTCCACATCGGACTCGCGAATTCTCAGCTGATAGTAACCGGTCCGCAAATCAATCCGCGAGAACACTCGCACAGACTGCAGCTGGTCGAACAAATCATCAATCCGCGAGAACACTCGCACAGACTGCAGCTGGTCGAACAAATCATCAATCCGCGGTAATGGATACTTGTTCTTAATGGTCACTTCATTCAGTTGCCGATAGTCAATGCACAAGCGCATACTACCGTCCTTCTTCTTCACGAACAATACGGGCGCACCCCAAGGGGAAAAACTAGGACGAATATACCCCTTGGCCAACAGTTCTTGCAACTGCGCCCTCAACTCCCTCAACTCAGCGGGGGCCATACGGTAGGGAGCCTTCGCCAAAGGTCCCGTACCAGGCACAACCTCGATCACGAAATCGATCTCCCGCTGGGGAGGTAATCCAGGCAACTCCTCAGGAAAAACGTCGGGAAACTCGCACACCACCGCAATGTCCTCGACATCCGGCTCCATCCGGTCAGACACAACCACAGACGTGAGAAAACCCTGACAACCTGAATCAAGCAATCGACGGGCTCGAATAGCAGAGATAAGGAATCGAGAAGAGGCGGAACGGATACCTTAGAAATAGAAGGTCCTCTTGCTCGGATGCTGGAAGTAGACCCTCTTCATTCCACAATCCACCACCGCTCCATGGGTCTCGAGCCAATCCATGCCTAGAATCACATCATAATCCCGAAGCTGCAACGCATACAACCTGCCTGGCATACTCCGCCCATCGATCAAACCGGAACCTGATCGAAGCAATATGGAGTGATCATAAAGTCACCCGAAGGCAACTCCACTGCCAAATCACAGGATAACTAGGTCATCGGCTCCTCGACGCTCGACGAGAAATCCTCCGAAATAAACGAATGAGACGTGCCAGAATCAAATAAAACCCGAGCCGTACAACCCAAAATCTGAACGGTACCTTCCACGAGCTGCGACGCCACTGCCTCTGCCCTGGTCATGTGCGTGATCTGGCCCCGAGCCCTCTGCCTGTCTCCCACACTAGCTGACCTGGGTAGCGGCGGATACTGTCCCTGCTGCTGCTGCTGCTGCCTCTGCTGCTCGGGAACCTGCTGCTGCGGCGGCCTCTGAGGACAGTCGCGCGCCATATGCTCTGGCTGGTCACACCGAAAACAGATGATCGGCGCCGTGCACTACCTGCCTGGGTGGGTCCCACCACACCGTGGACAAGGTCCTCGTGATCCACCCACTGATCCCTGACGCTGCAAAGGAATCGGCTGTTGTACACTGCCCGATGAAGCTTGCCCCTGATCCTTGGACTTCTTCACTCGGAAATTCCTCGAGAAGAACTTCTTGACCTTCGTGCCAAAGGACGCAGATCCTGTCACCGAAGCTACCGATGCCGGTACTCCTGAACCACCCGGCGCATGCTGGAAAGAACCTTACTGCTGGGTAGCCGACTGCTGGCTGCGACCTGACAAGGACTGCCCCTGGCTGATCGGTCCTCGGATCCTCTGCATATCCATCTCTAACGAAGCCGCAACACGAGACGCTGTCTCTAGATCAGTGGCCCCGTTCGCGATCAAATGGTGCCTCAGCTCCAGCCTCAAGCCCTGCACAAACTGCACGGTCTTCACCCTCTCATGATCCATGATGTGAGGTGCATACCGACCCAGCTCGATAAATCGGGCCCTGTACTGCAACACGGACATGTCACCCTGCACCAGTTCCAGAAACTCCCGCATCCGCTGCGTAGCAACATAATCTGGACAGTACGTACGCTCGAAAGCACTGACGAAATCATCCCACTCGATCTGCTCAAGTGGACGAAGCTGAAAAGACATCTTCCACTCAGAAGACCACCACCTCTGAGCCGTACCCTGCAACTAGTTGTAGGCCAACACCACTCTATCCTTGGCAGCACTCTTTGCAGAACTGAACACCCGCTCCATCTCATCGAGCCAATCACGAGCCGCATCAGGGTCTGTCTGGCCGCTAAAGTAAGGCGGATGGAACTGCAGAAAGTCCATCACTGCTCGGCCTGGCCCACCCCTGGCTGACGAGCCCTCGCCGGCCTCTCCGCCGAACTGCTGAGACATAAGCTGGTACATGCCACGGAAGAAATCCTCGGCCCCCGGAACTCTCGCAGTATCCGCGGCCTCGGTAGCCCCCGGTGGCGCTCTACTATGCTCCTCCTGGTCCCTCTGGACCCCCTGCTGGATCTCCTGGCCTCCAGCCGACTGCCCCTGCTGAGAGCGAGAGCTCCGCCTCGGCGCCATACTCGCTCCTAAAGTACAAGACAGAAAACACGAAAACGGCAAGGTCAAAATAAACCCGCGGTGCCCAATGCCAGCGTCACCTGTACATCATTGCTGTGGACTAGTAGACCACTACAATTACCTATGATTTTCATGTAATTCCACAACCGCGCTCTGATACCAGCTTTAACGACCCGAGAATCCGATTACCGGGAAGGCCCGATAACCAGAGACTCGCATCGCCACCCACGAGCCCGAAGACTCGGAAGGGTTAAAAGGATGGTGTGGAGACTACACAAGTATCACAATTAATTGCAGAAATTAAACAGTTATAATATTAAGCAGGAAATAAATTAACATTTTACATGGTCCACAATAGAAATTAACAACAATAACAATAGTCCACGACTAGTACAGTGACAAGGAAGGAAAGTACAGCTACACGGGACATACCCCGGCTCTGACCTCTGGCACTACCTCTAGGCACCCGCACCACGCTGCACCCCAGACGCGCTCCCCCGGGGTGGTGCCTCACCTGAAACACGGAGCAGGGTGTATCAGCGCTTCCTAGTGACACTTTCGAGCCTAGTGACACTTTCGAGCCTTCTCCTCCCCTTGAGAGTGAGCCCACCCCTGTGCGTCCCACAGCCTTGAGAGCACCGCGCGAACATATTGAGAGGATACTGGATGAGCAGGTGACCACTACACGGAGCAGGGTGTATCAGCGCTACCTTGTCCGTTGGCGGGATCGTCAACCATCAGATGATTCCTGGATCAGCCGGGAAGATCTCCAGCGCTTAGATCCAGATCTGCTCGAGCACTACCAGAGCGGTGTCCCACCTTACTCGACGGAGTCGAGTTCCAGCCGCCCCAGGAGGGTTGGTGGGGACACCGGGCTCACTACCGGACACCGCACCCCCCACACCGAGCTTGTGGCTCAGAGATTCGGCTACCTGAAGACTCGACGTCACGTATTTATGTATTGTGTGTATTGTGTGTAAAATACATGTATTAGTACATGTATTTTTACTTTCGTCTTATTAGGCTAAGTCATAGTCAATAAACATGTGTGTTTTGTGTATTTTATTTTCTTAAAACCCCAAAGTCAAAAGTTAGGTAGGTGAGTGTGTTTTATTAGGCTAAGGACATATATGCTATTTGTAAAGTTTATGGGTGTAATTGTTATAGCATCCTCCTATATAAGGAAGGCTAAGGGTGTATGTTTTGATATGATGAAATTGAATGAAAGAGTGTCTAACGTGAGAGCCATTCTCACGTGTTCTTTTCCCTTCCCTCATTCTCTTTTGAGTCTGAGTGTGTCGCCCGGTGTGAGACTGTCCGGCATGAGGCCGAGTTACGCGAGGTAGCAAGTTATCTGTTCCCGTCCGTGCCGTCAGGAGTTGCCGTCGATCCATTTCCACGTCGCCGCCGCGCCACTTGGCGCTACAACCTCCAGGGGAAGGATGCCGTCGTGTTCCAGCGCCGGTTCCACGGCGAGCCCGCCGCGTCATCCAAGATCCACCACAACAGCATCGTCCGCCTCTTCGGCGCCGCCCTCGGCGGCGAATACATCTACCTCGCCTATGATTACGTTCACAGCGCCAGCCTCGCCGACTGCCTCAGGAACCCCATGAACCCCATGAACCCCGCCTACACGCCCCTCGCCGCCTGGGTCGACCGAATGCAGGTGGCTGTGGACGACGGGATCGTGCCCAAAAAGGAGAGAAGGGAGAGATAACAGGACGACGACGAGGGAAGGCGATGAGAGAGGAAGGATTACACTGAAGACATAGATGGGATCAGACTCCAAGTGAACGTTCAGAAACGGTTAGAGAGAGAGAAAGAGAGAAACACGACGAGGGGTGAGAAGGAGGAAACGGGACGAGAGGAAAGATTATAAGGTAGTACGAGGAAGATCACAGGGTGAAAGAGGGAGACGAATGGTGAGCGAGATGCTAGACCTACAGATGAGACAACAGCGGTGACACTGAAGATCTAGACTTACCAGACTCCGGTACGTGGCGGAGATAGGGGCCCGATGTAACGACCCGAGAATCCGATTACCGGGGAGGCCCGATAACCCGAGACACGTACTGCCACCCACGAGTCCGAAGACTCGGAAGGGTTAAAAGGATGGTGTAGAAACTACATAAGTATCACAAATAATTGCAGAAATTAAACAGTTATAATATTAAGCAGGAAATAAATTAACAATTTACATGGTCCACAATAAAGAACAACAACAGCAACAGTAGTCCACGACTAGTACAGTGACAAGAAAGAAAAGTACAGATACACGGGGCATATCCCGACTCTGACCTCTGGCACTACCTCTGGGCACCCGCACCACGCTGCACACCTGACGCGCTCCCCGAAGGTGGCGTCTCACCTGAAACACGGTGAAAACACGCAGGGAATGAGTCTCGGAACAAGACTCAGTAGGGATCACTCGAACCCTACCTCGTAAAACGAGAAACCACTAATCTAGCGGTAGGAAAGTACCTCGGAAAGGAAAGTCCTGTTCTCTACAGAACTAGACCCTACAACACGCAAACCGACACACGTGCCACGGTACGAAGACCGGAACTCAACGGTCAGATCGACAAACCCAAAGGTCGGAAACACACGACTGACAGCCTGACACTCCGTACTCGACAGGAGTACCACCCACTAGAAGCACAGCCGGTAGCGTCCCCTGATGTCTTACACCGCACCGCAGGTGAACCGCCTGACGTGGTAGGTCCTACCCGAGGCGCAGACACCGTACAAGTAACCACAAACAAGTAACTAGCTGGGGTCACGCCCGTCGACGTGGGTCCAACCGCCCCCAACCACGTGTGCACACACAGACCTTGCGTCACTAGGTATGGTCCTCTGACCGGTTTTCCCCCGTAGCCGGACTCTGGCTACCGACGAGGGGCCTACGGTAACGGTCCACAAACCGTCTCGAAAGGTGGGTGCCCGTACACCACTCCCAGGTGATACCAGCACCTCGTACTGGTGTGCTACGACTAGTGGAGGGTCACTGAAGGAGTAGACTCTCAAGTCAACGAAAAACGACGTCCGAGTCCGACAACGTGTGGGAATCACCCCACGCCTAGCTTCGTCAACGGGGCCACAGTCGGAGGAAAACGGACACACCGCCCACAGCCAAACTCATGACCAAGGCAAACGGAACCTCCGGATACCAAAAACATGGTCACGGAACTCCACGGGGTGCCCGGGACGCACACACGGCCCAAGGGGAACACCCAACAACAGCCAGATCGCGCTAGGGACACCTAGCGCGACAGGGAAGAACGCGCTAGGGCCCCCTAGCGCGACAAGGGACATCGCGCTAGGGCCTCCTAGCGCGACAAGGCATGTCGCACTAGGGACGGCTAGCGCGACACGACAGATCGCGCTAGGGATGCCTAGCGCGACAAGGCTGATCGCGCTAGGACCCCATAGCGCGACAGAAACCGCCTCCTGTTCATCTTCTCCGATGAACGCGCTCGGTCGGGGCAGCGCGACCTCCAAGAACGCGCTACTGGAGTATAGCGCGTTCTCAGTCCGCGGCCGAAAACGGTAAAAACGCCCAAAAATTCTAACCACGCCCCCATGCCTCCATAGGAGAGGGGGAAAACAAGGGGGAAGACCCCTGGGGACCCCTAGCATGATCCTAGGCCATCAAAACACGAATCCATGCATCAAATCCATAGATCGGGCGAGCTCTCCCCAAATCATGGAAAAACCCAAAAACGCTCAAACGATCCCCTCTCGGCCTCCCCGCGGCCTATAAATCGCGGAAACGATCGGCATGAGGGTAAGGAACGTCACCCTACCTCAATGGAGCGAATGCTCCACCGAATCAATCATGAATCACGAAGAACGCTTCAAACTTCACGAACTCCCCACGCTTCCCACGCACGCCGCACGCCCACGAGCTCGCCTCGCCGCCGCCCACACATCTGCGCCGTCGCCCCGCCGCCGTCCGTAGCCGGAGAGGGGTTCGCCGCGACCGAATGGGAGAGAGGGAGAGAGGAGGGTGTCACGGTGGGAAGAAACGGAGGAAGAGGAAGAAGAAGAAAGAGAAAGGAGAAAAGAAAAAGAAAAGGAATTAGGGCTATATAGAAAATCCGAATTTTCGAAAAAATACCAGAAAATAGAAAAATACATTTCCGGAATCCTCGGAACGCACCGATCGCAACGGTACCACTCGTGCCCGGGTGAACCACCCGGTTCGCCTGCAGCGAGCTTCCGAAGAAAAAGCCGAAACACACACCGGGAATCGGAAAACACACGCGGAAAAGCCGCGGAACGCCTCCGGGCCTCCGAAACGACTCCGGATCGCGCCGATCCGAACACGAAAGATGTCCGAAACGAAATTTCGGACACAACAGAGCCGGACGCTCCGAAAACCAGATCCGGGACCCACGAAGAAGGATCCGAAAGGTCCGGGATATTACAGCCCTCCCCCCTTAAAGAATTTCGTCCTCGAAATTGAGAACAACCAAAGGGGAAAGAAGAGGAAGACTCACTCAAACAGGTACGGGAACTGCTGACGCATCTCGTCCTCACGTTCCCAAGAAGCCTCACCACCAGAGTGTCGCTGCCACACGACCTTTACCAAGGGAATAACCTTGTTCCGTAGGCGCTGCTCTCGCCTATCCTCCACGCGGATCGGAAACTCTGGGAGAGAAAGATCTGGAGTCACCTCAGGCCAAACGGAAAACTCGAGCACATGAGAGTCATCGGGCATATACTTCCGCAACATCGAGACGTGGAACACGTCATGCACCGACGCCAACTCAGGAGGTAACTGCAACCGGTAAGCAACCTCACCGATGCGCTCCACAATCGCGAAAGGACCAATATAGTGGGGACTCAGCTTCCCACGCCGTCCAAAACGCATCACCCCCTTCATCGGAGAAACTCTCAAGAACACATGATCGCCCACGGCAAACTCGAGGGGCTGCCTCCTACGGTCAGCATAGCTCTTCTGCCGACTCTGGGCCGCCAACATGTTCTGACGAACCAGGTGCACAACATCCACACATTGCTGCACCAATTCCGGTCCCGTCAAAACACGCTCACCCACCTCAAACCAATCAAGTGGAGTCCGACAAGGACGCCCGTATAATGCCTCATAAGGAGCCATACCGATGCTCGAATGATAGCTGTTGTTATAGGCAAACTCCACCAACGGTAGGTGATGAATCCAACTCCCCTGCCACTCCAGGCAGCTGGATCTCAGCATGTCCTCCAAAGTCTGAATGGTCCTCTCAGACTGACCATCTGGCTGAGGATGATACGCCGAGCTAAATGCCAACTCTGTGCCAAGAGCTCGCTGGAAACCCCTCCAGAATCCAGAAGTGAAGCGCGGATCCCGATCCGATACGATCGAAATGGGAATCCCATGCAACGGCACGATCCGCTCCACATAAAGGCGAGCCAACTTAGACACGCTCCAGCTGACCTTGACCGGTAACAACCGCGTCACCTTCGTCAGCCGATCCACCAGCAACCAAATACTGTCATGCCCACTCGGGGTCCTCGGCAATCCCACCACGAAATCCATGGTCACATGGTCCCACTTCCAAGCAGGAACATCCAAGGGCTGGAGAGTACCTCCTGGTCGCTGATGCTCCGCCTTCACCTGCTGACAGATCAGGCACCTGGCCACAAACTCTGCGACATCTCTCTTCATGCCAGGCCACCAGAACTGCCTCCGCAAGTTCCGATACATCTTCGTCGCACTCGGGTGTACGGTGTACCTGCTCCCATGAGCCTCGCGCAATACCGCACGACGAATCTGCTCCTCCACTGGGACGTACAGCCTGCGGCGAAATCTCGCAGCACCGTCCTCGCCGAGTTCCACATCCGCCATTGCCAAAATCCGGGGCAACTCAGGGTCCGCATGCTGAGCCTCTGTCACCTGACGACGGATAGCAGGAGTGACAGTCAGACTCGCAAGCACTGTCAACCCTGCCTCCTGGGGAATCTTGAGCCTGAAAGATACTTCGGGCACTTGTTCCCAGAGCCTCCACTTCCTCAACATCAAGGCACTGACCATGACCTTCCGACTCAGGGCATCGGCGACGACATTCATCCTGCCCGGCTGATAAGACAGGGTGAAGTCATAATCCTTCATGAATTCCATCCAACGCCTTTGCCTGAGGTTCAGGTTCCTCTGCGAGAACACGTACCTCAAACTCTGATGGTCAGTGAACACCTCGAACTTCTCGCCGTACAGATAATGCCTCCAGATCTTCAGCGCGAAGATCACCGCCGCCAACTCAAGGTCATGGGTAGGGTAGTTCTCTTCATGGGGCTTTAGCTGCCGAGATGCATAAGCCACCACTCTACCATGCTGCATCAGAACAGCACCCAATCCGACGCCGGAAGCATATGTACACACCACAAAACCTCCCGATCCAGAAGGCAAAACCAACACCGGAGCCGAGGTGAGCAACCTCTTCAGTTCGCTGAAGCTCTGCTCACACTCCTCGGACCAAACGAAAGGTACATCCTTCCGCATGAGCCTCGTCATCGGGGTCGCAATGCGAGAAAAATCCTGGATAAACCGGCGATAATAACCCGCAAGCCCCAAGAAACTCCGGATCTCCGTCACCGACCTCGGCCTCGGCCACTGCATTACTGCCTCGACCTTGGCGGGGTCCACGAAAATGCCATCACCAGAAATCACGTGCCCCAGAAAGTGCACCTCGCTGAGCCAAAACTCGCACTTACTGAGCTTCGCATACAACTGGTGATCTCGCAACGTCTGCAGCACCACACCCAAATGGTACGCATGCTCCTCAGTAGACTGCGAATAAACAAGGATGTCGTCCACAAAGATGACCACGAACTGGTCCAAATATGGATGAAACACCCTCTGCATCAAGTCCATGAAGGCTACAGGGGCATTGGTGAGCCCAAACGGCATCACCAAGAACTCATAATGCCCGTACCTCGTATTGAATGCAGTCTTCTCCACATCGGACTCGCGAATTCTCAGCTGATAGTAACCGGACCGCAAATCAATCCGCGAGAACACTCGCGCAGACTGCAGCTGGTCGAACAAATCATCAATCCGCGGTAGCGGATACTTGTTCTTAATGGTCACGTCATTTAGCTGCCGATAGTCAATGCACAACCGCAGACTACCGTCCTTCTTCTTCACAAATAACACGGGCGCACCCCAAGGGAAAAAACTCGGACGAATGTACCCCTTGGCCAACAGTTCCTGCAATTGCGCCCTCAACTCTCTCAACTCAGCGGGGGCCATACGGTAGGGAGCCTTCGCCAAAGGTCCCGTACCAGGCACAACCTCGATCACGAAATCGATCTCCCGCTGGGGAGGTAATCCAGGCAACTCCTCGAGAAAAACGTCAGGAAACTCGCACACCACCGCAATGTCCTCGACATCCGGCTCCATCCGGTCAGACACAACCACTGACGCGAGAAAACCCTGACAACCGGAATCAAGCAA
The DNA here is from genome assembly GCA_022559845.1 of Amorphophallus konjac. Taxonomy (NCBI): domain Eukaryota; kingdom Viridiplantae; phylum Streptophyta; class Magnoliopsida; order Alismatales; family Araceae; genus Amorphophallus; species Amorphophallus konjac. The sequence continues at coordinate 63,348,485 of CM040123.1, read as the reverse complement.
TCGACGGGCTCGAATAGCAGAGATAAGGAATCGAGAAGAGGCGGAACGGATACCTTGGAAATAGAAGGTCCTCTTGCTCTGATGCTGGAAGTAGACCCTCTTCATCCCACAATCCACCACCGCTCCATGAGTCTCGAGCCAATCCATGCCTAGAATCACGTCATAATCCTGAAGCTGCAACGCATACAACCTGCCTGGCATACTCCGCCCACCGGAACCTGGTCGAAGCAATACGGAGTGACCATAAAGTCACCCGAAGGCAACTCCACTGCCAAATCACAGGACAACTGGGTCACCGGCTCCTCGACGCTCGACGCGAAATCCTCCGAAATAAACGAATGAGACGCGCCAGAATCGAACAAAACCCGAGCCGCACAACCCAAAATCCGAACGGTACCTTCCACGAGCTGCGACGCCACTGCCTCTGCCCTGGTCAAGTGCGTGATCTGGCCCCGAGCCCTCTGCCTGCCTCCCACACTAGCTGACCTGGGTAGTGGCGGATACTGTCCCTGCTGCTGCTGTTAGGTTCGGTGCAGTATTCAGAGGGGGGGTGAATGAATATAACCCTTTAAAAACCTTTACCCAATTAAAAGGTTATGATGCTCACTAACTATCTAGAGTGCTAACTAGACAGATGTATCAAATCTGAAAGACTAATTAGCAGTAGCACCATTCTTCCACTCAAATAAACTTTCGCTCACTCAACGGATTAAACACTCAGAACAAGATCTGATCAACCACTTGGAGCGCCCCTATGCAAACATCTAGCGGAAGCAAAACATATAGAGAAATCAGACCACTGCACAGAGGATTTTTAGGTGGTTCGGTCCTCCAGACCTACATCCACCCCACACTCAAACCGAGTGTGGCTTCCACTAGCTCACGCTAGAAACAGCAGACTCAGTCTGCAACAAATGCTGCCAAACAGCTTGACCAGGGGAACAGCCTCCCCTCTTCCTCCCAACCGGAGGGAACCACTAGTGACACCAGTCACTAGCAAACCAGAGACACACAGTCTCTCTTCCTCCAGACCTGGAGGGAACCCCTGGACTTGAATCCACAAGCCCAGAACCGGAGACAAGTCTCCCTTCCTCCAACCCGGAGGAAAACCTAGAGACCCAAGTCTCTCTTCCTCTGAACCCCAGAGGGAAGCACAACCGGAGATAAATCTCCCTTCCTCCAACCCGGAGGGAACCCACAAGCAGCCCACCTGCTGCTTGCAACCGGAGGTATCAATCTCCCTTCTCCTGAACTAACAGGAGGAACCCCGACCTCTCTACAGAGTATCGGAAACACAGCAAACCAGAAAACAAAGGAAAAACAATAAACGAAAATGACTTCAGCAAAACAGAAAGCTGAAAGATGAAGTGCACAATGTGGCTCTCAACGGAGCTGACTGGCCTGGATTTGATCCACGGTCCAGTAGACGGATCTTCAGGTAAGATCTTCCTTCTTCTCCACGAGCTCTCTCGCTCACTCTCTATCTTTCTTTCTCTTTCTTCTGCTCTCCTCTCACTCTCTGCTTCTTCTTCTCTTCACACTCTTCTCGAGCTCTCTACCTCTCTTCTTCTCCTTCTGCTCTTCTTCTTTCTCTTTTCTTCTTCTATCTGGATCGTGGCTCTCTGTATACGCTTTTCTTCTCGCCAACTCGATCATCTTCATCTATGGATGAAGGTCTCATATATATAGCAGCAGCATCATCATCAGCCACGACGTGTGACCTCCACATTTCCAGCCCTAAGAATTCGGACCACGTGGCAGTCTCTCAGCAGGCTTTATTCCAGCCTCGGATCACGTGCCCTCCTTAAGCTTCACGATCAAAGCACCTGTAAAACAGGGTATCGGATAAGTCATCAGTTTAAAGAACAACTCTGTATGGACTTATCAGAAGAACAGCGTTTTAGAAGAAACCTGGACGAGGTTAGAACGAAACAACACGGAGACAACACGAAGACAGAATAAGGAAACGACACGAGGTACATACGAAGATAAGACAGAAACCAATCATGAAGTATGGTTTCAACAAACGAAAGACACAAGGTGGTATACAGAAAGCAACACGAGGTGCTGCAATGTTCTGCACGTAGTGGAACAAAAATGACACGAAGACACAGAAACAACAGTAACTGACACGAAGTAAGTACGACACCAAGACGAGGTTGACACGAAATGAAAACAACACGAGGTGAAGTTGACACGAAATGAAAACAACACGAAGTGAAAACAACAGTAACCGACACGAAGTACATGAGAGGAAAAATGACATGAAGTCATGAAAACAACAGTAACCGACACGAGGTGAGGTTACTAAAGCGACAACGACACGCGGTGTGGAAAACACGACACGAAGACCTGAGACGGAGAAACGACACGAAGTGTAACAGGAACGACACGAAGTAAAAACAGTGATCGACACGGGTTGAAAACAACACGAAGACGAAATACAAAGAGACGACACGAAGTGAAGTTGACACGAAGTGAAAACAACACTAAGTGAAAAACAATAATCGACACGCGGTGAAAACAACACGACGACAGTGAGAACAGCACGAGGTGAAATGACACGGGGTGTAGAAAACCAAGAATCGACACGAAGTGTGGTCAAGGCGAAAAAGACACTAAGTCAAAAAACGAAAGACCAACACTCAGACAGAAACATAAAAACAACACGGAGACGTAGACACTAAAACAACACGAAGACAATCAAAATAAAAACAACATGAAGACAATAAAGCAAAAAAAACAACACGAAGACAAATGAGACAAGGGAAACGACACGAAGTCTAACCTCATACAAGCTTTCCTGTCACGCAAGGAAATCAACACGAAGTGTTGTAAGCTCATACGACACGAGATCTTTTCGTGTTAGTGAGGGGAAACAACACGAAGACTCAAGTACAGAAACGGCACGAAGATGAAGTACAATCTGATGTACAGACTTTGAAGAACAGTGTTGAATGTGTAGACTTGTAGTTTATCATGAAAGAAGGCCAGTGTACAGACTTGCTGTCCTCACAGCAGACGATGTAAACACTTAGCCTATGCAGACCAATGTACAGACTTTGGCGAAGCAAAAGGCTGTATAGACTTGGAGAATAAGCCAGTGTATAGACTTGAAATCGAAGACCAATGTGCAGACTTGACAGTGATCTCTGCAGCGAATGTATAGACTTAAGCAGAGCTGCCAGTGTATGAGCTTGAACAGTGCAGCAAGTGTACAGACTTGGATGACCCACACCAATGTATAGACTTCCAACGTGAGAGACATGCTGTACAGACTTGATGAATACTGATGCATGAACAGTAATGCATAGACTTAGAAGCATATGACCCGGCTGTACAGACTTCACGCGTTGACGCTGTACACACTTCTAATGAAGTGCGTTGACGCTGTGCACACTTAACCAATGTAATGCATAGGCTTGAACGAGAGTCCAATGTATAGACTTGCATGATGCACAAATACACAATCCAGTGTATAGACTTTGCTACCCAGACATGATATATGCAGAGACATGATATCTGACATAATGCAATGCACATATATAAAGAGCAAATGCCATCAATGCTAAACATCATCATTCATGTTGCTATCAATATGCAGAATGCTCAAGAATAAGAATGCATAGAAATGCACTTTGTTTATTGTAATCATCAAAACATAATAACATTGCTATCATCAAAATACAATATCAAATGCACTCAAATGCACTCACTGCCTTGCTATCATCAAAACCAAATAGCATTGCTATCATCAAGGCGACATAGCACATGCTTGTGCCTAAGAGGCACAACATTCTCCCCCTTTTTGATGATGGCAACACAATGTGACAGTGAGTCAACACAATGTGACAGTGAGTCACACACAAGATTTTCTCCCCCTTTGACATGATCAAAAAAAGAAAAACAGTAAAAATATGAGTGCAAAGTGCAATATGCATGAAAATTCCTCTAGAACATTTTTCCCTTGAAAGTAAGACTCCCCTGAATTATTTCTCCCCCTAAATAGAAGCTCCCCCTTTGAGAAGGAATATGAACAGATAAACAATGTAGAGAAAGTAGGAGGGTCACTTGACAACAGCTGAATCATAGGTTCAGAAAGGAAGCATGATTATAAGCAACTGTTAAAGTTTAAAAATCAGCAACATACAATTTTGACAAAGATTCAGGTTTAACAGTTATAATTCTAGAGTAAAACACCTGACCCCTGAAAAAGAGTTTTAGATTCCATTTATAGCAATGAATCTAGGGCACATGGTATTAATAGATAAGTCAGACATAATACCCTTTTATGATTAAACAAGGAAATTCAAGAGAGGCAACTTGAATATGTATTAATAAAAACAATTTCCACTCATAGACTTTTGATTTTCAAAGGGTTACAGCAGTGTGATTTTCATTTTTCAATTTCTGAACCTGAACTGAGTAAATAGATCAGTGGCATTTATGCTGTTGACATTAGGTGTACACCTTGATCAGAGGTAAGTACCCCCAGTTACTAGGCATAAACTACTAGACCTATTTCAGATCAAAACCCACAAAGAATAGTCTTCACTTTTGACATTAAGGGTACACCTTGATTAGAGGCCAGTACCCTCAGTTACTTGGTGAGGACTCCCCCTATAGATTTGACCCTATGAACAGAGATAGTCTAAAGCACTTCATGACATGTGAATTTTTCTACTTCTTTGGAGGAGTTCACAGTTTCTCAGTGCAATCAGCCATTGCTCTGTCACTATGTTCAGTTCTTAACATTAATGAACTTATTTACTGCTGCCCTTAATTCTTTTAGAGTGATTGTTTAAAAAATCAGTACACACTCTTATTAGCCTGTTCTAGACATATCCAGTTCAACACATTTAGGCATTACAAAAAAAACTTTTTCTATTTTAGCTATGAGACAAAGATTAAGAGCTATAAAAGTTTTCTTTTATCTCAAATTCTGAAGTGCAGACACTTAACTCTCCAATTTATAAAGGTTAAACTTTTAGTTCTTTTCAATTTGTAAATGTGATTCTTATAAGTGAACAGTTGCAATAATCACCATTCAATGTACTAAACCAGATGCAAAGCTGTTGTTTAGTGAAGAAATGGGGAAAGGATAGCAATAATCATTATGATCCATAGCATCTGATGACAGTGAATATGAATGAGTTGTAAGGGGACAATGAGAAGTACCAAGGATTCAATGAATTGAATAGAACTCTCAGCTCCCCCTGACACCATGATGCAAAAATATGCTATGCATTAGACTGTTTTACATGCAGACTATGCAACATTAGTCAAACTCCTCCTGACAAAGTGCATGAAATAGAATTAATGAACTGCTCATAATTTTAGAATATGCTCAAGAAGAATTCATGCTTTGTTCAATCAGAGAGAGAATTTATCAAATGCATCATCTTCATTTTAAATTTTCAGATTTTTTCAACATATGATGCAGTACACTGTTCTACATGAAAACTAGACCCATGGTACTAGGCGGAGGACCTGGTCTCAAAGACCATCTCACACATGGTAGGAACCTCCGGGCAGATTTCCCTGCCTTTTAGTAACATACCATTTGATATACCAGGGTTAACAAGGACAATGCAACATAAAGCAGTCCTTCATGCATTGAACAGCATCATTGACACATGCAATGACAATCAGTCTATACATAATCAGTCCAAGTATGCATTCAATAACAAGCATGCAATGCATTAACACAAAACACATGCATGGACACAGAGTCTATATAGTGCATCAACTGTATACACTAAAGAAGCATTCAGATTCAGTTCAACATATAGCAAGAGAAGAGCATCAGATATGCAGAATTGAATTCAATAGTTGAGTCTGGAATGCAGACTGATCAGCTAGACATGAAGAGAAAAAAAAAATCAACCAAGCAAATCAACATGAAACTCACAATTTTCATGCTCACAATTTCAGATAATGGAATTTAAAACAGATTTCAGAACTAACCTGAATTGAATCATGGGGTTTTCTTTTTGAGTGCCTTGGTTGACCCCTTTTATTTCTCCTTCCAAGGCACATCTGCAGCAAGTCAATCAAGTTGATCCTGCATAGACCCAAGCAGTCTTGGGTCCTGCACTACCCCTATCAGGTGTTCTAAACAGTTTCTTAGCAACATGGTCATCAAATTTCATCAGAAAACAATTGTTCATAGAGTGACCAAGTTTACCACAATATCTACATGAAACAGCAGATTTTCTGGTCCTATGATGCATATCAACAACAGCATGAGACCTATGATAATGAGCATGAATTGTTCTGTTGTAAGCATGAATTTTTGATTTACCATTACCTGCCCACCAGCATTCAGAAGCTCGGTGGCCAGGTTTTCCACATTCATAACAACCAAGAGTCTTTTCTTTAAGACCAGCTTTATTTCTGCCCAAAAAATTTTTGTTTGGAGGGAATCTTACAAATTTGGAATTAAAATGATTTCCCTGAACAAACCAGCAGTCATTGACTGCATGCCCATACTTGCCACATTCAATGCACCTTGGGTGCTTGCCTTTGGAGCCAATGTCATTTCTATCAAGAATATTTTTGTTGACATAGAAATTAACAGGTTTAGAATTGAATCTCTTTCCCTGAGTATGCCAGCAATTTTTAACCATGTGGCCCAATTTTCCACAATGAAAACATTGAATGTTCTTTTTATGAAATGCATGATTTTTAGCATGGAACAGTTTATCATGCATTTTAACAGCAGATAGATCATCTAATTTCATTTGTCTACAATCATGCATGAGATGACCTATTTTATGACAATAAAAACATTGATGCCTTTGGGTGTGAGCAGAAGAAGGTTTCTTCACAGAAGGCTTCCTAGCATGAATTCTATCATACTTCAATTCTTCCTTCTTCATCACAAAACAATCAGCCATCTCATGGCCAAACTTTCCACAGTAAAGGCATTTGACATTTTTGGTACTAGATTTGTTGGGCTGAACTTTCTTAGCATGCTGATCGCTATCATTCTTTTTCAAAACTTTTCTTTTCTCCTTTGTTTTCTTATTTTCCTGATTAGCATGCATATTAGAAGAAAGAGCTGAAGTGCTAGCTAACTCAGAGCTACGCACAAAGGTTGTATACATTCTTTTTCTCTCTTCCTGTTTACTGCCTTCATCAGAGACCTTCTTCTTAGAAGCAGCCTTTGAATTTTCTTTGTTTTCAAATGACTTAGATAGAGAATTGTTCAATTCAGTTATTTCATTTTTGAGAGAAGAAATGATCATTTCAGAATCTGTGATCCTTTTATTAAGTAAGACATTAATGGCTTTGTAGCTATCAATCTCTTTTATCAATGTGCTCACTCTCTCACATTCATTTTCAACTGAATTCTTCCCTTTTTCAAGCATTAAGAGTCTCTCAGACATGGCAGAATTTAGCAACCTTAATTCTTCATTTTCCTTTCTTATTTGTTCATTCTGAACTAGTTCATTAGTTAAGATTTGATCATTTCCTAATGAATTCAGCTTGTCTTCTAGTTCAGAAATCTTGGCAGTAAGTTCATCATTTTTATTTTCCAATAGAGAGATTTGTTTCTTACTCACATTCAGATCAGCTAAGCACATATCATGAGATGTTTTTAGTCTTTGACAGTTTTCACAGGAAACATTAAAGCTAATCTGTTCACATCTCTTTTTCAACCTTCTATTTTCAGATTTTAATTTCTTGGATACTTTGAACAGATCTTCATACATTACTATCAATTCATCAAAAGTGTATCCATCTGATTCAGAGCTTACCTGAGATGAGATCTCATCTTCATCATCCCGGTTGGCCATCAAGCAGCTATCACCTTGCTGATTATGCGCCGAAATGACTCCGTCATATATCTCCTTTCCAGATGTGCACCTGAGAGCAAAAGGGTACATATCAATGTTGATTGTAGCTCTTAAGATGTTAAGGATTATGACATTGTCACGGTTCTTTATACTGTCCTCTTTAGACCACTTGGTCTCATCATGAGGCAGTTTCTGTGGGCCTTTAGATAGTAGGCTCCATAGTTTGGGATCTATGGAATCTACGTACACACATAGGCCTCCTAGCCAAATATCAAAGTTAGAACCGTCATAAACTGGAGGTCGTCCCATTTAAGTAAGAGGCAACCAGATACAGCGCAGAAGACCAGATGACAGGGAATGCAGCAGAAACAGATGAGCAAAGCAATGCACAAGTCGATAAAACAAAATATCGAGCACTGAAAGCACACTCTGAAAAAAAAAACACCAAACAAACCAGCAGGATCCTCTGCAGATTGTTAGATCTGATAGATCAGAGACCCGCTCTGATACCAACTGTTAGGTTCGGTGCAGTATTCAGATGGGGGGTGAATGAATATAACCCTTTAAAAACCTTTACCCAATTAAAAGGTTATGATGCTCACTAACTATCTAGAGTGCTAACTAGACAGATGTATCAAATCTGAAAGACTAATTAGCAGTAGCACCATTCTTCCACTCAAATAAACTTTCGCTCACTCAACGGATTAAACACTCAGAACAAGATCTGATCAACCACTTGGAGCGCCCCTATGCAAACATCTAGCGGAAGCAAAACATATAGAGAAATCAGACCACTGCACAGAGGATTTTTAGGTGGTTCGGTCCTCCAGACCTACATCCACCCCACACTCAAACCGAGTGTGGCTTCCACTAGCTCACGCTAGAAACAGCAGACTCAGTCTGCAACAAATGCTGCCAAACAGCTTGACCAGGGGAACAGCCTCCCCTCTTCCTCCCAACCGGAGGGAACCACTAGTGACACCAGTCACTAGCAAACCAGAGACACACAGTCTCTCTTCCTCCAGACCTGGAGGGAACCCCTGGACTTGAATCCACAAGCCCAGAACCGGAGACAAGTCTCCCTTCCTCCAACCCGGAGGGAAACCTAGAGACCCAAGTCTCTCTTCCTCTGAACCCCAGAGGGAAGCACAACCGGAGATAAATCTCCCTTCCTCCAACCCGGAGGGAACCCACAAGCAGCCCACCTGCTGCTTGCAACCGGAGGTATCAATCTCCCTTCTCCTGAACTAACAGGAGGAACCCCGACCTCTCTACAGAGTATCGGAAACACAGCAAACCAGAAAACAAAGGAAAAACAATAAACGAAAATGACTTCAGCAAAACAGAAAGCTGAAAGATGAAGTGCACAATGTGGCTCTCAACGGAGCTGACTGGCCTGGATTTGATCCACGGTCCAGTAGACGGATCTTCAGGTAAGATCTTCCTTCTTCTCCACGAGCTCTCTCGCTCACTCTCTATCTTTCTTTCTCTTTCTTCTGCTCTCCTCTCACTCTCTGCTTCTTCTTCTCTTCACACTCTTCTCGAGCTCTCTACCTCTCTTCTTCTCCTTCTGCTCTTCTTCTTTCTCTTTTCTTCTTCTATCTGGATCGTGGCTCTCTGTATACGCTTTTCTTCTCGCCAACTCGATCATCTTCATCTATGGATGAAGGTCTCATATATATAGCAGCAGCAGCAGCATCAGCCACGACGTGTGACCTCCACATTTCCAGCCCTAAGAATTCGGACCACGTGGCAGTCTCTCAGCAGGCTTTATTCTAGCCTCGGATCACGTGCCCTCCTTAAGCTTCACGATCAAAGCACCTGTAAAACAGGGTATCGGATAAGTCATCAGTTTAAAGAACAACTCTGTATGGACTTATCAGAAGAACAGCGTTTTAGAAGAAACCTGGACGAGGTTAGAACGAAACAACACGGAGACAACACGAAGACAGAATAAGGAAACGACACGAGGTACATACGAAGATAAGACAGAAACCAATCATGAAGTATGGTTTCAACAAACGAAAGACACAAGGTGGTATACAGAAAGCAACACGAGGTGCTGCAATGTTCTGCACGTAGTGGAACAAAAATGACACGAAGACACAGAAACAACAGTAACTGACACGAAGTAAGTACGACACCAAGACGAGGTTGACACGAAATGAAAACAACACGAGGTGAAGTTGACACGAAATGAAAACAACACGAAGTGAAAACAACAGTAACCGACACGAAGTACATGAGAGGAAAAACGACACGAAGTCATGAAAACAACAGTAACCGACACGAGGTGAGGTTACTAAAGCGACAACGACACGCGGTGTGGAAAACACGACACGAAGACCTGAGACGGAGAAACGACACGAAGTGTAACAGGAACGACACGAAGTAAAAACAGTGATCGACACGGGTTGAAAACAACACGAAGACGAAATACAAAGAGACGACACGAAGTGAAGTTGACACGAAGTGAAAACAACACTAAGTGAAAAACAATAATCGACACGCGGTGAAAACAACACGACGACAGTGAGAACAGCACGAGGTGAAATGACACGGGGTGTAGAAAACCAAGAATCGACACGAAGTGTGGTCAAGGCGAAAAAGACACTAAGTCAAAAAACGAAAGACCAACACTCAGACAGAAACATAAAAACAACACGGAGACGTAGACACTAAAACAACACGAAGACAATCAAAATAAAAACAACATGAAGACAATAAAGCAAAAAAAAACAACACGAAGACAAATGAGACAAGGGAAACGACACGAAGTCTAACCTCATACAAGCTTTCCTGTCACGCAAGGAAATCAACACGAAGTGTTGTAAGCTCATACGACACGAGATCTTTTCGTGTTAGTGAGGGGAAACAACACGAAGACTCAAGTACAGAAACAGCACGAAGATGAAGTACAATCTGATGTACAGACTTTGAAGAACAGTGTTGAATGTGTAGACTTGTAGTTTATCATGAAAGAAGGCCAGTGTACAGACTTGCTGTCCTCACAGCAGACGATGTAAACACTTAGCCTATGCAGACCAATGTACAGACTTTGGCGAAGCAAAAGGCTGTATAGACTTGGAGAATAAGCCAGTGTATAGACTTGAAATCGAAGACCAATGTGCAGACTTGACAGTGATCTCTGCAGCGAATGTATAGACTTAAGCAGAGCTGCCAGTGTATGAGCTTGAACAGTGCAGCAAGTGTACAGACTTGGATGACCCACACCAATGTATAGACTTCCAACGTGAGAGACATGCTGTACAGACTTGATGAATACTGATGCATGAACAGTAATGCATAGACTTAGAAGCATATGACCCGGCTGTACAGACTTCACGCGTTGACGCTGTACACACTTCTAATGAAGTGCGTTGACGCTGTGCACACTTAACCAATGTAATGCATAGGCTTGAACGAGAGTCCAATGTATAGACTTGCATGATGCACAAATACACAATCCAGTGTATAGACTTTGCTACCCAGACATGATATATGCAGAGACATGATATCTGACATAATGCAATGCACATATATAAAGAGCAAATGCCATCAATGCTAAACATCATCATTCATGTTGCTATCAATATGCAGAATGCTCAAGAATAAGAATGCATAGAAATGCACTTTGTTTATTGTAATCATCAAAACATAATAACATTGCTATCATCAAAATACAATATCAAATGCACTCAAATGCACTCACTGCCTTGCTATCATCAAAACCAAATAGCATTGCTATCATCAAGGCGACATAGCACATGCTTGTGCCTAAGAGGCACAACAGCTGCTGCCGCTGCCTCTGCTGCTGGGGAACCTGCTGCTGTTGAGGAAACTGCTGCTGCGGCGGTCTCTGAGGACGGTCTCGCGCCATATGCCCTGGCTGGTCACACCGAAAATAGATAATCGGCGCCGTGCACTGCCTGCCTGGGTGGGTACCACCACACCGTGGACAAGGTCCTCGCGATCCACCTACTGATCCCTGACGCTGCAAAGGAATCGGCTGCTGCACACTGCCCGATGAAGCCTGCCCTTGATCCTTGTGCTTCTTCCGGAGACTCTTCTTCAAGAACTTCTTGACCTTCGAGCCGAAGGACGCAGATCCTGCCACTGACGCTGCCGGTGCCGGTACTCTTGAACCACCCGACGCATGCTGGAAGAAACCCTGCTGCTGGGTAGCCGACTGCTGGCTGCGACCTGACAAGGACTGCCCCTGGCTGACCGGTCCCCGAGTCCTCTGCATATCCATCTCCAAGGAAATCGCAACACGAGACGCCGTCTCTAGATCAGTGGCCCCATTCGCGATCAAATGGTGCCTCAGCTCCAGCCTCAAGTCCTGTACAAACTGCGTGGTCCTCACCCTCTCATGCTCCATGATGTGAGGTGCATACCGACCCAGCTCGACAAATCGGGCCCTGTACTGCAACACGGACATGTCACCTTGCACCAGCTCCAGAAACTCCCGCATCCGCTGCGTAGCAACAACATCTGGACAGTACGTACGCTCGAAAGCACTGACGAAGTCATCCCACTCGATCTGCTCAAGTGGACGAAGCTGAAAGGACGTCTTCCACTCGGAAGACCACCACCTCCGAGCCGTACCCTGCAACTGGTTGTAGGCCAACACCACTCTGTCCTCGGCAGCACTCCTCGCGGAACTGAACACCCGCTCCATCTCATCAAGCCAATCACGAGCCGCATCAGGGTCTGCCTGGCCGCTAAAGTAAGGTGGATGGAACTGCATGAAGTCCCTCACTGCTCGGCCTGGCCCACCCCTGACTGACGAGCCCTCACCAGCCTCTCCGCCAAACTGCTGAGACATGAGATGGTACATGCCACGGAAGAAATCCTCGACCCCCAGAACTCTCGCAGCATCCGCGGCCTCGGTAGCCCCCGGTGGCGCTCTACTATGCTCCTCCTGGTCCCTCTGGATCTCCTGACCTCCAGCCGACTGCCCCTGCTGAGAGCGAGAACTCCTCCTCGGCGCCATACTCGCTCCTAAAGCAAAAGACAGAAAACACGAAAACGGCAAGGTCAAAATAAACACACGGTGCCCAATGCCAGCGTCACCTGTACATCATCGTTGTGGACTAGTGGACCACTACAATTACCTATGATTATCATGTAATTCCACAACCGCGCTCTGATACCAGCTGTAACGACCCGAGAATCCGATTACCGGGAAGGCCCGATAACCCGAGACTCGTACCGCCACCCATGAGTATGAAGACTCAGAAGGGTTAAAAGGATGGTGTGGAAACTACATAAGTATCACAAATAATTACAGAAATTAAACAGTTATAATATTAAGCAGGAAATAAATTAACAATTTACATGGTCCACAATAAAGAACAACAACAGCAACAGTAGTCCACGACTAGTACAGTGACAAGAAAGAAAAGTACAGCTACACGGGACATACCCCGGCTCTGACCTCTGGCACTACCTCTGGGCACCTGCACCACGCTGCACACCTGACGCGCTCCCCGAAGGTGGCGTCTCACCTGAAACACGGTGAAAACACGCAGGGAATGAGTCTCGGAACAAGACTCAGTAGGGATCACTCGAACCCTACCTCGTAAAACGAGAAATCACTACACTAGCGGTAGGAGAGTACCTCGGAAAAGAAAGCCCTGTACTCTACAGAACAAAGGTCCCATGGCACGCAAACCGACACCCGTGCCACGATAAGAAGACCGAAGCTCAACGGCCAACCCGACAAAACCCGAAGGTCGGAAACACACGACTGACAGACTGTCACTCAGTACTCGACAGGAGTACCACCCACTAGAAGCACAACCGGTAGCGTCCCCTGACGTCTTACGCCGCGCCGCAGGTGAACCGCCTGGCGTGGTAGCTCCTACCAGAGGCGCGAACACCGTACAAGTAACCACAACAAGTGACTAGTTGGGGTCACGCCCGTCGACGTGCGTCCACTGTCCCCAACCACGTGTGCACACACAGACCACGAGTCCTAGGTCTGGCCCTCTGACTGGTTTTCCCCTGGCACTGGACTCTGATGTGACAAGGGGCCCGACGGTAACCAGTCTAAAACCGTACTCAGGGTAAGCCCGTACACCACTCCCTGGTGCGACCAACACACGCGTACTGATAGGCTACGGCTAGTGGAGGGTCACAAAGGAGTAGACTCTCGAGTCAACGGAAAACAACGTCCGAATCCGACAACGTGTGGGAATCACCCTGTAGACACGCCAAAATTGACGTTACTGTGAGTACATCTCATATTGCCCTACAATGCCCCAATTTGACCCTCAAATTTGCTCTGTTTGAGTGGTTTTTCTCACTTTTCTTGGATTTCTCCATTTTTCCTCTCTTTTCCTATTTTCCCCTATTTTTTTGGATTTTTCTGGATTTTTCTGATTTTTCTGGGCATTTTTCTCTATTTTAATGAATTTTTCAGAAATAACGACTTGACTTGGGGCGTCTTTTAAATAACGACTTATCTTTGAGCGTTTCTTAAAAAATTGACGACTATAGAGGAGGGCGTCCATTCTTTCAAATTCCTATTTTTTTGGATTTTTCTGAGAATTTTTCAGAATTTTTCGGGAATTAACGACTTAGCATAAGACGTTACTTTGAATTTGAAAAGAATAAAAAATAAAAAAATTGAATAACGACGTTGTTGAGGGCGTCACTTTTTCAAATTGATTTTTTAATATTATTTTTCAACCCCCTTCCAGAGGTGATTTGGTGGCATTCCGGGTGTCAGAAAAATTCACAAAAATAGTCGTTGGAATCAGCACATTGAGATGCACCTCCACCTAAAAAATGAGAAAATAATATTGAGAAATGGAAAATGACCCTATTTTGAATATTTTGAATTAACGTCCCCTTCTAGGGCGCTTTTTAATTAACGCCTTTTGCTCAGACGTGTTTTCACAATTTTCAAAAAAAGAAAGATATATTTCTAAAAATTATTTTTTGAATTAACGTCCTGATCTAAGTCGTGTTTTAATTAACGCCCTTTGGATAGGTCGTCAATTCTTGAATTGACGCCCTTGTTCAAGTCGTGTTTCAGTTTCGGGTTCCAAACGAACGCAGCCTTTCCCCAGAGAGTCCCTGCCTCGTTTGGTCGCCCTTGCCCATTCTAATCCTTCCCTCCTTGGGCTCTTGCCCATTCTTATCTTTCTCTCCTTGGGCTCTTGCCCATTCTTATCCTCTCCTAACTTTGATCGACCCTATTTGAATAGAGCCATGCGGCTCTGTTAAGGGTTCCGATTTTCTTCTTCTTCTTTCTTCTCCTTGCAGGAAGGTGCTGCGCTGCTGCTGGCTGAAGGAGGGAGATCTCCCGCACATCAAGCTTCATCCGACAGAGGCTTCCTCCCGGTTGAATATCAAGCCAAAGACGCACAGGCTTTTTCTTCCTTTTATCCCCATTTCCCCTTTTATTCTTCTTAGTTCGTGCATACATGCATCGTGCATCTCTGATATTAGTTCTATTTTCTCAATCACATTGAGAATTTTCCACAGTGCGACCGCGTTGCACACATCTTTTCTTTTACTTGCATTGGCATATATCATTCATCTTTTACCTACCCTTTTGCATAGGGGTTTAAGGGCCAACACCCACAAGGTGTGTTCATACCCGAATTTTCATGCTCATCTTTATACATAGAATTTGATACTACACACCATATTTCTAATTCCAATCTTTTGGTGTTGTCTTTGATTTTTTTGCAAGGGTAATAAAAGTGAAGAACTCTCTTCGTCGGCCGGCCGATTTGAAGAGAAAGGAAGCACCTACAATCAACCGCGTTTCAAGAGGTATTTTGCGATCCTTTCCCATATTATTTTCCACTTGAGACCCTCACGTCTTTGGCGATCACACACACACTCCCCTTAGCACCTCGTGCTCATGCTTATTATTAATATCATTTTTTATCGATATTTCTTTTAAGTGGATTATTCTAAATTAGAGATCTACAAATTGGCGATCACGGTGGGACACTTTGTGTTCTTTGTTTATTACCCCTTTCCCCTTGGGCACCCGCGTGTGCCGTCTCCCCTATTGCACCCTCAGTGCGTCTCCCTTTTTGTGCCCCTCGGGCACCCTCCATTGGTTTTACACCCTCCCCTAAGTGATTGGTCAGTTTGTTGATTTTTCTTTAAAATTCTCACTTATTTAAAATTCTTGATGAGCATGCTTATTCTATTGATTGCCATGATTGTGTGATTGAGTGTTAATACTGCTGGCCGTGAAGTTTTCCTGGAGAAAGTGAATTCACGCCTCTGGAAGAGGCGTTTTTCTTGATTTAACGCCCTAACACAGAGCGTCTTCGTCATATTTTACGCCCTCTGACAGGGCGTTTTCCAGCATATTTCCGGGTTTTCCTGCTTTATATTGCTGCCTGTGAATTCACGCCCTTCCCAAGGGCGTTTATTTGTTGATTAGCGCCCCACATCAGGGCGTCCCTTTATTGATAGCGCCTCACCCTAAGGCGCGTTTTACCCGGCCCTGGGCCCCTCACGTTGATTCACGACAGTCACACTGTCGTGTCTTTGGTTAGTAGCGCCCCCTGCCAGGGCGTGTTTTTACTGTGGGTTTCCACAACCCTTCCCGTGGGTGAGTTTTCATGATATTTCATATTGATTGATCATATTGTGTGGTTGGCCTAATTTTCCCTGTTGCATTCATTCTTTGCATTGGTTTGGGAGCCCCCTCCTCTTCATTAGGATCCACACACCCTCTTGGAATCGGGACGACCCTCCATTGAGCATTCCGTCTCTTTGGACTGGAAATCCCTTTTCCAAGCCTCCGTAAGTCCCCGCACCCGTGGATTCCCTCACGGACGCCGGGCAGGTTGTACCCTTTTGAAGTCCCGAGTTAGTTGCCCATATACGTGGTGAGAGAGGGTTCCTAGTTGGCATTGGAGTTCTAACCATATTGAAACTAGGTTTCCTCCCCTTGTGTGAATCATTCAAAACTTTGATAAAAATTCATTAATTCACCAAGGTTTAAACAAATAAAAATCAAGGTAACCATTCCAACTTGTGTGTTTCTTTGCAAATTGTTTGCACATTACTTTGATTGAATAATGGCTTACCATAAACAAAACAACATGTTTAATTCAATTCATGAGGGTGATCAACCTAGCACATCCTATCCCCCTCAATTTCAACATGTTCATCAAAATTCTCACCATTCTTTCAAAGGGCCACGCCCTCATTCTTATGGTCATGCCCGACCCATGGGCAATGTCCAATCCAATGGTCCTTCAACTTAATTTCGAGCCACTACTCTCTCGGGATCCTCTCGTCCCAATGATGAGAAAGTCTCCCAGATCATTCATGCGTTAGATCATCTTACCCCTCAACAGATCCAAGCCCTTAAGGCTGCCGTTGAGGGTACATCTCATGCATCTCTCCCTCCTTCCAATTCTATATGGGTAGCCCATCACCCACCTCCTTCCAATTCTATTCGGGTGGCCCATCACCCATCTCCCTCCAATTCTACACGGGTGGCCCATCACCCACCTCCTCCTTCCAATCCTGATCGGGTAGCCCATTACCCATCTCCTCCTGTTCATTCTACTCGGGTGGCCCATCACCCGCCTCCTTCTATTCCTCCTCCCTCACGGCCCCAAGGCCCATTTATTCATTGCAATCCGGCCCATCCGGATTCTTCTACGGGTCGGCCCATTAATCCACCTCCACGGCCTTTTTATGCGGCCCCTTCTCCTTCAAGGTCCTGCCAACCCTCTGTTGTTCAGGTCACACCCCTCCAGCAAACTCTCCTCGATAAAATCACTTTGATGGAGGAACAATTAAAAAGAGTCATGGCTCCTCCTACTCCGGTCAATCCTCTCCATGCCGCTTTGGATGATATCACCAAGATGGAGAAAGAATGGAAAGATAGGAGAAATGATTATGACTTCGGCATTTCAAGCAATCAAGAGCCGACAATTGAAGAATCCGAGGCAATATACGATGATGAAGCTCCGCAGGCACCCCTTTCGAGTTTCCTTAATTTCCCGCTCCCTCCACTATCATTTGATAAACCTCCTGCTCAGGATGAAACCATCCCTGATCCAACCCCTATTTATGAGACTAATTGGTGTTACGATGATGGGTCGATACTTCAATCACCCACACCGGCACATTGTAAGTCTCCTCCTATCATTGACACCGCATACATTACACCTCCTCCAGTTACACCATTAACCTCCGCAACACTGGCCTCCCCCAAGCCTTCCACTATTAAACCTTCACCCGTTAAGCCATCTACCTCCACACCATTAGCCTCCATCGAACCCACCATTGAACCTTCCCCAATTAACCTCCCATTTCCGCCACCTCGGCCTTCCATTATCCCTTTAAAATCCACTTTGCCTATTCCACCATTTAACCCTTTACCCTTACCCATGGCTAATCCTGAGCAGGATCCACCCCTTTTTGCACCCGAGCCAATCCCAACTGCTTCCGAGCAAAGGGAGAAACCCGACGTGTTTGAACCCCCGCTTACGCTCACCCATTTGCCAACGCTTTCCATCATGCCTCCACCATTCATGGAGCCTTCCGCCTCCGCTTCACCTCCCCTTACTACTCGGAATGGGGGACCTTCTACAAGCACAGGTGCCGAGGATGATCAAGAGCCGGGCAGCAAGGATTTGGCCGCGCCATTCAAGATTCAAGAATTCATTTGCCGGATGCCAATCCGAGTTATTGTGCCAAGCACGGTCGAAGAAGCCAAGTCGCCGACATGCCAAGCATTGATGATGTGTAAGGGCCGGGCAGGGCACCCTCTGTTCCAATTTCCAAATCTTGAACCCCTGGGCAACATGATGCTTCCGAGCCTAACCTTCCAGCTCCCTCCCACTATTACTTTTCACCTTCCAAGGGAGTTGTTATTCACCATTGAAGCTTCGGCAAGGGCTATTTCTCATACACTTTCACTGCCGTGGAGGGGCAGTTATCTTAATGCTAAGGGGCCATCCCTTATTTGTTCCACTTTCTATTCATCCATCTCTATCACTTTTTCTTCATGGGCCATTCCCAGGGTTAGGAGGAGGATCTCATCCTCTCGCCCTTCACATTCTTCATATTCTTTGCATTTCATGCATTCATCGCATCCATCCCATTACATGCATTTGCACCTCCTGCTTCCCGGGTTTCCAAACCCGTATCTTCCCCGCCTTCCGGCACCTCCGGATATTCCGCACTTCCCATCTTATTCATCTTCATCTTTTTATCCACTATCCCTGGGGCATCGCGTCCCTTTTCATGCTATCTCCCTAGAACCTCCAGGAATTTTATCCTTCCTCTTTGGGCATCTCGCCCTTTCTGATTCTATTCCTCCGGAACCTCCGGACTTTCCCCTCGGGCATCGCGTCCCTTTTCACTTTCCTCCTCCGGAACCTCCGGACTTTCCCCTCGGGCATCGCGCCCCTTTTCATCTTCTTCCTCCGGAACCTCCGGACTTTTCCCTCGGGCACGACGCCCCTTTCCACCTTCTCCTTCCTGATCTCATTCCCCCGGAACCTCCGGATTCTCTATCTTATTCTTTCTATCTTCTTCCAGGGCATCGCGTCCCTCGGCATTCCATCCCTCCGGAACCTCCGGACCCTCCTGATCCTGTTCATCCACTCATCCTTGGGCACCGCGTCCCTCGGCATCTCATTCCTCCAAAACTTCCGGATTCTACATCTTATTCTTTTTATCTTCTTTCAGGGCATTCCGACCCTTCTAATTCCATTCCTCCGGAACCTCCGGACCCTCCATCTTTCTTCCGATTCATCTTTCTGCTCCTTCATGATATCGCATCATTTGTCCTCTTCTTCCTTTTTCATCATCTTTTTCCCTATCTCTTCCTAAGGCATCGCGTCCCTCGAAATTCTTCTTCTCCAGATTCTGATTCCTCCTATCAGGATTCTCCTCCTTTACTCCCAGACCCTCCAGATCCGCCTCTTTCCATCTATCAATTTCTTCTTCTGATTCCTCATGATCCTGGGTCCGACCCAACTTCTTCCACATCCACTGCCTTGGGCATCTGCCCATTCTCTCACTACTTTTGAGGCTTTAGTCCTCACTCATCCTTCTAATTCTTCACTTCTTCTGTAGACTGTTCCATGTGATCAGGGTCTCCGCGTCTTAGTGAGGGAGTTCTAGCCCTCGCCTCTCTTCCCTTTTCTCCTTATTCGTCTGAGTCTGGTTTGAGCACCACTCATTCTTGTTAAGCCACTCCCAAAATCCTTTGCTTCCAATCCTTTTGACTCCCAAAGAGGACAAATCCCACGATGATCAACCTCGCCTCTGACAGCTGCTTCTACAAAGGTTGCAAGGTAACATATTGACGTAAGTATGCATTTTAATGATATCATTATCTCATTAATTCACGCAGGATTTTCAAAATCAAGTGCTTCTTAACGAGATTAAGAGTGGTGTTTTAAACCTTTATCTTAAGCTTTTGTTTAATTGAAATCATTCTCAAAAGAGTCCTTTAGGCTTGTTTTTTTTGCAGCACCTCTGGTTAATAAAAACCCGCGCTGGGAATTCAACATTCTCTCCCCGCTTGTTAAGAGCAACCCTTAGTTGGGCACCGCACACACTTCACGGCGTCCTTAGCTGGCTCCTTTGATAAAAACACCGTTGCTATCTTGGCCATGCCATGAAAATATCTGAAAGTCTTTTCTCTTCTTTATTCGGCCACATGCAGGGGCAAGAGGTTGACGGATGAGATGACCAACCTAGGTAATCCCCAATACGAGAGGAGTCTCAAATAGGGGCAGTCTTGACCCAAAATCAATATGAGTTTTCATATGAGTTTTCATGATATACATCTAGCCAAAAGGGGTATTATGAAAATCAAGTCAGAATTTCGATAAAAGCAAAAGTATGAATTATGGCATGACAAGAGTGCCAAAGTCCCCGCAAGGAAAACCCTGGTCGTATGCATGTCAAGGGTCTAAAAATCAAAGGCACAAAGCCCCGGCACAACAGACTACCTCTTTGAAGGGAACACCTTGGAAGGAATTCAAGTCCCGATATCTCCCATCCTGCACAAAGCTTGTCACAATTATTCTTCTCTTCTCCCGCTAAGACCGAATGTTTCTCGGGTATGGCCTTGGTAGGGGCACCGTTGATCAAGGGCAGTCGGTTATAGGGCGCCACCCTTCAATGCACGTCCAGCTTTGGGCAATTTTAGCGAAAAGGGAAGGAACAAGGACCCCTAGCCAGTGGTTCAAAACAACCCTTTGATGCTGCATTAACAATGTCTAAACTAAAATCCAAAAAAAATTTGAATATTTCCCGATCAAAATCCCAACAAAAATTCAAAATATTTTTCAAAAATCACCATAAAAATTCAAATATTTTCAAAACTCATAAAAATTTGCATATTTCCAAAATCCAAAAATTTGCATTGTATTTTCTGATGATGTTTTGCAGGAACAGCTTTGCAGAGACCAAAAGCACGGGATGAGTCCTATCTCCACTCATTGCTATCAATCTATTGATTCTCCCGATATTCTCATGACATGCCACCCTGGACATTTTTGGTTATCATCTCCTTATATCATTTTGGTTATATCTCCTGATTATCATTCTAATTATTCATCTCCAGATCTTTCAATCAACTCCTGCTAATTTCTCTGGATCAATTCTGCCGATGGGCATTATCAGATCTTGATCATTCAACTCCAAAACTTGATTAGCCAGATTGGCATCCTCATGACAAAATAACAAACAATGATGATTTGCAATATCATGATTCAACTCATAATGGTTACTATGTTGTGACATGCTATTGATTCATGCTATGCATGCTATGATTAAATGCCTTATTCATTGCTTGTTATATCTTGGCTAATGAAATTTTGAGCGCAGGATAAGAAGCTCTTGGTCCCGCCGACAGGGCATCATCACTCAAAGTCCCACGGTGCCCGCACCTCATCTCTCAGTTCCCCCATACTTATTGCTCCATTATCTCTCCCTGTATGCATTTTTACTATATGTTACATACGCTACTAGATTGTATCAAGGACCTTGTGGCTTTGGTAAATCTGGGATTTGAGTTCCCCTTCATCAAAAACAATGATGATTCCAAAGGAGTCTTAGTCACACGGATAGGCCGTTGAGCCGTCCAAGGCTGAGGACGATGGCTCCCTTTTGCGAATTGGTGCGTGGATAAACGGGCTTCGGCTTAGTATCAGCTCGCAGAATCGGTTTCTTGACCCAGTCTTGGCAGTTTAACAATATTATCCTTGATTATATTATATCTTTATTTGTTATTTTCCCTTTAAACCTAGCATGCATTCATGTAGGACTTTGAATCAACTGTTGAAAAATCATTCTGATGAGCTGTTTGGGAGTCAAATTGATCACTAATTTCCAAGATATTAGATTTTAATTGCCGAATTGAATCCTCAGTTTGTTTTGTCGCTGTTTTGGGTTGTTTTCCGGAAGCTCCTTGTTTGGATTTCTATCATCTTATTTTAATCCTTTTCCCTTTGATCCACCTTGGCTGCAGCACGTCCACATTAGCTGGTAACCGCTCCCCAATGGTGAAACCTACAGGTTTGTGACCTGAGGTACTTCCACCGCGCTGGAAGTTGATCATTCTCCTTCGTGCCCTCGAGCACATCTCCCCATTTTATCCAAACATTGTTGATTTCGATGAATTTCCCGAGATTTGCTTCATCTCGAGCTTTTGATTTCATTTCTCATCAAGTGATGTTGATTGCGTGTCTCATCACACCTTGGCATCTACTTTTCAGTTTGCTACGCTCCCTTGCAAAGCAGACGCAAGGCGGGGCAACTGTAGACACGCCAAAATTGACGTTACTGTAAGTACATCTCATATTATCTTGTAATGCCCCAATTTGACCCTAAAATTAGCTCTGTTTGAGTGATTTTTCTCACTTTTCTTGGATTTCTCCATTTTTCCTCTCTTTTCCTATTTTCTCCTATTTTTCTGGATTTTTCTGGATTTTTCTGGGCATTTTTCTCTATTTTTATGAATTTTTCAGAAATAACGACTTGACTTGGGGCGTCTTTTAAATAACGACTTATCCTTGGGCGTTTCTTAAAAAATTGACGACTATAGAGGAGGGCGTCCATTCTTTCAAATTCCTATTTTTTTGAATTTTTCTGGGAATTTTTCGAGAATTAACGACTTAGCATAAGACGTTACTTTGAATTTGAAAAGAATAAAAAATCAAAAAAATTGAATAACGACGTTGTTGAGGGCGTCACTTTTTCAAATTGATTTTTTAATATTATTTTTTAACCCCCTTCCAGAGGCGATTTGGTGGCCTTCCGGGTATCAGAAAAATTCGCAAAAATAGTCGTTGGAATCAGCACATTGAGATGCACCTCCACCTAAAAAATAGGAAAATAATATTGAGAAATGGAAAATGGCCATATTTTGAATATTTTGAATTAACGTCCCCTTCTAGGGCGCTTTTTAATTAACGCCTTTTGCTCAGACGTGTTTTCACAATTTTCAAAAAAAGAAAGATATATTTCTAAAAATTATTTTTTGAATTAACGTCCTGATCTAAGTCGTGTTTTAATTAACGCCCTTTGGATAGGTCGTCAATTCTTGAATTGACGCCCTTGTTCAAGTCGTGTTTCAGTTTCGGGTTCCAAACGAACGCAGCCTTTCCCCAGAGAGTCCCTGCCTCGTTTGGTCGCCCTTGCCCATTCTAATCATTCCCTCCTTGGGCTCTTGCCCATTCTTATCTTTCTCTCCTTGGGCTCTTGTCCATTCTTATCCTCTCCTAACTTTGATCGACCCTATTTGAATAGAGCCATGCGGCTCTGTTAAGGGTTCCGATTTTCTTCTTCTTCTTTCTTCTCCTTGCAGGAAGGTGCTGCGCTGCTGCTGGCTGAAGGAGGGAGATCTCCCGCACATCAAGCTTCATCCGACAGAGGCTTCCTCCCGGTTGAATATCAAGCCAAAGACGCACATGCTTTTTCTTCCTTTTATCCCCATTTCCCCTTTTATTCTTCTTAGTTCGTGCATACATGCATCGTGCATCTCTGATATTAGTTCTATTTTCTCAATCACATTGAGAATTTTCCACAGTGCGACCGCGTTGCACACATCTTTTCTTTTACTTACATTGGCATATATCATTCATCTTTTACCTACCCTTTTGCATAGGGGTTTAAGGGCCAACACCCACAAGGTGTGTTCATACCCGAATTTTCATGCTCATCTTTATACATAGAATTTGATACTACACACCATATTTCTAATTCCAATCTTTTGGTGTTGTCTTTGATTTTTTTGCAAGGGTAATAAAAGTGAAGAACTCTCTTCGTCGGCCGGCCGATTTGAAGAGAAAGGAAGCACCTACAATCAACCGCGTTTCAAGAGGTATTTTGCGATCCTTTCCCATATTATTTTCCACTTGAGACCCTCGCGTCTCTGGCGATCACACACACACTCCCCTTAGCACCTCGTGCTCATGCTTATTATTAATATCATTTTTTATTGATATTTCTTTTAAGTGGATTATTCTAAATTAGAGATCTACACACCCCACGCACCAGCCCCGTCGCACGGTGGCCACAGTCGGAGTAAAAACGGGGTTGCCACCCTCATGGGGCAACCAGGCATGTGACGGTCCACCCTAGGGCCGTCACACGGCTGTGACGGTCTAGACGAGACCGTCACACGCACCCGGCGGTCCAACGCAAACCGTCACACGGCCTGAGGAGCGTTGGGAGTAACGCAGCTGGTCCAACGCGTTACACGAAAGTAATGCGCCTGGGCTAGTGCGTTACTCGAAAGCGACGCGCCTGCCCTGGCGCGCTACACGCGCCCAGAAGCAACGCGCTTGCCCCCGCGAGTGACACGAATGCAACGCGCCTGGCTCAACGCGTTACACGGACGTAACGCGTCTGCCCTGGCGCGTTACACGCACCCCTCACACCTGGTATAACCCAGGAAGTAACGCGCTCGCCCCAGCGCGTTACACGGATGTAACGCGCTTGCCAAGGCGCGTTACTCGCGCAGACCCCCAACGGTCAAAAACCAACGGTTGAAAGCCCCTGACGGCCCTACTCAAGCGCGTCATAGGCAAATGGCGGTCTATCGTGAGGCCGTTACAGCCCCCGACCCCCAAAAACACTACTCAGGAATGTAACGCACCCCTCTAGGGGCGTCACAAGCATGTGACGGTCACTGGAGTGATCGTTACACACTCCCGAGCACGCTACGGCGGGAAAACCCCAAAAACTTCGACCACGCCCCCGTACCTCCACCGGAGAGGGGGAAAGCAAAGGGGAAGACCCCTGGGGACCCCTAGCATGCATCTAAGCCATCCAAACATGAAATCGCGGGCTAAAACCATAGATCGGGCGAGCTCTCCCCAAATCATGGAAAATCCCAAACCCGCTCAATCAAGCCCCTCTCGGCCTCCCCGTGGCCTACAAACCACGGAAATGAATGGCAAGAGGTTAAGGAATGTCACCCTACCTCAATGGAGCGAATGCTCCGCCGGATCGTTCGTGAATGGCAAAAAACGCCTTAGAAAACCTTCGTCCTTCAAGCTTCCCGCGAGCACCGCACGCCCCCACGATCGCCTCGCCGCTGCCCACGTCACCGCGCCGTCGCCCCGCCGCCGTCTGCAGCCGGAGAGGGGTCCGCCGCGGTCAACCGGGAGGAAGAGAGGGAGAGGGTTACGGTGGAGGAGGAAGGAGGAAGAAGAAGAAGAAGAAGAAGAAGAGGGTGGGGGAGAGAGAGAAAATAGGGGGGTTTTATAGAAAATTCAGAAAATTCCGAAAAATAGAAGATTACACCCCCGCGATCCTCGGAACGCACCGATCGCAACGGTACCACTCGTGCCCAGGTGAACGGCCCGGTTCACCCACAGTGAGCTTCCGAAGTAAAAGCCGAAACACACACCGAAAATCGGAAAACACACACGGAAAAGCCACGGAATGCCTCCGGGCCTCCGAAACAACTCCGGATCGCGCCGATCCGAACACGAAAGATGTCCGAAATGAAATTTCGGACACAACAAAGCCAGACACTCCGAAAACTAAATTCGGGACCCACGAAGAAAGGATCCGAAAGGTCCAGGATATTACAATGTGTGTGTGTGCTGCAGTGGCAGCGTGTTGAGGCAAGGCCTCGTGTGTGTATTACTGCGGAAGCAGCGTGTGTGTGGTTGGGGTTCGTCCCCGTGCTGCTACTTCGGTAGCGTGTTAGTGAAGCCTCACCGGGTTTGGTGAGGGGTGGACGTAGGGAGCCCGTCGTGGTCCCGAACCACCTTAAAATCCCTGTGTTCGTTGTGATTGCCTGTGTGATTGTGCATTTCTCCTATCTCCCTTCACATGTTATCTTATTGATTTTTATTTCACTACACCACTACACTTCGCTAGCTCTGCTATCTGTTATTAGTAATCGTTCATCGCTTGTTGGATTGGTTGTCCGAGTGAGATCGGAAAGATTGAGAGAATATCTTAATCTCACCTGAAGTTTTTGTTAATTAACATAGTCAATTTCACTTCTGTTATAATTGGGTTAGAAAGTTTTTAAAATACGCCATCTAGACAAAGGGGACAATTCAACCCCCCTTCTTGTCCGCCATCTATCTGGGCCAACAAACTCCTCTGTTGGCATTGGCCTGCTTGCAATCTTTGTCTGATCAGCTGAACTACCTCCACACACTGCTACACCAACTCAGGTCCTGTCATCACTCGCTCACCAACTTCAAACCAGTCAAGTGGGGTACAACACGGTTGTCCATACAAAGCCTCGTAAGGTGCCATGCCCCGATTGGAATGATAGATGGTATTGTAAGTGAACTCCACCAACAGAAAATGATGAATCCACGACCCCTGCCACTCCAGGCAGCAAGCTCTCAACATGTCTTCCAGGGTCTGGATAGTTCTCTCTGACTGCCCATTGGACTGAGGATGATAAGCTGAACTAAACGCCAATTTTGCACCCAAAGCCTTCTGAAAGCTCCTCCAGAAATTAGAAGTGAAGCGGGGGTCTCGATCGGACACAATAGAAATAGGAACACCATGCAGAGGAACGATTCGTTCCACATACAATCTACCCAATCTGTGGACTCCTCAACTCACCTTAATTGGCAACAATCTGGCAATCTTAGTCAGCCTGTCAACCAACAACCAAATGCCATCATAGCCACCATGAGTCCTCGGTAAACCAACCACGCAATCCGTAGTCACCGTAAACACGCCAAAATTGACATCATTTCGAGAAAATCTCTTATTGTATTACAATGCCCCAATTTGACTCTCAAATCGACTTATTTAAGTGGTTATATTTATTTTTCTTGAGCATCCAAGTTTCTCATACGTTCTCCTATTTTTTCACATTTTCTCTATTTTTTGGATTTTATTTTAATTTTTCGGGGCCTTTTTTAATTAGTGTCAGACTCCTGGACGCTAATTCTTTTGAAAAGAATTAACGACAGGCACAGTGAATGCCAATTCTTGATTCAACGTCAGCTCTAAGGACGTCAATTCTTAAACTTCCAATCCGCGTCGGTGGGGACGGATGCGTATTCATTTTCTCCCCATTTCTGTGCCAAAATTCATATTTATTCTGAATTAATGCCTTTATGGAAAGTCGCTCATTCTTTGAACGCATCTGGGACGGTGGACGCGTATTCCTTTATTCATGTTAATTCTTGAATTAATGCCTTTGTAAAAGGGCACTAATTTCTAAAATCGCATCCGTCCACCTAGACGCGTATTCTATACGCGTTCGCCTAAGTGGACACGAATTCTTCTTCTTCCACTTGTTTGAGCCAACCTTGTTTTCGTGAAGAATTAACGCCTATGTGAGAAGACGCCAATTCTTTAATTGACGTCCAAAGCACGGATGCAAATTCTTTTATTCATCTCAAACCTTGAATTAACGCCACTTCGAAAAGACGCTAATTCTTTAACTCACATCTGGGAGGTTGGACGCGTTCTTAATATGCGTCCGCTTCAGTCGATGCAAATTTTTCCTTTCCCCATTTTGTGTCAAAACTTCATTTTCATGAAGAATTAACGCCTCTTTACGAAGTCGCTAATTTTTTAATTAGCGTCCGCCTTCTTGACATTAATTCCATTTCCTTATTTTGACCTTTTAAATAATTACCAAATTCGTCAAAATTCTAAATTCGCGTCTGTTCTAATGGACGCGATTCCCTTTTCTGATTTTTGGTAATATTCGACTTTCTAAAATAATCAAGAAACGGCGTCTGTTACTCCTGACGTTAATTTGAAGTCGCGTCCATCGTAGTGGATGCGTATTTCCTTGCCTATTTTTGAGATTTAAATTCCGATCAAAATTCGTAAAAATCTTAATTCGTGTCAACCTTGGTCGACGTGAATTTTCTTCTAATTTTGGAAATTTTTAATCTTTCTAAAAATGACTTAGAATGGGCGGCTAGGTGACTGACGCAAATTTAATTGGCGCTCACTATGGTGGACGCAAATTCTTGCAAAATTCCGAACTGAACAGCAGCCCTTCCCTTCCTCCTTTTGGCCTCCTTTTCCACTTGGGAGAGGGTCCCTATGACTTTCTAAGGTTGAGAGGACACATGACAATTGAATATCTCCTTCCAAATCTAATTAAAACTTGATTTCCTATTTTCATAGAATTAATCTTCCGAATTTCACCTCTATAAATAGGACCCCCCTCTCCCTTGTTCATAAGGCTGGACAATTGATCTAAGGGGAGGTGATGCTAGACTAAGGGCTCAAGGAGAAAGTCTCCCATGTGTTTAAAGATTCATCCCTTGGAGATCTTCTTCCTCCCTTGAAGATTTGAAGCCCCTTTTGGAGAAAATTAATAAGCTTTTCCTATTTCTCTCTTCTCTTATTTTATTTACCTTAACATTGGACGCATCACATCTTCTTCCT
Source organism: Amorphophallus konjac (assembly GCA_022559845.1). Classification (NCBI taxonomy): domain Eukaryota; kingdom Viridiplantae; phylum Streptophyta; class Magnoliopsida; order Alismatales; family Araceae; genus Amorphophallus; species Amorphophallus konjac. Next base: position 63,319,821 of record CM040123.1, on the reverse strand, counting down.
CTTTTATTTAGTTTCATCTCAATTCAATTGAGACCTCCAATTGTGCAACACTTGCACCCTCCCTATTTGCATATCATCATCTTTTCCTTGCCCTTTTGCATAGGGGTTTAAAGGCCAACACCAATAAGGTGTGTTCATGACCATGATTTCATGTTTATTTACATTAAGGATGTAGCACCCCGATAAAAAAACATAGAAATATTAATCCATACAAAAAATAAAATAATAAATTCCATATAGTTAACAATCCCAACCCAAACAAGCCTTAAATCCTAAAGGTCCTTAAAAGATTAGTGGAGTTTAAAAGAACCTATAAGGAAAACCCAACGGTAGCCTAAAAATCACTAAACAAGCATAAAACAAAGAAATTGGGTTTTTTTAACGTAAGGGCTCTTAGTATTGGGCTTTTAAAGGGTTTTTAAACTAATACACATAATGGGTTGCCCTTGCTATTTTCCCAAAAGGCCCGTTCAGATAGAGGTTTAAGAAGGTCGGCTTGTGCATAGGAGGTTTAGGGTTTTCTTCGATCAAAACAAGGATAGGAGCTGAGGTTAAGGAAAGAATGCACGAACTAGGATTTGTAGAGGCCAAACCCTTATAAATAGACCCCTGCGAACAAAGCAGAGCATCTTACTACTGTTGCGTTCGTGAAGTGATGTGGAGGGGAGGCTTCTTCCTCTTCTTCCTGCGCGTGTGTGTTTGCTCTTCTTCTTCCTGCGTCGTCTTCTTCCCCTTCGTTCATCTTCCTATTAAGCAAAGGTAGGTGGTCTCGGACAAAATCCTTAAAACTATTCATGTAGAATACACCATGCTCCTAGCTCTCACGTTCATGTGTCAAATTGTAATGCCCTGGTTCTCTCTCTCGTTCTCTCACCCTCTCGGCTCCGGCTGCAGACGGAGGCGACCATGGGCGAGGTGGCGACGCCGGGGAGCTGCAGAGGCGCGTGGTGGAGCGAGGATCGGTGCGGTTTGGGCGCGATCCTGAATGGTGGATTCAAAGCTGGTGGTTCGGTTCGTGGCTCGGTTTTCGGCGTGGTTTAGTCCCTTCGGGGCACGGTTTCTTTGGTGGAGGTAGGGAGATGGACCGCCACTTCGTTCTGCGCATTTTCCCTGCTTCCGTGCGTAGTTTGGTGCTCGATCAGGGGAGATCAGGCCGGTTTAGTGAAAACTGTACTTTTTGAGGTTTTCAAGGTTCGCCAGAAAACGACAACCGTTCTTGGTCTAGTTAGTACCAAAATGACCGCTGGGATGTCTGGATCCCATTCATGCTAGTTTCGTGTCGATTGGTCGTCATTCGAGGCCGGTAGGAGTCCGGGAACCTCGGTGACCCGTTTAGGGTCGACTTATCTAAATCGCCCCGATCTCTTGTTTTAATGCATGCATGTGGGCTTTTTAGCCTCCAGATGTTGTTTTTCATGGTTTGCCTTTGTTCCCCCTGCGTTTCGGCGTGAATGGGGCGTGGAACGGGCCGATTCGGCCTTCCCCTTGATTTTCTCGCCATTCTCGGTTTTTCGAACTGATCGCGGTCCACCAGTAACCGCGTTCATTTGGTCGCGGTCCTAGGAGAACCGCGTTTACCCGGCCAAGAGAGTCGGCAAGAGTCGCGATCTTGCGACAGACCGCGTTAGTCTAGTCGCGGTCTTCAAGCGACCGTGACTGCATGGTCGCGGTCCTCCGGTGACCACTGCCTTCGTTTGGCGTCTGGTTCGTGTAACGCGTCTATGGTGGTGCGTTCGGTCCTGTTGTGGCCGTGATGGCTGTTGGGCTTTTCGGTGTGCAGCTGTATGTTTGTTAGTCCGTTTTAGGCGATGTTAGGGGCTGTTTAGAGGTAGATTTGTGGCGTGTCTGTGTGTGTGTCTATCTAAGTTAGGGTGATGTCTGTCGTTCCCGTGGTCTGGCCGCTTTCCCCGTGGACGTCGGTTGATGTTCCTATGAAGGTTAAGACTACGTTTCTGAGTCTGTCGGCAGTTTCTTGTGCTGCCTTCGGTGTTTGAGGTACGGGTGACAGTGCATGTTTGACTATCTGTACTTCAGCTCCGTATTTCGTGATCTTCTCGTGCTGTTGCCTTTCGTCACAGACTCGTTGTGGCAGCTCGCGGAGCGGGGCACTTTCCGAGTGTACGGTTTGTAAGCTAGTCTCCTCGGCTCCCGGCTGCACCGTAGCGTCCTACGGGGGGAGAAAACTAGCTAGAGACCTGGCTCTAGGTAGGAGCCAGTGTGTGCACACGTGGTCAGGGGCAGAGGACTGACGCCGATGGGCATGACCCTGACTAGTACTTGTTACTGTGGTTCCGCGTGGGTCTGCGACTCGGCCGAGCTCATGTAGACGCGATCGGTTGGTAGTCGAGACACTTGTGGTGTGTGTTGCGGTGCAGTGTAAGACGTCGCGGACGCATCTGGCCATTCTCCTGGTGCGGGGGTTCTCCGGCGCGCGGCGCGTGACTCCCGTGCTTTTCCTGTGTTGTGACCTGCCCGAGTTAGCCTTCTCGTGGCTAGACTCGAGGTCTGCGTGTTATCCTGTGCACGACGCTCCGGTCGTGTCGTCTGCATCTGTCTAAGTCTTTTCTAGACTTTCTTTTGCACGCTGTTGCTAGGAGTAGTTGGGGGCCGAGGTTAGTTCGGCTTTCCTCTTTTTCCCTTTTCCTTGCTGCTCCCTACTCCTCTTTCCCTTTCTAGGCCTGCTTGCCTGTTCAGGTTATTCCCCTCGTCCTTACCTGTTCCCTACCCTTACTTCCCTTTCTTTTACAGCTTTCTAGTGTGGTTTCCTGCGACTGTTCTTGTCATTTCTGTTGATCCGTGTTATTGCGTGTTTTTCAGTGGGGATCCGCGTGACCCCTATTGAGCCAGTGACACGAGGCTCACCCCTACTTTTCAGGTGGGGTGACTTTGTTCGTGCTGCTTCCGCGGGTCCTGGAGTTTGAGTCGTAGCTGCCAGCTGATACCTCCGTCGGGCTTCCCCCGACTTCTTGGTACGTCTTTTCTTTCTGTCGACTGTACTGCTAGACTGCTGTCTTTAACTTTGGACTTGACTCTGGTATATAATTGTTTAAAATCTGTTAATAATAAAAAGTAATTTTATTTCTGCTACTTTAGCAAACGGATCTAATGAAATTTAATTGCTTGATGTTATATCTGTCAGTTCAATGTACTACACGACAGTCCTTTTTCCCTTCGGAGCTTTACCGCTCTTGGGAGGCCTCGCGGGTTCCAAGTGGTATCAAGTGTATTCGGTAGTCCTACCGGGTATATCTGGTATCCGGGATTCGAGTCGTCATAGTTGGTATCAGAGCGTTGTTGTGTGAAGTACATGGGAATCTCAGATATACAGTGTCCAGAGTCGCTAAGTCTAGTACAGTCTTTAGCTGGCGTTAGGTTTCGTGATTTCTGTTTCTTGTCGTTGTTGGTCTTTTCTTGGTAAGCTGCTTGATGCATGACTCGTTCCCCTGTAGTCGTGTGTCCAGCTGCTGTCATGCCTTGAGGTGACCCTGCTTGCAGTTGCATTCCGTGGTTCTATGTCCTGTACGGAGCCTGAATCCTGCAAGTGCTACTGTTGTTGTTTTTATAAGCGCTGTTTCTTTACGATTTTGTCTGTCTATCGGTGCTGCTGTTTTGCTGTCGTTTCTCCGTGAAGCTGTCGTTGGTGTCCTGTGTGCCAGGTATTCCCTGTCGCCTTTGACACTGGAGCCAATGATGTTGTCATGCTGTCAGCTAAGAGGACTGTGTTTCCTTATTTAAGCTGCTCCCTGATGTGTCTATCGTTTTGTTTCTCGATATCTGTTGTTCTGGCAGTCGTGTCTCTTTTTCCTGTGAGACGCAAGCGACGTTGCCTTGCTTCGGGGGTGTCAGACTTCTGTTCACTTGTGGCATGCTCACTCCCGAGCGTGTACTCGTGATAATGGTCTGACGTTGTTCCTTCGGGCTCCGTTCCTTGTGTTTTGTGTCGTTTCCGTAGTTGTGCTGTCGGGTTGTTCTTCCCAGCTTACCATTGCTAGTCCTTAAATTTCGAGGATGGAATTTCTTAAAGGAGGGGAGGATGTAATGCCCTGGTTCTCTCTCTCGTTCTCTCACCCTCTCGGCTCCGGCTGCAGACGGAGGCGACCGTGGGCGAGGTGGCGACGCCGGGGAGCTGCAGAGGCGCGTGGTGGAGCGAGGATCAGTGCGGTTTGGGCGCGATCCCGAACGGTGGATTCAAAGCCGGCGGTTCGGTTCGTGGCTCGGTTTTCAGCGTGGTTTAGTCCCTTCGGGGCACGGTTTCTTTGGTGGAGGTAGGGAGATGGACCACAACTTCGTTCTGCGCATTTTCCCTGCTTCTGTGCGTAGTTTGGTGCTCGATCAGGGGAGATCGGGCCGGTTTAGTGAAAACCGTAGTTTTTGAGGTTTTCAGGGTTCGCCAAAAAACGGCAACCGTTCTGGGTCTAGTTAGTATCAAAATGACCACTGGGATGTCTGGATCCCATTCATGCTAGTTTCGTGTCGATTGGTCGTCATTCGAGGCCGGTAGGAGTCCGGGAACCTCGGTGACCCGTTTAGGGTCGACTTATCTAAATCGCCCCGATCTCTTGTTTTAATGCATGCATGTGGGCTTTTTAGCCTCCAGATGTTGTTTTTCATGGTTTGCCTTTGTTTCCCCTGCGTTTCGGCGTGAATGGGGCGTGGAACCGGCCGATTCGGCCTTCCCCTTGATTTTCCCGCCGTTCTCGATTTTCTGAACTGATCGCGGTCCACCAGTAACCGCGTTCATTTGGTCGCGGTCCTAGGAGAACCGCATTTACCCGGCCGAGAGAGTCGGCAAGAGCCACGGTCTTGCGACAGACCGCGTTAGTCTAGTCGCGATCTTCAAGCGACCGTGACTGCATGGTCGCGGTCCTTCGATGACCGCTACCTTCGTTTGGCGTCTGGTTCGTGTAACGCGTCTATGGTGGTGCGTTCGGTCCTGTTGTGGCCGTGATGGCTGTTGGGTTTTTCGGTGTGCGGCTGTGTGTTTGTTAGTCCGTTTTAGGCGATGTTAGGGGCTGTTTAGAGGTAGATTTGTGGCGTGTCTATGTGTGTGTCTATCTAAGTTAGGGTGATGTCTATCGTTCCCGTGGTCTGGCCACTTTCCCCGTGGACGTCGGTTGATGTTCCTATGAAGGCTAAGACTCGGTGGTGTCTGTCGTTCCCGTGGTCTGGCCGCTTTCCCCGTGGACGTCAGTTGATGTTCCTATGAAGGTTAAGACTACGTTTCCGAGTCTGTCGGCAGTTTCTTGTGCTGCCTTCGGTGTTTAAGGTACGGGTGACAGTGTCTGACTGTCTGTACTTCAGCTCCGTATTTCGTGATCTTCTCGTGCTGTTGCCTTTCATCACAGACTCGTTGTGACAGCTCGCGGAGCGGGGCACTTTCCGAGTGTACGGTTTGTAAGCTAGTCTCCGTCGGCTCCCGACTGCACCGTAGCATCCTAGGGGGGGAGAAAACTAGCTAGAGGCCTGGCTCTAGGCAGAAGCCAGTGTGTGCACACGTGGTCAGGGGTAGAGGACTGACGCCGACGGGCGTGACCCTGACTAGTACTTGTTACTGTGGTTCCGCGTGGGTCTGCGACTCGGCCGAGCTCGCGTAGACGCGATCGGTTGGTAGTCGAGACACTTGTGGTGTGTGTTGCGGTGTAGTGTAAGACGTCGCGGACGCATCTGGCCGTTCTCCTGGTGCGGGGGTTCTCCGGCGCGCGGCGCGCGACTCCCATGCTTTTCCTGTGTTGTGACCTGCCCGAGTTAGCCTTCCCGTGGCTAGACTCAAGGTCTGTGTGTTATCCTGTGCACGACGCTCCGGTCGTGTCGTCTGTGTCTGTCTAAGTCTTTTCTAGACTTTCTTTTGCACGCTGTTGCTAGGAGTAGTTGGGGGCCGAGGTTAGTTCGGCTTTCCTCTTTTTCCCTTTTCCTTGCTGCTCCCTACTCCTCTTTCCCTTTCTAGGCCTGCTTGCCTGTTCGGGTTATTCCCCTCGTCCTTACCTGTTCCCTACCCTTACTTCCCTTTCTTTTACAGCTTTCTAGTGTGGTTTCCTGCGGCTGTTCCTGTCGTTTCTATTGATCCGTGTTACTGCGTGTTTTTCAGTGGGGATCCGCGTGACCCCTATTGAGCCAGTGACACGAGGCTCATCCGTGCTTTTCAGGTGGGGTGACTTTGTTCGTGCTGCTTCCGCGGGTCCTAGAGTTCGAGTCGTAGCTGCCAGCTGGTACCTCCGTCGGGCTTCCCCCGACTTCTCGGTACGTCTTTTCTTTCTGTCGACTGTACTGGTAGACTGCTGTCTTTAGCTTTGGATTTGACTCTGGCATATAATTGTTTAAAATCTGTTAATAATAAAAAGTAATTTTATTTCTGCTACTTTAGCAAACGGATCTAATGAAATTTAATTGCTTGATGTTATATCTGTCAGTTCAATGTACTACACGACAGTCCTTTTTCCCTTCGGAGCTTTACCGCTCTTGGGAGGCCTCGCGGGTTCCAAGTGGTATCAGGTGTATTCGGTAGTCCTACCGGGTATATCTGGTATCCGGGATCCGAGTCGTCACACAAATTATCATGATTCCACGCTAGTTACACGGTTGTTTTATAAGTTTTAAGCTCTCTGTTCAAGTTCTAGATCCTGGATAATTTGCGACCATGGCAATGGTGTGGACGCACTAAAATTCGCTTGTTCAGGTGGTTCATCTATTAAGTGCGTGGGCGTGCCAGTCACCGAAGTGACAATTTATTCGGGCCCCGAAGAGCCCATGGTGCGCTCGATCCGACTTCATCAGACGATTGTGTAGTTCGTGTCGGGACCAAGACCCGTCGCGCCATAAAGGTCACGGCGTCATTTACATCCCCCATACGAGGGAACACCCTTGATTAATCGCCGAGATTCAGGGCCTCATGGCCAAGAAATTAATTGCACGAAAGGTCTATTAGGAAGTATCGAAACCCCCGTATGAGGGTAAGAAGAAAACATTCGCAATCATGTCGGTCGTGTACTGACCGTTTAATGTTCGGACGAATGTCCGGCTCGAGAAAATCACGGTTGTCGCGGGAAAACCGGAACGCATGTAAGCCGAGGTACGGCAAATTTATTGTTCGGAAGAGCGGAAAACGTTCAGCTGAGCCTCGGTTGGAGCGATCAAAAACCAGTAAATCTGTTGACCCGGTGCAAGAGCAAGCTGTGACCATACTGCGGTGGGCCCCCCGCGGTCGAAACAAGACTTGCGTGAGCGTCATTAATATTTCTGGTGCCAAGGGGCAACGAGGGAATATCCCTTGAATCGGCTGAAAGGCCCTGTGTCTAGGGAAGCGGACGTTCGAAACGTGTCGGTCATTCGGGAGACCGTTTAATATTCAGACGGGTGTCCGGCTTGAGAGTATCATAATCGTCGCAGGAGGACCTGGAACATATGTATGCTGTGATACGGCAAATACATTATTCCGAGACACTGGAAACATTCGGTTAAATCTCGATTAGTGTAGCAGGAAATTAGCGAATTTATTGGCCCGGTGCGAGATCGAGTCGGGACCATACCGGGGGGCGCCTCCTGCGGTCCAAACGGGGCTTGCGTGGGCATCATTAATGTTCCCGGTGCCGGAGGGCAACGGGGAAGAGTCCCGGGACTAGATTCCAAAACCCAAAACATGTTCGAAGGAAGCGAGCTATAGGCCGAGGGCGTGGGTCAGACAATGACCATAATCAGGATGGACCCGAGGTCCAAGCCCAGCCCACAAAGGCCTTATTGATATTCCCGTATATAGGGTCCAGGGATGACAGGAGCCATCTCGTTCTATTCAGATTTTTGTCAGTCACTTGCGGACCACTTGATATTCGGACAAGGGTCCATATTGAAGGTGCGACGTGGATAGGAACAACCCGTACAAGTGTATGCCGAGTTTACGGTAATTTCAATAAAAGGGCGGGAACGAATCCCGATAGGGTGAATCCGATTTGACGAGCTATCGGCCCAGAGCAATACTGGGTCATGACCACGTCGGGGTAGGAGCCGTCGGCCATGTTGGTTGCTCACGGGTCTTTTCATGTTCAGACACAGGTCCATGATAGAAATGCGGCGAAAACCGAGGCGAACCCGTTCAAATGTTTGCCGAACGTGCGGCAATTTTAGTAGTGGCTCGGAGGGGATCCAGCCTGAGGAACGAGTCCGGTCTGATTGGAATGTCGGCCCAAGACTAGGTCGGGGCCTGGCCATGTCGGGATAATTCCCAAGACTCAGGCCCAACCTGGAAGGGCGGCATTGTTGTTCCTTCAGCATCGGGTCACGGGAGAGACGGGGTTGCAACATAGATTTTACCATTTTCTTTATCTGGGCTTTAAATTATGTGCATATATATTTTATTACTTATTTCCCTTTTATGTATTTATTCTCGATGATTTCTCCATTTTGTTTATTATTATTACTATTATATTTTCCCTCTCCTTTTTTACTATTATTATTATTATTTCACTTTTTTGTTTATTTCTCATATATATATTCAGGTTTATTTATTTACCATAATTTTTATTAATTTATTATCATTATTATCATTATCATTATCATGACATATTTATATATGTTTATATATATTTATTTTGGAAGGAAAAGTGGGCCGTTGGGGGCAGAAAGGGTGTACCGCTGAAGGGCTGGGAGTGTGCCGCTGAAGGGCCTGGGGCTGTGCCGCTGAAGGGCTGAGGAGTGTGCCGTTGAAGGGCTGAGGGAGTATACCGCTGAGGGGCTGAAAGGGTGCGTGCCGCTGAGGGCCAAAGGAGCGTGCCGACGAAGGGCCAAGCGGGTGTGTGCCGGCGAAGGCGGCAGGAAGTGTGCCGGCGAAGGCGGCATGGAGCGTGCCGGCGAAGGCAACAGGGAGTGTGCCGGCGAAGGCCAATGAAGGGCGTACCGGGGAAGAGTTGGCAAGGTGTGTCGGCGAGGGGCCATGGAGGGTGTGCCGGCGAAGGGCGCGAGTGGGTGTGCCGGCGAAGGGTGTGCCGGCCAAGGGTAGCTAGAGGGTGTACCGGCCAAGGTAGCTGAAGGGGCGTACTGGTGAAAGGCATGGGGAGCCCACTCCTCCTCCGTTTCTTTTAAGGCTTTTCTTTTCTTCTGTTCTGATTTTATTAAGCTTGCATGGGTTTCTTCTTTTCTTCTCTTGATTAATTTTCATTCTTTCTTTTGTGAGGGCGGATGTTCAAGTTGTTTAGTTGTCGTTCGATTCGGTCCTCTTTGAATTGATTGCGGTTCCATTTGCTTTGGTTAAGGCATTTCACCATTGTTCTTTTCGTTTGTTTGTTGCTGTCTTTTGTCTTTTAAATGTGTGGCTGTTCCATTTGTTTGTTGCTTCCTTTTGTCTTTCAATATGTTATTATTTCTAACGAAAATTCGGCAGCATCTCCCCTTAACCCGAGCGTAAGGGAGATAAAGGGAACGCACCCACAGGGAGTGGCGGAACCCGTCAACTGGAGGTGGGCGCCCAAAGGCGGCAGCACCTTTAATGAAACTTCAGAAAACCTCGGAGAAAACAACGAGCGGGAGACCTCTAAGACTGGATAGGGTGGACTGGGGGTTAGCCAAGGCGTACCGGCCAAGGACGAGCACAGGGTGCTTGAGGGGTGTACCGGACTAGGGAGAGGCCAGGCGTACCGCTGAAGCACCAAGGGGCGGTGTACCGCTGGAGGGCTACTATGGGTGTGCCGGCCAAGGTGCCGGAAGGGTGTGCCGCTGGGGGAAAGTGCAGGTGTGCCGCTGAAGGCGTAGAAGGGTGTGCCGGCCAAGGAGCCAGAAGGTGTACCGCTGGACGGGGGTGCAGGCGCACCGGGCAAGGCCCCCAAAAGGGGTTGGCGTGCTAATGGGGCAGGGGCATTGGGCTGATCAAGCCCATGAGGAAAAGATTTTTGGGAGGTGGCTCAAAGGGCAGGCAAGGGACTTGCAGGTGGGCTTCTACCAGAAGATCACAACGCGGAGGGGCTGTGCACTGGAAAGGCTCACGACCTCATACCACCCGAGGTGGTGCGGTGTCCGGAGGAAACTGTCGGTAGGAGGAGTTAAGGAAAACACCGGGAAGCGAAGGGAAAAACGATCAAACGCACTGCGGCCCAAAACAATGAGACGAAGAGAAAACCCACTGAGGGGGGGAGATCTTCATTCATGGGAAATAAAGGGCCGTAGCCACCCGTATACATCACAAAACATGCCCGAGCTAAGGCTATAGGCAAGAAAGAAAACCTAAGAACAAAGGAATAGAGAGGGGGAAAACAGAGAAACAAAAGAGGAGGAGGTGTTGGGGATCGAAGCAGGGACGATCGTCCACTGCTCTTTCCCCCACCTTCCCCTACTACATCAAGCCCTCTCTCTCTCTTACTCTCTTCTCGTTGCCTGGTGGCTGTCGGAAGACTCCACGCCGGAGCCCTCTCCCTTTTCTTCTCTCTTCTTCTTCTTCTTCTCGTATGCAACCCCCTCTATTCGTCTCTGCCTCTGGGTCTCTTCTCCGTCTGTCCTCCTTTTTTTTTCTTCTTCGGAATGGGAGGGGTTTTATACCCCCAGCAGCGGGAGCCCTCGAGCACGGCCGTCGAGGGCGGGAAGCGGCTGGTGATGATGGGGTTTGACTTCCCCTATCCTGGCTGTCAGGGGAGTAGCCTGCGTGGCCCAACCGTTGGTTGACACCTCGGACAGCTCACTGCGCACCAAGGATACGTAGGGCATGGACTTCACGTCGTTCGGCCGTTGAAACGCCTTCGCGCTGTACCGCTGGCGGGCTCAATAAGTGTGCCGCAGGAGGGCCAAAAAGGCGTGCCGCTGAAGCCCCAAATGGGCGTGCCGCTGAAGCCCCAAATGGGCGTGCCGTTGAAGGCCAGAAATAGTGTGCCGTTGAAGGCTTGAAATAGTGTGCCGTTGAAGGTTTGAAATAGTGTGCCGTTGAAGGCTTGAAATAGTGCGCCGTTGAAGGCTTGCAGGGTGTGCCGTTGAAAGGGCACAAGGGCGTGCCGCTGAAGGCCCAGAGGTGTACCGCTGGAGGGCCAAAAGGCTGTGCCGCTGAAGGCCCAAGGGGTGTACCGCTGAAGGGCCAAAAGGCTGTGCCGCTGAAGGGCTAAAATGGGCAGTTCTGAGCCCGTTGTGAGCACAAGTTATGGCCCATTTAATTTTCCTCGAGGCCCATGGATTGTGGGGGCTCTTGGTGGTTGATTTCTCTTCATTGTCGTGACTCCGAAGACGCCTTCACGGCAGTGTGCATATTTGGGGAGTCCGGATGACCAGTCCCTCCGGGGCTTCTTCACTCGGTGCTGTTGTTAATGCTGGGCAGAGCTGGATATCTGTGCGTACAATTTTTGGTGTCCACAAATGCCCCCCACCCACGGGTAGCGCAGGCGAAGGATGAGCCGGGCGGTGCCCACGGGTGTACTGGTCTCTTTTCTCTTCATCGGCACCGACGGGGTGTCGGGAGCTGACGTAGCATGCTTGTCTCTTCTCCTCTTCATCAGTGCCGACAGGGCGTCGGGAGCCGTCGTAGCGTGTTGGTCTCTTCTTCTCTTTTGAATCAGTGCCGACAGGGTGTCGGGCGCTGACATGGTATGCTGGTCTCTTTTTCTCTTCGTAAGTGCCGACGGGGTGTCGGGAGCTGTCATGGTTTGTTGATCTCTTTGTCTCTTCGCCAGTGCCGACAGGGTGTCGGGAGCTGACCTGGTTTGTTGATCTCTTTGTCTCTTCGTCAGTGCCGATAAGGTGTCGAGAGCTCACCTGGTTTGTTGGTCTCTTCGTCTCTTCGTCAGTGCCGACAGGGTGCCGGGAGCTGACCTGGTTTGTTGGTCTCTTTGTCTCTTCGTCAGTGCCGACAAGGTGCCGGGAGCTGACCTGGTTTGTTGGTCTCTTTGTCTCTTCGTCAGTGTCGACAGGGTGTCGGGAGCTGACCTGGTTTGTTGGTCTCTTTGTCTCTTCGTCAGTGCCGACAGGGTGCCGGGCGCTGATCTGGTTTGTTGGTCTCTTTGTCTCTTCGTCAGTGCCGACAGGGTGCCGGGACCTGACCTGGTTTGTTGGTCTCTTTGTCTCTTTGTCAGTGCCGACAGGGTGTCGGGAGCTGATCTGGTTTGTTGATCTCTTTGTCTCTTCGTCAGTGCCGACAGGGTGTCGGGAGCCGACCTGGTTTGTTGATCTCTTTGTCTCTTCGTCAGTGCCGACAAGGTGCCGGGAGCTGACCTGGTTTGTTGGTCTCTTTGTCTCTTCGTCAGTGCCGACAGGGTGTCGGGAGCTGACCTGGTTTGTTGATCTCTTTGTCTCTTCGTCAGTGCCGACAAGGTGCCGGGAGCTGACCTGGTTTGTTGGTCTCTTTGTCTCTTCGTCAGTGCCGACAGGGTGTCGGGAGCTGACCTGGTTTGTTGGTCTCTTTGTCTCTTCGTCAGTGCCGACAGGGTGCCGGGAGCTGACCTGGTTTGTTGATCTCTTTGTCTCTTCGTCAGTGCCGACAGGGTGCCGGGAGCTGACATGATATGTTGGTCTTTTCATCTCTTTTCTCTTTTTCCCTTTTTTTTGAACCACATTACCGGTACAAGCGCCCTTTCGGGTTTTCACCGGCACCGGCCCCCTCTTGCTTTTGCCCATGCACCCTCTCGGGTTTTCGCGTGGCAGGATATCCGATTTTACCTGCAGCGCCCCTTCGGGTTTTCGCCACAGCTGGGTTGTTGCCATTTTTGCCCTTGTCCCTGAGTAGGGGCAAGTCCGGCGGGGCACCTCTATTTTAAGCCCCTTTCTCTTATTTATTATGTGTATATATATATATATATATATATATATATTGACAAGTGGGTGATATGTAATGGTTGGCTAGGGCCCGAGGCCTTACGCCGAAAGGCACGGCTCACTTGTTGGCAAGAAGATAATGCCAACGCAACGGGAGAATTCCTGCCGATTCGGACGTAAGGTCCGTAATGGCAGTATCGTGTGAGAGCGGGTGGCTAGGGCACGAAGCCTTGCACCGGAAAATGACTTATTTGTTGGCAAGGGACTAACGCCAATGCAGGGTGGAGCCGTCTTTGCCCGTGCGGATGCCCGTCGATACGTAGGGGCATGTGGACGGGAGACATATGTATACACACACACACACATATATATATCATTATTATTATTGTTTTCTCTTCTTTCTCTCTCTCTCTCTTTTTTTTCTTTTTTTTCTTTTCTTCCCTCTCTTTTTTTCTTTTTTTTCGTCGAAATCCCCCCCTCTCTTCCTTTTTGCTTTCTTTTTTTATCCATTATCTTCCTCTTTTACCGTCTCTCCTCTTTTTTCCCCCTTTTTTCTCTCTTTTTTTTTGCTCACCGTATAAAGGGGGCGGGGGTGGCGTGCCGCTTAAGGACTGGCTAGAGCGTGCCGCCGGGATGCTTGAAGGGCGCACTGGGAGATAGCACAGGAGGGTGTGCCGCGTAAGGCACTCCGAAGGTGTGCGGGCGCCTGGGAGCGTGCCGCTGAGGGGGCGTGAGGCTGTGCCGCTGAAGGGCGCTGGGAGTGTGCCCCGAAGGGCGTACCGCTGGAGGCTTCACAATGGGTGTGCCGCTGAGGGCACTTAGTAGTGTGCCGCTGAAGGGCTTGTAGGCTAATGCGCCGTTGGAGCACTTCAAGAGTGTTTCCTTTTCTTCTTTCCTTATTTTCACCTTCTCTTCTCTTTTCTCCTCTTCTATATTCCCCTGCACGTAAACATGGGGTGAAAAATTATTTAGTGTCCCCAAATCAGGAAAGCGGGCTGCGAAATCCGAAATTTGGGGAGCAGGCTGCTAGAGCCAAAACTGGGAAGGTAGGCTGCGAGAGCCAAAGGGAAGCAGGCCAGAAGAGCCAAAGTCGGGAAGCGGGCCGCATAGGCCGAATTGGGGGAGCAGCTTATGAAAGTCAAGGATATTGGGAAGCGGGCTGCAAGAGCCGAACTTATGGGAAGTGGGCCGTGAAGGCCGAATTCCGGGAAGCAGGCTACGAGAGCCAGAATTGGGAAAGAGGGCCATGGGGGCCGAGGTAAGCATGCTACAATAGCTAAAGTTGTTGGGAAGCGGGCTGCAAGAGCCGAAATTATGGGAAGCGGGCCGTGAAGGCCGAATTCTGGGAAGCAGGCCGTGAAGGCCAGAATCGGGAAAGCGGGCCATGGGGGCCGAGGTAAGCAGGCTACAAGAGCCAAAGTTGTTGGGAAGCGGGCTGCAAGAGCCAAAATTATGGCGTAAGATGTGGAAGCCCAAATCGGGGAAGCGGATTACAGAAGCCGGAGTTGGGAGATTAACGAACCGCGAGGGCAAGAGGTAGGCCATGGGGGGGGGGCAAGATTGGGCTCTACGAGCCAGAGCTGAGAAAATAGGCTGCGATGGCCGAAATCGATTTTACTGTATACACACATTATTTTTTTATTTATTATTATTTTTCTTTGTTATTGATTTTTATTCAAGCATGCATGCATTCATTAGCAGACATAACATAAATATACGTATGTGATAGCTCCCTCTATAGGGGATGGGGTAGGGACATCGCCCATAATTCGCAGACACGGTGCGGGTCATGAGGCACAATTGAGGGGTGGTGCACCCGTCAAGAGGATATCGCACGTCTTGCATGCATAGCCTTAATTCACGTATTTCACCCGAGGCAATTCTCTGTGGCGTGGCAGTATAAATGTGTGAACAAAGAGCCCTAACCATAGGGATATGCAGGTTTTCCTGGTGACACTCGAGGATCACTCTAGCGCCTACACATTAGTTCCAGGCTTTCGACTTTCGGTAGCTTCACACAGCCCCCATCTGTTTATTTTGGTAGCTGATTTCACCGTTCAGCGTGAGTCTCCTCATGTGTCTCAATGGGGATTCCCAGCTACTAAGATTCGTCCTTATTGTGATTCGCTTCACCATTTCACGCGAGTCTCCTCATTTGTTTCAGTGGGAATTCCCGGCTACTCGGCTCCGCGTTTCTCTCTCTTTTCTTTTTTTTCTCTCTTTTTTTTCTCTTTTTTTGTTTTTTTTATTTTTTTACAGTGGGGGTAGGCAGTTTTTTCCTCACGATTACCTTTCACGCGAGTGCAGGAATTCAAGCATCCGTAGAGTGCTAAGAAGAAATTCGGGCAATCCCTATAGTTAAAAGCTATTGAACACGCTACGTGCTAAGTGTGGGAGCGTTGCCTCAGGTTTATTTTGTGAGTTGAGCTTAGCAATTCAACCATGACTCTTCCCCTTGACGTGTGCACCCGCCATAATAGGGTTCCCTTCGAGCGTGTGCCCTGACGCTCGTGCATCTGGAATCGGGCGATATTATTTAGCAAGGAAACACGGTCCTAGAAAATTTCAAAGAGGTGTATTATTCTATATTAAGCAACCATGCAAACAGGGCAATCAAGCATTCTCTTCTTTTTTCTTTTTTGTTTTGTTGTTTTGTTGTTGTTTTTTGTTTATTTTTCTGTGTTTATTTTTGTTTGTTTTTTTTTTGTGGCATAAGAAAATATTGTTGTTACGTATAAGTGTAGTGGTAGTAGAGGTATTAGGGAAGCAGACCGCGAACGGCTGAAAGGGTATTGGGGAAGCGGGCTACAGAACCCAAGGGACATTAGGGGAGTGAGCCATAAGGGCCGAAATTAGGAAGCAGGCTGCAGGAGCCGAAGTTAAGGGAAGCGCGGTGGGACAGATGGATTAACCCTGACAGTGGGCCCCGGTCGAAATGGCCCTGCAGAGGGGCGTTGGGTAGCGGGATGTGAGAGTCGAAGAGACGGGTCTCTTTTGTTCTCTGGCCGGGGAAGGGTCCGGACCAAAGTGAAAGGTTTATTCTATTGTCCTCTGGCCGGGGAAGGATCCGAACCAAAGTGAGAGGTCTATTATTTTTTTTTTAACTGGGAAGCTGTCGGCTGAGGTGCCAATGATGAAGTAGCTGTCGGCTAGGAGCCGATGATTATATAGCTGTCGACTCGAAGGCCGATGAAGGGGTAGCCATCGGCCAAGAGCCGATGATAAGGTAGCTGTCGGCTAAGAGCCGATGATGAGGTAGCTGTCGGCTCAAAGGCCGATAATGAGGTAGCTGTCGGCTAAGAGCCGATGATGAAGTAGCTGTTGGCTCAAAGGCCGATAATTAAATAGCTGTCGACCCGAAGGCCGATGAAGGGGTAGTTGTCGGCTTGAAGCCCCGATGGCTGAAAGTTGGTCGGTTTAGCGCCTCGTCGGTGGAAGGTCTAGTCGGTTTAACATCCCGTCGGCGGAAGACTTAGTCGGTCTAACGCCCCGTCGGCGGAGGGTTTAGTCGGTTTAACGCCCCGTCGGCGGAAGGTTTAGTCGGTTTAACGCCCCGTCGGCGGAAGGTCTAGTCGGTTTAACGCCCCGTCGGCGGAAGGTCTAGTCGGTTTAACGCCCCGTCGGTGGAAGGTTTAGTCGGTTTAACGCCCCGTCGGCGGGAGGTCTAGTCAGTTTAAAGCCCCGATGGCTGAGTATCTGTCGGCTTGAAGCCCCGATGGCTGAATATCTGTCAGCTTGAAGCCCCGATGGCTGAATATCTGTCGGCTTGAAGCCCCGATGTCTGAATATTTTTTTTTGGTTTAACGCCCCGTCGGCGGAATATTTTCCGGTTTAACGCCCCGTTGGCGGAATATCTATCGGCTTGAAGCCCCGATGGCTGAATATTTTTTTGGTTTAACGCCCCGATGGCTGTTCTTTCTCTTCTTCTCTTCTTCTTTTATGGACATGCAGGTTCAAAGACCGCGTCTGCCTCGTGACTCTCTCTTTTTTTCTCTTCTTCTTTTGTAGAGAGGCAGGTGCAGAGACCATGTTCGCCCCGTGATTGTTCTTTCTCTTCTTCTCTTCTTCTTTTATGGAGAGGCAGGTGCAAGGACCATGTTCGCCCCGTGATTGTTCTTTCTCTTCTTCTCTTCTTCTTTTATGGAGAGGCGGGTGCAGAGACCGTGTTCGCCCCGTGATTGTTCTTTCTCTTCTTCTCTTCTTCTTTTATGGAGAGGCGGGTGCAAAGACCACTTCTGCCTCGTGACTCTCTTTTTTTCTTCTCTTCTTCTTTTGTAGAGAGGCAGGTGCAGAGACCATGTTCGCCCCGTGATTGTTCTTTCTCTTCTTCTCTTCTTCTTTCATGGAGAGGCAGGTGTAGAGACCGTGTTCGCCCCGTGATTGTTCTTTCTCTTCTTCTCTTCTTCTTTCATGGAGAGGCGGCTGCACAGACCGCGTCTGTCTCGTGACTCTCTTTTTTTTCTTCTCTTCTTCTTTTGTAGAGAGGCAGGTGCAGAGACCATGTTCGCCTCGTGACTCTTTCTCTCTTTTTTTGTAGAGAGGCAGGTGCAGAGACCGTGTTCGCCTCATGTGCATTCTTTCTTTCCTTCTCTTCTTTTGTGTGATGAGGCAGGCTCGAAGACCACGTCTGCCTCATGTGTCTTCTTTTGGTTCTGTTCTTCTTCTTTTATGTGAAGAGGCGGGTTCAGGGACCACGTCTGCCTCATGTGTCTCTTCTTCCTTTTCTTCTCTTCTTTTGCGTGATGAGGCGGGCTCGAAGACCACGTCTGCCTCATGTGTCTTTTCTTCCTTTTCTTCTTTTCTTTTGTGTGATGAGGCGGGCTCGAAGACCACGTCTGCCTTGTGCGTGTCTTTTTCTTTACTATGCTTTTTTTCTCTTAATATGCCCCAGGTTGGGGCGTAGCTTCATTTGGTGTGCATCCCCCCTGAGGGGGGTGTGTTTTGCCTCTTCGCTTCTGTGCCCCCAGGCGGGGTGTATTTTTTTGGCTTCTATGTCCCCAGACCAGGGTGTGTTTTTTTTTAATACCCCCGAGGCGGGGTGTAGCTCTCTTCAAATGCCCCCATGGTGTGGTATACTCTTCACGGCTTCTATGCCCTAAGGTGGGGTATGTCTCTTCTTCAAATACCCCTGAGCCAGGGTGGACTCCTCTTCATATGCCCCTGAGCCGGGGCGTGTTCTTTATAGCTTCTAGGCCCTCGAGGTGAGGTATGTTTCTTCTTCATATGCCTCTGGTACGGGGCGTAGCTCTCTTCAAATGCCCCCTGGACGGGGGTGTATCTTTTGCTTCTTATGCCCCCCAGAGTGGAGTGTGTCTTTTGCTTCTTACGCCCCCCTGAGGCGGGGGTGTATTTCTTTACGGCTTCTGTGCCCCCGACGCAGGGTATGTTGTTTCTTCAAATGCCGCTTGGGCGGAGTATATCTTTCTTCTCATGCTCCCGGATCGAGATGTATGTCTCTTTGTTTCTGTGCCCCGGGTCGGGGTAGATGCTTCTGCTTCTTATGCGCCAAGGGCGGAGTGTATTTTTGTGCCCCCAGGCTGGGGTAGGTGCTTCTGCTTCTTATGCGCCAAGGGCGGAGTGTGTCTCTTTTTGTGCCCCTAGGCTGGGGTACATTCTTCATGTTTCTTATACCCTTTTCGTATGGCGTATTCTCTTGCTTCTTATGTCCTTGGATCGGGGCGTATGTTTCTTCTTCTGACGCCCCTAGGTCGGGGTATATTCTTTCTTCATGTGCTCCCAGGTCGGGATGTATGTCTCTTTGCTTCTTTACGCCCCCGGGTGGAGGTGTACTCTGTCTCTTTGCTTCCGCGTCCCCCAGGCGGGGTATGTTTCTTCTTCCAATGCCCCTGAGCCGGCGCATATTCTTTATGGCTTCTTTGCCCCCTGGCGGGGTATATTTCTTCTTCAAATATCCCTAAGACGGGATGTATTCTTCTCTTTCTTATGCTCTCGAGGCGGGATGTATCTTCTTCAAATACCCCTAAGCCGGGGCGTGTTCTTTATGGCTTCCATGCCCCCTGGCGGGGTATGTTTCTTCTTCAAATACCCCTAGGCCGGGGTGGACTTCTCTTCATATGCCCCTGAGTCGGGGCATGCGCTTTTATAGCTTCTAGGCCCTCGAGGCGAGGTATGCTTCTTCTTCAAATACCCATAGGCCGGGCCGTATTCTTTATGGCTTCTATGTCCCCTGGCGGGGTATGCTTCTTCTTCAAATACCCCTAGGCCGGGGTGAATTCTTTTCTTCTTCCCAGACACACCGGGGGGAATGTTTACTTCTTATGCTACCAAGGTGGGGTGTATTGCTGCTTTTGATGCCCCCAAGGTGGGGCGTATTGCTGCTTCTGATGCCCCAGAGCGAGGTATCCCCTTTTTTTTATATGCCCCCGACACGGGGTGTATTCCGCTTCTAGTGCCCGCAGAGTGGAGTGTATTGCCACTTTTGATGCGGGGTGTGGTTCTTGCTTTTTATGCACCCGATGCGGGGTGAATTCTTCTTCTTTGTTTACGTGCCCCCATATCGGGGTGTATTCCTCTCTTCATATGCTTCCCTAAGCCGGGGGATGTTGTTTGTTCTGCTTCAGATGTCCCCCCCGGGGGGGTGCATGTTGCTTCATGGACTCCGAGCCTGGGGTATGCTCCTTCAAAGGTCCCTAAGCCGGGGTGGATTCTCTTTTCTTCTCATGCTCCCAAGGCGGGATGTAGCTTCTTCAAGTACCCCTAAACCGGAGCGTATTCTTTATGGCTTCTATGTCCCCTGGCGGGGCATGCTTCTTCTTCAAATATCCCTAGGCCGGGGTGGACTTCTCTTCATATGCCCCTGAGTCGGGGCGTGTTCTTTATAGCTTCTAGGCCCTCGAGGCGAGGTATGCTTCATCTTCAAATACCCCCGAGACGGGGGTGTGTTTCTTGGCTTCATATGCCCCGGACGTGGGGTATATCTTTTGTTTCTTATGCTCTCGAGCCGGGATGTAGCTTCTTGGCCTCATATGCTGCCGAGGCGAGGGGTATGTTGCTTTATGTGCCCCCGGGGGGAATGCATTTTGCCTCCGTTGCCCCGTGGCGGGGTATATTTCTTGGCTTCTTATGCCCCCCCTTGAGGCGGGGTGAAGTCTTTGCTTCAAATGCCCCTAAATCGGGGTATAGTTTTGTCTCATATGCCCCTGGAGCAGGGGTGTATTTCTCTTCATGTGCCCCTGGGAATGGGGTGTATCTTTGTTGCTTGTTGTGCCCCCAGAGGGAGGTGCCTTTCTCTTCATGTGCGCCGGGCACCGGGTGTATCTTTACTTTTTTTTTTAATATGCCCCCGAGGGGGATTCTTCTTCTTCTGCCCCGACATGCTGGGGAATGTCTGCTTCTTGTGCCCCCAAAGTGGGGTGGATTCTCGACGGCTCCTGTGCCCTCGTTGGTGGGGTGTATGCTTCTTCTTCAGATTCCCCTAGGGCGGGGTGTATTCTTTGTTGCTTCATGTACCCCCGAGTCGGGGTGGATTCTCTTCATGTGCCCCCATGGCAGGGTGTACTCTCTTTATGTGTCCCTAGGAGTGGGGTGTGGTTTGCTTCCTGTGCACCCAAGCAGGGTGTATCGCTGCTTGCAATGTCCCCCGAGGCGGGGTATCCTTCTTCTTCAAATACCCCTAAGCCGGGGCGTATTCTTTATGGCTTCTATGCCTCCATAGCGGGGTGTGTTTCTTCTTCAAATACCCCTAAGATGGGGTGGACTCTTTTCTTCTTATACTCCCAAGGCATGATGTAGCTTCTTCAAATGCCCCTGAGCTGAGGCGTGTTCTTTACGGCTTCTATGTCCCCAGGCGGGGCATATTTCTTCTTCAAATACCCCTAGGCCGGGGTGTATTCTTGCTGCTTCTCATGCTCCCGAGGCGGGATGTGACTTCTTCAAATGCCCTTAAGCCGGGGCGTATTCTTCATGACTTCTATGCCCCCTGGCGGGGTATGTTTCTTCTTCAAATGCCCCTAAGCCAGGGTGTGTTCTTATACTCTCTTTTTTTTTTTTGTCCCTCAGGGCGAGGCGCATTCCTCTCCATATGCCCCTAGCATGGGGTGTGCTTTTGTTTCTTATGCCCCCAGGCCGGGGTATGTTCCTTCTTCATATACCCATAAGCCAGGGTGAGTTTCTCTTTTTGTGTGTCCTCAGGCCGGGGTGAATTCTTTTCTTCTTATGCCCCCATGGCGGGGTATGTTTCTTGCTTCAGGTGCCCCCATATCGGGGTGTATTTCCCCTTCAAATGCCCCTAAGCCGGGGTGCATCTCTATTTCTTCTTACGTCCCCAGGTCGGGGCGGATTCTCCTTCAAATGCCCCGAAGTCGGGGTGTAGCTTTTGCTTTGTGTGCCCCTCAGTCGGGGCGGATTCTCTTCATGTGCCCCTGGGAATGGGGTGTATTTCTTTTTTTGCCTCCTATGCCCCCGTAGCAGGGTATATATCTTCTTCTCATCCCCCATGGCGGGGTATGTGCATGCTCTCTTCGGGAGTGGTGGCCATGCTTGGCCTCATTGCTGTAAAGCATTCCCCACAGCGGGCAACCATTCACCAAGCTATAATTGTGGCTCACTGGGTCTTTTAACAACCACTCGGGGGCCGTTTTGTGCCGGGTGGAGGCAGCAGGAAGGAGGAACGAGCGGGGTCATTTCACCGCGGACTCGGGACCTCCTAGAGTCGGGCGGGATGCCAGGTTTCTTCTTGCTCTTTCAGTCGGCGATGCTGGCCAACTTTTCTTCCTTTCTTCTTTATTTCTCCCCCTTTTTGTATGATTGACCAGGGTGGAGGTGCAGGAGAGCGCTCACCCCCTCAGGGAGGGGATGAGTGGTTCGCTCCACCGCATCAAGCCCACAATAGTAATCTTAATTCAGCACGGGTCTCGACGGGCGTGGCCGTGCAGCCCTCTCTCGCCGACTCTTTCTCTTCTTTTTTTTTTTGCTTCTTTCTTTTCTCTTTTTCTTCTTTCTTCTTTTCTTCCCTTTCTTCCTGAGGAAAAGGGGAGGGTTTGATTTCCCCTCCCTTCTCTTCTCTTTCTCTTCTCTTCTCTTCCCCTTTTTATAACATCCCCCATGATTCCTGGAAGCCGCATATGCTTCTAAGTAG
Source organism: Amorphophallus konjac (assembly GCA_022559845.1). NCBI lineage: Eukaryota > Viridiplantae > Streptophyta > Magnoliopsida > Alismatales > Araceae > Amorphophallus > Amorphophallus konjac. Next base: position 63,298,016 of record CM040123.1, on the reverse strand, counting down.
CATCCTCGAGGCCACGAAGGTAGCTGCACCGAGTCTGGCTTCTCTTTTTTTTTATAGGACTGGCGGAGATAGCACCTGCAATTCATCAAAGCAGGCAAACATCGTTTATTAGGGGGCTATGAGGCCCTGAATCCCGGCGAAGAGATGAAGGGTGGTTTAGTCCCACCGGGCGTGCCAGACTTGTGGACGCACTAAAATTCACTTGTTCAGGTGGTTCGTCTATTAAGTGCGTGGGCGTGCCAGTCACCGAAGTGACAATTTATTCGGGCCCCGAAGAGCCCATGGTGCGCTCGATCTGACTTCGTCAGACGATTGTGTAGTTTGTGTCGGGACCAACACCCATCGCGCCATAAAGGTCACGGCGTCATTTACATCCCCCATACGAGGGAACACCCTTGATTAATCGCCGAGATTCAGGGCCTCATGGCCAAGAAATTAATTGCACGAAAGGTCTATTAGGAAGTATCGACACCCCCGTATGAGGGTAAGAAGAAAACATTCGCGATCATGTCGGTCGTGTACTGACCATTTAATGTTTGGACAAATGTCCGGCTCGAGAAAATCGTGGTTGTCGCGGGAAAACCGGAACGCATGTAAGCCGAGGTACGGCAAATTTATTGTTCTGAAGAGCGGAAAACGTTCAGCTGAGCCTCGGTTGGAGCGGTCAAAAACCAGTAAATCTGTTGGCACGATGCAAGAGCAAGCTGCGACCATACTGCGGTGGGCCCCCCGCGGTCGAAACAAGACTTGCGTGAGCGTCATTAATATTTTCGGTGCCAAGGGGTAACGAGGGAATATCCCTTGAATCGGCTGAAAGGCCTTGTGTCTAGGGAAGCGGACGTTCGAAACGTGTCGGTCATTCGGGAGACCGTTTAATATTCAGGCTGGTGTCCGGCTTGAGAGTATCATAATCGTCGCAGGAGGACCTGGAACATATGTATGCTGTGATACGGCAAATACATTATTCCGAGACACTGGAAACATTCGGTTAAATCTCGATTAGTGTAGCAGGAAACTAGCGAATTTATTGGCCCGGTGCGAGATCGAGTCGGGACCATACCGGGGGGCGCCTCCCGCGGTCCAAACGGGGCTTGCGTGGGCATCATTAATGTTCCCGGTGCCGGAGGGCAACGGGGAAGAGTCCCGGGACTAGATTCCAAAACCCAAAACATGTTCGAAGGAAGCGAGCTATAGGCCGAGGGCGTGGGTCAGACAATGACCATAATCGGGACGGACCCGACGTCCAAGCCCAGCCCACAAAGGCCTTATTGATATTCCCGTATATAGGGTCCAGGGATGACATGAGCCATCTCGTTCTATTCAGATTTTTGTCAGTCACTTGCGGACCACTTGATATTCGGACAAGGGTCCATATTGAAGGTGCGACGTGGATAGGAACAACCCCGTACAAGTGTATGCCGAGTTTACGGCAATTTTAATAAAAGGGCGGGAACGAATCCCGATAGGGTGAATCCGATTTGACGAGCTATCGGCCCAGAGCAATGCTGGGTCATGACCATGTCGGGGTAGGAGCCGTCGGCCATGTTGGTTGCTCACGGGTCTTTTCATGTTCAGACACAGGTCCATGATAGAAATGCGGCGAAAACCGAGGCGAACCCGTTCAAATGTTTGCCGAACGTGCGGCAATTTTAGTAGTGGCTCGGAGGGGATCCAGCCTGAGGAACGAGTCCGGTCTGATTGGAATGTCGGCCCAAGACTAGGTCGGGGCCTGGCCATGTCGGGATAATTCCCAAGACTCAGGCCCAACCTGGAAGGGCGGCATTGTTGTTCCTTCAGCATCGGGTCACGGGAGAGACGGGGCTGCAACATAGATTTTACCATTTTCTTTATCTGGGCTTTAAATTATGTGCATATATATTTTATTACTTATTTCCCTTTTATGTATTTATTCTGGATGATTTCTCCATTTTGTTTATTATTATTACTATTATATTTTCCTTTTCCTTTTTTACTATTATTATTATTATTTCACTTTTTTGTTTATTTCTCATATATATATATTCAGGTTTATTTATTTATTTATCATAATTTTTATTAATTTATTATCATTATTATCATTATCATTATCATGACATATTTATATATGTTTATATATATTTATTTTGGAAGGAAAAGTGGGCCGTTGGGGGCAGAAAGGGTGTACCGCTGAAGGGCTGGGAGTGTGCCGCTGAAGGGCCTGGGGCTGTGCCGCTGAAGGGCTGAGGAGTGTGCCGCTGAAGGGCTGAGGGAGTGTACCGCTGAGGGGCTGAAAGGGTGCGTGCCGCTGAGGGCCAAAGGAGCGTGCCGGCGAAGGGCCAAGCGGGTGTGTGCCGGCGAAGGCGGCAGGAAGCGTGCCGGAGAAGGCGGCATGGAGTGTGCCGGCGAAGGCAACATGGAGTGTGCCGGCGAAGGCCACTGAAGGGTGTACCAGGGAAGAGTTGGCAAGGTGTGTCGGCGAGGGGCCATGGAGGGTGTGCCGGCGAAGGGCGCGAGTGGGTGTGCCGGCGAAGGGTGTGCCGGCCAAGGGTAGCTAGAGGGTGTACCGGCGAAGGTAGCTGAAGGGGCGTACCGGCGAAAGGCATGGGAATCCCACTCCTCCTCCGTTTCTTTTAAGGCTTTTCTTTTCTTCTTTTCTGATTTTATTAAGCTTGCATGGGTTTCTTCTTTTCTTCTCTTGATTAATTTTCATTCTTTCTTTTGTGAGGGCGGATGTTCAAGTTGTTTAGTTGTCGTTCGATTCGGTCCTCTTTGAATTGATTGCGGTTCCATTTGCTTTGGTTAAGGCATTTCACCATTGTTCTTTTTGTTTGTTTGTTGCTGTCTTTTGTCTTTTAAATTTTTTAACTCAAGTCAATACCTGGATGGCAAGAGAAGGGGGAGCGATCAGCCCTACAAAATAGGGCAGCCCCGCTCCACCCCCGACGGCCAGGCAGGGAAGCATATATTCATATTCGAAAAAGAGAGCATTACAAAGCAAGCTAGGGACGGAGCGACGGGCAGCCTATCTTATCAAGACGATAAGGCCCTTTGACAAGAGGTGGGAGCTCCTCCCAACAAGACCAAAAAGAAGGAGCGTAGAGGGAACAACCTTGACCAGCTAGCATGTCGGCAAGTTGGTTGGCCTCCCTAAAAACATGAACAATAGATACATGGACCGAAGAAAGCAATACATCCACTTGGCTCATGACAATTTTGAGGCGCCAGGGGCAGGGGGACCTGCTATTGGCAATCTGCGCAAGCACTAGGGAATCTGTTTCCACAAGGACATGGTGGAAGCCACGATCCCTGCAGCAAATGAGACCATCCCGAAGGGCGTGAGCTTCAGCTTCAAGGCTGGAGGAGACTAGGGGGTATGGAGCAGCAAATGCAAAGATGAGGTGGCCGCGAGAGTCCCGGACAGTGCCACCGCCACCAGCAAGACCCATGCCCCGCTTGAATGCGCCGTCTACATTGAGCTTTAGTCGTCTGGCAGCCGGTGGGAGCCAGCGGATGAGCCTTGGGGCAGATGGCCGTGAAGGGGGCAGCGAGATGCCCCATGAGGTAAGAGCTGCGAGGTGCGGTGAGCTGATGGTGTATCCTTTGGATTTGTAGGCTTGTGTGAGGGAGCGAGCCGACTGCAGGACCCGGCTGAAGATGTGGCGTGCTTGCATGGCTTGGCCTTCAAAACGTGCCTTGTTGCGGCTGCACCAGATCTCCCAGATGGCAGCAAGGAAAATGCATCTAGAGAGGGACCCCGCCATGGAGTTGAGGTGGAGGCCGCTCAAGAAACCAAATATTGCAGAGGCAGTGGAAGGAGTAGAGGAGCAGTGGAACCGCAAGAAGTCAGATAAGACTGACCACACTTGTGTTGCAATGTTGCTGTGGAAAAATAGGTGAAGTCCGGTCTCTAATTGTGGCGGTGAGCAGCAGCTGCATCTAGAGCAAAGAGGGATGCCACAGGCTGAAATAACATCATCCAAGGGGAGGCATCCACGCAGCAGTCTCCAAGATAGCACTGACCATTTCATAGGAATAGAATGGTGCCAAAGCAAGGGCCAATTCGTAGAAGGTGCAGCAGACAAAAGATTGCGCACAGACCTTGAAGAGAAGATGCCATTTGGGTTGAGGGTCCATACCCAGTTGTCCACCGAAGGAGTGCACCCAAAGGCATTTGCTAGTAGGCCCGGTGGGCAATAAGTGTGGGCGATGGCCATGCATTCAGGAGAGAGGCCATTGAGAGCGGCCTGCAGCTTGCAATGTTTGGATGGTAGCGCAGTCCAGACATCAGGTGGCAGGAAGTCCTTCAGTGGGGTAGAGCCCACCCAAATGTCCAGCCAAAATAGTGCACGTGAGCTATCTTTGGAGGTGAAGACCCTGTGGTGTGCATGAATGATACCCGCTGCCACTAGCCATAGTTTCTTATCCGCAGAGAGGGCCAGAGAAAAGGTTGCAGCAGAGTAGTGGTCAAAGTGCAAGTGCTTGGCGCTGAAGAAATCTGCCCAGAAGGAGTGAGAGGTGACTGCCTTCCACATCAGTCTTTTAAATGTGTGGCTGTTCCATTTGTTTGTTGCTTCCTTTTGTCTTTCAATATGTTATTGTTTCTAACGAAAATTCGACAGCATCTCCCCTTAACCCGAGCGTAAGGGAGATAAAGGGAACACGCCCACAGGGAGTGGCGGAACCCGTCAACTGGAGGTGGGCGCCCAAAGGCGGCAGCACCTTTAATGAAACTTCAGAAAACCTCGGAGAAAACAACGAGCGGGAGACCTCTAAGACTGGATAGGGTGGACTGGGGGTTAGCCAAGGCGTACCGGCCAAGGACGAGCACAGGGTGCTTGAGGGGTGTACCGGACTAGGGAGAGGCCAGGCGTACCGCTGAAGCACCAAGGGGAGGTGTACCGCTGGAGGGCTACTACGGGTGTGCCGGCCAAGGTGCCGGAAGGGTGTGCCGCTGGGGGAAAGTGCAGGTGTGCCGCTGAAGGCGTAGAAGGGTGTGCCGGCCAAGGAGCCAGAAGGTGTACCGCTGAACGGGGGTGTAGGCGCACCGGGCAAGGCCCCCAAAAGGGGCTGGCGTGCTAATGGGGCAGGGGCATTGGGCTGATCAAGCCCACGAGGAAAAGATTTTTGGGAGGTGGCTCAAAGGGCAGGCAAGGGACTTGCAGGTGGGCTTCTACCAGAAGATCACAACGCGGAGGGGCTGTGCACTGGAAAGGCTCACGACCTCATACCACCCGAGGTGGTGCGGTGTCCGGAGGAAACTGTCGGTAGGAGGAGTTAAGGAAAACACCGGGAAGCGAAGGGAAAAATGATCAAACGCACTGCGGCCCAAAACAATGAGACAAAGAGAAAACCCACTGAGGGGGGGAGATCTTCATTCATGGGAAATAAAGGGCCGTAGCCACCCGTATACATCATAAAACATGCCCGAGCTAAGGCTATAGGCAAGAAAGAAAACATAAGAACAAAGGAATAGAGAGGGGGAAAACAGAGAAACAAAAGAGGAGGAGGTGTTGGGGATCGAAGCAGGGACGATCGTCCACTGCTCTTTCCCCCACCTTCCCCTACTACATCAAGCCCTCTCTCTCTCTTACTCTCTTCTCGTTGCCTGGTGGCTGTCGGAAGACTCCACGCCGGAGCCCTCTCCCTTTTCTTCTCTCTTCTTCTTCTTCTCATATGCAACCCCCTCTATTCGTCTCTGCCTTTGGGTCTCTTCTCCGTCTGTCCTCCTTTTTTTTTCTTCTCCGGAATGGGAGGGGTTTTATACCCCTAGCAACGGGAGCCCTCAAGCACGGCCGTCGAGGGCGGGAAGCGGCTGGTGATGATGGGGTTTGACTTCCCCTGTCCTGACTATTAGGGGAGTAGCCTGCGTGGCCCAACCATTGGTTGACACCTCGAACAGCTCACTGCGCGCCAAGGGTACGTAGGGCATGGGCTTCACGTCGTTCAGCTGTTGAAACGCCTTCGCGCTGTACCGCTGGCGGGCTCAATAAGTGTGCCGCAGGAGGGCCAAAAAGGCGTGCCGCTGAAGCCCCAAATGGGCGTGCCGCTGAAGCCCCAAATGGGCGTGCCGCTGAAGGCTTGAAATAGTGTGCCGTTGAAGGCTTGAAATAGTGTGCCATTGAAGGCATGAAATAGTGTGCCGTTGAAGGCTTGAAATAGTGCGCCGTTGAAGGCTTGCAGGGTGTGCCGTTGAAAGGGCACAAGGGAGTGCCGCTGAAGGCCCAGGGGTGTACCGCTGGAGGGCCAAAAGGCTGTGCCGCTGAAGGCCCAAGGGGTGTACCGCTGAATGGCCAAAAGGCTGTGCCGCTAAAGGGCTAAAATGGGCAGTTCTGAGCCCGTTGTGAGCACAAGTTGTAGCCCATTTAATTTTCTTCGAGGCCCATGGATTGTGGGGGCTCTTGGTGGTTGATTTCTCTTCACTGTCGTGACTCCGGTGATGGCTTCACGGTAGTGTGCATATTTGGGGAGTCCGGATGACCAGTCCCTCCGGGGCTTCTTCACTCGGTGCCGTTGTTAATGCTGGGCTGAGCTGGATATCTGTGCGTGCAATTTTTGGTGTCCACACGGGGTTTACTTGTTGATTCGGAGGATGCTCTGGCAGTGGATTGTGGACAATCCCCATGTCTGGTTGTGGCGCAGGAGCTTGCTGCTGCTGAGGAGGAGGTACTACTTGTTGCTGAGAAGGTTGCTGAGCCTATTGTTGTCGAGGAGGCCTTCGTGCTTTTAGAGTGGCAATGATCCGCCTCACCTGGTCATTCATGTCATATATGTAATCTTTAAAGTGAAAACAATGATCAATGTTGTGCCCCGGCTGCCGATGAAAGACGCAATACCGAGAAGTGTCTACATTTTGCGGCCATACCGTTCTTTCTTTAGGCAAAGTGAGCGCATTGGCGGCCATGAGGGCGTTGAAGATATTGGGTAGACTCTCGGGCAATGGAGGGTATTGAGTCCTTTTGGGACCCAGTGGTCTTCTCGGCTGTTGCGACTGTTGTTGTGCATAATTTGCTGGCGGGGGGCACTTGGTGGTATTGTAGATGTTGATTTTGTGGCGCAAAAAGAGGTTGTTGTTGTTGTTGAGGTGGAAGAGGCCAGAATGTCTGAGGAGGATTATCAATTGGTTGGTGGACTTGATTTTGGAAGGCAGGTTATTGTGGTGGCGGCCTTTGGTTTGGAGGATGGCGGAAGGGTGTGGAATTTCCAAATGCGCTCACCTGCTCGTTGGTGACGGTGCCCTCGGTGGTTCTACCACTATTTCCAGCATTAACATTCTACCTCATAATTTTCGATCTTTGTTCAAACATACCCATGATGGGCGAGTCTTTCATTTGAGTCTGTATGTATCTTGCTCTCTCATAGAGCTCTGCCATTGTGCTTAGCTTATTCATAGCCAAAATGTGACAGAACTGTGGAGTGGAGTTTGATATGATCATCTTCACCTGCTCCGTTTTTGACAGTGTGTCTTTCAATATCTCGGCCATGGCCCTCCATCTATCGGCAAACAAAATGAAGTCCTCCTCGGGCTTCATCTTCTCGGCAACTAAATCTGTAACTGACAAAGATGGACCCACACGGTCCTTGTACTTCTGTAAGAATTTCTGCTGAACCACATCGAAATCGCCGGCTTCAGCTGGCTCTAAAGAATATAACCACTCAAGTGCTGGACCATCTTTTTTTTTTAAACCCTGCCTAGGGTTGAATAGGAGAATGCACCCTTTACCCTAGGTAAAGAGAATAGCCCTTCCACCATTCAAACCTAAGAGGTAAATTTTATTGATATTGGAGAAAAAGAAACATTACATCAATCGGATGCTAGGCATTCCTAGCTTGTCCAGTCGAGCAGTACCTTTAACAAACTTAGGAAGCTCATGATAATCAAAGAAAGAATTACACTTAGTGCTACAAGCTAGATATGCCAGCGAATCAGCAACCGTGTTGGCTTCTCTGAATATGTGAGAAAACTTGTCTGCAGAATTGGATATTTGCCAAATAAATCTGACATAAGGGAGAATGATCCAAGGATAGGTTATAGCCTTTGTGATTGTCTGAATTAACACTTTGGAGTCACACTCAATAATGGCAGGCTGGTCAGAAATCGTGTGAAGATATAGAAGACCATCATGTAGTGCCCTTGCTTCTGCAATGAGGCTATTTGAGTTGCCATAGAAATGTGAAAAGGCGAGAAGAACATTTCCTGCATGGTCTCGTATAACTCCACCACCGCCCGAAACACCATTAGATTTGCATGCACCATCTAATGACCGCCTAATGACCGCCTAAAGAGATAAGCTAAGGAAGTCTTGTTGTCCTCCCAGAACGACACCTCGTACATGAAGTCTTTTAAGTGACTGAGCGGATTGCCCGTTCCATTATATCGCCAAAAATTGGGCATCTCAGACGGAGGCAGATGAAAAAATGGCAGGGTAGGAAGAGTGACTTCTGGAGCGGTCTTCGGTGCCGTGACCTTTTTCAGCTGCTCCTCCATGCTAGTAATTTTCTGGAGGAGTATGGTGTTGGTGTCGGACTCGGCTGGGGCCGGATTAGAAGAGTATGGATTTGGCATAGGCCTCCTTAAAAATTGAGGAACTGGAGGTTGTTGGGGCCTAGCGACTGAGTGACTTGCCGGTTGAGCCAGCGTAGCCGTAATGGGAGTTGGTGGGCGGGAAGGCACCCTATGTGCGACCGCCTGGTCATTGGGGGTATTAAAGGAATGGCCACCCGCGGCCTGAGGTGGATTAGAGGATGACGGGACAGACTTCCCTTTTAAAGCGGCGTGAACCGCCCGACGTTGAGAATCGTCTAACTGAGACAGAGCTTTGAGGAAATCATTGAAATTGAAGGAAGGGGAGACATCTCCAGAGATATTTTGGGTGGTAGGTTGAGTTTGGGAAGAAGGTTCAACCTCCTGAGAAGTGGTGTCAACCATTTGAACTTGAGGATAATGAGTAGGAGAGGGAGCATGGTTCCCCTCATAATAGATAGGATCCTGAGGGGGAACCTCATAAGATGGGTCAAATTGACCCTCCTCATAACCATCATAGGAGTAACCGTAGTTGGCCATGTTGATGATTTTACCTGAACGGAGTTGCATGTTTAAGGAGAGGAATGTATTTCCAATCAGCAAGTATAAGCAGGAAATAACCACCCAATCAAGCAAGTTGTACACACAAGTTGTAATGGACCCAAGATTTTGTTAGCTAGGTGCGATAGATAAACATAGATCCAGAGGGAGGGTGAATGGATCTTTCAAAGAATTTTACCCAATTTAAGTTCTACCGGTTAGATGTGCGGAATTAAAAGCGGATGCAGATATAAACTGAGAAAACTTAGGAAGCTATTGCAAAGCAGTCCAATTGGATAAACTCACACTCGATCCTAAACAGACATCTAGTGAGCGCAGCAGAGAAATGAACACATAAGGCAAACAAACCACAAAAGAACACCAGGCTTTTTAGGTGGTTCGGTCCAAAGACCTACGTCCACCCCTCACTCCCAACCGGAGTGAGGCTTCCACTCGTAACACTAGCACAGCAGACTCAGTCTGCAACAAATGCTGCCAAACAGCTTGACCAGGGGAACAACCTCCCCTCTTCCTCCCAACCGGAGGGACACCCCAAGTGACTCCCAGCCACTTGGAAACCAGAGATGCACAGTCTCTCTTCCTCCAAACCGGAGGGAACACCTAGTCTTGCAACCCACAAGACTAGAACCGGAGGACCAATCCTCCCTTCCTCCAAACCGGAGGGGAACCTAGAAACCCAAGTCTCTCTTCCTCTGAAACCCAGAGGGAAGCACAAGTGACATCAAGTCACCTGTAAACTAGAGGTCTCGGACCTCTCTTCCTCCCAACCGGAGGGACCCCTGGACTCGAAACCTACAAGCCCAGAACCGGAGGACCCATCCTCCCTTCCTCTAAACTGGAGGGAAACAACCGATGACTCCCAGTCAAAGGCAACCAGAGACTCAAGTCTCTCTTCCTCCACACCAGAGGGAACCCGACCTCACACAAGAGAATCGGAAGAACAACTAGTGAATAGTTGAAAAGAAAAATAAAAAACGCAGCAACAGAAAGCTGGAAAAAGTGGAATCAGACTGTGGCTCTTGCAGGAGCTGGCTGGCCTGGATTTGATCCACTGTCCAACAGGAACTGATCTTCAATTGAAGCTTCTATCACTCTCATTTCTCTTCTTCTCACTTCTTCTTTTTCTTTTCTTTCGCAGGCTCTCTCTGGCTTTTCCTTTCACTTCTTCTTTCTTCTTCTTCTTCTGCTTCTGCTCACTGCCTCTCTGCAACTCTCTTCTTCTATATCGATCACTTTCTTTCTTTCTGATCTCGATCTCTTTTTCTCTTTTCTTCACTCACAATATTACTGTTCTCCAGATGGAGGCGGCCTGGTATTTATAGCTGCAGCATTTAGGGCGTTATCATCGGATCACGTGCCAGGTGCCAACCTCGGACCACGTGCCACTTATCTGCTTCTCGAATCAGTACCTGTCACACAGACATAAGAAGATATCAGATAATGTATAGACTTGGTTCAGGCTGTTTAACAAAGTGTGTACAGCCATGATGCAGCTTGAGTGTATAGACTTGAAGGTTATCAGACGAGTGTATAGACTTGAGAGTTAACAAACGAGTGTATAGACTTGAGGCATGATATCAAGTGTATAGACTTGAAGCTTTGAAACCGAGTGTATAGAGTTGGTTGAGTGAGCATGCAGTGTACATACTTGAAAACCCTTCAACAACCTGAGTGTATAGACTCAGAAGCAAACGCTAGGCAAACGATGTGTAGACTTCGCCAGAAAACGTAGGGAAAGGTATGAGTGTATGGACTTGGCCAAACGTAGGGAAAGGTGAGGAGTGTATAGACTTGGCCAAACGTAGGGAAAGGTGAGGAGTGCATAGACTTGGCCAAACGTAGGGAAAGGTGAGGAGTGCATAGACTTGGCTTCACTTCGAGCAGCCACAGTGATGTATAGACTTGGCCTTTTAGATGAGGCTGTACAGACTTTGTGTGAAAGCTTGAACAGGCTTTGGCTGTACAGACTAGGCAACCTTCAACTCACTGCGATGTACAGACTCTGAAGAACAGCAGCCAGTGTATGGACTTGCTCAGCCTGAGGCACTGTATAGACTTCAGCACAAAGCCAGTGTATGGACTTTGAAGTGTTTGAACCGGAGAATGTGTAGACTTTAAGAACCGAAGCTCACGTTGTACAGACTTTGAGGCCGAAGACAGTGTGTAGACTTTGAGAAGCTCGAGGCCACTGTATAGACATGGGGTTCAGCTGAGAATGTATGGACTTTGACGGAGTGAGACAATGTTCAGACTTTGAAGTTACACTGTGGATGTATAGACTTGAATGAGCATGGAGTGTATAGACTTGAAAGTCTGAAGGCGATGTACAGACTTCAGCTAAGCAGGCCACAGTCTAATGTATAGACTTCCGGTGTGAATGAAATGCTGTACATACTTGCTCAAACAGTCCGATGTATGGACTTGAACGCTTCGAAGGCCAAAACAGTGATGTCTAGACTTTGAAACAAAAGCAATGTATCGACTTTGAAACAAAGGCAATGTATAGACTTTAAGAACCAAAGGCAGTGTATAGGCTTGATGCAGTTCAGCTGCCAATGTACATACTTTGATTCCCAAATGCGATGTATAGACTTTATGAGAAGGCAACTGAACACTGTACACACTTCCAACGTACAGACTTCATATGAACAGTCCAATGTGCATACTTCCCTTCGATGCATCTACAGTGCAATGTATTGGCTTGACGAACATTATGCAATGTATGGACTTTGATGAAGGGCCCAATGTATGGACTTCGCCTGAAATGCAGGAACCTGGGCACTGTACAGACTTGAGTCTTCAACAGACCATTGTACATACTTGGAAGGCTTTGAAGGCAATGTACATACTCTACCCATATGCAGACTTTGCCTAAAATGCAGTGTGAGACGCTGGCTGAGACGGACGCTGTACAGACTTTGAATGCACTAAGACGCTGAACAAGACGGACCGATGTATAGACTTCTAAATGCTGATGGACTATGTATGGACTTGGCTTGAGATGCTGCATGAGACTATGCAGGCTGTATAGACATTAAGTCCAATCAGAAGGCTATGCAGACTGGAGAGACGGACTAGTGTATAGACTTCAATGATGCGTGTAACAGTCCAATGTATGGACTTTGAAGATTGATGCATGTACAGTCCGTTGTACATACTTCCAATGTACAGACTTTATGAAACTCTAGACACTGGACGCTATGAATGTATAGACTTTACAGTGAATGCATATGCCAATGTATATACTTGCATGAGACAGTCAGTGAGACGCTCAGCAATGTATAGACTTGAAAGAACTCCAAGCGATGTATAGACTTTGAAATGCTTGAAGAGGATGTACATACTTCATGAGACGCTGCATGCCAATGTATAGACTTCATGAAAAGGACACGATGCAATGTGTGGACTTGGTGACTCATGCAGACAGACGAGTGTACAGTCTATGCCATGCTCACAGTTAAGCAATGTACCAAGTTCTGAATGAGCAGTTCTAAATGAAGTAAACACATATGACATCAATTTGTCATCATCAAAACACACGTAAACTATGTCATCATCAAAACATAAGTAAACACATATGACATCAAACAATCCAGATAAATGCAATTATGAAATGCACCAAAGCACACACCACACAGCCATATTTAAAATGCAGCAATAATTCAGATAAGATTTTTAATGAAACATTCATCTGCTCCACAAACAGAATTGTATGCATTCATAAGACTTATAGTGTTTGCTATCATCAAAATCACAGGGACACAACAATCTCCCCCTTTTTGATGATGGCAATACTATGAGTCTTATGAATGAAATAAATGGAGTATTTAGACTAGACTCATCAAAGTATTCTCCCCCTTTGACTTCATCAAAAAAAATACTTTGATAAACAATATCAGTATCATTTAAATCAATTCTCCCCCTTAGTCAAACAGCTTATGCAGTCATGCATATGCAACAAATACTTCCCCTTTGACATGGCAGAAGATTTAGAGCTATTGCAGGCAAACAAATTGATCAGACAATCTAGCATATTGTCCCCTTATGATCCATGATGCAAGAGAAATCTACAAGGATGAACTCTGGTTATCCAAAAAAAATTCTGAGAGTTGTGCGTCACATAAAAGAGAACCAATGTCAATCAAAACACATTGATAGAGGGCAATATGATCAGAAACGTTTTGAAAGTTGAAACCAATTGAGATGAAGGGAGAATATCAACAAAAACATAGGGACACTCAAGAATGCTGACTAGATTTCCCCCTTTAAGAAAGACACTCAGCAGGATAGGAAAGCTCCCCCTGATTAGATGATTGAGTGAAGCCAATTGATATAGTGAAGTGATGAGCATCTATCAGCAAAACACAGACTGTATTCACAGTGAATAAATGAGGAAGACAGATTTTCATTAGCACACCAAATTCATAAATCTTTGTAAACGAATTTCAGATTCTTCAAGCATAATAGATTATGAATGAGTTTAAACTGACCATCATGATTTAAGAGAGATGTATTCAAAGTTTATCAAGAAAATTCAATACTCATATCTGAATCACCTTTTAATAAAGGTGAACCAACAACTCATTTGATATTCATGTTTAACCTCCTTCCATCTTACTCATTTAAATTCAGTAACTCCTATGGAAAATACACAAGATCATATTGAGATTAAACAGAAATAAATGAGATTGAGCTTGTCTTTAGATTTTTAGAATTTTCTGATACCAATTGAGCAGCACTTATTTTTCCTGAGTAATTTTAGTTCAGTCAACACCTTTTTACATAAGGCACAACACGTCTTAGGTGAAGTGACCCAGTTACTCAATGTGACAACCGTATTGCCTCTCAAAGAGAACAGAGTTAGTAGTTGAGTATCTTTTTACATGAGGAGACACCTTGATCAGAGGCCAGAATCCCCAGTTACTCAACACATCCATGCCATTGCTCTGCCAGACTTTCAAACATATTGAAAAGAGGTAACTATGGCACTTCATGACATGGACTTACTCTATTTCATTGATAGAAATCCCAGTTTCTCTGTGACCACAGTCATTGCTCTAGCTTTAAATTTTAACTGTTTTCAGATTCTTCAAACAAAGCTCAGTACACTTGAAATGATTAAGAACAATACTTTCTACATGTATCTTAACCAAAGAAAGCCATGTCTTTTAAAATTTTAGATTTCAGAAAGTTTTGCATGAAATTCATGAGGCAGTTGGTTAAGACTTATTAAGCATGATGATTCAGATATTTTCAAGTCTTTTACATCAAAACTTAGAAAATACATTAGGCTTAAATCAATTTGATTTATCAAAACATTCTTAAGCCAGTATAATAGAAGATTCTTCTTTTCAGAATGTCTGATTTATGCCTAGGGTGCACTGATTAAATCTTTCCTCATTCGGCTGAATCAATGATATTGTCAAGAGAAATTAGCAGAGAGCAATTCAGATACCAATAGTTGAGAGAATTGAGCAATTCAGAAGCAAGCCTTAAAGACTAGAATTCAGTCAGATTAGCTTGGGCCAGTCTTGACAAGATATGAAGAAATGTGTATGATAGTAATAAGTTATCAATTGAATTCATAGTAGACATAATCAATGGAGCTACATTAGTGTAGACAACATAGAATTCAAGTGAACCACGCATTTGCCAAGAATGGATCAGATTGCTAGACAGAAGGAGTTCAAGAGGTAAAGAGATGAATCAGGAATGCTCCCCCTATCTAGATGCAATGAATCATTTTTTTTAATGTAAGGAAATGCAATTGCAACTAACTACATGTATGCATTCAGCAAATGAGATTATCATGATTATGCAAGCATCAATCAAACTCCCCCTTACAAAGTGCATGATATGCAATCAAGATATATGCACACAGCTCACAGTACAAGCAAGAAAGCCTACAAAGCTCAATGCAAGAGTCAAATCAAATAAAAAGCATGTATGCATGAAACTATGACTTATCAGCTCAACCATAAATTTCATTTGAACAGATTTGAGAAATTTACCTGAATGAGGTTTTATCAACTTGGGTGCCTTGGTTTATTTCCCCCTTTTTATTCTTCAGTCCAAGGCACTCCTGCAAAATATTAATCATTTTGATCCTGCAGGGACCCAAGCAGCTTTGGGTCCTGCCTTACCTCTAGCAGGTATTCTAAACATTTTCATAGCAACATTATCATTAAATTTCATCAGTGAACAGTCATCCATAGAATGTCCAAATTTTCCACAGTATCTACATGGAATGGCTGGTTTTTGGTTCTTATGATGCATATTAACAGCAGGGTGATGTTTATAAACATGTTCATAAGATTTTCTGTTATATGCATGAGCAGTTTGATGCTTGTTCTTAACCATCCAACATTCAGCAGATTTATGGCCTGGCTTCCCACAGTTATAGCATGAAATTTTCACAAATGATTTTGCAGGGAATTTGACAAAATGGGGATTAACATAGTTCTTTTGAACATACCAACAGTCCTTGACTGTATGCCCATTTTTCCCACAGTGGGAGCATGCAAAAGAATTTCTTCTATGAAAACTATTTTTACCCCAAGTGGATCTAAACCAGCACTCAGCAGCCTTGTGCCCAGGCTTATTGCAGTTGAAACACACAATGTGCTGACTAGAATTGTGTTTAGATCCATATGGACCATGAACATGAATGGGGGACTTGGCATGCTGTTTATTGTCTTCTTTCATGATAAAACATTCACTCATGAGATGACCATGCTTCCCACAATAATAACATGAGGCATCAGGCTTCCTAGCAACATGGTTTCTATCAAAAGAGGTTCTAGAATGTAAAGTTCCACTAGCATGCTCATCCTTTAACATCAATCCACAATCCTCCATTATGTGACCTCCTTTCCCACAATAATAACATGAACCCTTTTTAATGTGAGTGTGTGAGAGATCATGTGAATTGTGTGCAGTCTTCTT
Organism: Amorphophallus konjac; assembly: GCA_022559845.1. Classification (NCBI taxonomy): domain Eukaryota; kingdom Viridiplantae; phylum Streptophyta; class Magnoliopsida; order Alismatales; family Araceae; genus Amorphophallus; species Amorphophallus konjac. The sequence goes on along the minus strand of CM040123.1, from coordinate 63,282,010 downwards.
TATAACAACATGAGTGTCTTTTTCCTTTTTCTGTGAATTTTCACCCTTTTTCTATTTTGGAGTTTGTTCCACAGTTTTGGGTTTCACAGTGGACTTTTGTGCAGCGAATTGAAAAACAGAAGGACCAACAGTTGGGTTTTGATCAAAAGCTTTTACAAACACAGTTGAAGTTTTATTGCTATTGATCCTTTTGTTTGTTGAACTGTAACCCAACCCTTCTCTCTGAGAGTTATCAGTCTTTCCCAGAAGCTTATTCAGATTGTCCTTTCCCTTGACAAATTTTGATAGAGAATTTTTCAAATCTTTAATCTCAGAATTCAAATCAGCAACTTTAGCTTCATATTTGGACAAATCTGTTTCACAGGAAATTACTTGTTGATGCAAGGCATCATTCAGACTTTTGAGTCTTTCTACTTCCTGTTTTAATTCTATTTCCTTGTCAGCTTCAGATAGGGACTTGTAAAGATCATCAACTTCTTGTTGAAGGGATGTGATAGTAAGCTCATATCCAGCTATTTTCTGTTCACTGCAACTGACATTTCCATTTAACATTAAGTTGATGGTTTTTAGACTCTCAATTTCTTGTTCAGCATTCATCAACCTATCAGAATTATCTATGCTCACACCCTTGCCTTTTTCAATTATCAATAGCCTATCTGACAGTTGGGTGTTTAGATGATTTAGCTTGTTGATTTCCTCTTTCAATTTCCTATTTTTCTCTAGGAGATCATCATCAAACATCCAATCATCTAAGGAAGACTGACATTCATAAAAGTTTTCATGTTGTTTCTCAGATTGAGGTTTGTTGAGATTTTTCTGAAGCTCTAGATTCATTATTCTATCAGCCTCCATTTTTTCAGAAATCAATCTGTTTTCTTTTTCAAGACTCATTGATTTGTGTTCAAATTCCTTGAGCTAATTATTGAGTATTTCATTTTCAAATTTCATGTTTTCCAATTCAGAGTTGACACACTCTAATTCTCTCACCAATTTTTCATTCTGAACTGCATTATAGTGATGAACCTGATCATCAATTAAACTAAGCCTCTCCTTTAGTTCAGAAATTTCACAAACAAGCTCCTGATTCTCCTTTTTGTGTAAACCAATTTGTTTCATAAAAGTTTGTTTTTCAGATTTCAAATGATCTAGATCTGTAGTAATAGAATCAAAGTCTTGTAGTTGTCTTCTAAAGATTTCATTTTCAGTTTTCAGAATTTCAGGGCTTTCACCTCGAGATTTAGCATTCTCATGATTCTTTAGCTCTTTTTTCAGACTTTTATACTTTCTCCCTAGTTTTTTATAGGATCTTGACAGATTGGCATAGGCATCTCCCCAGTCATCTAAAGAAAAATTCTCGAAAGGGTTTACCTCCTCAGCATCTTCAAATTCATCTTGGTCACTGCTATGGTTACTCTTGTCAGCCATCAGGCAACTGTCCTCATCTCTCCTCTGAGTTAGCTTCAGCTTTTCCAGAATGTCCTTAGCGGACCTGCAGTCATAAAAACAAGAATGTAGAGCCTTGTCAGTAGCTTCTTTCATTAGATTCAAAACTTTCTGATTCTCTTCATTTCTCGATCTATGACTTTTAGTCCATTTGGACTTTTCCTTTGACAGTCTGTGAGGACCATGTGAGATTAACTTCCACAGATCCGGATTCATCAAATTCACATAGTTATGTAGACTGCTAACCCATGAGTTAAAGTTAGAGCCATTAAAAACCGGTGGAGAACCCATTGAATAAATCGGTAAGCAAATTAATGCAGCAAAGAGTAAAATCAGAAATGCACCAAGGGACAACAGGATCCTCTGCAGATCGTTGGATCTGATCAATCAGAGAACCTGCTCTGATACCAATCGTTAGCTAGGTGCGATAGATAAACATAGATCCAGAGGGGGGGTGAATGGATCTTTCAAAGAATTTTACCCAATTTAAGTTCTACCGGTTAGATGTACGGAATTAAAAGCGGATGCAGATATAAACTGAGAAAACTTAGGAAGCTATTACAAAGCAGTCCAATTGGATAAACTCACACTCGATCCTAAACAGACATCTAGTGAGCGCAGTAGAGAAATGAACACATAAGGCAAACAAACCACAAAAGAACGCCAGGCTTTTTAGGTGGTTCAGTCCAAAGACCTACGTCCACCCCTCACTCCCAACCGGAGTGAGGCTTCCACTAGTAACACTAGCACAGCAGACTCAGTCTGCAACAAATGCTGCCAAACAGCTTGACCAGGGGAACAACCTCCCCTCTTCCTCCCAATCGGAGGGACACCCTAAGTGACTCCCATCCACTTGGAAACCAGAGACGCACAGTCTCTCTTCCTCCAAACCGGAGGGAACACATAGTCTTGCAACCCACAAGACTAGAACCGGAGGACCAATCCTCCCTTCCTCCAAACCGGAGGGGAACCTAGAGACCCAAGTCTCTCTTCCTCTGAAACCCAGAGGGAAGCACAAGTGACATCAAGTCACCTGCAAACTAGAGGTCTCGGACCTCTCTTCCTCCCAACCGGAGGGACCCCTGGACTCGAAACCTACAAGCCCAGAACCGGAGGACCCATCCTCCCTTCCTCCAAACCGGAGGGAAACAACCGATGACTCCCAGTCAAAGGCAACCAGAGACTCAAGTCTCTCTTCCTCCACACCGGAGGGAACCCGACCTCACACAAGAGAATCAGAAGAACAACTAGTGAATAGTTGAAAAGAAAAATAAAAAATGCAGCAGCAGAAAGCTGGAAAAAGTGGAATCAGACTGTGGCTCTCGCAGGAGCTGGCTGGCCTGGATTTGATCCACGGTCCAGCAGGAGCTGATCTTCAGTTGAAGCTTCTATCACTCTCGCTTTCTCTTCTTCTCACTTCTTCTTTTTCTTTTCTTTCGCAGGCTCTCTCTGGCTTTTCCATTCACTTCTTCTTTCTTCTTCTTCTTCTGCTTCTGCTCACTACCTCTCTGCAACTCTCTTCTTCTATATCGATCACTTTCTTTCTTTCTGATCTCGATCTCTTTTTCTCTTTTCTTCACTCACACTATTACTGTTCTCCAGATGGAGGCGGCTTGGTATTTATAGCTGCAGCATTTAGGGCGTTATCATCGGATCACGTGCCAGGTGCCAACCTCGGACCACGTGCCACTTATCTGCTTCTCGAATTAGTACCTGTCACACAGACATAAGAAGATATCAGATAATGTATAGACTTGGTTCAGGCTGTTTAACAAAGTGTGTACAGCCATGATGCAGCTTGAGTGTATAGACTTGAAGGTTATCAGACGAGTGTATAGACTTGAGAGTTAACAAACGAGTGTATAGACTTGAGGCATGATATCAAGTGTATAGACTTGAAGCTTTGAAACCGAGTGTATAGAGTTGGTTGAGTGAGCATGCAGTGTACATACTTGAAAACCCTTCAACAACCTGAGTGTATAGACTCAGAAGCAAACGCTAGGCAAACGATGTGTAGACTTGGCCAGAAAACGTAGGGAAAGGTATGAGTGTATGGACTTGGCCAAACGTAGGGAAAGGTGAGGAGTGTATAGACTTGGCCAAACGTAGGGAAAGGTGAGGAGTGCATAGACTTGGCTTCACTTCGAGCAGCCACAGTGATGTATAGACTTGGCCTTTTAGATGAGGCTGTACAGACTTTGTGTGAAAGCTTGAACAGGCTTTGGCTGTACAGACTAGGCAACCTTCAACTCACTGCGATGTACAGACTCTGAAGAACAGCAGCCAGTGTATGGACTTGCTCAGCCTGAGGCACTGTATAGACCTCAGCACAAAGCCAGTGTATGGACTTTGAAGTGTTTGAACCGGAGAATGTGTAGACTTTAAGAACCGAAGCTCACGTTGTACAGACTTTGAGGCCGAAGACAGTGTGTAGACTTTGAGAAGCTCGAGGCCACTGTATAGACATGGGGTTCAGCTGAGAATGTATGGACTTTGACGGAGTGAGACAATGTTCAGACTTTGAAGTTACATTGTGGATGTATAGACTTGAATGAGCATGGAGTGTATAGACTTGAAAGTCTGAAGGCGATGTACAGACTTCAGCTAAGCAGGCCACAGTCTAATGTATAGACTTCCGGTGTGAATGAAATGCTGTACATACTTGCTCAAACAGTCCGATGTATGGACTTGAACGCTTCGAAGGCCAAAACAATGATGTCTAGACTTTGAAACAAAGGCAATGTATCGACTTTGAAACAAAGGCAATGTATAGACTTTAAGAACCAAAGGCAGTGTATAGGCTTGATGCAGTTCAGCTGCCAATGTACATACTTTGATTCCCAAATGCGATGTATAGACTTTATGAGAAGGCAACTGAACACTGTACACACTTCCAACGTACAGACTTCATATGAACAGTCCAATGTGCATACTTCCCTTCGATGCATCTACAGTGCAATGTATTGGCTTGACGAACATTATGCAATGTATGGACTTTGATGAAGGGCCCAATGTATGGACTTCGCCTGAAATGCAGGAACCTGGGCACTGTACAGACTTGAGTCTTCAACAGACCGTTGTACATACTTGGAAGGCTTTGAAGGCAATGTACAGACTCTACCCATATGCAGACTTTGCCTAAAATGCAGTGTGAGACGCTGGCTGAGATGGACGCTGTACAGACTTTGAATGCACTAAGACGCTGAACAAGACAGACCGATGTACAGACTTCTAAATGCTGATGGACTATGTATGGACTTGGCTTGAGATGCTGCATGAGACTATGCAGGCTGTATAGACATTAAGTCCAATCAGAAGGCTGTGCAGACTGGAGAGACGGACTAGTGTATAGACTTCAATGATGCGTGTAACAGTCCAATGTATGGACTTTGAAGATTGATGCATGTACAGTCCGTTGTACATACTTCCAATGTACAGACTTTATGAAACTCTAGACACTGGACGCTATGAATGTATAGACTTTACAGTGAATGCATATGCCAATGTATATACTTGCATGAGACAGTTAGTGAGACGCTCAGCAATGTATAGACTTGAAAGAACTCCAAGCGATGTATAGACTTTGAAATGCTTGAAGAGGATGTACATACTTCATGAGACGCTGCATGCCAATGTATAGACTTCATGAAAAGGACACGATGCAATGTGTGGACTTGGTGACTCATGCAGACAGACGAGTGTACAGTCTATGCCATGCTCACAGTTAAGCAATGTACCAAGTTCTGAATGAGCAGTTCTAAATGAAGTAAACACATATGACATCAATTTGTCATCATCAAAACACACGTAAACTATGTCATCATCAAAACATAAGTAAACACATATGACATCAAACAATCCAGATAAATGCAATTATGAAATGCACCAAAGCACACACCACACAGCCATATTTAAAATGCAGCAATAATTCAGATAAGATTTTCAATGAAACATTCATCTGCTCCACAAACATAATTGTATGCATTCATAAGACTTATAGTGTTTGCTATCATCAAAATCACAGGGACACAACAGATTTTAAGATTTTTCTTGAGGTTTAAAATGGATTTTAAAGGTATGATCAATTCTCTCTCTTCAATGTGGGTCCTAGTTGAGAGTTTGGGTGTAATATCTGGGTTGACTAAGTTCTTTCTCTCTCCTTACCAACGGATGGACTAACTAAACTCCGGGTACTTCAAATGGTATAACCGACCCGGCGTCCGTGAGGGAATCCACGGGTGCGGAGACTTACGGAGGCCTTGGAAAAGGAATTTCCAGTCCAAAGAGACGAAATGCTCAATGGAGGGTCCTTCCAATTCCAAGAAAGGGGTGTGGGATCCTAGGAATGTAGAGAGAGGAGGTCTCTCAACCAAATGCCCTAGAATGCACACTAATGCAGGCAGATCAAGCAATAAGAATCAGATAAGCAAGAAGTGCAACCAACAGGTGAAGATAACATCAACAATCAGGGTTCTGTGATAACAGAACAAAATGACGACCTGACCGAAGTCGCGGCCTCAATAAACAGCGACTGGGTGTCAGTCGCTAATCACTGTAAACAGTGCGAACAGAGAACAATCAAAGTAAAATAGCGCCTTGGTGTGAGGCGCTGAATGTGCAAATAACGCCTCTGTGAAGGGGCGTCAGATATCAGTGAACAGTATCCGCAGTGGGAGAAATAACAATAACTCAGAAATGACGCCTTGGAGTTAGGCGTTAAATTGACGAATGACGCCTCTGTGGAGGGGCGTCAAATACTAGTGAACAGTGATCAGAAATAGTGAAGACAATCAACAGCAAGAATGACGCCTCCGTGGGGGGCGTTGATCATAAAAATGATAAAAATGCTGAAAAAATAAATGAAAACAGCGCCTCCGTGAGAGGTCACTGAAAGTGGAAATGGCGGCTTCAGGGAAGTCGCTAATCAGTGAAATGGATAAAAACTAACAGAAATTAGATTTCTTTTCTTAAAAATGTTATGGACAACTCAAAAATTGGATAATCCAGTGAGAGGTGTGCACGTGGTGCACAAGGGGAGTGTGCTACGTGGAGCACTAAGGAGGGGCACACGTGGGTGCCGAAGGAGGGGCACGCGAGGGTGCCAAGGGGAGGGGCACACGTGTGTGCCAATGGAGAGGTAATCAAAATAAAAACATCAAGGGTCCCACCGTGATCGCCAATTTGTGAACGTGTCACATAGACATTCAAAAAAGAAGAAAGAGACAAATGCTAAAAGCTAAGCATGATATGATGAAAATAAAGGGAAAGAAGATAAAAGGAGCATGAGATGCTCTAAAGGAGGGTGATCGTCATAGGGGTTACCTCAAAAATATAAAGGATGATCGCATGTACCTTGTAAAGAAGTAGGTGAGATTGTGAGCTCTTCCTTCCTCCTTCTACCGGCCGACCGATGAAGGGGGTTTTTATGTTGATTACCCTTGCAAAACAAGCAAAAAAAATAACAAACAAATATGTGGATTAGCCAAAGTGTGTGTAGTATCAATGCTCTAATAAAATATAACTATGCAAAGTGGGCATGAACACACCTTGTGTGTTTTTGTTTAAAACCCCTAAGAGGGAGCAAAAGGGATGGAGATATGCTATGCTATGCAAATAGGTGATATACTATGATGAGAATATATCTAGCAGAATAGCCAGAAGAAGGATGCGTGTGATGATATGATAAATAATAATAAACAAAACAACTAGAGAGGAGGGTGCCCTTCTGCTGTGGTAGCAGCAGTAAAGGGAGAGAGCAAGAGCTTCAGCTGCAACGGGAAGAAGCACCGGCTGAAAGAAGAGTACCGCCCGTGGAGGAAGAAGACCACCGCCGGAGGGGGAACACTAAAAGAAGAACCTACAAAGAAAGGAAAACTCTTCTCTCTTTGTTGGTTTGTGCAAACTCTCAGTGCGACTGTGTTCTCTCTTATTCAACCTCTCACGCGCGAGGGACACCGTGGGGGTATTTATAGGGCTAAGATCCGTATTCTAATGGGATTAAAACAAGGATATCAATCCTCCAGCAGGGATCTCCCTTCCCCAATCGAATAGGGTGTTAAAATGAAGAAAGATGCTTCACGGGAAGGTAGCAGACGAACAGGAGACGGAACTGAAATGATGACATGAAGAAGGTCGCTATTTGAAAATGACGACAGCCATGCAGTCATTGATTCCTGTGTTTAATTATAGAAATAAATGACTTTCCATATTTAAAAATGAGAAATGTCACCTTAAAGAATGTCGTTATTTTAATCAGTGCCTTATCAACTGACATCAATTCATTGAATTTTATTTTGATTGGGATTCGTAAAAACCAGAAAACACCAGGAACTGATGCCTGTGCACGCAGTCGCTTAATTATGAAACCACGACACACCTCAAGTCGTCAATTAAATGACGCCCTGCCTCCAGGCGCTAATTACAATCATCATGGAAAAATACCAAATAAATTAGAAAAACTTCATATTAAGCCAGTATTGAAGTCCACTTTGGGGAATCACGTGGTGACATGAGATTTACTCATCATAGCATCGATTTTAGCGTGTCTATAGAGGCTTGACCGGCCATGGTGGCATATTGGTCAAGGAGCGTAGCGGCAAACAGGGATAGCGTGAGACTAGGAGGAAATAGGTAGGTCGATCGTGATGGTGTATTGACCTGGATGCTGGGAGATGACCGACCGCGATGGTGTATTGGTCAAAGACTGGGTATAGGTCGATCGTCATGGTGTGGTGGCCATAAGAAGGTATGATGACCCACTGTCGAGATGGATCAGTCAGGGATTTATGGCAAGGTGGTTGGCTATTCCTAGTGAGGAAGAGAGATTTTTCTTTTTCTCTTTACCAACTCCACCGCCCTTTCGGGTTTTCGCCAAAGCTGGCTCCCTTTTACTTTTTTCGGTGTGCCCTTACGGGTTTTCACACCGAGGGGTTACCTGATTTTGCTTAAGGTGCCCTTGTGGGTTTTCACCTTAGCTGGGTTGATGGTAATTTTTGCCCCCAGTAGTCCCGCAGAGGGAGTTGACTAAGGTCACCGGGGTATCTCTATTTTTAACCCCATTTTTTTTGGTACCTGTGAGCCTTGCGGCTGTCGTCCTTAGCTTGTTGCTGTCGGGGGACGTTGCCCGAGGGTTGTGCCATTGGCGACTTGTTGCTGTTGTAGAAGCGACTATGGATGGACCCTCAACCGAGTAGCTCGAAGCTTTAAGGTGGATCCAGAGACTGGCTGGTCCTTACAGTAGGTGGCTAGGACTTTGATTGGGGTTTGGGTGGCTCTGCCTTATTGAACATGATGGCCGAACCCACGCTTGAACAGGGTGTCCACCTGGGTGTTGCTACCCCTTGGGACATGATAAATACTAAAGGGATAGACCTCCGACCAGGGTTTGCTGGTAGCCACCAGTGGGAACCCGATGGAGCTTTGCTGGTGTCACCAGTTGGCAGTGGTTGGGATTCCACCGAGTCGTTGGCCGACGCAGATGGAGTTTCTTTGGAGCTACTAGGCGGGTGTCGGTGGGATTCACCCCAAACTGTTGATTGACGTAGGCAAGGTGAGTTCCCGAGTTACTGGTTAATGTCGGTTCCCCTAGTCTATCAAGAGCTGGAGTCTATCTTGACGGATGCTTCACTGGACAGTAAGATCTTGATCCGACAACCACTCTGCTGGATTTTGGGCTTGGTGCCATTCTGGTGAGTGGAGGGATCGCTTAACTCATGACCCCCCCAAATGGATTGGGCCTCTTTTCTAATGACCCACATTCATCTGAGAGAGGACCGACACTCCTCCTTGGAGTTGCCCCCATTGCTTGGGCTTGGAAGGCTGGATACTGGACCGGGTTGGTTGCCCCTGGTGTGATACTGGCGCATCGGCTTCTCTGAGCCTCACCTCGTCTTCTGGAGGTAGGGGAGGCGGCGGTGGGTCATCCATTTTTATAGCCTCCTTGACACCCCTTCCTTTTTGCAGGGCCGAGGTTGCCTCAACACCAATGTGGTGGACCGAATGAACCTGGTCCGGGGCGGTCTGGAGCATGGCATTTCTGGTGAGTGTCGGTGTGGTTGGAACTCGGGAGTGTAGTGCCCAAGCTGGGGCTGACAGAATGGCAGCCTGGAACTTGGTGTTCACTTAGGCTGTTGGAGTTATTGTCGGAACTCGGGGTTCGTGACCCATGTTGTGAACTAAGGATGTTAGAGGGATGGTGACCCAGAGCTTGACGCCCGTACTGGGTGTTGGCGAAGCTAGTGCCCGAGGCTGAAAGCCTATATTGGGAGCTGATGAAGCTGGGATCTAGGACTAGAAAGCCAAACTGAGTGCTTGACGACGCAAGGTTCCAGAGCTAGAAGCCCATCTTGAATACTGATGGTGCTGGGACCCAGGACTTGATGTTGGTATTGACCGTTGTCGAAATTGGAACCCGAGGCTGGAGGCCCATCTCCAGTGCTGATGAAACTGGGACCTAGGACTGAACATCCGTCTTGGGCGTTGATGGAACTGGGACCCGGGCTGAACGCCCGTCTTGGGTGTTGATGGAACTAGGACTCAGGGTAAACACCTGTCTTGGGTATTAATGGAACGTGATCCCAAGGCAGGCGACCCGTCCTGGGTGTTGATAGAGCTGGAACCCGGGGCTGAACACCTGCCTTGGTTGCTATTGGAGTCGGATCCCAGAGCTGGACGACCCCTTTTTTTTTGTATTGCTGGAGCTGGAACCCGAGGCTGAATGCCTATCTTCAGTGCTGGTGATGCGAGAATACTGGGACCCAGGGCGGAGTGCCCATCTTGGGTGTTGATGTAGCTAGGACCCAAGGCTGAAAGCCCATCTTGGGTGCTGATGTATCTAATACCCAAGGCTGAAAGCCCATCTCGGGTATTGATATATCTGGGACCCGGGGCTGGACGCCCATCTCGGGTGTTACTGGAGCTGGTCCCCCGGGCTAGACGCCCGTCTTGGGTGTTGCTGGAATTGAGACCCAGGGCTAAAAGCCCGCCTTGGGTGTTGCTGGAACTGGGACCCGAGCTAAATGCCCGTCTTGGGTGTTGAGGTATCTGGGGACCCGGGGCTGGACGCCCATCTCAGGTGTTACTAGAGCTGGTCCCCGGGGCTAGACGCCCATCTTGGGTGTTGCTGGAACTTAGACCCATGGCTAAAATCCCGTCTTGGGTGTTGCTGGAACTGGGACCCGGGCTTAACGCCCGTCTTGGATGTTGAGGTGGCCACGTCCCGGGGCTTGGTGCCCATGTTGGGAGTTGGCATTGTTGGATTGTAGGGGTAAAGATCCTGTCGTAGAGCTCGGAGGCCAGGGGCCCAATGCGGAGAGTCCGCATCGGGGACTGACCTTGATGAGACCCGGGGGTTATGTACCCGAGCCAGATGCTCGGGAGCCTCGAACTCGGGGTTGAAAGCATGTCTTGAGTGTTGGCTCATCTGAGACTCGGGTCGAGAGGCCCAAATAGCATGCTGGGAGGCCTTGACCCTGTTGGATCGAGAGGACGGTCAAGCTAGAGGGGGAGGGGGTGAATAGGTTGACCCTTTAAAATTCTATGCGCGATCACACTTGAAATATAGTGCAGACTGATAGAGATATGATCAACAACTAAACAATAAAGAGAATCGAGCCTAATCAAACATCTAACGAGAGGAGAATGATCAGAGAAAGCAAACCACAAGAGAACACAATTTTAAGGTGGTTCGGTCTCCCTGTGGAGACCTACGTCCACCTCCCCACTTAACCAGTGAGGAACCCTGCTGAGCTTTACAGCTTTGCTAAACTGAGGAAGTAATTCCTCTACGCTGTTGACTACACCAACAGAACACAACGAGGAACGAATCCTCAGATCCACTGTCAAACAGCTTGAAGGCAAACTACCTTGACACCCCTGATCTCAGCACAGCCCGCTGGATCAGAATCACCCTCTTTTCACTAAATCCAGTAGAAGAGAGGAGTACAATGTTCAATAACAAGAGAAAAACGAAAAGATAAGAAATCACACTTCAGCACTTGGACGCAGCGGAATTGGAATCACCAACAGAGAGATCCATGCGCATGAGGTTCAACCCTTGAATCTCCTCCGTCTGGAATGTAGAAGAGTCTTGGTGGCGCGATGATCTTCTTATCTGATTTTTCAGCAGCCTTCGTCCAGTTCTGCTCTCAGCCTTGGTCCCGTTCTGCTCTCAGCCTCTCTCGTTCTGCTATGAGCCTCGGTCCCGTTCTGCTCTCAGCCTCTCTCGTTCTGCTCTGAGCCTCTCTCTCTTGTTCTTCTCGGCTAAACCTATTTTGTGGTCTTCCCGCGCACAAAACAATTCACGTGAGACAGGTGGGCCACCACCCTGATTTCCTGATTATCCTCATGATTGCTCACGTGGGGAACCTTCTGGAGTGGTGGAAGGTACGAAAGCTTATCCGCTTGTGGCTGATGTGGCAGTTGACGACTGAAGGTGGGATCCACTTCACGCGCTCAGCAACTGGAATTAGATGGTGTCAACCCTCTTGCTCCAAGGAGTTGACGCAGCCTTCAGATATCTTCTTCCTACGAAACTCAAGTCTGATGCGTTGACTCCATCAGCCAGCTGCGTTAACGCATCGGCAATCCAGTGATCAAGGTCTTCGGCAGATAGACGTACTGCGTCGACGCTGCTAATCCACAGCGTTGACGCAGTGGTGTTCCAGAGCTGAATGTATATCAGACTCAATTGCTGCGTGGACGCTGTCTTGCAATAGCGTTGACGCACTGCAGTATTCCAGTGAGCTATGGACTCTGCCTCATCAACTACTGCGTCGACGCCGCTATAGCATGGAGTTGACGCAGCCAAGTGAATCTCTGAAATCCTCTTCAACTGAAGCGTGGACGCATTGAACTCCCAGCGTCGACCCTGTTCCTTTATTGCATCAAAAAGAAATTATATGAAAGTATTACTGAATCAATATTGTAATCAACATTTTTGAGTTAAATACTACATTCACACTTCATTGTTGTCATCATCAAAACCAGGGGCACAACAGACCCTAGGGTGGGGAACCCGTGCAGGGGGCAGGCCTGGCTGGGACTCGAAGCCGAGAGCCCGAGTGAGGTGTTGAGGAGCCGAGGACGTAGGGCAGAAAGCCCGTGTCGGGTGCTGGAAGAGTTGGGCACCTAGGGGTCAATGACCGCATAGGTCTCTGCTGCTGGAGAAGCAGAGGGGCCAGCTGCCTGTATGGGCAGTCGCCAAACTGGGCTGCTCATCGGCTACGACAATGGTGCCCGAGGATCAGGGTGAGTCGAGGGCCAAGGCAGCGTTGCCGAACATGATTGGTGTTGCCAACCATAGGTGCCCGGTGTCGATGGTGATGACGATTGGGCCGTAGGTCACTATCACCACCGATTTGTCGTTGCTGTCGCTGGTGCTGGTTGGTCACTCGATGACGACCGATCGCATGTTGCATGCTGAACGGGGGCCCTCCTCTACCTCTCTGATAAGAAAAGGCAAGGGCATTGCGGCGTACACTTGACAGGTGTGACTCTTCTTCGGTAGAAAGAAGAAAGGTAGGAGACGTCCCACCGGACGTGCCATGTTTGTTTTACGTGCGCGGGGAGATCACTTCTTGTTTCTTCCTCGCGGCGGGGGCTCACACTCGCCTTTTACGGAAGGCTGAGATAGGTTGACTGGGCACGCAGGGATTCTGAGGGTATTGAGAAGAAGGTAGAGAGAACGATATGAACGTGCTGGAAGGGATGGCGTATGGTTAATCATTCTGGGTGACTGGGACAGGGATGGCTGAGTGGAATGCGGGTGTGCCAGTCGATTTCTCGATGATTACCGGCGGAACCAAGTGTTTGACAGGGGATGTGCCGCCAGGGCATGGCACGTGAGCACGGAATGTCGTGCGCCACGTGGAGAGGAAGAGGTTTTGTTGGTACAAGTGCGTAGGTGATTATGGGGATTCGTGTACTGGACGTCTTTCCCCACCGGCCGCAAGCAACCGATGTTTATTTTACATCGGATTGAATCTAAACACCTTTGATTCCACTGCTGAAGAGAGCGTCAGGGACCTTGGGAGCCGCAACGTCGAGAGGGTTTAGTCCGTGTAACAGCGACATGGCAACAACAACATGACAGGGATAACTGGGGGCAGAGAGACTGGATCCGGAGAGAAAGGGGATCCATCTCCTGACTGGACTACATGACTATATGCCATGAAAGGTATTTATATGGGGGTGTGAGAGCCCGATTACAGATGCTTGTAAGCCACGGGACAATTCTGTCATTTATGACGTTCGCCGGGTCATTGCGTTATTGTGCGGGTATTTCTGCATTTGTACGTGGCTTCCGTCAACGGACTTGTGACTCGACAGGAAGGCGCCTGGTATGGCATCACAATGTATTCCTGCATGAGACAATGTCGAGGTCAGGGCAATAGGGGTGCCGTGGGCACCGTTGTGCTGAGGAAGTTCAGTGGTCGGGTGCCGCGGGCCCTGATGTGACTGGAGTAGCTGGCAGTCGGGTGCCGGGGGCACCGTTGTGACTGGAGTTGTTGATTGATCGGGTGTTGTGGGCCCTGATGTGACTGGAGTTGCTGGCAGTCGGGTGTCGGGGGCACCGTTGTGATTGAAGTTGTTAAGTGATCGGGTGTTGCGGGTCCCGATGTGACTGGAGTAGCTGACAGTCGAGTGCCGGGGGCACCGTTTTGACTGGAGTTGTTGAGTGATCGGGTGCTGCGGGTCCCGATATGACTGGAGTAGCTGACAGTCGAGTGCCGGGGGCACCGTTTTGACTGGAGTTGTTGAGTGATCGGGTGGCGTGGGCCCCGATGTGACTGGAGTAGCTGGCAGTCGAGTGCCGGGGGCACCATTGTCACTATATTTGTTGATTGTTCGGGTGCCGTAGGCCCCGATGTGACTGGAGTTGCTGGCAGTTGGGTGCCGGGGGCACCGTTGTGACTGGAGTTGTTAAGTGATCGGGTGCTGCGGGCCCCGATGTGACTAGAGTAGCTGGTAGTCGGGTGCCGGGGGCACCGTTGTGACTGAAGTTGTTGAGTGATCAGGTGTCGCGGGCCCCAATGTGATTGGAGTAGCTGGCAGTCGTGTGCCGGGGGCACCGTTGTGACTGGAGTTGTTAAGTGATCGGGTGTTGCAGGTCCCGATGTGACTAGAGTAGCTAGCAGTCGGGTGTCGGGGGCACCATTGTGACTGGAGTTGTTGAGTGATCGGGTGCCGCGGGCCCCAATGTGACTGGAGTAGTTGGCAGTCGGGTGCCGGGGGCACCGTTGTGACTGGAGTTGTTGAGTGATCGGATTCTGCGGGCCCCGCTGTGACTGGAGTAGCTGGCAGTCGGGTGTCAGGGGCACCGTTGTGACTGGAGTTGTTGAGTGATCCGGTGCCGCGGGCCCCGATGTGACAGGAGTAGCTGGCAGTCGGGTGTCGAGGGCACCGTTGTGACTGGAATTGTTAAGTGATCGGGTGTCGCGGGCCCCGATGTGACTAGAGTTGTTGAGTGATCGGGTGCTACGGGCCCCGACATGACTGAAGTAGCTGGCAGTCGGGTGTCGGGGGCGCCATTATGACTAGAGTTGTTGAGTGATCTGGTGTTGTGGGCCCCGATGTGACTAGAGTTGTTGAGTGATCGGGTGCCGCGAGCCTCGATATGACTGGAGTAGCTGGCAGTCGGGTGCTGGGGGCACCGTTGTGACTAGAGTTGTTGAGTGATCGGGTGCCGTGGGCGCCCATGTAACTGGGGTAGTGTTTGCGACGGTATCTTATCCGTGTAAAAAGAGGATTTATTCTTGTTTATTTACGTGTTGATCAACCAATTAATTAACCGATAATTAACTGACTGAGTGACCGCGCAGGCGTGCCAGTCACGTAAGTGACAAGTTTATTATGCGCTCATTCTGACCCGTGTCGGGCGAGAGTGAGATTCGGTCGGGACCAGCAGTCCGCCATACCATAAAGGCTATGGCGTTAATTACATCCCCCGCGAGGAGGGAAAACCTTTGATTAATTGTCGAGATAGCAGGCCGTCGAGGCCGAAATAAGATGCAAAGGATGCATATGATGCGAGCATGCCAGATGTCTTAGTCTACCATGCAAGGCTTATTAGATCGGACCCTCAGTACATGGCGGGGAACTTAGGTCCGAAGACCACCATCAGGCATAGCAGAAGCTTCCCGTTGGGCGTAACCCGGCTTTCCACTAGTGCCATTTGATATATCGGGGGGTCCATGCACTCAAGCATATATTGATGCGGCATGGATGCTTAGACTAAAACATGATAATGAAGCTATGGAGTTTGCCAATTCAGGTTTAGACAAACCAATTCACTCAATTTATTGATTACAAGGTTTATTTGATTCTATTATTAGCATTAGAAATCGCCCCGGAGGCGAGGAGAGGATTGAAACGGCACGACAACGCGATTCGGAATGAAACCGACGCGGTACGCGTAGGTATAGAGCTTAAAATGGCGCGGGAACCGTAGGAATAGGTTAAAACGGCGCCGCGGAGCATAGGTGTAGGGGGAGGCCTTGAAACGGCGCGCCCCTTTGAGGGCGCGCCGTTTTAAGGCGCGCCGTATTATGGCACGTCGGTTGCTGGTGGTGCCGGTTTAGCCTCGTTTCATGGAAATCGAGATTTTATTGGTTTATTTTTGGACTTATTAAAACATTTTGGAAGATTTTTGAAGTTTATTGAGTCAGTCATTCATCAGATCGGTCCTGGGCCATCCGGAAGTCAAGTCATAGGCTAGCGCGAGGTTTGTGCTCGAGCGCGGCGATCGTTCCGAGTCAAGCCGGCTAGTTTATTAAATGATTTATTTGACTTGTTCGAGCCAAAATTTCGGCAGCATCTCCCCATCCCGGAGGATTGTCAGGGAGAAGCGGGGAGTGCTCACGTGGCGGAGCAACCCCTAAAAAGCCAGGTGGCACAACGGTGGCCGGCAAACCCAAACGGATAGGAGAACCCCGAGGGCTACCCTACTAGGGGCACCAACTCCGTGGGTGAAGAGTAGACGGATAGAGCGACTCATAACGGGAGCGAAGACCCCGAGGGCTAGCCTATGAGGGGCACGCGACCCGAGTCGGTACCACGTCCAAATCGGGACGACCGATAGAGAGGGAAAACCCCGAGGGCCGGCCTACGAGGGGCACCCATCTCATGGCCACCACGAAGCCCATTATGGACCGTGGATTTCGGTCTGTTTGGATCAATCCCTGTTGATGTTCACTCAAGGCCCATGAGAGGCTCGTTACTAATGAACGACCCCTTCGTGGACAGAGCGATATCGGAGTAGAATCATGGGGGATGTTCCCCTCTCTCCGGTCACCAAATCTCCTCGAAGAGATGGTAATACGGTGCGGTTACAAAACACATTCAGTCAGCAAGCTGATTGTGATAGCTATAGGTATACATATGTGCGTATTGTTGTGACGCTTAAGGTGATCTAGAGGGGGGTGAATAAATCAGTCACCTAATAAAATCTACTGCAGCAAATTCAAGTGCGGAATATAAGAACTTCTGCTAAACAGATAGAGCGCATAAAGCAAAGACCAACCAGAACTGATGATGAATCGTCCTAAACAATAATCTACTGCGCAAAGAACAAAAATAAAGAAGCGATGCAAACCACAAGGCAATCTCACAATAGACAAGAGGATTTTTAGGTGGTTCGGTCCGCAGACCTACGTCCACCCCACACTCAAACCTGAGTGTGGCTTCCCGCTGACTCACAGCTTGAACGGCTGGGCATCACAGCTTGCCTACATCAGCTGGGCCTCACAGCTTGCCGTCCGCTGAGCATCACAGCTTGCTTCCGCTGGGCAATACAGCTTAGCCATCAACCGCTGAGCTTCACAGCTTGCTGTTCGTCCACCTCGCCTGCTGAGCAACACAGCTTGCTGTCTAGAGAATCACATTCTCTACAACGCTGGGGATTACAGCTTGCCCATCCAGTGGAATCCTCCACTGCAACTGCTGGGGATTACAGCTTACCCGTCCAGTGGAATCCTCCACTGCAAACAGCTGACACACAGCTTGAAGACATGATTTCGAAAAACTAAAACAGAAACAAACGAAAAACAAAATGTATCCCTGCAGGGAATAAAGCTCAAACAAGTGAGCAAACTCAGATCTGGTTTTGAACCAAAGATCTGAGGAACAAATCTCTCTCAACTCTTCTCTCTCAAACTTCTCTTCTCTCTCTTTTTCTTCTCTGCTCTCGGTGGCTCTCTGCTTTTCTTATCTGTGGATCATGCAGGCTGAAGTTCACTCTCTGCTCTTCTGCTTCGATATTCACTGCACATCCAAAAACATTTTGGTCACGTGGCAGCATCCAGGCTTGCTGTTGTACACGTGTCACAATCTGGGCACCTCGTCCATCCTTGGATCACGTGCCTTCATTAAGCTTTACGAAGAGTACCTGTCAGACAGAGGATAGAGTTATCAGTTTAAGTCTAAAACCCTGTACAGACTTTGTAGGGTGTAATGCATTGTGTAGACTTTGCAATGTATAGACTTTGCAATGCGACAACAATGTATAGACATTGCAATGCCTAGTGTTAAAACATGAGAGCACAATGCACAAACTAAGTGTGCGAACGTTGTACAGACTTAGTGTATGCGTGAAGCACAGAATGCATTAACTAAGCTTATGAGTTTATAGACTTGATAGCACATGCTGCAGTATGCATATGGTGAAGTATGTACATTGACGATAAATGCTCAGGCATGCCAAACGAATATGTAGACTCTGCGTTCAATGTATACACAATGTGCAGACTTAGAATGCAGCAATGTGCAGACTTCGTGCAATGCATGAAGTAATGTACAGACTTTGAGAATGAAGCACACAGGCTGTACAGACTTGTGCTAATGCTACAAGTGGACAATGTATAGACTTTAGCTCGTGCAAGCAAAGCCAATGTATAGACTTGGCGTTTGTGCAAGCAGAATGATGTACAGACTTTGTGTTGCGAACACAGGCTGTACAGACTTTGAATGATGCATGCACAAGACGCAACGGATGTGCAGACTTAGAGTTCGTGCATGCTACAGTGCAATGTATAGACTTAGTGTTCTGCAACCAGACAAATGAATGCACAGTCAATGTATAGACTTTATGTGTAATGCAAAGGCTGTATAGACTTAACGTGCCTGAAGCAGAGTAATGTACAGACTTTGGTTGATGCCATCCAAAGAATGTATAGACTTGCAACAGTGAATGTAGGTAAAGTTGACAATGTATAGACTATATGGCGTGCAATGCAGCAAGGCAGCAATGCAGCAAGGCAATGGAGTGTATAGACTTTATGTGCCTGAATGCACCATGTATAGACTTGCCAAGCATGCATTGTATAGACTTATGTGATGTGCATGCGTGCAACTGATGAATGCACCTATACAGTGAACAAATGCAATGTATGCTAAACACAAAGACTGGCTCACTGTGATACTCTCACTGTGTTGCTATCATCAAAATAAAATAGCATATGCTTGTGCCTAAGTGGCACAACATTCTCCCCCTTTTTGATGATGGCAACAAAGTGACAGTGAGTCACCAACCAAATTTTCTTTCCCTTTGACATAATCAAAAAGAAAGAAACACATGATTTCCCTTAGAACAGCTCAAACTCCCCCTGAATGAATAACTCCCCCTGAATTATTTCTCCCCCTTTGAGAAGGAATATGGATGGATGAAACAGATAATCAAAAGGTAGAGAAAGTAGGAGGGAAGGAACATGAATAAGGAATAGGTCTCTACACAACAGCTGAAGCATTGGTTAAGAAGGTGAGCATGATTATAAACAACTGTTAAAGCATAAGAATCAGCAATATACAGTCTTGAAAAAAAATTCAGGTTTAATAGTGATAAAGATAGAGTAAAGCAGCTGACTACTGAAAAAGAGTTTTAGACTCCATTTATAGCAATGAATCTAAGGCACATGGTTTTAATAGAAGAGTCAGAAACAATACCCTTTGTGATTAAACATGGAAGTTCAAGAAAGGTAACTTGAATATGTATTGAGAAAAAATAATTTTCACTCATTGACTTTTGATTACAAAGGGTTACAGCAATTTATTTTTCACTTTCTAATTTTTCAGAAACTGAGCTAAGTGAATAGACCAGTGACATTTATGCTGTTGACATTAGGTGTACACCTTGATCAGAGGCAGGTACCCCCAGTTACTAGGCATAAACTACTAGATCTATTTCAGATCAAGACCTACAAGGAACAATTTTCACCTTTGACATTAAGGGCACACCTTGATCAGAGGCCAGTACCCCCAGTTACTTGGTGAAGACTTCCCCTATAGATTTGACCCTATGAACAGAGATAGTCTGAAACACTTCATGACTTATGAATTCTCCTACTTCTTTGGAGGAGATCACAGTTTCTCAGTGCAAATCAGCCATTGCTCTGTCACTGTGTTCAGCTCATTACATTAATGATCTTATTTACTGCTGCCCTGATTTCTTTTAGAGTGATTGTTTAAAAACAGTACACACTCTTATTCACCTTTTCTAGACATTTCCAGTTTAACACATTCAGGCATTAAAAAAAACCTTTTATATTTTAACCATGAGACAGAGATTAAGAGCTATAAAGGTTTTCTTTTATCTCAAATTCTGAAGTGCAGACACTTAACTCTTCAATTTTATAAAAGTTAAACCTTTAGTTCCTTTCAATTTGCAAGAGTGATTCTTATAAATGAAGAATTGCAATAACCACAGCTCAATGTATAAACCAGAAGCAATACTATTGTTTAGTGAGGGTGATAGGGAAAAGATAGCAATAGGCATTAAGGTTAAATAGCATCTGATGTCAAAGAATATGAATGAATTGAATGGGACAATGAGAAGTGGAAAGGATTCAAAGTATTGAACAGAACTCTCAGCTCCCCCTGACACCATGATGCAACAATATGCTATGCAATGCTTTCACCTAACTAAATGCAGACTATGCAACAATGATACATAAAGCAAGTATGCAATCATTTCAAGTTTATGCACCCAAGTCATGAACATTTTATCCCTTTTCAGAGAGTTTATTTCATGAAAGTCAGGTGTATATAGTCCAGAGAATTGAGAATCAACTTACAACTTAATGCCCTAAATCAACATGACTTTCTCAATTCTGAAGATAAATCGCTTACCTACTTTACCTGACTGATTTATTTTTACCCTTGGTGTTGCATCAGAATGTTGACAAGGCCTTCAATCTCTTTCAGCTTTTAGAACTTTTGGCCCTGCCTCTTGTCGTATGCCTGGAGTAGCTATTCTTGTTTCATCATTTTGTTCCCGGCTACCAGGCATACCTGCAAACACACTTAGGGAGCAGATTTTGGAACCCAAGATAGTTTGGGTCCCAAGACAGAAACAGACATGTGAGAGTGAAAACATGACAAAAGCTGTTTAGGGATCCACATTTGTGTGAAAGTGGATGGTTTGGTGGATTCTACAGCTTGAGAATTCTTTTGTTATTTTTCTTTTTCTCAGCACCAACAGGTTTAGCTTTCTTTTTCTGGTGCTGTGATGGTTTTTGTGTAGTCCTGGCATTCATTTTATTAGGAACATTGTTGTTTTTCTGCCAGTGCCTTGGCCAATGAGTGTACTGGAAGTTGTGGCCCAAATTGGTCCTAGGCTGACCATAGAACACCTGTTGACTAGGACTCCATGTCCTAAAGTGACTATCCCATCTCCTAGCTGGCTGAGATCTATAGGGCTGAGTGGGGAAATTCTGATACCTAGACCTCATGTACACAGGATTCCACCCAAACCTATTAAGTGATTGTAAGTGAGTGTGATGATGGACTTGGGCTCGAGAGAAATAGGGATGAGCAAACTGGTTCCTAGCGACACTTGGTCTCCCTGCCACCTTTGACCCTCTAGGTTTCTGCACTGACTTATATTGGGTCTTTTTCTGAGCAGTTGATGGTGGTGGAGACTTAGTAGCCTTGGACTGGGATTTTGATGTGCTAGCTGGCTGATCCCTAACCTTGGAATTGCCCTTGGAAGAAGAGCATGCAGCTCTAGGCTCTACAACTTTCTGCTTTCCCTTGTCCTTAGCACTGGACACTTTTGATCTTACATTTTTGGAAGCATATTTTTCCCTGACCATTTTTATGAGTGGTCCTTTATTCTTTTCTCCCACGAATGAAATGGTTTTTAGTTCAAAACTCTTTTTAGCCGAGGGATTAAAACAGAGACCCTCCTTTCTGAAGTTGACTTTTGACCCTAGCAAGGCATTAAGATTTTCTGTTCCTTGGGTCATGCTTTCAATGCTTTTCCTTTTGTCAGAATTTTCATTTTCCAGATTTTCAATAGTTTTCTTCAATTTAGCATTCACTGACAAGATGGCTTCATATTTTTCAGTTGAAATCTTTATTTCATTTTCAAATTTCTGAATTGACAATTTCAACTCATCAATGACATTTTTCAGCAATTCATTTTCTTTCCTACAATCAATCAAAACATGCTTTAATTCATCAAAATCAGAACATGCACTTTTCAATATGTCATTCTCTGATTGTAAACATGCAACTTTATCAGAAGGTGTTTTATCATTAACCAGAGAATTCATTTTCTTCTTCAAGTGTCTGTTTTCCTTCCTAATATCATTCACTTTATCTAACAGTTCTCCATAAGCATCTTCCCAATCAGAAATAGTATAATGTTCGAAAGGGGTTGATACCTGATCAGACTCTTCTTCTTCTTCTCCATTCCTGGCCATCAAGTAGATGTCCTTTTCTTGTTTCTCACTATCTGAGGAAGTGCTCAGCGTGCCTTCTTCCTCATCACTCCATGTACTGACCATGGCCTTTCCCTTTGGCGCTTTCTTCCATGGTCTTCCTTTCATTTTCTGTAACTATGGACAATCAGCCTTCATATGGCCAGTCTTCCTGTAATGATAACAAGCATTAGCATCAGATTTTTCAGTAGAGTTAAATTTATACCTGTTTTGCTTCCTGCTGTGGTGTCTTCTGTAGAAATTCTTCTCTTCTCTTCTAAGAAATCTTCTGAACTCTTTTGTGATCATAGCTATTTCATCCTTTTCAAGGTCCGATCCAGATGAACTCCGATCACTGGATGATCCAGTGCTACTAGACTGTTTTGAGCAACTATGCTTGGCCTTCAGAGCAATAGGCTTCTTGTATTCGAGCTCTTCAGCTTGTAGAAGATTCATCTCGTACGCCATCAAAGAGCCTATCAGCTCATTAGGTTTCATCTTTTGTAAATCTCTTGACTCCTCAATCACAGTCGCTTTGGTATGCCACATTGGAGTCAGCGATCGAAGGATCTTCCTCACAACTTCATGATCGGTATAGCTTTTTCCCAGATTTCTTAGACCATTTGTTATAATAGTCAGACGAGCATACATTTCGGTCACTGTCTCACCGGGCTTCATCCGAAATGCTTCATACTTTGACACTAGCATATTTGCCCGCGTCTCTCTCACTTGAGACGTTCCCTCATAAATGACTTCAAGGGTATCCCACATCTCCTTTGCCGTCTTGCAGGATGACACACTATCAAATTCAGTGGGATGGAGTGCACACTGAATGGCGTTGATGGCGCTCCAATTCAGAGTAGATTTCTGAATTTCTTCTTTAGTCCACACTTCCTCATTTTCATGTAGCTCATAGGGACCGTTGCTTATAATCTTCCAGATCTCGTAATCTTTGGCTCTGAGGAAGACCTGCATCCGGTTCTTCCAATATGGGTAGTTGGATCCGTCGAAGAATGGTGGCTTTGTAGTGGACTGTCCCTCTGCTATTAACCCTCTAGCATCCATGGCCGTTCCTCTTTAGGATGTTAGTCCTGCACAAAGAGTTAGGCTCTGATATCAATTATTGTGATGCTTAAGGTGATCTAGAGGGGGGTGAATAGATCAGTCACCCAATAAAATCTACTGCAGCAAATTCAAGTGCGGAATATAAGAACTTCTGCTAAACAGATAGAGCGCACAAAGCAAAGACCAACTAGAACTGCTGATGAATCGTCCTAAATAATCATCTACTGTGCAAAGAACAAAAATAAAGAAGCGATGCAAACCACAAGGCAATCTCACAGTAGACAAGAGGATTTTTAGGTGGTTCGGTCCGCAGACCTACGTCCACCCCACACTCAAACCCGAGTGTGGCTTCCCGCTGACTCACAGCTTGAACGGCTGGGCATCACAGCTTGCCTACATCAGCTGGGCCTCACAGCTTGCCGTCCGCTAAGCATCACAGCTTGCTTCCGTTGGGTAATACAGCTTAGCCATCAACCGCTGAGCTTCACAACTTGCTGTCCGAGGTATCCACCTCGCCTGCTGAGCAACACAGCTTGCTATCCAGAGAACCACGTTCTCTACAACACTGGGGATTACAGCTTGCCCGTCCAGTGGAATCCTCCACTGCAACCGCTGGGGATTACAGCTTACACGTCTAGTGGAATCCTCCACTGCAAACAGCTGACATACAGCTTGAAGACATGATTTCGAAAAACTAAAACAGAAACAAACAAAAAATAAAATGTATCCCTGCAGGGAATAAAGCTCAAACAAGTGAGCAAACTCAGATCTGGTTTTGAACCAAAGATATGAGGAACAAATCTCTCTCAACTCTTCTCTCTCAAACTTCTCTTCTCTCTCTTTTTCTTCTCTGCTCTCGGTGGCTCTCTGCTTTTCTTCTCTGTGGATCGTGCAGGCTGAAGTTCACTCTCTGCTCTTCTGCTTCGATCTTCACTGCACATCCAGATAGAAGAAATGTTCCTTTTATACCAGCAGCAATAGGAGGGCATGTGGCTTCCACATTTCCCGCCCAATCATTTTGGTCACGTGGCAGCATCCAGGCTTGCTGTTGTACACGTGTCACAATCTGGGCACCTCGTCCATCCTTGGATCACGTGCCTTCATTAAGCTTTACGAAGAGTACCTGTCAGACAGAGGATAGAGTTATCAGTTTAAGTCTAAAACCCTGTACAGACTTTGTAGGGTGTAATGCATTGTGTAGACTTTGCAATGTATAGACTTTGCAATGCGACAGCAATGTATAGACATTGCAATGCCTAGTGTTAAAACATGAGAGCACAATGCACAAACTAAGTGTGTGAACGTTGTACAGACTTAGTGTATGCGTGAAGCACAGAATGCATTAACTAAGCTTATGAGTGTATAGACTTGATAGCACATGCTGCAGTATGCATATGGTGAAGTATGTACATTGACGATAAATGCTCAGGCATGCCAAACGAATGTGTAGACTCTGCGTTCAATGTATAAACAATGTGCAGACTTAGAATGCAACAATGTGCAGACTTTGTGCAATGCATGAAGCAATGTATAGACTTTGAGAATGAAGCACACAGGCTGTACAGACTTGTGCTAATGCTGCAAGTGGACAATGTATAGACTTCAACTCGTGCAAGCAAAGCCAATGTATAGACTTGGCATTTGTGCAAGCAGAACGATGTACAGACTTTGTGTTGCGAACACAGGCTGTACAGACTTTGAATGATGCATGCACAAGACACAACGGATGTACAGACTTAGAGTTCATGCATGCTACAGTGCAATGTATAGACTTAGTGTTCTGCAGCCAGACAAATGAATGCACAGTCAATGTATAAACTTTATGTGCAATGCAAAGGCTGTATAGACTTAGCGTGCCTGAAGCAGAGCAATGTACAGACTTTGGTTGATGCCATCCAAAGAATGTATAGACTTGTAACAGTGAACGTAGGTAAAGATGACAATATATAGACTATATGGCGTGCAATGCAGCAAGGCAGCAATGCAGCAAGGCAATGGAGTGTATAGACTTTATGTGCCTGAATGCACCATGTATAGACTTGCCAAGCATGCATTGTATAGACTTATGTGATGTGCACGCGTGCAACTGATGAATGCACCTATACAGTGAACAAATGCAATGTATGCTAAACACAAAGACTGGCTCATTGTGATACTCTCACTGTGTTGCTATCATCAAATAAAATAGCATATGCTTGTGCCTAAGTGGCACAACACATATATATTAACGGGTTGATAGAATGACTATCACATTGATGCTTAGAAGACAATGAGGCAGAGTATAGGGACGACTTCATCTCCTCTTGTTCATGGTTAAGAAGAGAGGGGGATAGGAGGACAAACCCAGAATTAGCCAGAGAGACGCATTTATGTGTATGTTTCTGGCGACGAAACCTTCGACACTCGATAGGAAGAGAACCCCGGGAGAGGGGGATTAATGTAGCCCGTAGCATAGCAGGGCATACCGGCGTCGGAGAAGATGAACAACAGAAACCATTCGCACAGTGAAATGCACAAATAGAAAAGACAGGTTAATGGAGGGAGATGAAAATGGGGCCGCGCTCGAACGCATTTTATTTATCATCTTAGGCACATTAAATGGGGGGATGTACATATGTTGACATCTCATCACGGCGCCGGCACTGTTGTACGGCGTCGTCCCACTGGCCGAAAGAAGCAATCGCGGGGATGAAGGAAATGGGATGCAGAGGAAGAAGAGAGTGTTGAACCCCTTTAACCATTGATATATATATTCATTCATTCCATGGAAGAAAGACATACAAAGTTTATTCCGACGTCGGCGTTGTCGCGTGATCACCATTAAAACAAATGGGAAGCAGAAACAGACGCAATCGACAGAGGTAATGAGAGAGAGGGGAGGTTAGGCTCATATCATCGCCCCTCCCCCTCTTCTCATTTACATTACAATGGGAGAAAGAGAAATAGGTAAAGGGGAGACCGACGTAGAACACCACGGTGACCCACCTAACAGACAGAGGGAGCAAAGACTCTTCTCCTTCTCCGACGCCGGAGGATCGAGCGAAACAGAGGACGGCGATGGCGGCAGGAGTACTCTCAGAGGGAAGAACTTCCCTCCCAAGAAACCCTCACTTAGACAAGTGTGATTGGTGGAGTCTCTTTGGATCGATCTCTCTCTCTGTGCTCTTCTTGTTAATTCTCCCTCTCCTTTTTTTTTCTCTTCTAATTCTCCCCCCTTTAGTTGGTCGAACAAGCGGTGTTTTTATAACACCAAGTTGATCTGGCGCCATGGAGGGCCCGTCGGATTCAGTGGCGCCGGGGACAAGTGTCCCCAAAGCATTTTGGCGCGCCGGGTTCAGTGGCGCCGGGTTACGGGGCGCCGGTGACCTTTTGTGCGCCGGTTTAGCTTCTTCGCTCGACGCGGGCTAGCCGATGGGTCCGGGGATGGTTTCGGAACCCCCCGTTGACTCTTCCTCTCGCCACGATCCTTGGAAAACCTTGACGGGGTGTTGACGAAGCTCTCGGCACGATGAATGTCCTTAATCAGAACTTCGTGTGTGTTCGGCTCGAGCACGCGGGTTTTCCACTCACATGGTCTTTGACACCGTAATTTGTGATGCTGGGCCGGCTTCACTTGTATTTGTAGCTTTTTGGTTGCTTCTTCGGGGATGGTCCCGAATACTCTTTCGAGCTCTCGAGTCTTGCTTTAGTGGCTGTTCGTTGGAGCCAGGTATCTTTTCTTTTCTTCTTTTCTTTGGTCTCATCTTTTGTTCGGCTTCCGCCATTCTTTTTTTCTTTTCTTCTCTGTCGGCACAAGAGCACCCGATCAGAACTTATGACCTGCAGAAGCAGAAGTCAAAAAGTGTTAGGAATATTTTCAGTGTCAACAAATGCCCCCCACCCGGGGGTGTCGTGACAGAGGGACGAGGGAGCTGGGCCTGCGGGTGTAGCCCATAGCCCGTTTGAAAATATTGCATGTGTCTTTTTATTATTATTTATTATTATTATTTATTCTATTTCCATTCATCATCATTCATTCATCATTTTTTTATTTCATCATTCACTTTTATTGTCTTTTTTTTATAGCTATAGCCTCATCCACGCATGCAGGCATTCAACGACCACAAGCATAGAATAGCTATATGTAGCATAGTTCCCCTATATCAGGGATAGGATAAGGACAGTGCCCACGATTCACGGACAGAGTGCGACTCACGAAGCATAACTAAGGGAGATGTGCATACGTAAAGGGGATGCCGCGTAGAACATAAGCATAGCATAGACTACAATCTACACCCAGGACTATTCCTCCATAGTGTGAAAGTGTAATTATATGGGTAGTGAACCCTAGACATAGGGACGTGCAGACATTCTGAGTAACACTAGAGGATTACTTTATCGGCTACACATACATTCGGGGTTCTCGGCTTTTGGTAGCTTCGCACAACCCCCTTTTATTCTTAATTTCAAACTTTACCGTTCGACGCGAGTTTCCTCATGTGTCTCAATGGGGATCCTCGGCTACTAGGATTCATCCTTATTATGATATCGTGATGGATTTAAGAAGCAGAGTCGACGCCACACTATTGCAGCGTCGACGCATTAGTTTAAGAAGCAGAGGCACTCACATATCTACTTCACTGCGTCAACGCCACAGTAGAGCAGCGTCGACGCAGCAGTTCAAAAGGCAGAATTATGGTTCACTGGAATACCCCAGTGCGTCAATGCTACAGCATTATAGCATCGACGCAACAGTTCACTCTGAGATGAAATTGGCTCTGGGTTAGCTTAGTGGGTTGACACAGTAACCCAATGCGTCAACGCATCCACCTACGAACTTAAAGCTTTGTGGACAGTTCAAGGTAGCGTAAACCCCTTGGTCACCATGGGTTGACGCCATCTGAATTCTTTCATAAAATTAGTTGGGTGGACCCCAGTCATTAGTGACGTCAAAGGCCACATCAGCCAAAAAGTGTTTTGATCTCGTTTTCCCTCGCGACTCCAGAAGGCTCTAAGGAGATCAATCATTGGGCTAACCATAAAATATGGTTGGGGCCCACTAGATGTATATATTACATAGATCTAGAAGTGAGCATGGGAACCTGAAGATCGAAGAAGGTTTTTGGAGATTTCGAAGCTGCTGCAGACTAGGCTGAGCAAGAGAAGCTCACGAGAAGAACTGGGGAGTTCATCTTATTCCTGCTGGCGATCTGCTGAAGACCTGAGGAGATCTAGGAGCAGTGATCTATTGCAAGTTCATCTACATTTCAGAAGGAGAAGATCAGCTGATCGTTGAAGCTTCTTCTCCCAGACTTCTGAATTCAAGCCTGAGATCCGACGGCCTCACAGATCTGAGATTGCTCCTTCATTACTGAGTGATTTCGTTTATTGTTTGTCTTTTCAATTTGAACTCGGTTACATTGTTTCTCCCTCGTACTGGTTTGAGTAGAGGGAGGGGTTTGATCCAGCAGATTGTGCTTGGATCAAGGGCGTTTGGGCATGTTTGCCTGCAAGCTGTTTGTCAGCGGTTTAGAGGATCTTTCCTCTGGTTAAGCCAAGTGTAATGCTCAGCGTTGTTTGAGGAGGTAATTCCTCGGTGAAGCTAAGCTATAAAGCTCAGCAGGAATGCTCACTGGTTTAGTGAGGGGTGGACGTAGGTCTCCACAGGGAGACCGAACCACCATAAAAATCTGTGTTCCTCTTGTGGTTTGCTATTCTCACATAATCCACCTATCGTTAGATGTTTGATTAGGCACGATCTTCATACAGTCTGTTTATTGAACTTCTAATTAGCATTCTGCTTTCTAAAGCGAGTGTGATCTTGCATTAATTTTTTGAAGGGTCAACCTATTCACCCCTCCCCTCTAGTTTGACCTAATCCAACACGTGGTATCAGAGATTGGCTCTCTTGTCAAGGGTCTCACTACCCAGAGAGATTTAGTGGAATGGAAAACAAGGGGCTCATGCCTGAAGGGTATGCAGTGAATAGGCCACCCTTCTTTGATGGCACTAACTATGCTTACTGGAAAAATCGGATGCAGGTATTTCTGAGAGCTCAGGACCATGAGATTTGGAGAGTCGTGAGCAAGGGACCCTATCAGTTAGAAGGAGATGAAGAACTGTGGGTGAAAGAGCAGATTCGGAAGTCCAACGTCAATTGGCAAGCTATGAACATCATGGAATGCTCATTGCATCCTATGGAATTTTCACGAGTATCCTCATGTGCCAGTGCCAAGGAAATGTTGGACAGACTTCAGGTCATCTATGAAGGTACGTCAGAGGTAAGAGAGACAAAAGCCAATATGTTAATTTCTGAATATGAAGCTTTTAGAATGAAGCCAGAGGAAAATATATCTGAAATGTATGCTAGACTAACCCTATTAGTGAATGGTCTTAGAGGTCTGGGAAAGGTTTACACTGATTATGAACTGGTCAGGAAAATTCTTAGATCCCTAACTCCAATTTGGCACACCAAGGCCACTGTTGTTGAGGAATCTAGGAACCTCCCTACCACTACCCCTGATGAGCTTATCAGATCTTTGATGGCTTATGAGCTGAACCTCAAAAGGACATATGAGGATGTAAAAAAGAAAAAGCCTCTTGCATTGAAGGCAAGACCAAGTAGCAAGGAGAGTTCAGATGATAGTCAGTCATCCAGTTCAAACGATGATTCAGGTGAGATAGCTATGCTCACCAGGAAATTCAGGAAATTTTTAAGGAAGGAAGGTAAGGCTGTATGGAGTCGAAGACCACAGGTAAGAAATAGTTTAAAATTCAAATCAAAAAATTCAAAGAAATCTGACAAGGTTGTTTGTTATAAATGCAGGAAACAAGGACATATCAAATCTGAATGTCCAGAGAATATGAAGAAAGCTCAGCCAAAGTGGAAAAACAAAAAGCCCAAGGCCATGATAAGTACGTGGAGTGATGAGGAGAAAGATGAAGATGAAGAAGAAAGCACTTCTGAAGAAGAGAGTGATGTTAAGCTGTGCTTCATGGCTAAGGATGATGAGCAGGATGAGGTAACTTATTCCTTACTTTTCTTGCAGTGATTGTGAAGAAGCATTTAATGAATTGTTAGATAAGTATGATTATGTTAAGAAAGAAAATAAATCACTCAAGAAAAAGAAAAATCTGACTAGTCAAGAAAATTCATTGAATGAGAAAATCAGGTGCCTAGAAGCTGAAATTACTAGTTTAAGAAAATCTCTTGATGAAAGTGACCAATGTAGAGATCAATTAATAGAGATGAAGAGAGAAAACGAATTTCTTCTGAAAGTGCATGATGAACTGAAAGTCAGAATGCAAAAATTGGAGAGTGAAGTAAAAGTTGCTGAAGAAAAGTATGAAGCCATTCAAGGAGTAAATCAGAAACTCCAAGAAAATTTGAAGAAACTGGAATATGAGAATTCGAGTAAACAAGCCTCTCTTGAGAAATTAACACAAGGTAAAAACAATCTTGAAGCTGTCATGGGAATAAGAAGCAATTTTGGAAAAGAAGGACTTGGTTATAATCTAACCAAGAAGAAGGATCTAGGAACTAGATTTATAACATTTGTTTCTGAACAAGGTACATCTGAGCAAAGCCAAACGGCTGAAAAAAAGTCTTGTGAGAAAAATCAAGAAACATTAAAACAGTCTGATGAAATCCAAAAAGAAAAGGGAAAAGAGAAAGTGAAGGTCATCTTGAAAGCCAATAACCACAAGAATGTGCCTAATTTCAGAAGTAAACACTCAGGTCAGCCTATAGACCCTAGTTCATCAACCCAGCATCAAGGATATAGAAATTTAGGGAGTCATAGGTCTGGTACAAGACAGTTGCGTCAACGCACTGAGTACCCTGCGTCCACTCAACCCATGTCCCAGGGGTTCTACAGAAATAATGCTAGAACAAACCAATGGCCGTGTCGACGCAGTATCCATACTGCGTCAACGCATACACCCTTCCGGGATGGGTATTCTTTCAGAAACATGAGAATGAGTCGACGCAGCCACTACAGTGCGTCGACGCACCCTATGTACAAGAACCCATATGACAGAAGGGTTGGGTGGATGAGTCAACGCAATCATGTGATAGGGTCTACGCAGCGAACCTTCATCCCTTCAAGAACTCAATATTCCTCTAGAACTTCTCATCCTAGGTTCCTCAGTGCTTCTTGGAGTCATAATAATCATTGGAATGGGAACAAGAATAAAACTTCATACTTCTCTAACAGCAGAAATGGTTGAAAAAGGTCATTCCAAAGGGTACCTCAACCCAATCAGAAAAATTTCAAATCTATGACCCCCACATCTCAAAAACCCTCAAAACAACAGATTTGGATTCCCAAAAGTATGCTGTCTTACTTGACACAATCATATGGTCTGATGGGACCAAAGTGTATTTGGGTTCCAAAATCTCTTGTTTGATGTGATTTGCAGGAGTGCCTTGCAACTGTACACAATAGGTGGTATCTTGACAGCGGCTGCTCAATGCACATGACGGGCGATAAGGCAAAATTATATTTCCTAGTTGAGAAAGAAGGAGGACATGTCACGTTTGGGGGGAACAATAAAAGTAAAATAATTGGAAAAGGTAAAGTTGGCAAAAATCTCCTGAACTCTATTGATGATGTGTTACTTGTTGAAGGATTAGAATACAATCTTCTTAGTATAAGCCAACTGTGTGATAGGGGGCACAAAGTTGTGTTTGATTCTCATGCATGCACTATTCTTGAAATGCAGTCTGAAAGTGTCAAATTCACTAGAAAAAGAATAAATAACATGTACATGATAGACTTGGATGATCCTGCTCATAACAATCTTTGTCTAGCTGTGAATAAAAGTGAGCTGGCTTGGCTATGGCATCATAGACTAGGACATGCTAGCTATAGTGTCATGCATAAGTTAGCCAAATTCAGCATGGTGAATGGTCTGCCTGATGTATCATTTAAGCAAAATGACAAAATTTGTAATGCATGCACTCAAGGCAAGCATACTAGGAAGTCATTTAAATCCAGAATTGAAAATCAATCTTCTAGACCTCTTGAACTTGTTTACATGGATCTGTTTGGACCCACTAGAACAGCAAGTTTGAGTGGCAATAAATATGGATTTGTTTTGGTAGATGACTTTTCTAGGTTTACTTGGATATTCTTTTTAACTCATAAGAATGATGCATTTAAAGAATTTTAGGCATTCTTCAGGAAAGTTCAGCAGGATGGTAAGTATATTATTTCATCTATCATGTCAGATCATGGAGGAGAATTTGAAATTTCAGAATTTGATGGTTTTTGTAGGGCAATGGGAATATCTCACAAGTTCTCATCTCCAAGAACTCCTGAACAGAATGGAGTGGTGGAAAGAAGAAACAGAACCCTTGTCGAGATGGCTAGAACAATGTTGATCGAAGGACAACTCCCAAGGAAGTTCTGGGCAGAGGCGGTAAACACAGCTTGCTACATTGTAAACCGGGCAATGGTAAGACCTCTGTCCAAAAAGACTCCATATAAATTGTTGAAAGGTAAGAAGCCCTCTGTTATACATTTCAGAGTTTTTGGATCTAAATGATTTGTTCAAAATAATCACAAACGGGACTTAGATAAATTTGAACCTAAGAGTGAACCAGCCATATTTCTAGGATATTCAAATCACTCTAGGGCCTATAGAGTCCTAAATGTCAAAACTCAATCTGTTGAAGAATCTCCGCATATTGTCTTCGATGAAATGAATGTCAGGTCTAAAAATGAACAATCTTGCAGGGACAAAGATGATGGGGAGTTTCTTGAAGAAAAGGAAGAACAATATACTCAAGAGGAAGAGCCAAGGTCAAATGAGAATCTAGCAGAATGAAGCACTAGAGGTAATGCCGATGCTAATGAAGGTAACTCTCTGACCAATGTTAGAATGTTAAGAGACCACCCTCTATCAAGCATTATTGGTAATCTGCATGACCATACCAGAACTAGATCTCATTTTAGAACAATTGAAGAAATGGATAATTTGGCTCTTATATCTCAAATTGAACCTAAAAATGTAACTGAAGCCCTGAAAGATGAATGCTGGATAAATGCAATGCATGAGGAATTAAATCAATTCAAAAGAAATAAAGTGTGGCACCTTGTGCCAAGACCCAATGAACTTTCAATAATTGGAACTAAGTGGGTCTTTAGAAATAAACAAAATGAAAATGGAATTGTGATAAGAAATAAAGCAAGACTGGTAGCACAAGGATATAACCAAGAATTTGGCATTGATTTTGAAGAATCCTTTGCACCAGTAGCTAGATTAGAAGCTATTAGATTATTACTTGCATATGCATGTTGTCATGGAATAAAACTCCATCAAGTGGATGTAAAAAGTGCATTTCTTAATGGTTTAATAAAAGAAGATGTGTATGTTGAACAACCCCCCGATTTTGAATCTATAGACTGCCCTGACCATGTTTACAGATTAGACAAAGCTCTCTATGGGCTCAAACAGGCACCTCGAGCATGGTATGATAGACTCAACTCATACCTCACTGAGAAAGGATATTCAAGAGGTAAAGTGGACCAAACCCTATTCACCAAGGTAAGAAATAATGACATTATTCTGGTTCAAATCTACGTTGATGATATAGTCTTTGGATCTACTAAACCAAGCATGTGTGAGTAATTTGCAAATTTGATGACCACAGAATTTGAGATGAGTCTCATGGGTGAGCTTCAATTTTTTCTAGGTCTACAAATCACCCAAAGCAAGGATGGATGCTTCATCAACCAGGCAAAGTACGTCTCTGAACTATTGAAGAAATATCAAATGGAGAATTTTAAGGCAATCAGCACTCCCATAAGCACCAATACAAGTTTGGATGCAGATCTGAAAGGTAAATCAGTAGATGCAAAGACTTATCGAGGTATGATCGGATCACTCCTCTATCTTACTGCATCTAGGCCAGACATCTAATTTTGTGTATGTATGTGTGCTCATTTTCAGTCTGATCCTAAAGAATCCCACTTGATTTCTGTCAAGCGTATCTTTCGATACCTTGCTGGAACTTGAGATTTAGGGATTTGGTATCCTGCATCTTGCACTTTTGATCTCGTATCATACTCAGATGCAGACTATGCTAGATGCAAACTTGATAGGAAAAGCACAAGTGGCTATTGCCAATTTTTGGGAGGGTGTTTGGTTTCTTGGGCATCCAAGAAACAACACTCAGTGGCACTATCCACTGCAGAGGCAGAATATGTCGCTACAGGGAGTTGTGGCACTCAAGTGTTGTGGATCAAACACCAACTCCAAGATTATCAAACTGATCTTGGATGTGTCCCAATATTGTTTGATAACACAAGTGCCATTAACCTGGCAAAGAACCCCATCCAGCACTCTAGGACCAAACATATAGAAATTAGGCATCACTTCTTGCGAGATGAAGTTAATAAAGGAAGCTTTAAATTTATTTTTGTAGACTCAGAACATCAACTAGCTGACATTTTTACCAAGCCTCTGAATAATGAAAGATTTTCTTGTCTTAGGAGAGAGCTTGGATTGTGCAATCCTCATCTTGATGCCTAAATTGATTACTTGTATTCTTCTTTGAAACCTGTTTGGTTAACTGTGCCTAGGAATAAATTGATTACTTGCCTTGCTTGAGTTGAAAATGCCTGCTTTCTAAATAAGTCACAGATTTAGGGGGAGTTTAGTTTTGAGCATTTTCTTTAAGGAGCACATGATAAATAAAAAGCCATCATGTCAACAATTGCATCTTCATTCATATTTTCAATCATGCATGAATGGAGGGAGAGTTTGCATTAGTTCTTACTTGCTAAGGAGTGCAATTCTGTCCCTTTAGATTAAGTGATCTGGGAATCTGAAGAGTGGTTAATAAGGCTGAGTTAACGCTGTTGCAAGACTGAGTCAACGCACTGACAGAAACTTTCTGGAAACAAGCTGGAAGTTGAACTGACTGGTTGAGTGAGTTAACGCAGTCACTTGGTTGAGTTAACGCACTGACATAAACCTGATGCAAACCAGTTCTGGAATTAATTGGATTACTTCAGAAGGGTTAACGCAGCACTAGAGTTGGGTTCTCACATATCTCATTATGTTGAAATCTTCTAGTACCTCAGTTTGTCTGAAACTTGGAGTTGTCTTCTCAACCTCTCATCAACCATGTTACTTCTATACTCAGTTCTTCAGCTTGTAGTGAAGTACCTCTCAATCTTCTGTATGAGGAAAGTTTTTTGAGCTCCAAAATGTGAATTGATGTCATAGATTCAGTAGGAGCTAAAGTGATAATTCCTTTATAAGAGGTGGCGATCTTTATTGACTGGCTCTATGCAGTATTAATGGTTGGAGATCTATAAATCTTTTGTTCTTTGAATGTTAAAATTCTTGAACATAAAGGTGCTTTGCATATGGAATAGTCATGGAACTACTTAATAAAACTGGGAACTCATCCATTCTTGAACTATGATGATCAAAAGTAAAGAGACCACTTTGTGCAAATGAATTTAATATCTGTATTGACTTTAAACTCAGAATAGGCTTAATAAGAGCTGAAGAAACAAACCCTATGCAATGTATATATATATATCTACATGGAATAAATTGCAGAGCAATGGCAAGCTTTCGCTGAGAAACTGTCTCTATGCACCAAAGAAGTGCTAAGGAGCATGTCATGAAGTGAGCTGTTATCTCTGTTTCAAAAGAAAAATAATTCATTGCAGAGCAATGGTAACTTTCCACTGAGAAACTACCTTCATGCACCAATGAAGTGCTAAAAGGCATGTCATGATGTGAGTTGCCAACTCTGTTTCATTGGAACAGAATAGTTAGCTATGTTGAGTAACCGGGAACTCTGGTGTCTGATAAACATGTGTACCCGTGTCAAAAGGCTGGCTACACTTGACTGCAAATGAGAATTTAAATATAAATATAAATATAAATATAAATAAATATATATATATATATATCTCTGTGTGTGTGTGTGTGTGGTTGACCTGAAGCTCATATAAAAAACCTATAGAGTTCATCTTCAATACTGGTTAAATTCACTTCTCTAAGGGTCTCTTGAAATTGAACAATCTAAGGGAAAGATATGAGAAAGTTCCAAGTGTGCAAATTGTTCTATCCTTATTCCGTAATCATGCTCCTCTTGTTCAAGGATGTGTCTCAAATTCTTAAGATTATTTTTCTCCACATCATTAAATGAATTAGGGGCTCTCATCATTTCTCATCATATCTCTCAGAAGGGAACTTGAATTTTATCTATTAAAAATCCCTGAATGTAATTTCATCCTTTCATAATTTCAGTGTCTTTAGAATGCCTAAATACTGTGGGTCTTCACTATTTCTAGTGTCAACTCAGTATTTCCCTCTTATTCCTCTTGGTGGCGTCGACTCAGTGTCTCACTGCGTCAACGCAGTCATGCACTAACTCCAAATTCTTCCCAGTCTGGTTCAGCACAGTGAACCGGTTCGCCCTTTTTGATTTAAAAATGAGTCGTCACGTTCTTTAAAACCCCGCAGCGTAAACGCTGCCATCTCCTCAGCTCCTTCCAAAACCTAGTGGGCTTCTACCTCTCCGAATCTTCTCTCCGGTTCCCGTTTGATTCTCGCTGCCATGGCGCCTCCGGAACAAGTGAAGAAGGGGAAGAACAAGAAGGGTTTAACGAGAAGAGCTCCCATCTTTGCTAAGGGCAAGATTGAGCCTCGAACCAAATTTCAACGTGCTCCAGAGGAGATACCTTCCCAGTTAGCTCCACGGACATGTAAAGGGAAAGAAAAGAGCTCTCCGGCAAAGACAAGGGCAGCAAAGCAGAAGGAGACTCATGATGTTCCCGTGGCAGATCCTCTAGAGGAGATACCGTCTCCTTCAGCTCCAAGGAAATGGAAAGGAAAAGAGATAGACCTATCTCTTCAGAAACGCCATCTCCATCCAATCCCGCCAACCAAAAAGAGAAAGCTCTCTCCCGTAAGGGCAGAGGAGCAGTCCACATCTTCAGCTGCTGCGAAGGGGAAGCAAGGTGCGGACAACTCACATGCAAGGTCTTCTGATCCCTCTCTCACCATCAATGTGGAAGAACCTCTGAAAGTCCTTATTCCACGGTATATTGTTGCTACCGACGTTGAGATGCTTGAGGTTTTTCCGTAACTATTCCCTACTTTAGATTATCAGGGTTGGTGGTCTTTCGTTACAAATCATAAGCTTTATTGCATCTGCATCAAAGCTGCATCAAATGTGATGATTGAGTGAAGTTTTTGTTTCTTTTACATATTTTGTGAAATGTTCAAAAGAAGTCGTAACATGTGAGAATCTCCAATTTTTGTTAGAAAAGCCTCTCCGTTTTTCTGTTTGATGTAAAACCTTGAGCTTAACTGAATGACAAAAACGGGTGTGTTAGCCTCTGAAGTGAATTCTTTGTTAGATCTGAACTTCCTTGTTTGATCTGAATAATACATCTTTATTTAGATGCAATGACATTCACCTCATAGTTGTCATCATCAAAAAGGGGGAGATTGTTGTGTCCCTGGTTTTGATGATGACAACCATGAGTTATGTATGTTGAATTCAACTTAAAATGTTGAACTAAATCTTGATTCTGTAACGCATGCATTTGGTTCATCTTTGATGCAAGAAAGGAACAGGGTCGACGCTGGGAGTTCAAGGCGTCCACGCATCAGTTGAAGAGGCAAAATCATAAGTCACTGATATAATCTCAGTGCGTCAACGCCACACTATTGCAGCGTCGACGCATAAGTTTAAGAAGCAGAGGCACTCACAGATCTACTTCACTGCGTCAACGCCACAGTAGAGCAGCGTCGACGCAGCAGTTCAAAAGGCAAAATTATGGTTCACTGGAATACCCTAGTGCATCAACGCTACAGCATGATAGCGTCGACGCAGCAGTTCACTCTGAGATGAAATTGGCTCTGGGTTAGCTTAGTGGGTTGACGCAGTAACCCAATGCGTCAACGCATCCACCTACGAACTTAAAGCTTTGTGGACAGTTCAAGGTAGCATAAACCCCTTGGTCACCATGGGTTGACGCCATCTGAATTCTTTCATAAAATTAGTTGGGTGGACCCCAGTCATTAGTGACGTCAAAGGCCACATCAGCCAAAAAGTGTTTCGATCTCGTTTTCCCTCGCGATTCCAGAAGGCTCTGAGGAGATCAATCATTGGGCTAACCAGAAAATCTGGTTGGGGCTCACTAGATGTATATATTACATGGATCTGGAAGTGAGCGCGGGAACCTGAAGATCGAAGAAGGTTTTTGGAGATTTCGAAGCTGTTGTAGACTAGGCTGAGCAAGAGAAGCTCACGAGAAGAACTGGGGAGTTCATCTTATTCCTGCTGGCAATCTGCTGAAGACCTGAAGAGATCTAGGAGCAGTGATCTATTGCAAGTTCATATACATTTCAGAAGGAGAAGATCAGCTGATCGTTGAAGCTTCTTCTCCCAGACTTCTGAATTCAAGCCTGAGATCCGGCGGCCTCACAGATCTGAGATTACTCCTTCATTACTGAGTGATTTCGTTTATTGTTTGTCTTTTCAATTTGAACTCTGTTACATTGTTTCTCCCTCGTACTGGTTTGAGTAGAGGGAGGGGTTTGATCCAGCAGATTGTGCTTGGATCAAGGGCGTTTGGGCATGTTTGCCTGCAAGCTGTTCGTCAGCGGTTTAGAGGATCTTTCCTCTGGTTAAGTCAAGCTGTAATGCTCAGCGTTGTTTGAGGAGGTAGTTCCTCGGTGAAGCTAAGCTGTAAAGCTCAGCAGGAATCCTCACTGGTTTAGTGAGGGGTGGACGTAGGTCTCCACAGGGAGACCGAGCCACCATAAAAATCTGTGTTCCTCTTGTGGTTTGCTATTCTCACATAATCCACCTATCGTTAGATGTTTGATTAGGCACGATCTTCATACAGTCTGTTTACTGAACTTCTAATTAGCATTCTGCTTTCTAAAGCGAGTGTGATCTTGCATTAATTTTTCGAAGGGTCAACCTATTCACCCCTCCCCTCTAGTTTGACCTTCCACCTAATCCAACATGACTTCACCGTTTGGCGCGAGTTTCCTCATGTGTCTTAATGGGGATTCCCCCGGCTACTAGGATTCATCCTTATTTTTAATTGTGGAGTTTGCTGCACCGTTTTCACGCGAGTTTCCTCATGTGTCTCAATGGGGATTCCCGACTACCTGGATTCACATCCCACTCATCATTATCATCATTTTTTTCTCTTTTTTTTATGGAGGGGGGGGGGGTAGGTAGCTTTTTCCTCACGGTCACCCTTTATGTGGGTGTAGATATTTAAGCATTCATGAAGTGTTAAGGAGAATTTATGACGTCCCTATGGCTAAGGACCATTGCTCATATTATGTGCGAAGTGTAAGAGTTTTGTCTAGAGTGTATTCTGTGAGTAATGCCAGCGACATGGCTACGACTCTTCCCCTAATCGTATGCACTCGCCGAGAATTGACTTTTCGTCCCTTAGAGTGTGTCGTGACGCACACATAGCCTGAATCAGGACATCGTTATTTAGCAAGGGAGTACGCGGCCTTAGAAGTTTGAGGAAGCGTGTTAGTACTATATTTCAGGCAGATATGCATGTGAGACATACAAGCACACGAATCACATCATGATTATTATTGTTTTTATTTTTCTTCCTCTTTTTTTCCTTTTGCTTTTTCTTCTTCTTTTTTTTCCTTCTTTTTTTTCTCTTTCTTTTTTTTCTCTTTTTTTCTCTTTTTTCTCTTTCTTTCTTTTCTTTTTCTTTTCTCTTTTTCTTCTTCTTCTTTTTTCTTTCTTTTGCTCTCTTTTTTTTGTTTTCTCTTTTCTAAAGGGCTTATTGGGCATGCCCGCAGGTTGGTGATTCTGGCGTCGGGAGCTTGATGCCATGGCAGTAGAGAGAAGGTGTCATAGTGGTAAATTCCTGGAGGGATCAAGGGTTGGTGTGAAACCAAAGGGGGTCTTTTCGTTCATTAGTTCGGATAATAGTTCCGAACCAAGGGTAGGAGGTTTGTCGACTTAGACCAAAGGTCATGACGTCGAATGACTTGGCTTAGACGTAAGGTCATGCCGCCAAGGGAGAATATTTAACGGTTTAGAGATAGAGTCATGACGCCGTACAAGGATATTTAACGGCTTAGACACGAAGTCATGACGCCGTAAAACTTGGCTTACACGGAAGGCCATGATGCCAAGGCAGAATGTTTACTGGCTTAGGTGGAAAGCCATGATGCCAGACAACTTGACTTAGGCAGAAGGCCATGATGCCAAAAGAGAATATTTACCGGCTTAGGCGGAAAGTCATGACACCGGATAAGGATATTTAACGGCTTAGACATAAAGTCATGACGCCGTGCAACTTGGCTTAGGCGGAAGGCCATGACGCCAAGGCAGAATGTTTACCGGCTTAGGCGGAAAGTCATGACGTCGGACGAGAATATTTAACGGCTTAGACATAGAGTCATGACGCAGTACAACTTGGCTTAGGCGGAAGGTCATGACGCCAAGGTAGAATGTTTAACGGCTTAGACATAGAGTCATGACGCCGTACAACTGGGCTTAGGCGGAAGGCCATGACGCTAAGGCAGAATGTTTAACGGCTTAGATATAGAGTCATGACACCGTACAACTTGGCTTAGGCAGAAGGCCATGACGCCAAGGAAGAATATTTACCGACTTAGGCGTAGAGCCATGACGCCGGACAATGATATTTAACGACTTAGACATAGAGTCATGACGCCGTACAACTTGGCTTAGGCGGAAGGCCATGACGCCAAGACAGAATATTTACCGGCTTTGGCAGAAAGCCATGACCCCGGACAAGGATATTTAACGACTTAGACATAAAGTCATGACATCGTACAACTTGGCTTAGGCGGAAGGCCATGACGCCAAGATATAATATTTATCGGCTTAGGCAGAAAGTCATGACGCCGGACAAGGATGGCTTTTATTGGTTAACGTGCCAGCCTAGACGAAAGGTCATGATGCTGACGAATGGTCTATACATCGGCTTAGACGGCGGGTCATGATGCCGATGATAGACGAGGTCTTTTTATTTTCCAACTGGATGGAAGGGCAGAGCCACAGGTAATAAGGGTCTTTTTGTTGACTAACTGGACGAAAGGTCCAAGCCAGAGGTAGAATATGAACGTTAACCTGACGGGATGTCGGAGTCAACAAACCTTGCCTAGGCGGTATGTCTAGGAAAGGGTAGATATAAAGCATTATTGTCGTCTCGACGTCATGTCGAACACGACCAACCTGGAAGAGACGAAGGGTCTGGGCCAGGGCAGAATATGGTCGTTGACTTGACAGACTTGCCAAAGTCAACCAACTTGGAAAAGGAGTGAGGCCTGAACCAAAAGTAGAATATAACATAGGTGTCGGCTTGACGTCCTGTCCAAGTCGACGAACTTGGCAAAGGCGTGAGGCCTAAGCCAAGGGTATAATATAGGATAGGTGTTGACTCAACGTCATGTCGAAGTCAACGAACTTGGCAAAGGCGGGAGGCCTAGGCCAAGGGAAGCATACATGATAGGTGTTGACTTGACGCCATGTCTAAGCCAACAAACTTGGCAGAGACGGGAGGCCTAGGCCAAGGGTATAATATGGGATAAGTGTTGACTCGACGTCAAGTCGAAGCCAACGAACTTGGCAAAGGCGTGAGGCCTTGGCCAAGGGCATATTACATGATAGGTGTTGACTCGACACCATGTCGAAGCCAACGAACTTGGAAAAGGCGTGAGGCCTAAGACAAGGGTATAATGTAGGATAGGTGTCTACTCGACGTCATGTCGAAGTCAATGAACTTGGCAAAGGCGTGAGGACTAGGCCAAGGGCAGCATGTAGAATAAGTGTCGACTCAACGGAATGTCGAAGCCAACGGGCCCTGCCTCGATAGAAG
Organism: Amorphophallus konjac; assembly: GCA_022559845.1. Taxonomy (NCBI): domain Eukaryota; kingdom Viridiplantae; phylum Streptophyta; class Magnoliopsida; order Alismatales; family Araceae; genus Amorphophallus; species Amorphophallus konjac. The sequence continues at coordinate 63,239,952 of CM040123.1, read as the reverse complement.
GTTCATGGTGAGGGTAGACCAGAACGCAGACATATGAGAGGCCCAGACCCAGGGCTAAATATCAATGTCAACCCTGACGATGTGTCGGAGTCAACCAACCTCGCTCAGACGGAAGATCTGTAACAAGGGTAGAATGTGTAGATGAAGATGTCAGCCCGACGTCATGTCGAAGCTGACCAACTTGGCGAAGATGTGAGGTCTAAGCCAGAACAGAATATGAACGTTGACCCGTGGAGATGTCAGGATCAACGAACCTTGCTCAGATAGAAGGTCTGAGACAAAGTGAAGGAATCTTTTGTTGGTTTATTTGTTTAGATTGGTTGGGTTTATTAGACTTGTTATGTTTCTTGAGTTTGTTGGATTTTATTGGCTTTGTTGAGCTTATTGAGTTTATTGAGTCTATTGGTTGAGTTCATTGGGTTTATTGGGTTTGTTGAGTTTTGTTGATTCGATTAATTTCATTGGTTTAAGTGGGTTTATTAGGATTATCGAGTGCTTTGGGTTTATTGATTTATTGAGTCTATTGGGTTTATTGGGGTTTATTTGGTTCGTTAGGCTTATTGATTTATTGAGTTGATTGATTTTGCTTAGCTTATTGGATTTATTGAATTGTGTTGGGTCTATTTGGTTTATTAAGATTTTTATATTGAGCTCATTGGATTGATTGATTTAATGGATTTTATTGATTTTGTTGGACTTATTGAGTTTGTTGGGTTTATTAAATTTATTTTAAATCATCATTTTCTTTTCTTTTTTCTTCTTTTTTCTTTTTTTTATTCCTTTTCATCATTCATCATTTTTTATTCATTTCTTTCTTCTTTTCATTTCCCTTTTTTGTTATCATTATTTTTGTTTATTTTTGTTGGGCTCCCTGACGCAGCCTCGTTCGCGATGCGGGATATTTTATTTGGGGGGACTATTGATGAATTTGATTGCTTATTATGCCGGTGGGGCCAAGGATCGATGTCCAAGAGTCTCGCAGGCTTGGCTAGGGCAGAGCGCCTCGGGCCAAGGAAAAGGATTTTATGAGTCCTGCCCAGTGGAACAAAGGGTAATTTTGGGGCCCGGGGAGGGTGGAGCGCCTCAGGCCAAGGAAAAAACCTTGTGAACCCATCCCAATGGGACATAGTTTATTTTCGAGCTCGGCTAGTGCGGAGCGCCTCCGGCCAAGGGAGGGGCTTATTTGTTGGCTTGATGAGGAGAAAGGATCCGAGAGTGCGGACAACTCGGCGGGACTTGTTCTTTTCATTCCCCAACAGGGTTTGGACCCGTATTTGAAACGGTAGGCCTGGTGGTCAATGAAGGTTCTTTAGCATCGGTGGGACCGTTGATTTCATGGTCCTCCCGGGGACATTGAGTGACAGATATGCATTAGATCAACAGCTATCTTCTTTTGTCATTGATTTCTTCAGGAGGCGCTTCGAACAACTTCATCTCGTGCCTCCGGTGCTTACGCCAAATGCCATCCTCTTGACGCTTGTTCTTAGAAGCTGCAATTGCCGGGTCTTCCTACCTCCACAGATGATGTAGTCATTTTATTATCCCCTTGGGCATTCGCCATTCAATTTTTTTTGACAGTCCAAGGTGGGTGCACAGGAGAGCGCTCACACCCTCAGAGATGGGATGAGTGGTTCACTCCACCATACCAACCCCGCAATGGTAGTTTTTTTTACTTGGCATGGACCAAGACATGTGGGGAGTGACATCTCCCTCGACAGATGTAGCCATCAAGGCCTCCTTTATTTTATTTTGATTTGATTTTTTTTAATTTTATTTTCTGGAAGACCCGACCTTCTGAGAGACGACATCTCAGATTTAATAGGCAGACCCGTATGTCTATATGTGCAAATTTCCTTTGCCCTCCTTTTTCTTGCTCATTTTTTTCCTCTTTTTTTTGGTGTCTGCCCCCAAAACAGGACCTTTCCTTTCTTTTTTTTCCTTTCTTTTTTTTTTTGCTTCATTTGACATTCTTCTTTTTGTTGGCAAGCATCCGCATTCAAGCTATGCGGGCTCGCTAGACATCGGCTTCAGCCAGATTTGTGAGGAGCAGTTGAGGCAGTAACGCCGCGCGGGGCTGCTCTTTTGAGGACAGCCATTTGATGAGGGCACGGTGGGTCCACCTTATAATCGCCCATCTGTAGTTCACCTTTTTGATCTGGCCTTCAATAATGTCCTTGAACACATATCAATTCTCAATGGGATGCCCCAGTATTGGGTGATAAGGGAAGAAGCGTGGATCGTCTTTTCTTTCGACATCGCCTGGCTTCTTCGGCTCTTGAAGCACTACTTTGCCGCATTCACGGGTCCATTGAAAAAGTGCACTAGTCTTGTCCTTTGGAAAGGAGTATGATTTCGTCGTTTTGCCTCTTAATGAGGGCCCTTGTTTTGTCGACTCGGCAGAAGATGCCTCTTTCATTTTCTTCTTCTGTTTCTCGAAGGCTTTAAAATTTAAGGCGCAAATTTCTTCTTGTGCCTGGTGTTTGCCAGTTGGCTCATTCTTTTGGTTTGGGGCTATCGAAGCTGGGCAGAGCCTTGCAAGAACTACTTCGGCATTGACTGCAATGTCACCCAGTTGTTCAAAGGTCGTGATTTCAATGTCAATGATTGTCACGCCCTGAGCTTTTATGACAGTGGAAGACTCGCTCGAGGAACGTGAACAGTCAGCATGGTAAGCCTCTTACAAGCAAGAATGATCAGAGCGCAAGACAATCACATACATAAATGTAATTGCACAATATTTTAATCAAACTTCAACTTATTTCATTGATAATCAATATTCAAATACAATAACTTTCAACTTCTTCCAATCTATCAGACTCAAGAAATAGGAAAAGTACATAGACTCAATCTAAACAATATATACTTTCCTAAGTCTTCACTCTCATCTTGACAACACTTTCATTCGCTCTCGGACCCGCTACTTGTATAACCCGAATCCGAATTCGAATCACTTTCATTTCCTGAAAAGAATGGAAATAGGTAATGAGCACACTTGCCCAGTAGGTATCTTCGCATCAACATGAAGGCATCATTAAAGTAATTAACTTTTTAGTTCTAAAGACATAAGGTGAAATCATGCGAATGCGATCAATCATGCGAATACCCAAAGTAACAAAGATGATCGTTTAAGATAGAATGAGATCAAGTATGAACTAGCAAGAATGCAACAAGAACATGTTATGGCCTTTCAAGAACAAGAATGTAACGAGAATGTACTAGCAAGCCACATAATCATCACTCCAGTATCTTTTACTTATGAGCAAGTACTTCGTGAATTTCTGTGGAATATCAAGTCATGTACAAGAAGGTCATGTCGTGCCGTGGATCTTCACTTATTTATAGAGAAAGTACTTCCAGCGTAATGCAACGTCAGTAGTATCATACCCCATGGTTTATAAAATAGTATGTTTCCGACAATCAGCCGAGGGGACTAGCATAGAGCCCTTGAACACAATCAGTGCTCGATCACATCTTCAAGTATAAATCAAGCTACTTCCACGCATGTAATAATAAAGTATGGCCAAGAATGTACAATTTGTTGGCCCAGAGAGATTGCGGACAAGAAGGGGGGTTGAATTGTCCCCTTGCTGAGATGGTGGATTTTAAAAACTTTCTTAACTGAACACTAGAGAGGGGGATTTCTGCAGCCCATTCAAAGAGCAGCCCAACTAGGCCCGACAGGGCCCAATGAGGCCAAGCTCACCCAAGTGATAGCCCACAGGGCCCACTTAGGGAAGAAAGCCCAATAAATAGCACTCGAGGGAACAACCCTCCTAGGCGGCCTCAAGGCTCGGAGGGCCCGAGCATCGGTCAGGTCACAAGAAGGGCCCGCGCCTGAGCCATCTCTCCGCCCGGGAGAAGGAGGCGTAGGCTAGCCTATTCGACCCACCTTTTACCGAGCTGAGCCTATCGCCCGGATAGAGCTGGCCCCTCTGAGCTCGGAATGACCAACGAATGCTTATCTTTGCAGCCGTTAAGAGTCCGCAGCAGGCAGGAATTCAAGAAGGCAAGGGACTTCTTCTTCCCCACGATGATAACGCTCCCACGATAAGGCCATAAAAGCCCACGATGAGGACGTAACCCCCACCTGAAACCCCTCGACTGGCAGGACTCCAAAAGACGGCGTACTATTTAAACCAGGGATACCCTCCGGCTAAAGGTAAGCCAGCAAAGGCAATCATACGCCCAAAACTCCTGAGCAAGAACTGCTTCACCCTTCTGGTGGAGAGGGATCTCGCGCACAAGCTCTCTCCTCCCTACTATTGCTCCCACCATAGCTCCACTGACTTAAGCATCGGAGGGTTTTCCCCAAGGATTCCCCCTGGGCCCTCTAATCCGTTTCCCTATCTTGCAGTTCACGATCTGGTGATCCTCAACCCGCTCAGGACCAGCGCGAGATCATGCCTCTTCATCTGGCGCCGTCTGTGGGAAACGCACGAAAAGCCAGTATGGTGCGAAGGAGCTCAGGGAGGAGGTCCACCGGCGACAGGGGTAAGGCTGTGGTAGCGGTGGGGGATGGCCCTTCTAGGGCCTCACAGAATCCTCCCTCCAACGCCAGCGTCCCCGTCGACGGACCGCCACCCCCTCCTACGGCGGTAGGGCCACCCCCCGACGGTGGCGCCGAAGCCTTCCAAGCCCTCAACGCGAAACTGGATGCCCTTGTGGAACTCATGAGGGCCCACACGGCTAGAGATGGAAGGTCCCGCGCTCCGTCAGGGAGCCCTCCCCGCGGAAACACGTCCCAGCGCACCGCCGGAGGTCGCTTCACCCTCCGCGGCCAGCAGCTCATCCGCAACAGGATTGGAGGACCCTCGCAGGCTCCACCTCCGGAGCAAGAGGCTTCCTCCACGCCAAGAAGGGGAAAACTGGGGGCACGGCGTCCGAACCCGGAAGCTGACGTCCCCGGAGATCGCCAAGACGCTCCCCCCAGCCCCACGGCTCGACAGCAACCAGAACTATCCCTCCGGCTGTGAGATTTAGAGAGACGCTTCGCAGAACAGGAGCGCGCCCTCCGCGCCCTGCAGAAGACCTCTTTCCCGGAGGATGAGGAGAAATCCCCGTTCTCCGAGTACATCTTGAAGGCAGAGGTATCTCCCAGAACCTCCATTCCGACCTTCAAGCCCTACAATGGCCAGGGAGACCCGGCTGATCATTACGACAGCTTCGACGCTCTGATGACTCTGCACGGAGTGTCCGACGCCATCAAGTGCTGAGCCTTCGTGACCACCCTGGTCCAAGGCGCTCAAGCATGGTTCCGGGCCCTCGCCCCCGGGTCCATCCGAGACTTCAAGCAATTTGGGCGAGCCTTCAAAGAGAGTTTCGCCGGAAGTGCCCCCCCAAGGTCGGTAGCGGGGCTCCTGGCCCTCAAATAGGCGCAAGGGGAAAGACTCCGGGCTTATATTCACCGATTCAAATCGGAAGCCCTGAGAATCCCCCGCCTGAACGTGGCCTCAGCCACAACCGCACTGACTGGGGGCACCCGGGACGAGAATCTCCGCCGTGAACTTATCCTCCACCCTCCCTCGACCCTTGCCGAGCTAGTGACTCTGGCACTGCGCCACGCTGAGTGCGAAGAAGTGCTCAGCGCTTGCCGAGACGCAACCGGCTCGGGTCGGGAGGGGGACAAGAAGCGGGCTCTCGAGCCAAACTCAGGCCCGGGGAAAAAGAGAGACCGTGATGGGGAGCGCAAGTGGAAGTACAAGCATTACACCCCACTAGCTACCCCGGTCTATGAGATTTATGAAGACATCAAAGACTCGGGACTCCTCCGCCGGCCCGAGCCGATGAGGTCGAAGAACCGTAATCGCGACAAGCATTGCTTGTTCCACAGCGACCACGGGCACCACACCGGTGACTGCCACCAGCTCCAGGACGAGATCGAGCGCCTCATCCGTCAGGGGCACCTGGCTCGGTTCACAGCCGAGCGTAAAGAAGACCGAGACGCCGCAGAGGAGATTGACAACGCCCCCCGAGGGGTCCACATCAACGTCATCTCCAGAGGGACAATGCTGGGAATCGACACCGAGCCTGTACTTTTTCTTTTACATTTATGTCCTTTTAGTTTGTGTTTATATCCTTGGGAAAGTATGTGCGCAAATGTAAGGTTTTATAAGCCAAGGAGTCAATCCCATGGATTGTGTGGGTTTTTATGCAATTATGCAGTAGGACCAGTAAGGGGTCCCTCAGCCCTTTCCCATTGGTCCACCTAGACCATGTGGGGCTGGTCAACCAGCCTAGGTGGCCTTCTAGATGAGTTGAATGTCAATTGCCACATGGGTAGACAAAGGGGGTGATTTTTCCTTGGTAGGCTACCTACCAAGTCAAATTGTCTCCCTTGCCACTCCATAGTCAATAGGCCGCCCCCCCTTCAATTTTTTATTGTATTTTTTTTTGTGTTTATGGCATGCCATCCAGACCCTCCATCTCCCATCCCTAGATCCAAGGGTTGAGGTTGGATTTGGTCGGAAGCATATATAAGCTTGTATTTTCATGTGAAAATTAGTAAACATTCAGAAAATTGTTGGAATCCTTGGAGCTTGGTGCGCCCCCTTCCTCTCCCCCTGGTTTCCTCTTCTCAAACCCCCCATTCTAGAGTGTTTCAATCTTCTATCTCCCCCTCTCAACCTCTGATCTTCATTGGTACCGCCGCCGCCGCCGTTCGTGCCGCCTTCGAGCCACCGCGAATCCGTCTTCGGTTTTCTGTCCTGCTAGATAAAGGTGTCTTCCCGAAATTCCTGATACCATCCACGGCCTCTTCGTGGTTTGTAATTTTTATGGTGTGTTCCTATCTTCCATCCCATCATTCACAAAAAAATTCAAGTCGAAACTCCTTCGTTTGATATTTTTGCAATTTCGGTCTTCAATCACTCCAAGATCTGTCATGTCTCTGTCTACAGTGACAGCAGCTCTGAGTTTCCCATCTCTGACCTTCTTTTGATTTTTTTTAGGGCTCCCAATTTTATTAGAAGTTCTGTCCGTCATCCCCTACATCCACCATTTTTCTTGATTTTTGATCGACCCTCTATCCATTTTTAAAAATTCATGTTCTATCTATGCTATAGTGCTTTCAGCCAAGTTCCAGATCCGACCACCTTCCAGTTCAAAAAAAATCAGAACAAATCACAGCCACCTCCACACCTTTCATAAAAACTATGTCCATTTTCCTAGCTTGATTTTCTACAACTTTGCTGAAGACCATAACTTCAGATTCAGACGTTCACATATCGGTCAAAGGCAGTTCTTAGACAAGTTCTCTGCAGATCTGAGAATCCGGTCACTGTACAACAGCAACTCAAAAATTCATTAAGGCCAAGATCCGTGCAGATCCAGACCAGATCTCCAGGCCTAGATTGAAGGATTTGACGTTAGCTTTCCAAAGGAGCTAGTTTCGTGTCGATCCGACATCGAGGCTGATCGCCGTGTCCGTTCTCGCCGGGACGCGCGCTGAAACCCAGAAGCTGCAGATCCGTGGCCGGTTGTTCCGACCGGTGCCGATCGGAGCCGCCCGGCCTCCGGCCGGTGAACCAACGCGCCTCCACTCCAGGGAGCGCCCTTCCAGGCATCCTCCACTATAGCGGTGCCATCGGGTCCCACACGGCCCCTCCGGACAGCACGTGGGCCCCACCGTCACTAGTTCGGGTGTTACCGAATCAACGCGAAAAGCCGCCCGTCAACCCGAATTCGGTCCTCCCGGACCCCATTGTGTAGCCCTTTACCTCCCTGCGTGGAGTGGGCAGCGACTTGTATTGCTGTAATATTGTGTAGTATTGTTCCGGGAGTATGAGTTTCGGCCGGGACCTTCTTCCCCACGCCGAGCGCGTGGAGGTATCGTATTCGCTCCTTGCTTGGCATTTCGCTTATTTTCATATATGCTTTATATGCCGCTGCTAGAGAGCATATTTTAGGACCTAGCTTGCTATATATTTTCATATCACCGCTGCTGCGAGAGAGAGCGTGACCGTCCCGTGACCCGATCCGGGCACACGAGAGAGCCGACCACCCTAGCTCATTGCTGGTTTCTCAACCGTGCACGTCCGACGCTTCCCTCGTTAAGGGACAATCACGAGCTTGTCGTGTCCGTGGTCTCGTCCCGCATCAATTTGGTATCAGAGCGCCAGTTGAGTCTAGGGTGTCAAAAAAAAGTGTCTTTTTGCATTCCATCCCTTTACTCGGTATATCAAAAGGTGTTGTCCGAACGTTAGGCTACGCCTATCGGGAAGGCCGCACACTTGCGCGAGTGATCTTTGGATCAGTTATCTCTGCCACGTGCCGAGTTCTGGTTACATCTAGGTGCATCATCTTGTAGTGTGCATTTGCATTAGTCGGTGTCCCCTACCCCGTGTCTTGCATGCCCACTCGTCGAGGTACTCAATACTCACCCCCACCACCACCAATGGCGGAATCCCGACTCTATAGTTCCGATGAAGTGGCCACCATGTTCCGAACTCTTATGGGAAAAATGGATGGGTTGAGTGATCGCATGGAAGTGTTAAGCACTCGAGTGGATAGGATGAAAGGGTTGAGTACCCAGGTGAATGATCTAGGCACCCGCCTAGAGGAGAGGATGAAGGCCGTAGAGGATAGGGCCGCCGGGTCAAGCCAGTCCGTTCAGGGATTGGTCAGGAGAGTCTCCGCACTAGAGAAAGGACCAGTCGAGACACATCCGATTGCCCCAGTCCAGGCACCCGTCCCACCTACACAAGGTCAACCGGAGCCGGGTCAACCACCCGCGACTCCAAGGGTCCAAGGAGTAGCTGTTAGGAGGCACGAAGTCCCCGAGGTGCATGACTATGAGTCCGATAATGAGCATCGGGGGCATGGTCGTGATCATCGCCATACACGGCGTACCCATGACCAAGATATGGATGAACGGGCCATTCGGACCGTTCGGGCCGACCCTCCCACCTTTGACGGGTCCTTAGACCCAAAGGTCTATCTTGATTGGGAGGCGGGTATAGATCGATATTTTGAGTGGTTCGAGATGTCGGACCAACGAAAAGTCAAGTATGCCAGGATGAAACTTTTAGGCCAAGCACAAACCTATTGGAGGAACATGGAGAACCTATTGTTTCATCGTCAAGAACCCCCGATCGATACATGGACCGATATGAAGGAGAAGCTTAGGAAGAAATATCTCCCTACCTCCTACCGCCAGCGTCTTATCGAGAGGTGGCAAAGCCTCACCCAAGGAGACCGGTCCGTCTCTGATTACATCGCCGAATTTGATGAATACTACTTGCGATGTGATGCCACGGAGGAGGATTCCCTTACTGTCACTCGGTTTCGGCGTGGTCTACGCCCGCACCTACGGTATGAGCTTCTCCGCCGCAAGGTGGACAAGTTGGAGGATGCATATCAAGTTACTCTCGAGATGGAGCAATTCGAGGGAGAGTTCGAGTCTATTCCTCGGTGGAGTCCCGCTCCTCCCCGTAGTGATTCCCGTGGCTCCTTAGGTTCATACCGGAGGGGACCCATGACTCGTCCTCAGGAGCCCGCCCGTCAGGAGCACTTTGCTCCTCGACCTCCCCTCCTCCACCCCGGGATCTATTTCCACCCCAACCACCGGCACCCGTTGCCCATCCCCCGGCTCCTATAGCCCGTCCTCTGGCACCGGCACCCCCTCCAATATTGTCCAAGGCACCTACACCTCCCCCATTGCTGCCTACACCCTGTTAGGATCGGTGCAAGGATTCAGAGGGGGGGGGGTGAATGAATCTCACCCTTAAAAACTTTTTGCTAAATAAAAGACTCGAACACTATCCAGGCAGAACAAGCAATCTGATAACAAGTTGAATATTCTTTTAAACAAAAGAGCAAATATGTAACTGGCGCCCAAATAACCAACTAGCGGAAGCAGCACAGATATAAATGAGAATGCAATATAACCTGTGAAGTAGATAGGAGATATGGAGCAACCAACCACTACACAGAGATTTTTAGGTGGTTCGGTCCACGGACCTACATCCACCCCACACTCAAACCGAGTGTGGCTTCACTAACAGCTGGGCAACACAGCTTGCCAACAGACGTTGATACACAGCTTACCCAGGGGAACAACCTCCCCTCTTCCTCTTACACGGAGGGAACCTCTAGCAACCCACGGTCACTAGAAACCAGAGACTCATGTCTCTCTTCCTCTATACCAAGAGGGAACCCCACTAGTAGCAGCCCCGCTACCAGTGAACCAGCCAGTAGCACTCTGCTACCAGCAATCCACCAGAGGCCTAGCCTCTCTTCCTCCTAACCCGGAGGGAACCCACAAGCAGCCCCCCTGCTGCTTGCAAACCGGAGATCAGATCTCCCTTCTCCTGACCCACCAGGAGGAACCCGACCTCAGTCCAGAGGATCGGAAGAGCTCAGTAAATCAGATCGAATAAAATGAAAAATAAGGAACGAAAATAACACAACAAACACAAGCTGTAAAAGAAGGAACATCAGATGTGGCTCCCATGGAGCTGACTAGCCTGGATTTGATCCACGGTCCAGTAGACAGATCTTCAGTAACTTTCTTCCTTTTTCTCCACAACCTCTCTCTCTCTCTCTCTCTCTCTTTCTTTCTTCTTCTCTTCTGGCCTCTCTCTCTCGAGTTCTCTTTCTGCTCTCAGATGGCCTCTTTTGCTTCACTTCTTCCTTGGAGTGAGCTATCCTTTTCTGAAGACGAAGAAGGATTTATATACCAATAACAGGGGCTCCGGAGGATAGGGCAGAGACGCCCTAGAGAGCTTCGATGGGTTGGTCCACGTGGTGAAGTAGCAGGCCCCAGCTTCCACGTGTCTGACTGCTGGCACGTCCTTTGTTATAGGATCACATGCCCTTTTATAATTGGGGTCCCCTTGTACTGCATCGAAATATTCTAGTAATTTACCACACTTATTGTTTCTGGAGACTGACCGCGTTGACGCACTGGCATCACTGCGTCTACTCTTTGCTTGTACACATTCGAATTTGCCCCACTGCGTCGACCCTGCTGTGGATAGCGTTGACGCGTTGAAGACAGCCAGAGATAAGTCACCCCCTTCTTGAACTGCTGCGTCGACGCTGCCAGTTGGTGGCGTTGACACACGAACATGTACATTAAGGCCTGTCTTGCCTTGTATATTGGCGTCTCTTAAGCCGCTGCGTCGACGCTGCTCAATTGTGGCGTTGACGCAGTGGAATAGCCTATGAAAGTGAATGCTCCTTTAACTGCTGCGTCGACGCTACTCCATTGTGGCGTTGACGCAGTGGAAGATATCGTGAAGGCTTCGTCAACTGATGCGTGGACGCTTTAAGCTCCCAGCGTCGACCCTGTTCCCTTCAGCAACAAGAATGAAGTCATAAGATCTAAGTATGTACATTGTAGTGTATATACTTCGAAGGAACCAGTCCAATGTATATACTTCAAGAACTCTAGACAACGGACGCTGTACAGACTTCAGATGCTTTGAACGCTTGAGCGATGTGTAGACTCTGAATCGATAAGGCAGGCTGTACAGACTATAAGAAGGTTGAAGCACTGTGTAGACTTGATGAAGATTGAGACCATTGTACAGACATGGGGTTCAGCTGAGGATGTATGGACTTTGACGAAGTGAAGCAGTGTACAGACTTTGAATCAAACCGATGTATAGACTTGAAAGGGTATGGAGTGTATAGACTTGAAGTCTGAAGACGATGTATAGACTTGGTGAAACAAAGTCCAGTGTATAGACTTGGTGAACTGACTCCAATGTACAGACTTGCAAAAGCAAGCTACAGTGCCAATGTATAGACTTCATGCTGTACAGACTTTCCAAAGAGAACGTAACGCTGTACAGACTTGAGGCTTTGAACGTTGAAGGCACAAGATGATGTACAGACTCAGATTCTAGACCAGTGGCTGTACAGACTTTGAGAGAGGACCAATGTATGGACTTCAGGTGAAGATCAGTGTATGGACTTGTGAGCACCCGATGAATGAACTGAGGGGTCGACCCATCAGCACAAGGGGTCGACGCACCACAGACCAGACCAATGAATAAATGCAGCAAAATTAAAGAGGCACCAAGCGTCAACGCATTGCCCAAACAGCGTGGACGCAGTAGAACAAATATTTCTTACTGCTACCTCTGAAGTACCTTGGCAGCGTCGACGCTGCAGTTCGATGGGTCGACGCTGCAGTATCAAACTGCAGTCTTAAGAGCAACAGTAACATGATAGAACATAATCAATTATGTAATGCCATATCAGAACTTATGAAGAACTGCATTATGATCAGAGAATGACTGAATAATAGCATGATGACACACACAGCAAGATGACTCACAGTGAATAACTCACTTCAAAAGCCAATCATCAAAACCACCATTAAAACCATCATCAAAACCACAGGGGCACAACAATCTCCCCCTTTTTGATGATGGCAACACTTTCAACACATTGAGTCATTCTGATGATGTGAGGCATTCTGATGACTCAAATTATTCTCCCCCTTTGACTTCATCAAAAAGAAAATAATTTGAGAAATTAAAGCATGTATAAAAATTCAGTCAATTTCTCCCTTTTGCAAGAACACAATTCTCCCCCTTTAAGAGTTTCAGCAAAAAGCCATTAGTTAGAGATGATCAAAAGAAGCCAGCATGCAACGATTGAATGAAAATCTCCCCCTTTTTGGCAAACAATCTCCCTCATTTGGTATAATCAAGATGAACCATGGGAAGGGGTATGAGTGTAGATGCAGATACCAGAAATATGAATGCAAGAGCACAATTCTCCTCCTTCTATGCAGCATGATGCATATGACAAGGAGGCTCCCCCTCAATAAATGGAACCTTATGAAATGAATGAGAAGGAGACCACAGGGGCAAATAAGGAGAAGTTCAGGTCAATGAGCAGAAGAGGTTCAATTAGCAGATTTTTAAAGAAGCTCCAATCTCAGAAAAAATTCAGTCAGATTTTTAGAGAGATATCAATATCATAAATCCAAAACATAAGTTTTTCAAAGTCTTCCATTATAAGGGCTTATGAATGAGCTTTATTGAACAGCATGGTTTAAACATGATGTATGTAGAGTTTATCAATAAAATTATGTATTGATATCTAAAACCATGGTTTAATAAAAATGAACCAAGCCCTCATATTTATCTTGATAAAACTCCCTTTCTCTTACATAATCAAATTTATTGACTTCTTTCAGAATTACATGCATCAGTATTGAAATCAAGCAGTTATGAAGTCATATGATTTTGTCTAGGGTTGTAGCAATTTGATTTTAGCATCAATATTCAGATACTTCAATTCGTTCAACAATATTCATGCTACAAAATTTTACGAGCACTCTAGTTCAGTGCACACCTTGTAATTAGATGATATACCTTGATCAGAGGCCAATATCCCTAGCCACTTAGTGTGACTAACCGCCATACTTTATATGAATAGAGATAGCATTTACACATCATGACACACTGCAAATCATTTCTTGATGAGTGAGTTGTATTTCTCAGTGTGCATGCCATTGCTCTGCCTGAAATTCAATTATTCTTAATCAGAGTTAACTATGGTACCTCATGACATAGTCCTTTGGACATGTGTTTCTCAGTGACCAAGGTCATTGCTCTGATAGAAAATACCCTTTAGACATTTCAGAAAAATTCATTTACTTCAAATCAATAACAATTTCATGTACTTAACCAAATAAAGTCATGTATTCAATAATGTAGATTTCAGAAGATTTTACAAGACACAGCATGAAACAGATGGTTAAGGTTTATTAAACATGCTTCAGATATTTTTAAGAGATTTTAAAGCCAAACTCATTGAATACATTAAACTTAAACCACATGAGTTATTTTAGTCATTCATAAAAACGTATAATAGAAGATTTCTAGTTCAAGAATTTTCAGATTTATGATCGAGATAGTCCCATTGAAATCTTCATGAAAGACTGATGGAAATCTGAAGCCAAATGATATCAATTGATAAGAGAGATTTCGAGGCTCAATGATTTCTGATATTATCAAGGTTTGTCAACTAAGATCAATGATGAAAGGTATGCAATGAATTATCACAAGAGTATGCATTTGACAACCTATATGCAATGCATTGACTCCCCCTCACAATATGCATTCAGACACTCTTTTTGGCATTTTCAATGAAATGAAATGCAATGCACTATATGTATGCAAAAACACATGCAACTAACCCCCCGTGAAACCATGCAATGTTTGCCATGAGAAACTGAACATGTGATTCCAAATGATATAGTGACTTGTGCACATGCAGACTGTCCTATTCAGCAAAGTGACCCATGGTACTAGGCGGAGCACTTGGTCTAAAAGACCACTTCACACATAGTAGGAACCTCCAGATAGATTTCCCTGCCTTTTGGTACCTTACCATTTATATACCATTGAGGTCATGCATGATAATTCAACATGGGCAGCATGCATGGATCAAATTTCAGCTAATCAGATTTTTCAGAATGCAATGGACATATTTTCAATGAACTATGCAATAGACAAATTTCAAGCCACATTCATAAGCAGTTCAGATTTTTCCAAAAAATTCGGAATGTAATTTGTTTTTCAGAGGTTATGCATTTCAACAATTATCAAACAACTACAAATGGCAGATATGCAAGAATTTCAAACTAGGAGATGCAGAGAAATTACCTGAAAATTTCAGAAGGGGTTTTTCTTTGAGTGCCTTGGTTTATTTCCCCCTTTTATTCCTCAGCTTCCAAGACACACCTGTAGCAGACACATCATTTTGATGTAACAGGTACCCAAGAGACCTTGGGTCCTAGTTTAGCAGTGACACTCCTAGCAGGTTTTATCAACAGATTTTTCACATGTTTACCATCACAACACATGATATGACAATTATACATGGAATGCCCTACCTGCCCACAATGATAACAAGAAATAACATATTTCATGTTCTCCTTGTATACATCAGCATTGGCGTGAACATGGTGTGAGTGAACATGATTAATTCTGTTATTGACATGAAAATTTTTCTTTTCATAACCGGTCAGCCAACAGTTAACAGCTCTGTGGCCTGGCTTTCCACATTCAAAACATACAGTGTGTTTGCTTCTAGAACCAAACTTCTTTCTATCAACAATATTTTTATTAACAGGGAAATTAACAAATCCAGAGTTAGTTTTCTTTCCCTGAGCATGCCAGCAGAAGGCAGCAATGTGACCAAACTTCCCATAGCAATAGCATTGAATTTTCTTTTCCTGATCAGTAGAATGTTTCCTAAGATGATTTCTAGGATACTTTCTAACAGCATTTCTTTCATCATTTATCAATGCTACACATTTATGCATAATATGGCCAACTTTCCCACAATAGTGACATGTTATAGCTTTTTTATTCACATTCACTTGTTTGACAAGATTGATATTCTCATGAGAGTGTGAATGTGTGTGTGAGCAGTGAGCAGCATGCACATGTAAATCAGAGACATATTTGGACTTATCCAAATCAGCATTTTTCTTTTGTTCTTGAGTCTTTTTCTATTTCTTATCTGAATTTTCAACCTTCTTAGCAGTGAATTGAAAAATAGAAGAACTAGATTGATTAGCTTGTTCAGAGCTTTTCACGAATACAGTTGACTTCTTCTTTTCATTCACTTTCTTATTAACATGCACATACCCAAGTCCTTCTTTCTGAAAATTCACTTTAGAACCAAGCAGCTTATTCAAATTGTCTTTTCCTTTAACGAATTTTGACAAGGAATTTTTCAGATCTTCAATCTCAGAATTCAATGAAGCAATACTCACTTCATACTTGGATAGCTCAGATTCACAAACAATCAGCTGTTGTTGCAAAGCATCATTCAGGTTCTTCAGAGTTTCATTCTCTTGTTGAACCATTATTTCAATGTTGTTATCATTTTCCTTCACAACAGTTTTTCCTTTTTCAATTGACAACCATCTTTCAGAGAAGACAATATTAAGAACCATTAGCTTTTTATTTTGATCTTTCAAGTAGGCATTTTCTTCTTTCAGACTTCTGACTTCAGAATTTTTCTCTTTTCTTAATTTTCTCTTTTCTGATTTAACTCTTTCATATTTTTCCAGTAGATGCTCATGCATGGCAACTAAATCATCATGACTCATATCCTCGGTCTCAGAGTTTACCTGGGATGAGGACTCATCTGATTGATCACTCCTTCTTGCCATGAGACTTTCTTCTTCCTTTCCATTGTGGATGCGAAGCAATTCATCCAATATTTCCTTTGCCGAGCTACAACCTGAGAAGGAGGAAAAATCATCAGAATCGATTGCAGCCTTAATTAGATTTAGAGCTCTCACATTATCATCATTTTTGAACTTGTGAACATGAGTCCACTTGGACTTATCCTTAGGAAGTTCATGTGGACTGTGAGAGATAACCTTCCACAATTGTGGATTAATAGAGTTAACATGCTTATGCATACGATATAGCCAGAATTTAATATTTGAACTACTAAATAGTGGAGGATGAGCCATGAGAACACAACAGTTAATGCAACATGAATATTGATGCACTAAAAACAAATTAGCACCGAAAACTGCAAGATCGGATCTGCAGGTCGCTGGACCTTGTATGCAGACACTGCTCTGATACCAATTGTTAGGATCGGTGCCAGGATTCAGAGGGGGGGGGGGGTGAATGAATCTCACCCTTAAAAACTTTTTGCTAAATAAAAGACTCGAACACTATCCAGGCAGAACAAGCAATATGATAACAAGTTGAATATTCTTTTAAACAAAAGAGCAAATATGTAACTGGCGCCCAAAGAACCAACTAGCGGAAGCAGCACAGATATAAATGAGAATGCAATATAACCTGTGAAGTAGATAGGAGATATGGAGCAACCAACCACTGCACAGAGATTTTTAGGTGGTTCGGTCCATGGACCTACATCCACCCCACACTCAAACCGAGTGTGGCTTCACTAACAGCTAGGCAACACAGCTTGCCAACAGACGCTGATACACAGCTTACCCAGGGGAGCAACCTCCCCTCTTCCTTCTACACGGAGGGAACCTCTAGCAACCCACGGTCACTAGAAACCAGGGACTCATGTCTCCCTTCCTCTATACCAAGAGGGAACCCCACTAGTAGCAGCCCCGCTACCAGTGAACCAGCCAGTAGCACTCTGCTACCAGCAATCCACCAGAGGCCTAGCCTCTCTTCCTCCTAGCCCGGAGGGAACCCACAAGCAGCCCCCCTGCTGCTTGCAAATCGGAGATCAGATCTCCCTTCTCCTGACCCACCAGAAGGAACCCGACCTCAGTCCAGAGGATCGGAAGAGCTCAGTAAATCAGATCGAATAAAATGAAAAATAAGGAACGAAAATAACACAGCAAACACAAGCTGTAAAAGAAGGAACATCAGATGTGGCTCCCATGGAGCTGACTGGCCTGGATTTGATCCACGGTCCAGTAGACAGATCTTCAGTAACTTTCTTCCTTTTTCTCCACAACCTCTCTCTCTCTCTCTATCTCTCTTTCTTTCTTCTTCTCTTCTGGCCTATCTCTCTTGAGTTCTCTTTCTGCTCTCAGATGGCCTCTTTTGCTTCACTTCTTCCTTGGAGTGAACTATCCTTTTCTGAAGACGAAGAAGGATTTATATACCAATAATAGGGGCTCCGAAGGATAGGGCAGAGACGCCCTAGAGAGCTTCGATGGGTTGGTCCACGTGGTGAAGTAGCAGGCCCCAGCTTCCACGTGTCTGACTGCTGGCACGTCCTTTGTTATAGGATCACGTGCCCTTTCCTAAATGGGGTCTCCTTGTACTGCATCGAAATATTCTAGTAATTTACCACACTTACTGTTTCTGGAGACTGACCGCGTTGACGCACTGGCATCACTGCGTCTACTCTTTGCTTGTACACATTCGAATTTGCCCCACTGCGTCGACCCTGCTGTGGATAGCGTTGACGCGTTGAAGACAGCCAGAGATAAGTCGCCCCCTTCTTGAACTGCTGCGTCGACGCTGCCAATTGGTGGCGTTGACGCACGAACATGTACATTAAGGCCTGTCTTGCCTTGTATATTGGCGTCTCTTAAGCCGCTGCGTCGACGCTGCTCAATTGTGGCGTTGACGCAGTGGAATAGCCTGTGAAAGTGAACGCTCCTTTAACTGCTGCGTCGACGCTGCTCCATTATGGCGTTGACGCAGTGGAAGATATCGTGAAGGCTTCGTCAACTGATGCGTGGACGCTTTAAGCTCCCAGCATCGACCTTGTTCCCTTCAGCAACAAGAATGAAGTCATAAGATCTAAGTATGTACATTGTAGTGTATATACTTCGAAGGAACCAGTCTAATGTATATACTTCAAGAACTCTAGACAACGGACGCTGTACAGACTTCAGATGCTTTGAACGCTTGAGCGATGTGTAGACTCTGAATCGATAAGGCAGGCTGTACAGACTATAAGAAGGTTGAAGCACTGTGTAGACTTGATGAAGATTGAGACCGTTGTACAGACATGGGGTTCAGCTGAGGATGTATGGACTTTGACGAAGTGAAGCAGTGTACAGACTTTGAATCAAACCGATGTATAGACTTGAGAAGTCTGAAGACGATGTATAGACTTGGTGAAACAAAGTCGAGTGTATAGACTTGGTGAACTGACTCCAATGTACAGACTTGCAAAAGCGAGCTACAGTGCCAATGTGTAGACTTCACGCTGTATAGACTTTCCAAAGAGAACGTAACGCTGTACAGACTTGAGGCTTTGAACGTTGAAGGCACAAGACGATGTATAGACTCAGATTCTAGACCAGTGGCTGTACAGACTTTGAGAGAGGACCAATGTATGGACTTCAGGTGAAGATCAGTGTATGGACTTGTGAGCACCCGATGAATGAACTGAGGGGTCGACCCATCAGCACAAGGGGTCGACGCACCACAGACCAGACCAATGAATAAATGTAGCAAAATTAAAGAGGCACCAAGCGTCAACGCATTGCCCAAACAGCGTGGACGCAGCAGATCAAATATTTCTTACTGCTACCTCTGAAGTGCCTTGGCAGCGTCGATGCTGCAGTTCGATGGGTCGACGCTGCAGTATCAAACTACAGTCTTAAGAGCAACAGTAACATGACAGAACATAATCAATTATGCAATGCCATATCAGAACTTATGAAGAACTGCATTATGATCAGAGAATGACTGAATAATAGCATGATGACACACACAGCAAGATGACTCACAGTGAATAACTCACTTCAAAAGCCAATCATCAAAACCACCATTAAAACCATCATCAAAACCACAGGGGCACAACACACCCCCTACCCGACGGTATGATAAGGGTAAGGCCCCTTTTATAGGAGAGAGTAGTCAGTCGAGAGTGCAGTGTTTCCACTGTCACGGGTTTGGCCACATTGCCAGCGAGTGTCCCGCTCGCACCACCCTAGCCCTAGATGTTGGAGAATCCATACCTCCCGAGCTTGAGTATGTCAATTACGTGGCTGATGAGGCACTAGCCGATGAGTACTATGCCTTGGGGGGGGGGAAGAGTTGGACGGCTCTCCGGTCGCCCAGGATGCCGACACCTAGTGGGCTTGATGTCACCACCTTAGTCTAGAGTCGTGCATGAGTCAGTGTGTTTTCCTTGTGTGGTTTATTTTGTGTGGTTTGTTTGCATGGTTTGTGTGTCGTTTGTCTGCATGTGTCTTGTGCAAGCTCGTTGTCGTTCTCTTATGAGTAAGAGGCGAGTGGACTCATTCGATGAGTATGGGATCGGTTCTATATCTACACCCGGATCTAGTCACCTATAGGGACTCAACGGTGATTCCTAGTGAGTCTTCGAGCTGCTTCCTTCCCTTTTGAGAGTGCCCGACCCGGAGTGTCCACCTTCGGCCCATAGCAGTCCGCGCATATTGAGTATATATGGAATGAGCAGGTGACGATCACTTGGAGTGGAGCGTATCCGCGTTACTTGGCACGGTGACGGATCCGCCGGAGTACTCGAGCATCCCTACCCCTACTCGACGGGGTCGAGTTCCTCCCACCCGGGGAGAGTTGATGGGAATCAACACCGAGCATGTACTTTTTATTTTACATTTATGTCCTTTTAGTTTGTGTTTATATCCTTGGCAAAGTATGTGCGCAAATGTAAGGTTTTATAAGCCAAGGAGTCAATCCCATGGATTGTGTGGGTTTTTATGCAATTATGCAGTAGGACCAGTAAGGGGTCCCTCAGCCCTTTTCCATTGGTCCACCTAGACCATGTGGGGCTAGTCAACTAGCCTAGGTGGCCTTCTAGATGAGTTGAATGTCAATTGCCACATGGGTAGACAAAGGGGGTGATTTTTCCTTGGTAGGCTACCTACCAAGTCAAATTGTCTCCCTTGCCACTCCATAGTCAATAGGCCGCCCCCCCTTCAATTTTTTATTGTATTTTTTTTTGTGTTTGTGGCATGCCATCCAGACCCTCCATCTCCCATCCCTAGATCCAAGGGTTGAGGTTGGATTTGGTTGGAAGCATATATAAGCTTGTATTTTCATGTGAAAATTAGTAAAAATTCAGAAAATTGTTGGAATCCTTGGAGCTTGGTGCGCCCCCTTCCTCTCCCCCTGGTTTCCTCTCCTCAAACCCCCTATTCTAGAGTGTTTCAATCTTCTATCTCCCCCTCTCAACCTCTGATCTTCATTGGTGCCGCCGCCGCCGCCGTTCGTGCCGCCTTCGAGCCGCCGCGAATCCGTCTTCGGTTTTCTGTCCTGCTAGATAAAGGTATCTTCCCGAAATTCCTGATACCATCCACGGCCTCTTCGTGGTTTGTAATTTTTATGGTGTGTTCCTATCTTCCATCCCATCATTCACAAAAAAATTCAGGTCGAAACTCCTTCGTTTGATATTTTTGCAATTTCGGTCTTCAATCACTCCAAGATCTGTCATGTCTCTGTCTACAGTGACAGCAGCTCTGAGTTTCCCATCTCCGACCTTCTTTTGATTTTTTTTAGGGCTCCCAATTTTACTAGAAGTTCTATCCGTCATCCCCTACATCCACCATTTTTCTTGATTTTTGATCCACCCTCTATCCATTTTTAAAAATTCATGTTCTATCTATGCTATAGTGCTTTCAGCCAAGTTCCAGATCCGACCACCTTCCAGTTCAAAAAAATCAGAACAAATCACAGCCACCTCCACACCTTTCATAAAAACTATGTCCATTTTCCTAGCTTGATTTTCTACAACTTTGCTGAAGACCATAACTTCAGATTCGGACGTTCACATATCGGTCAAAGGCAGTTCTTAGACAAGTTCTCTGCAGATCTGAGAATCCGGTCACTGTACAACAGCAACTCAAAAATTCATTAAGGCCAAGATCCGTGCAGATCCAGACCAGATCTCTAGGCCTAGATTGAAGGATTTGACGTTAGCTTTCCAAAGGAGCTAGTTTCGTGTCGATCCGACATCGAGGCTGATCGCCGTGTCCGTTCTCGCCGGGACGCGCGCTGAAACCCAGAAGCTGCAGATCCGTGGCCGGTTGTTCCGACCGGTGCCGATCGGAGCCGCCCGGCCTCCGGCCGGTGAACCAACGCGCCTCCACTCCAGGGAGCGCCCTTCCAGGCATCCTCCACTATAGCGGTGCCATCGGGTCCCACACGGCCCCTCCGGACAGCACGTGGGCCACACCGTCACTAGTTCGGGTGTTGCCGAATCAACGCGAGAAGCCGCCCGTCAACCCGAATTCGGTCCTCCCGGACCCCATTGTGTAGCCCTTTACCTCCCTGCGTGGAGTGGGTAGCGACTTGTATTGCTGTAATATTGTGTAGTATTGTTCCAGGAGTACGAGTTTCGGCCGGGACCGTCTTCCCCACGCCGAGCGCGTGGAGGTATCGTATTCGCTCCTTGCTTGGCATTTCGCTTATTTTCATATATGCTTTATATGCCGCTGCTAGAGAGCATGTTTTAGGACCTAGCTTTCTATATATTTTCATATCACCACTGCTGCGAGAGAGAGCGTGACCGTCCCATGACCCGATCCGGGCACACGAGAGAGCCGACCACCCTAGCTCACTGCCGGTTTCTCAACCGTGCACGTCCAACGCTTCCCTCGTTAAGGGACAATCGCGAGCTTGTCGTGTCCGTGGTCTCGTCCCGCATCAGATAGCATCAGGAGGCGACAGTAGCCGAGGAAGGAAGCGTCATGCCGAGCAGGTGAGCCGAGCCATAGAGCCCCCCAAGGCCCCGCCGAGTGAGCCCCAGGTCATAGTCTTCTCCGACCGAGATCTGGAAGGGCTGAGCACCCCGCATGACGACGCCCTCGTAATCTTGACCACAATAAACCATTGTAACGTAGATAGGATCCTAGTTGACAATGGGAGTGCCCCTGATGTGTTGTCCTATGATTGTTTCCTTAAGATGGGGGAGGATCCATCCAAACTCCGCCCGGTCCGAACCCCCCTCTGCTGGTTTAATGGCCTGGCCACCTATCCCGAGGGAGCCCTAAGCCTGCCGGTTACCCTCGGCACCCCACCCAGAACCGTTACGGTCATGGTGGACTTCATAGTGATCAAGGGTATGATAGCGTACAACGCCATCTTCGGTCGGGGAATCCTCAGTCGAATAAAGGCCGTACCGTCTACCTATCCCCAAAAAATGAAGTTCCCCACCAAAAACGGGTTGAGGGAAGTCCGAGGTAACCAAGCCACGGCCATAAGGTGCTACAATATCACGGTGGAAGCCACAAGGCCGGACGGGAAAGATAAGGGTCCCCGGGGAGTCAAGGATAAAACCGCAACCACCGAGCCTGGTGGCGAATTACTGATGGTTTTCCTAAACGATGACTCGACCCTAGGAGTAAGGATCGGAGCCGACCTACCGCCCAAGGTTCAGCCTCAATATAAAGAATTCCTTTCTGAGTACATCCGAGTCTTTGCTTGGTCTGATGATCAACTGCCTGGAATATCAGAGGAGACCGTGATGCACAAGCTCAACCTCGACCCCGCCGTGAAGCCCGTACAGCAGCGCAGAAGGAAGCATGCACCAGAGAAACAGACGATCATCAAGGCGCAGGTCACCAAGGGACAAGAGACTGGCCTTTTTAGACCGGTCCTGTACCCGACGTGGCTAGCCAACGTCGTCCTGGTACCTAAAGCTTAGGGCAAATGGCGGATGTGCGTGGACTTCACCGATCTGAATAAGGCCACTCCTAAGGACTGCTATCCGTTACCGAGCATTGACCAATTAGTTGACCCAACCTCGAGCAACGAGATACTCAGCTTCCTAGATGCCTATTCAGGTTATCATCAGATCAGAATGGATCCAGAAGATATCGAGAAGACCGCCTTCATCACCGACTACGGCGTATACTGCTACACCCGGATGCCTTTCGGGTTGAAGAACACTGGAGCTACGTATCAAAGGCTGGTCAATCACATGTTCGAGGAGCAGTTAGGTCAGAACGTCGAGGCTTACATTGACGACATGCTCGTCAAGACCTCCAAGGCCCAAGATCACTTCACCGACCTCACCGAAACCTTCAGCACCCTCCTGAAGTACAACATGAAGCTCAATCCTGCCAAGTGCGCCTTCGGAGTAAGATCTGGGAAGTTCCTGGGTTTCTTGGTCACTCAACGCGGGATCGAGGCCAACCCCGACAAGGTCCAGGCCATCCTGGACATGCGCCCGCCCACTTGCGTCAAGGACGTCCAGCGCCTAACTGGGCGTGTCGCCGCTCTCAGCCGCTTCCTGTCCTGTGCGGCCGAACGATGCTTGCCCTTCTTCAAACTTTTGAGGGGGCCCAAATTGGCACCTGCTACGTTCGCATGGGATGAGGAATGCCAAAGAGCGTTCGCCGAGCTCAAGGAGTTCCTGGCCTCGCCCCCGGTGCTCTCCCAACCCGTTCCGGGCGAAGTCTTGCTACTCTATCTCTCGGCAACACCATCCACAGTCAGCTCGGTCCTGGTCAGAAATGACTCGGGAATCGAGAGGCCGGTCTACTGCACCAGCAAGGTGCTCAACGAGGCTGAGAGGAGGTACCCCGCAACCGAGAAACTCATGCTAGCGTTGGTTACCACCGCCAAGCACCTCCGACCCTATTTCCAAGGGCACCCCATCACCGTGCTAACCGGCGAACCATTGAAGAAGATTCTAGCCCACCCCGAAGCTTCAGGGCGACTCGTCAAATGGGCAATCATGCTTGGGGCCTACGATATCTCGTACCGCCAGCGCTCAGCTATGAAAGGCCAAGCGCTCTCCGACTTCATCGTCGAGAGCACCATCCCGACTGAAGAGAGATCTCCGTCCGCGCCTGGGCCGACCTGGGAACTGTTCATCGACGGATCTTCCAACTCGGTCGGTAGTGGTGCAGGGATCCTCCTGAAGTCCCCCGAAGGAGTAGAACTATAGTACGCCTTGAAATTCAGCTTTCAGGCGTCCAACAACGCTTCCGAGTACGAGGCCCTTATCTCGGGAGTCGCATGGCCCGACGGTTGGGGGCTGAGCGAGTCAAAATCCACACCGACTCCCAGCTGGTCGCTAGCCAAGTCAACGGTGAATACGAAGCTCGAGAGGCACCAATGATCAAATACCTCCAGCTGGTCAGAGGTTTGGCTCAACAGTTCGAGGGATTCGAGGTAGTCCAAATAGCTCGGGAGGAAAACTCCCGAGCGGACGCCCTCTCTCGATTAGCCTCCTCTCTCGACCCTGAGGGTACCCGATCAGTCCTCCTTGAAGAGCTAGAGCGCCCGAGCATTGACTCGGAGCTCCTGGCCGTTGACTCGGCCCTTCCAAGCGACTGGCGCTCCCCCTACCTGTCTTAGCTCCAGGACTCCCGAGAGCCCTCAGACCCTCGGGAAGCACGCCGAATGAAGTATCAAGCCCGACGCTTCGTCATCCTCGACGACACTCTCTACCGGAGGTCCTTCTCCGGTCCCCTCCTGAAGTGTCTCGGCCCTGACGAAGCCAACCGAGCCATCCAAGAGACTCATGAAGGCCTGTGCGGAGCGCACTCAGGAGGAAGATCGCTCTCCAGGATCCTGCTACGGCAGGGCTACTGG
This sequence comes from Amorphophallus konjac, assembly GCA_022559845.1. Taxonomy (NCBI): domain Eukaryota; kingdom Viridiplantae; phylum Streptophyta; class Magnoliopsida; order Alismatales; family Araceae; genus Amorphophallus; species Amorphophallus konjac. Next base: position 63,214,981 of record CM040123.1, on the reverse strand, counting down.
TGGCCCACCCTGCAGCGCGACTGCACCGCCCACGTACAGCAGTGCGACCGATGCCAGCGATTCCACCACTTGGTCCATCAGCCGGCTACAGAACTCATCACCCTTACCGAGCCCTATCCCTTCTCTCGGTGGGGGATCGACATTCTCGGGCCGTTCCCTACGGCTCAGTCCCAAAAGAAGTTCATCATTGTCGCCATCGACTACTTCACCAAGTGGATCGAGGCAGAAGCCACGGCAAGGATCACCGAGACAGTCGTCTGGAGTTTCGTATGGAAGTCGATCATTTGTTGCTTCGGCATCCCCTGGGTGATAGTGAGCGACAACGGTCAGCAATTCAATTCTCGTTATTTTCGAGACAGATGCGTCGACCTGGGCATTCGCAACCACTTCACTTCAGTCGCCCACCCTCAGGCCAACGGGCTGGTCGAAAATACCAACAAGACTATCTTAAAAAGCATAAAGACCAGACTCGGTAAGGCCAAGGGTACATGGCTCGAAGAACTACCTAGCGTACTTTGGTCACACAGAACGACTCCCAGAACGGCAACCGGTGAGAGTCCTTTCCAGCTGGTGTATGGCACTGAGGCCGTTATTCCATTAGACGTTGCCAACCCTTCTCTCTGAGTCATCCGCTTCTCGCCCGAGGTAAACGAGCAAAAGCTACTCGAAAACCTCGACCTAACAGATGAGCTCCGAGAGATCGCTCGCACCCGAGCAACGGAATACCAGCGCCGCCTCACTCAGTACTACAACGCCAAAGTCTGAGACATGGACTTTCAACCGGGAGACTTCGTCCTCAGGAAAGCAGAAGCCTCTCGGCCACTAGAGGCGGCGGGCAAGCTATCCCCTAACTGGGAAGGCCCCTACCGAGTGATCGAGATGCTCGGGAAAGGTGCGTACATGCTAGCTACAACGGAAGGGGAACCCATCCCTCGAACGTGGAACACAGCCGCACTACGCAAATTCTACTTTTAAAGTTGTGCAAACAATTTGAGGGAAATAAAACTCTCTTCTTTTCATTCAATTGTTGGTACATCAGAAAGGCAAAAGCCAGTACATTGCATAGCAAAAAGCAAAAAATCCATCTAGCACCACTGCAAGAGGCCATCGCTCGGTCGACTCGGTCTTGATCTCCTTGCGTCCAGCCACTGACTCTACCTCGCGCAGAAACTGGATCGATCAAAGGGCGGTTGACCCAGTTGGCTCGGGTGGCCCATGACAAAGGTGACAGAGGGATTAAAAAGAAGGAAGGCTACCTTCCAAGTTGAACTTGGAAGAGGAAGAGGGAAGGAACGCCTATGAAGGCCTCCTCCTTTCCAACCTGCCAATTCTTTGGAACGTACAGAGAGCAAGCAACCTCCGTAGAGTGAAAGAAATGACAGGGGAGGGCCCAGAAAGGAGGGAGCTTAATTTGCTTCCTCCCCACCCCTGGAGCGAGTAGAGAGAGAGAGAGTGGCGGCGGTTGTCCTGGATGCCCCCATCCATCCTCCATCTCGGCGCCCCCCGGGAAGCCTCGCGGGAACTGATAAAAGGTAAACGGCGTGCCTCCGCACGTCGAACCCGTTTCAACCCCGCGCGACGACCATCAGACCCGTTTCAACCCCGCGCGACAACCATCGGACCTGCTCAACAGCCCAAGGCAGCAAGAACTCTCTGCTCCTCCATCACCGGCAGCGTCGTCTTCCGAAGGATCCTCCATTCTCCGAATGCAACGGCACAACGCAACGTGGAGAAGGGGCGAGGAAAGACTGTTAGTGAAAATCCTAAGCGGTGGAGAGGAAGGGACGCCCTTCGGTCTTTTTATAAGGCTAAGGGAGGCTGCTTGTCTTAAATGACTCCCCCCTCGAAAACACGCCAAAGGATTTTTCCCCTCTGAACGGTCACCTTAAATCCCTCATTTTCCGCCTCTGCGGGATACACGAAGCGGCCTGGCATTCAAAGCGTGAGAGAACGGAAGGACACCCTGTCCGGAATCCACCCAACCAGCATGCGAAAACCACGCATGACGTATCGGCACTTTCCAACTACTACTGATACCCTAATAAAATTACGGCAAGGAACGCAAGAAGCAAGTAAGTCATTTATTGCCTCACAAAAAGAAAATCTTTCTTTTTTTCAGAAAAGGAAAAGAGACAAACAGAGAAAGAGGCAAAATAAAGCGATACATCAGGCCTCGGGCCCACTTTGAAGCTCAGAAATGGAAGGCACGGGTGGTTCGCCCCCGGCACCCTCGGTGACGGCCGTCCCTGGCACTTACCCCGCCTGTGAGGGAACTGCCTCGACTGCGAGCCCTCCCGAGGCAGTCGGAGTTGGCGACCCCTCAGGCGAAGAGCCCTCTGGATCTTCCCCGCCCGACGCAGAAGAGCTAGAAGCCGACTAATCCACTGCTTGTCGGCGTAATCCACTAGCACTGACCCGAGGGGAAATGGATCCCAGAGTCTTGCTTGTCGGCGTAATCCACTGCCCGATGATAACCCTGCTGGAACCCCTTGCGGGCGCCTTGGCGAAGCACTATCTCGTAGTATGGAAGGGCAGCTTCCTGAAGGTCGGGTCGGTAGGCCTCTGAGCCCCTGTACTGCTCGATCACCTCCGCCCCGACCTGCCCCATCCTTTCAGCAAGTTTGGCCGACTTCCGCTCCGCCTCAGACGCTCGCTCCTCTGCCTCCGCCATCTGTCTCTCTGCCTCGATCGACTTCCGCTCGGCCTCGGCCGCCCGCTCCTCGAGCTCGATCTACTTCTGTTCGGCCTCAACCGATCACTTCTCCGCCTCAGCTCGGTCCGCCTCGGCCCCCGAATGACGGCGCTCCGCTGCCTCCGCCCAGTCCAGCAACTCAGCGCGCTCAGCCTCCCAATGGCTGTCTAGATCGAGATGGTGAAGGCGCTCCTCCTCAAGGAGTTTGTTCTTCCTCTCGAGCGACTCCCGAGCCTTGGCCAGCTGCTCGGTCAACGCTCCGGCTTCCAGCCGGCTCGATCGCGCCAAATCCCTGATCGCGGAGAACTCCCGTTGAAGCCCCTCGTGTGCCTCATTGAGTTGGGCTAGCTTCCTCTCGCACCCTCCGAGAGTCCAGGCGAGATTCGACCGCTCTGACTCCGTCCGGGCGTAGGTCTCCGCCATGGTGGCCCCCATCTGGGCCATGATCAAGCCGCCCTCCATGATGACGTCAAGGATCCCGGAAGGAGAATGGCGCCTATCTCCTTCTCTCATCCTCGCGGACACCTCGCGGCAGAACTTGTACAGATTGCTCGAGATACCGAGCCTCTCCAAGGCCTCCGGCATGGACACCAGTTCCGCCCCTGGCACCGCGCCGGAAGGCCCAGACCGAGCTGCTGAAACGGCCTTCCCGCACACTACGGTCGGTTGGGGTTGCGACGCCTCCGTAGGCGCACCCCCAACCTCGACCGACGCAGCAAACCCGATCACTCCGGGCGCCACCGATGTTTGGGGTTGCGACGCCCTCGCAGGCGAACCCCCAACCTCAATTGTCTCGGCCCGCATTTCACTGCCCGAGACATCGTCAACCTCGACCGGCCCCCCAGTCTAGGCCTCGTCTGCTTCAGCTCCGGCCCCCTCTGTTCCCACCGAGGGGAGAGCCGACACACCGTCACCACCCTCTGAGGGGCCCCTGGTCTCCTCGGCCCCCTCTCGCCCGGTGGATGGGGGAGCCGGCCCGGTAGGGTCGGCCCCATCTTGCCCCTGAGAGGGGAGCGCCGTCGAGCTAGAGTCGCCCCCAGCAGTGGCGAGAAGGCCGGCCTTCTTGGCCCGCTTCTTGGCCTTCGCGGCTTCCCGCAACCTTCCCTCCATGGGATCCTTGCGCTTTGCACCACCCGGTCGTGAAGTTCCCTCGGATGCCGCCCCCTTGCCCTTATCCCGGGCTTGGGAGCGACCCACAGAAGCGTTAGGCTCATCAGCCGCCGAGTCATCTCCGAGATCGATGACCTCAGCAGCCTCCTCCAGAGGCTCCCGCCTGATGTCTACAACAGAGAACAAGGCATGGTCAGGAAAAGAGAGATAATTCCCACCCCTGAAGAAAAATCCGAGTGGTGGTACCTGACGATTTTAGCCGCGTAAGGAGGCACCGTTCGACATTCTCCGGCATCACCAATTCCTCGGTCGACTGGCGATTCTTCAGCAGACGAGCGGCATTTTTCTCCACGTGAGGAGGGAACTCCTACTGCCGGGGAGGAATGTTCGGATGAAAGTTGGGCATCACCTGGCACCTCCAGGTTTCGTCCACCACCTCCGCCTTCACCCAAAAGAATTGGGTCTTCCACCCTTTGTGCGAGGAATACTTCACCGCTAGCGGAATACAACTCATGTTCCTCCGCGCCTGAATGAAGTAAAAGCTCTTCCCCACCGACGGATGCGCTTTCAACTTAAAGAAATAATGAAAGAGGTCCAAGGAAGGAAGAATCCCATGCTAGCGGCAGAGGATTCGAAAAGTGGAGAGAAGAAGATACGAGTTGGCCACCAACTGGATGGGCGCCAACTTGAAGAAATTCAGGAGCATGAGAACAAAGGGCTCGAAAGGAAGACGAAACCCGCCCTTCCACGCCAGAAGAAAAGTGCAGATATGACCTGTGTGATCGTCCATGCTCGTCTCGTACGGGGCGGCGGCAGCAAAGCTGTATCTGAGAGGCAAGCGAAACCGGTGCTCCAGCTTCTTCACCTCGGCTTCCCCCAGCTCGCTGCAATTCGGGACCGGCACCCTTACCTCCAACTCCTCGCCCGAACGCTGGCCCGCCATGGAACTCAAGGAGGAACTGGAAGCAGAACTCTCGCAAGAACCTGAAGACTCTGGGGGAGAAGGAAGCCGCCGGACCGCCTCCGCGGTTATGCGCGCCAACTCCTCAAACGCCGCCGCGAGGTTATGCTCCTCCATCATGACTTCACGGCGCATCAAGGAGCCCCAAAAGCAGAAGAGTGAAGGAAAGCCAAAAACCCTAGAGAGTCTGGGATGACAAACAGCGCCCAACGCCTATAAACCCTTGCGGAAGGCGGCGCGTCATTCCGACCTCCGAGAAAAAGGGGGCCCCTTCATTTCAAATCCGTCAGGATCATTATTATTACGGGCCCAGGTGACCACGACACGTGGCTACTTAACACTGTCAGATCTCCACCCACCTGAGCCACGCCGGTCCGACGCCCTCATAAACTACTCAACCGAGCCTCCTTTGGCTCGGGAGTAGGAGGGGGACAAGTGGAGAGGGGGATTTCTGCAGCCCATTCAAAGAGCAGCCCAACTAGGCCCGGCAGGGCCCAATGAGGCCAAGCTCACCCAAGTGACAGCCCACAGGGCCCACTTAGGGAAGAAAGCCCAATAAATAGCGCTCGAGAGAACAACCCTCCTAGGTGGCCTCAAGGCTCGGAGGGCCCGAGCATCGGTCAGGTCACAAGAAAGGCCCGCGCCCGAGCCATCTCTCCGCCCGGGAGAAGGAGGCGTAGGCTAGCCTATCCGACCCACCTTTTACCGAGCTAAGCCTATCGCCCGGATAGAGCTGGCCCCTCTGAGCTCGGAACGACCGACGAATGCTTATCTTTGCAGCCGTTAAGAGTCCGCAGCAGGCTAGAATTCAGGAAGGCAAGGGACTTCTTCTTCCCCACGATGATAACGCTCCCACGATAAGGCCATAAAAGCCCACGATGAGGACGTAACCCCCACCTGAAACCCCTCGGCTGATAGGACTCCAAGAGACGGCGTACTATTTAAACCAGGGATACCCTCCGGCTAAAGGTAAGCCAACAAAGGCAATCATACGCCCAAAACTCCTGAGCAAGAACCGCTTCACCCTTCTGGTGTAGAGGGATCTCGCGCACAAGCTCTCTCCTCCCTACTATTGCTCCCACCATAGCTCCACTGACTTAAGCATCGGAGGGTTTGCCCCAGGGATTCCCCCTGGGCCCTCTGATCCGTTTCCCTGTCTTGCAGTTCACGATCTGGTGATCCTCAGCCCACTCAGGACCAGCGCGAGATCACGCCTCTTCAAACACAATGGAATTAAAATAAACTACGTTGATTAACTAATACTCAAGCGAGATTAAAGATATTCTCTCAAGCTTTCCGATCTCACTCGAATAGTTAAAGCAACTATCAAGAGAATTACGCTCAACATAGATAACGGAGGTAGCAGTGTGTGATAGTGTAGTGAATTAAAAACCTATATAGTGTTCATGTGAAGGGAGATAGAAGAAATGACAATCACACATGCAATCACATATGACACAAGGATTTTAAGGTGGTTCGGGACCACGACGCGCTCCCTACGTCCACCCCTCACCCAACCGGGTGAGGCTTCACTACAAGCTACCGAAGTAGCAACACGGGGACGAACCCCAACCACACATACTGCTTCCGCAGCAATGCACACACGAGGCCTTGCCTCAACATGCTGCAACTGCAGCACACACACACACGTTCGGGGAACGTACCCCGGACACAACAACCACACGGAGACACAGCTTCAAACATACACACAGATATTCTGAGTTTGACAAAATCAAAGGATATACAATGACCACAACGGATATTGATCTATGATCAAATAAAAGGATTAAGAATGAAGGACTAGAGAATCTCCCTCAAATCTGCAATGAGTCCCATAGACAGGATAGATGGTTGCGCTGGAGACTTTTATCCATGGAGAGGAAGTCGGCCAAAATCGTAGGAGGCACCGTTTGCAGGAAGAACCTTGCTGATGACGTCTTCTTAGTCTTCCTTCTCCAACAAGGTGTGCATGACCTCCTCCTTGTTCTTCTTCTCTTGCTACAAAGGATGAAACACTAAGCCCCAACCAACAACCTATGCTCAAATGGAAAAATAAACATGGATAGGTTGCAGAAGTATCCTCTTAATGGATGGAGAACCCCCAATCGCATATTCCTTGAACTTTGATGGAGGTGGGAGATAGATCATGAAAGAAATGAAGCCGACGAAGCTCTTCCACTGAGATTCACCCACCACGAGCTTGAATGCTTGAGGACGGATGCTTTTCAAGGTGTTCCAGACTGGATCGCTCCCTTTCTCCTCTTGTTTCGTTCTTCTTCTTCCCTGCAAGCACAGATACAACAAGGTTAGCACTTGGGAATATTTTTCTCCCGATGGAGATCGTAACCCTCATATACAAGAGGGAAAAGCACAACAAAAGACCACAAGGCCCTTGATAAAACCCTTCTAAACAACACACAATAGATGTATGGAAACCCTAAGGGTGTTGGTGTAAAACACCACGCAAATCGGATCTCAAACCAATGAGTTCGCAACCAAACCGGCAAACCCGATCCAGACGTAGCAGACAAAGTGTCGACCTCTAGGGTCGACACTCATCTCAACGAGTTCTGCCAGAACATATATAAAAGCAAAATCGAGATACGAGTGTCGACCCATGGGGTCGACACTTCTTATGAAGTGTTCTGGACTGTTAAAAGAACAAAACATTCGTGATGAAAAGTGTCGACTCACGAGGTCGACACTTTTTCACGAACATTCTGTTTTCACATAAATGAACATACTTACCTGAAAGTGTCGACCTTCAGGGTCGACACTTTTTCACGAGAGTTCTGCCTTAGCAAAACAGCAGACTCCTGGTGAAAGTGTCAACCCCGTAGGTCGACACTTTCTGCCAGCGTCCTTTCTTTCAACGCAAGATAGAAGCTCCGTTAATAAGTGTCGGCCCCTTTGGTCGACACTTTTCCTGACAGCAGAACTACATCAATAACACCAATAGAAAGCTCCACAATTCAAATACATATATCAAGGTCGACTAAGGGAGTTCATAAAACTCAGATTAACTTATTCAAAACCTGATTTCAACATTGATCAATCCATTCACATTAAAAACCAATTAATCAAACATTCTTACCATGGCCTTGAGTATTTGAATGAAAAACTCCACAACGAACCTGAATTTACCAGATTTGAACATATCTACCAGTTCTGAACCACGAGCAATCAATCCATATCAATCCATGCATATTGAGATACACTTGATCAACCCTTCTTACCATTGGCATATGAGTTTTGATAGAATTCTCACAATAATTCTATCTTTTCCAGCTTTGAACCAATGCCATTCCAACCAGTTGGAGATTGACCTCCAATTGTGTCTTACCATCATTTCTAGGATTTGAACGTTGTTTCCTCATTGATTCTGCACAATACATATTCTCATTAATTTGTAATAATACATATGAGTGATTCCATGCAATCCATTCTCAACTCTAATTCAATCAGTCGGCAATGAATACAAGTCTAGTCCATAAATCCAGTTTCAATCCAAGGCATGTAGTGCAGTTCAATCTCAGTTAAGTTACACAGGTATAGAAATACAATTGATAAGAATGATTACATTTCCATATGAGATATGCATACCTCCTTCAACCAACATTTTGAGACATTGTTATTCAATCCATAACAAGTTCAAGCATGGAGGCTCCATTTACCAGTTGAATACCGTCAGACCTCTCATAAATGTTAAGTCAGTCCAAAACATATAAAACCAATACAGTCCAGGACAATCAGGATCAGTCCAAAATAAGGCATTCCAGTTCAGACCAAAACAGAAGGCAAGGCTCAAAGAGCCAGGGGTCGACGCAAAGCTAAGTAGAAAAATTGATTCCACGAAGCATGTCAAACCTGCAAAGGAAGATATCATCATATTATCTTGTTTATCGTGCGGACGCCATTTAAGCATAAAACACACAAGATTTTCACTTAGAGTAAACACAAAACACTCAATATATTGGAATCATCAAAACCATTGTCAATGACAATGAGGGGGCGCACTGAACCCAACACAATTCAATAAGTTCATGATAACACTATTCAATGAATGAACGCTTCAATTTAATAATGCGAGAGTCAAGAATGACTTAAACAAGGTTATGCTTATGGAAATAAATCGGTAGCATAATGGTACATTTCTTTAACTTTTATTTCATTATATTAAGCCTCTTTGGATAATATGGCAACTTCTAGATCATCAATAATCCATCTAAAAATTTTAGAACATCAACCCTTGGGTCAAACCTCGGGTTAAGCACTCAAATAATGTGACGGTCAAGGACTGGGCCGTTACATGATGTGACGCTCCAGTATTCAGCCGTTACATTAGTCTGAATCCAGAATTAGTAAAATAGACTTAGTGAAATGTGACAGTCATATATTGGGCCGTTATATGCCTTTGACGGTCTAGTATAGATCCGTTACATTGCTAGAACCAGAAACATCGATAGTGTAATCTACTAAATGGGCTTTAATAGTACAACCAACTCGGTGTCCTAGTGGGAATCCCAGGCTCGCGGAGAATTACGGAGGCCTTGAAACAAGATTTCCTAGTCCATTGGAAGGAATATCCAATAGAGAGGTCATCAAGTCCAAGAATAATGTTCCTATAGTGCAAAGTGTGAACTAATGGACAACATACCGAAATATGTGCCATGTACTTAAAGAAATGACTCTATTGATAGAGAGAATGTGTGACAATATGAAATCATGATAAAACTCTGTCAATACATCATTTAAAATCATGGAGTTAATACAAACTATAGTGCTTTGGCATGAAATTAACATATCCTTAAAATAATTCAAGATGCTTTTAACATGCGATACTTATCATGAACCAATTAATAAATTTAAAGTCATATCAACATGTCAAAACTGAGATAACTAGGTGTTGTGTAGTGGACAGCGGATCTAGAGGGGAGGGGTGAATAGATCTGCCCCTCTTTTCGCAATGCAACCCTCTATATAGCTAGATAATGATAATAGCAGCGGAATATAACTAGCTAAACGAAGAACACAGTGATTTGCTTAACAAGATGATTATGCAATATAGATATTGAACCTAAGGATGCATCTAACACAAAGCAATCGCACAAGCAAACCACAACACACGAGATTTTAAGGTGGTTCGGACTGAATCTCCAGTCCTACGTCTACCCCTCACCAAATCCGGTGAGGCTCCACTAGTGCCACGCACTGAATCGCACATAGGAAAGACCACCGATTGCCTTCCTACTAACCGCCGGTAGGGACGTCAACACCGCAGATCGGACAGCTTCTGATTGCCTTCCTACTAACCACTGATAGGGACGATCTTCAGTTCCAAATGTTTGAATGAAATGGAAAAGAACAAGATATGAAAACACTCAAACAAGATATGAAATATGTTCAAAGAGAAAAGATCTTATCTGAGTTTGCTGGAGCTTGAATCTAATGATTCACTTGGCTTGGAGTTGATCTCCTCTTGAAGTAGCTTGAATCACTTGGAGATATGATGAAGAGCTTCTTCCCGGAGTACTGTTCACAGCTACAGTAACTCGAACTCCTTTCCCTTGAACACACCCTTGCAGCTTCTATGGATCACCTTGAGATGAGGAAGAGGAAGATGATTGCAGCTTTTTCTTCACTTGGCTTGAAGTTGATTTCCTCTTGAAGTAGCTTCAATCACTTAAAGATTTGATGAAGAACTTCTTCCTGGAGTAGCTTGATTTCCTTCTTGAAACACCCTGCTTGTGGCTTCCTTTGATCACCCTTCTTATCCTTGAGTGCTTCTAGCTTTGGTGGAGGTTGCTTGCTTCAGATCTCACCTTGAAACACCTTGGATGGATGAAGAACTCCAGCCCAAAGTACTGTTCACGGAGGTGCTACAGTACCTCGAAAATGGCCTCCCTTAATCTCTCTTGAAGCCTTGAAGCATTAGAGTTTCTAACCCCTCATGTGTTGGTTTTATAACCCTTGGAATGGTCCTTGGACACCCCCCAGACCAGATCCATAAATCATGGGAGATTAGGTGAGTTTTGATTAAACAAATACACGGATAGGGGCTGGCCACGAGGTGAAATTTGAAGTCAAACATGGCTGCATCGGGGCTGGCGGTCGATCGAAATTCATGGGGCGGTCGACCGGAATCTGTAAAATCTCCAACTTGTCGGTTCTGGGAGAACCGGTCGACCGGAAAAGTAGGGGCGGTCGACCGAAATATGTAATTCCTGGAGTGTTTCGTTTCTAGAAGAACCGGTCGACCGGAAAGGCAGGGGCGGTCGACCGAAACCTGTAAAACGTGGAATTCTTAGGCTCTGGCAAATCTGGTCGACCGGCCAAGGTGTGTAGGTCGACCGGAAACACCTATGCCTGCAAAAATGAAGTGTTAGACCAATGAAATATGTTCATAAGTCAAGATATTCATGTCCTCATCAATTTCATATATCCGCGTGCGAGGGCGCAACATTGAGCTTTCACCTTTGTCATTTCCACTAAATTCCTTCGTATCTATCATGAACAAAATATCGCGTGTGTCAGTCACATGAGAGTGGAAAGTATCAATGACTAATAGTGTTTAGCCATTATCAAAACCCAGAATACCACAGAACTCATATGACCATAGGATGATATCGAATGACCCAAGTGACCACAGGATGACTCAAATGACCATAGGGACACAACACTAGGCATATTTATAAGTTAATGTGACTGTTCTTCAATTCTGTCTACAGTTACTCTGACGGTCGAGAATGGGGGCGTCACAGTGATTGTGACGGTTTATTGTGGGACCGTTATAGTGTTGTAACGCACTGAGTCTGGGCCGTCAGAGATAACAGAGAAATTTAAAAACAACAGAAGGTGTGACGGCTTGTCGTAAGGCCGTTAGATAACTGTGGCGGTCTTACCTTGATGCGTCAGATCATCTACTGGCAGAAAAGATATTAAAAATCTAAGGGTTCAACTTACATCATGTTTGGAAATCATATATAAACTTCAACATGATAGAATGAAGGCTAACCTACTAGTATGCATGGGTTTTCTGTGAATTTGACAAGAGAGTTCTTTTTAACTTAGTTAGGGTTAAGAGTATACATGTATGCATGTCCTACTAAAACATGAAATTCATGATCTTTGATGCATGAAATCAATCAAAACCAGAGGGCTTTTATCCCTAACAAGATATTTTTACCAATCATGAGATGACCTACCTCTTAACTAGACTTTAAGCTTCTAATTTGAGCCTGAAAAATCGTGCCCTAGTTCTCCTTTTCCATTGATTTTTCAGCAATTTCCTGCTGCTCTAACTCCACGACCTCTTGACCTAAAGATGTGAAATTTTGAGAGTAAAAAGATGAAACTAAGGTGAACAAAAAATTCTAAAGGATTGAGCTCTAATTAACTCGTTTAGACGTCCTAATCTCTTGATCTTCAGGGGTCTTGCGTTCAGTTTCCTGAGTTATTATGGTCGAACCAGCAACTTTGGAAGCTTCAATCTCCTTGGTTGCTTGATCTCCTAACATAAAATTTAGAGAAATATTAGTCTAAAGTATACTAAACAAAGTCTTCTAAAGAACTTACCCAAAATTATGACTCCTTACCTTGATTCTTCATGAGCCAAAAGTAAGGGTCGCTCAGTTCAGAACTAGGTCCTATTTATAGGGTTTTGGCTAGGGTTTGAAGATTAGATCAATTCTAGAGTCCTTATTTTTCCAGAACCTAATCCCTAAGAGTCCTTAGTAATGTTATAAGCTCTCCCAAGTTGATCTCTTGCAGATAGGATCTCAAAGTTTTAATCTTTTTGCTCGTTCTTTCATTTACGGCACTAACAGGGTGTAACGCATCAAGACTGATGCGTTACGTGGCTGTGGCGGTCGCACGATAGACCGCTACATCCAACGTGCACAGAATTCAACATAAATCAAACTCTTTTGTTAATTATCCATATTATTATTCTATACAATTGGTATTTATCCTTAAAATATGTAAATAGGCTAAATAACCTTCTAGAACATGGGTCAAACTTAATGGGCTTGGTCCTTAAACCTTTTGGATTTTATTTAAATAGGATAGGTTAATTCTTTAACACAATTGGGCCTTATAATGACTTATAAATTCAATAATCCTTTTATTAATCTATTTAGTCCTTATAACTCCTAATAATTTCCAGAAAATTCTATAAATAATCCAAAAATTATTATATAAATTCTGGGGCACTACACCCTCCCCCACTTAGAAGAATTTGGTCCCCAAATTCAATACATGGATTATGGAGAGTGTACTTATAGTTAAAATAATTCTGGGAATCTTTTCCGCATGACTGCTTCAGTTTCCCATGTTGCTTCATATGACCATATTTTCTTCCATTGAATCTTGACCATAGAAATAACTTTATTTCTTAGTTGACGCACTTCCCGTTCCAGAATCTTTATTGGCGTTTGCTCGTACGTCATATCCTTCTGAATCTCCAGATTGTCATAAGTGATAATATGGTCAGAATCATATACATACTTCTTCAGCATAGAGACGTGAAATACGTCATGAACTCCTGCTAATTGTGGAGGTAAAGCCAGTTTGTAGGCCACTTCACCGACCCTTTCAAGAATTTCAAACGGGCCAATGAACCTTGGAGTTAGCTTGCCCTTAATGCCAAATCTTCGAATACCACGACCTGGAGAAACCTTGAGATACACATGGTCTCCTACTTGAAATTCTAAGCCGCGTCTTTGATTATCAGCATAAGATTTCTGCCTATCTTGCGCCATCTTTAGTCTCTCTTGAATAAGCTTGAACTTCTCTGTAGAATCTCTGATAATATCGGGGCCTAGGAATTGTCTTTCTCCTATTTCATTCCAACATATTGGTGATCGACAACCTTTTCCATATAGAGCTTCAAAAGGTGCCATTTGTATGCTGGCCTAATAACTGTTGTTATATACAAATTCTACTAGATGCAAGTGATCATGCCAACTACCTCCAAAATCAATAACACAAGCCCTGAGCATGTCTTCCACCACTTGATTCATTCTTTCTATCTGACCATCAGTTTGTGGATGAAAGGCTGTGCTGAAATTCAATCTAGTCCCTAGTGACTGTTGTAGACCCTTCCAAAACTGTGATGTGAATCGAGGATCTCTATCAGATATAATAGTGACTGGGACACCATGTAATTTAACAATTTCTCTTATGTATAATGCTGCCATGATATCCACAGACCATCGACTTTTGATTGGTATGAAATGTGCAGATTTAGTTAATCGGTCTATGATTACCCATATACCATCGTGTCCACCTCTTGTCTTATGTAACCCTATAATGAAATCCATCCCTATACTATCCCACTTCCATTCGGGAATATTCAAGGGATGCAGTTTACCTGCGGGTCTAAAATGCTCTGCCTTTACTTGTTGACAAGTGAGACAGCGAGACACGAAATCAGCTATTTCCCTCTTCATGTTGGGCCACCAGAAATTTCTTTTGAGATCCTGATATATTTTTGTACTACCTGGGTGAATTGTATACCTGGATTTATGTGCTTCTTCTAGAATCAATTTCTTCGTATCCTCTTGATCCGGTACACATACTCGGTGTTTAAATAGCAATCTTCCATCCTTAATAGAAAAATCTGGTGTTCAACATTCGCCTTGATCTCCAATAATATAGGATCATCATTTTGCAGCTTGACCAGATCTTCTATTAAGGTAGGTTGAGCTTGAATATTAGCTAGGAAACAATCTTCATTCCTGTCAATATCTAAGTTCAACTGAGCAAATTGAGGAATAAGATTAGTCATACTAATCATGAGACTTGATAGCATATCCATTAGTTTTCTGCTGAGTGCATCCGCTACAGCATTAGCCTTGCTAGGATGATATTGAATAGCAAAATCAAAGTCTTTGAGATATTCTAACCACATCCTCTGCCTCATATTCAGCTCTTTTTGAGAAAATAAGTACTTCAAACTTTTGTGGTCCGAGTAGACCGTAAACTTTTCTCCATAGAGATAATGACGCCAAATTTTCAAGGCAAAAATGACAGTTGCTAATTCTAAATCATGCATAGGATAATTTTCCTCGTGACGCTTCAATTATCTTGAAGAATAACAGATTACTTTTCCATTTTGCATGAGGACACACCCTAGGCCAATGCCAGATGCATCCGTATATACTTCGAATCCACTACCATCCTTTGGTAGTGTTAGAATAGGAGCTGTAGTAAGATGATTCTTAAGAGTTTAGAAACTCTTTTCACATTTCTCTGACCAAACAAAAGGATTTTCTTTTCTCGTGAGTCTAGTTAAAGGAACTGCAATCTTCGAGAAATCCTTAATGAATCTTCTATAATAACCAGCTAGACCCAGAAAACTTCGTACTTCCGATACGGTCATTGGCCGGCTCCAATTCTTGACGGCTTCTACCTTAGAAGGATCCACAGTGATACCTTCTTTTGAAATAATGTGGCCTAGGAATGAAACTTTCTTAAGCCAGAATTCACTCTTATTAAGCTTGGCATAAAGTTTATGTTCTCTAAGTGTTTGCAAAGCTATTTTCAGATGTTCTTCATATTCTTCCTTTGTCTTGGAATATATCAGGATGTCATCGATGAAGACGATGATGAATTGGTCCAGATATGGCTGGAAAACACTGTTCATAAGTTGCATGAATGCTGTTGGGGCATTAGTTAACCCGAACGGCATTACTACGAATTCATAGTGGCCATAATGACTTCGAAAAGCCGATTTATAAATATCTTCTTCTTTAATTCTAAGCTGATGATAACCTGATCTGAGGTCAATCTTGGAGAAATATTCTGCTTCTGAAAGCTGATCAAAGAGCTCATCAATACACGGCAACGGATACTTATTTTTGATTATAAGTTGATTCAGTCACCGGTAATCGATGCATAGCCTGAGAGAACCATCCTTCTTTTTGACAAATAGAACCGGCGCACCACAAGGGGATGTGCTAGGTCTGATAAAGCCCTTATCCAGTAGTTCCTACAACTGCTTCTTTAGTTCTTTGAGTTCTGTGGGGGACATCCTGTAAGGGGCTATACAAACAGGTGCTGCTCCTGGAATGAGTTCAATAGTGAAGTTTACTTCCCTCTCGGGTGGTAAACTAGGTAATTCGGATGGGAACACATCGGGGAACTCATTTAC
The DNA here is from genome assembly GCA_022559845.1 of Amorphophallus konjac. NCBI lineage: Eukaryota > Viridiplantae > Streptophyta > Magnoliopsida > Alismatales > Araceae > Amorphophallus > Amorphophallus konjac. The sequence continues at coordinate 63,199,066 of CM040123.1, read as the reverse complement.
AATAAGAATGTCTGCTAAGATAATCTCCTTGGATTCGGTAACAATGACAGAAGCAAGAAAAGCTTCACATCTTTGCGAGATAAGTTTGCAAGCATGAAGAGAAGATATGATAATAGGATGCTTCTTGTACTTGATGCCAAGGAAGGAAAATCTTGGAAGATCGGGCTTTCGAAAGGATATAATCCTATTTCGGCAATTGATATAAGCATCATGATCTACAAGCCAATCTACCCCTAAAATAGCATCATAACATTTCATGTCAAGGCATACTAAGTTTGCGGGGAGATTATGACCTTCTACTATCACTTCACTATCAGGATAATAGTCGATAAGCTTTGTTCCATAACCTAAGGGTGTGGTAATAGCAGGATCTGAAGGTAAGGGGACTGATGCAATTGATAATATTTTTACAAAAGTAGTGGAGACAAAAGAATGAGAGGCACCAGTGTCAAATAGCACAAATGCAGGACGAGAATAAATTTGAAGAGTACCTTCCATAAGCCCACCATCCCTGGGCGCTTCCTCTTCTTGTAAGACTGCATTGAGGCGAGCCTGCCTCCTTCGTCCTCCACCAGATGATTGGTCTTTCATAAGGGGGCAATCTGCATGCGATGCTCCCTGCTTCCACAACGTAAACAAGCGCCGAGGCACTTCCAGCATTCCTCAGCCGAATGATCGAATTTTTCACAAAACGTGCAAGCTGTGGCAACTTTCTCCTTCTCTTCCTTGACTTTCTTTTGCTTATGGGAACTTCCACCATTCCCATTCCTGGATGTTTTCTTACTATCACGGCTTTTTTAGGGCTCCGTGATGCTGAACTTTTCTTTCTTATAACGCCGATCTGAGTGTCGGTTGGATTCTTCTCCTTTCCCTTTTAATTTTTTGACCTTCCATAAGGTCCTTTCACACAAATATGCTCGTTGAACCATTTCCGCATAAGTACGGATGTTTTGGGTCCCGAGTTGCTGAATGAAACCGGGCCGTAACCGGCCATGAACCGATTTGCCTTCAATAAATCGGTGCTGATAAGATGCGGTGCGTAAGGTGCAAGCCTTGAGAATTATAGTTCATATTCGGCAACCGTCATCATTCCTTGTCGAAGAGCGGCGAACTCCATAGCCTTTCTCTCTTTTACGTGCTCATAAAAGTACTTGGCACAGAATAGGGTAAGAAAACCATCCCAGGTATGAGGGGCATCGGCCGGAGGTGCCGGAACCGACTTCTACCATGTGCGGGCATCTTTGTTGAGTTGAAAGGTTGCGAGACACACCTTCTCTTGATCGGTGCATTGGATAACATCAAAGATACGATTCATTTCGTCTATCTAGTTCTCTGTCTCGTCAGGATTAGAAGAACCGTAGAAACGCGGAGGGTTTAAGCTCCGAAAGTTACGATGCAAATCACTAGCCCTTGCTCCTACGCCAGCTTGCGCCATGGTTTGTAATGCCTGTGTAAGGCCAGCAACAGTTTGTTGCATACCATTCCAATCTACGCGATGAGCCATGGTAATAATAGGGTACCTGAGAGAAAAATAACAACTTGTTATTTCTCGTGAAACTGGAAGGAAAATTAATCTTAAAACTAATTAACTATCTTATCCCGGGTTCTACCCAATTCTCACATGGGTGTGGAAATTTCTTCTTTAGTTCATAGGTAGGGGTTCTTAAACCTTGGACTTATCCTATGACATGACTCTTCTTCCTAAGTCCTGAGACTTAGGCTCTGATACCAACTTAACTATCACGCCCCGAGCTTTTATGACAGCGGAAGACTCGCTCGAGGAACGTGAACAACCGGCATGGTAAGCCTCTTGCAAGCAAGAATGATCAGAGTGCAAGACAATCACACACATAAATGTAATTGCACAATATTTTAATCAAACTCCACCTTATTTCATTGATAATCAATATTTAAATACAATAACTTTCAACTTCTTCCAATCTATCAGACTCAAGAAATATGAAAATTACATAGACTCAATCTAAACAATATAGACTTTCCTAAGTCTTCACTCTCATCTTGACAACACTTTCATTCGCTCTCGGACCCGCTACTTGTATAACCCGAATCCAAATTCGAATCACTTTCATTTCCTAAAAAGAATGGAAATAGGTAATGAGCACACTTGCCCAATAGGTATCTTTGCATCAACATGAAGGTATCATTAAAGTAATTAACTTTTTAGCTCTAAAGACATAAGGTGAAATCATGCGAATGTGATCAATCTTGCGAATATCCAAAGTAATAAAGATGATCGTTTAAGATATATTGAGATCAAGTATGAACTAGCAAGAATGCAACAAGAACATGTTATGGCCTTTCAAGAACAAGAATGTAACAAGAATGTACTAGCAAGCCACATAATCATCACTTCAGTATCTTTTGCTTATGAGCAAGTACTTCATGAATTTCTGTGGAATATCAAGTCATGTACAAGAAGGTCATGTCGTGCCGTGGATCTTCACTTATTTATAGAGAAAGTACTCCCAGCGCAATGCGACGCCAGTAGTATCATACCCCATGATTTATAATAGTATGTTTCCGACAATCAGCCGAGGGGACTAGCATAGAGCCCTTGAACACAATCAGTGCTCGATCGCATCTTCAAGTATAAATCAAGCTACTTCCACGCATGTAACAATAAAGTATGGCCAAGAATGTACAATTCAATAAGTTCATGATAACACTATTCAATGAATGAACACTTCAATTTAATAATGCGAGAGCCAAGAATGACTTAAACAAGGTTATGCTTATGGAAATAAATTGGTAGCATAACGGTACATTTCTTTAACTTTTATTTCATTATATTAAGCCTCTTTGGATAATATGGCAAGTTGTAGATCATCAATAATCCATCTAGAAACTTTAGAACATCAACCCTTGGGTCAAACCTCGGGTTAAGCACTCAAACAATGTGACGGTCAAGGACTGGGCCGTTACATGATGTGACGCTCCAGTATTCAGCCGTTACATTAGTCTGAATCCAGAATTAGTAAAATAGACTTAGTGAAATGTGATGGTCATATATTGGGCCGTTAGATGCTCCTGACGGTCTAGTATAGATCTGTTATATTGCTAGAACCAGAAACATCGATAGTGTAATCTACTAAATGGGCTTTAATGGTACAACCAACTCGGCATCCTAGTGGGAATCCCAGGCTCGCGGAGAATCATGAAGGCCTTGAAACAAGATTTCCTAGTCCATTAGAAGGAATATCCAATAGAGAGGTCCTCAAGTCCAAAAATAATGTTCCTATGGTGTAAAGTGTGAACTAATGGACAACATACCGGAATATGTGCCATGTACTTAAAGAAATGACTCTATTGATAGAGAGAATGTGTAACAATATGAAATCATGATAAAACTCCGTCAATACATCATTTAAAATCACGGAGTTAATACAAACTATAGTGCTTTGGCATGAAATTAATCCTTAAAATAATTCAAGATGTTTTTAACATGCGATACTTATCATGAACCAATTAATAAATTTAAAGTCATATCAACAGGTTAAAACTTAGATAACTAGGCATATTTATAAGTTAGTGTGACTGTTCTTCAATTCTGTCTACAGTTACTCTGACGGTCGAGAATGGGGGCGTCACAGTGATTGTGACGGTTTATCGTGGGATCGTTACAGTGTTGTAACGCACTGAGTCTGGGCCGTCAGAGATAACAGAGAAATTTAAAAACAACAGAAGGTGTGACGGCTTGTCGTAAGGCCGTTAGATAACTGTGGCGGTCTTACCTTGATGCGTCAGATCGTCTGTTGGCTGAAAAGATATTAAAATCCTAAGGGTTCAACTTACATCATGTCTGAAAATCATATATAAACTTCCACATGATAGAATGAAGGCTAACCTACTAGTATGCATGGGTTTTCTGTGAATTTGACAAGAGAGTTCTTTTTAACTTAGTTAGGGTTAAGAGTATACATGTATGCATGTCCTACTAAAACATGAAATTCATGATCTATGATGCATGAAATCAATCAAAACCAGAGGGCTTTTATCCCTAAAAGGATGTTTTTGCCAATCATGAGATGACCTACCTCTTAACTAGGCTTTAAGCTTCTAATTTGAGCCTAAAAAACCGTGCCCTAGTTCTCCTTTTCCAGCTATTTTCCATCAATTTCCTGCTACTCTAACTCCACGACCTCTTGACCTAAAGATGTGAAATTTTGAGGTTAAAAAGATGAAACTAAGGTGAACAAAAAGTTATAAAGGATTGAGCTCTAATTACCTCGTTTAGATGTCCTAATCTCTTGATCTTCAGGGGTCTTGCGTTCAGTTTCCTAAGTTATTATGGTCGAACCAGCAACTTTGGAAGCTTCAATCTCCTTGGTTGCTTGATCTCCTAACATGAAATTTGGAGAACTATTAGTCTAAAGTATACTAAACAAAGTCTTCTAAAGAACTTACCCGAAATTATGACTCCTTACCTTTATTCTTCAAGAGCCAAAAGTAAGGGTCGCTCAGTTCAGAACTAGGTCCTATTTATAGGATTTTGGCTAGGGTTTGAAGATTAGATCGATTCTAGAGTCCTTAATTTGCCAGAACCTAATCCCTAAGAGTCCTTAGTAATGTTATAAGCTCTCCCAAGTTGATCTCTTGCAGATAGGATCCCAAAGTTCCAATCTTTTTACTCGTTCTTTCATTTACAGCCCTAACAGGGTGTAACGCATCAAGACTGATGTATTACGTGGCTGTGGCGGTCGCACGATAGACCGCTACATCCAACGTGCACAGAATTCAACATAAATCAAACTCTTTTGTTAATTATCTATATTATTATCCTATATAGATGGTATTTATCCTTAAAATACGTAAATAGGCTAAATAACCTTCTAGAACATGGGCCAAACTTAATGGGCTTGGTCCTTAAACCTTTTGGATTTTATTTAAATAGGCTAGGTTAATTCTTTAACACAATTGGGCCTTATAATGACTTATAAATTCAATAATCCTTTTAATCTATTTAGTCCTTATAACTCCTAATAATTTCCATAAAATTCTATAAATAATCCATAAATTATTATATAAATTCTGGGGCACTACAATGACCCATCGTAGAATTTCTATTCCCAAATCTACGTAGCTCGGCGGATGTCTGCACCTTTCACGGAGATTCCTCCACCTTCTTATGTAGTCCATGATAGACTCATTATCTTTTTGTTCGGCTGCTTGTAATTCGGCCTCCTTGACTTCCCCTTCGGCCATCTTCATACCCGCGGTTTGTTCCGCCCTTGGCTTGTCCATCTACATGTGCGGCCTTATTTGCACCATCCTCGGAGACGCCTTAGTTACCCCCTGACATGCCCGGAGGATTGTATGTTTGAGTGGTTGAGGGAGGTTGCCCCTCGTACGATCACGTACCATTGGGGCATGGCTGGCTATGCTGAAGCTTCAGGTGGGTTAGCACTACCTTGTGTTGCGTCATGTAGATGTCCTGCCAGTCGCAGCATAGGTGGATTTAGATCCACTTCATTCAGCTATTTTTGCAGCATTTCAATTTCCTGCTGCTTCTGGTGTAGCAGTGCCACCACAGCGGGACCTTGCCACGAGGGACCGGGAGTGCTACCTTCTGCCTTTGATTTGACTGGGGTGAGTGGCATCCTGTCATTGCTGCTAGACGCATCCAGTTCCTTTGGGATGAACTCCCTAGCTTTTACACCTCTGAGCCGAGAATGAACATGGTATTGTCTCCCCCCGTTGGCTGGCAGGTGTCTTGATGTTCTCCCTTATCCGGCATCACGGTGGGAGGTAGAAGCTTCAGCCTGATTTACTCCCTTTGGCATAAAGCAATTTTTTTTGTCTTCTTCGTCAACAGCTTGAGCCACACTAGATGGTGCTGACAACGTGTTGCAAGAGAGGGCAACATATTTTATTTTAGCCCTTGTATTCATCTTTTCCTTCCCCTTTATGGCCGGCATCTATCCCCACAGTGGGTTACTCAGTGCATTGAACACCCTTGCCTTTTCTTCAGGTCCTCTTATTAGTCGATGGGACTCGTTGAGTCCTTGATGGGCTTGCTCCTTGAACTGCATAGGATGGCCCTTGAGCTGCTCCTGCTCGTCTAGCCTATCTGTAACAGTTTGTAGCCGTTCCATGGCCGAGTTGATTTCTTCATGCACCCGCACTGGGGCTTGTTTCTTTGTGCTGTCCACTGGTCTTCTGATAGCCGCAGGAGGGACTATTTGTTGCCAAGCAAGAGCTATAGGGGGCGAAGCGGGCCGGGACATGGCTCCACTAATATGGACTCTCGGAGTCGGAAGGGATGCTGGCCCTGTTCTTTTCTTTATTGACGATGCTTGCCAATTTCTTTGCTTTTCTTCAGGCGCTAGGGCACAGTCTTCATTGGTGTGCTAGCTGCAAGCCTCTGGTGCTTCTTCGGGCAACTGTTGGCATACAGATATCATGTTAATTGATGCCTCCTGAGTGGGCACTCCATACGGGCATGGAGGATCGACTCTGTCCTCCCCCATTTGTAGCTCTCCTCTTTTTATTAAGCCTTGGGCGATGTCTTTAAATATTTGTCAATCCTCAATAGGATGCCCCAAGACTTGATGGTAGGGGCAGAAATGAGGATCATCTCTTCTTTTGACATAATCAGGTCTCTTTGGCTTCGAAAGCCTAATTTTGCTATATTTGACAGCCCACTCGAACAATGCTCAAGTCCGGTCCCGGGGGAAGGCATAGAACTTCTTTGCTTTGCTCTGCGGAGGATGGCTCTCTCGACAGTCAGCAAGTTCATTAAGAGGAGGGTTGTGCACCCATTTGTGCCTTTTCGCCGTGAGGCTGATAGTATGGACTGCTTTTGGCATCGGTCGTTTATCAACCTTCCTGACTTGATGACTTGAGCCGGCAGAAATGGAGGGAAATCTTGTGAAGAAATCTTCAACCTCTGTGGCAATATCACTTAATCGGTCAAAAGACCAGATTTCTATTCCAATCATCTTTTCCAGAATATTTTTCTTCAGATTTTGTTTACATATTTGTATCGTGTCTTCTGGATGCGGAGGACGCCGACACCTCATGCAGAGATCCCTCCATCTTTTGATATATTCTGCAACAGGCTCATCATCCTTTTGTTTGGTCGCTAATAACTCGGCCATGGTGACCTCCGTCTCGGCGACGTGGAATCTTTCAGTGAATTTCTGCTACATGTCTGGCCAATCTTAAATAGACCCGACCGGCAAGTCAGAATACCATTCAAAGGCGGGTCCTGTCAGTGAAGACCCAAAGAACTTGAGCAGGTAGGACTCGTCCACCGCCAAGTCACCCATGACTGTCATATAATGTGCAATATGCTCTTTTTTGGAGCCCTTCCCGTTGTATTTGTCAAATTTTGGGAGTTTATTGATGTCGGGCGGCAATCTTTTGGCAGCATGGCGGGCTGGATACGACACTTCATATATGTCGAAGGAGGCGTAGTCATCACCACCCCTCTTTGCCAGCCTTGCCTCGATCACCTGTTTCACCATCAATTTGTTCATCATAATTGGATCTGCTGGTTGAGGGTAGAGGTGGGCGGCCTGCATCGATAATGCGGCCGAAGTCATAGCATTGGATGGCAAAGGCTCCAACAGGGGAGCCCGCCACTGCATTTGAAAGGGCATTAGCCGTGTTGGCTGGAGCCACTGAGAATAATGCTGGGGAGTAGCCCAACTCTGATCTGCAAATTGTACAACAGCCGGTGAAGGAGCACCCGTGGGGTCGGAACCTCCCCGTGACGGCTCAGCTCGTGCCCATGGCTCCTCGGGTGCCATAGCATGTTCCGCCTTTTCATTTAGTTGTTTCTTCAGCAGTTCTATCTCTTGATGGTACTTTTGTAGTGCCATCAGGACGGTAGGGTCCATAGCTATTTTATTAATGATGCCCTCGAGTGTGTTACCCAAAGGACCTTCAATCAAAGGAGGCGGAGATGCTCCTTCTTGCTCAGATGCCACTATTCTGGCGGTGATAGTAGTGATGTTTTCTTCAGCAAGCTGCTTGCCCTTTGTGGCTTGTAGTAGCTCAGCCTCAGCTTTGTCCCGTCTTGTCATCGGGTCTTTTCTTCCAGCAATCTCGGCCGGCTCTCCTTGTTCATTTGACAGGGTGTTGGGTATGCCCATTACCCCTGTCATATTGCAGGTGAGAACTTGCATTCTTCTTTTTTGTCGATGGACCCTCCTTTTAGCCTGATCCGGGAAGGTCAACCTCTCAAACACAGAAATTCTTCTTGTTTCTTCTTCCTGCCGAGGGGCAGTTTCATCGGCTTCGCTGTCAAAGCCGTGGTCGTAGCCATTGTCGTTGACCGACGACACTATCATCTTTTCTCCTGCGTCTTCTTCAACTGCCATTAACGGGCAGTAGCCTTCATTGGCTGCGGCTGCTTGCATCAATCGCTGCTGTCCAAGCGAGGGGTTGCCTAGCCCCCGGAAGTAATTCTTGACCATGTAGGTCATCTCTTCTCGACCCCGTTCTTGATGCAGCACGGGGGACAGTTGTTGACCTCCCGCAGGAGGAATATAAGCAAGTCAAGCCCAGTCGACAGGTTGCTGAAATCTTCGTCCTACAGCATGGACGTTGGCTTGGCGGGTGCAGGCATGGAAGCTTCCGCGGTGCGGAAGATCCGCAACCATCTCCTCTTCTTTCGGGGCTAGGCCCCTTTCCTTCCTTCCCTCCACTTCGTCGCGTACAGAACGGCGATGAACTGGTGGTGTTTGCTGAGCAGGTTGGACCCTCTTGGGGATCCACACCTGCTTGAACTTTCTTGGCCTTGGGGCAGACTTCTTTTGGCCATAGCGGCCGACTCCTTCTCTTTCTGCCCTCCTTCCAGCGAGGGCTTGGTATGAATTGTGGACAGGGACGGCGGGGACGACCCGGTCCGGGACTATTCGTGCATCGCGTCTGTTGAGGAAGACGTGCACACCGCCAACCATCATGGATTTACCGAACTAAGATAGGGATCCGGTAACCACAGCAGTGCTCCTCCGGACCTGCTTGCGCTGGCGACCTCCGGACTTGTTAGCAGCATTGAGGCGGGCCCCGGGGATGGCATGGTGCACCAGGCAGCTGGCGACCAAGGTTGGGCTCTTGAGCGAGTCGTGGCAGCATCGAGCCTTCAGAGGCTCCATCTTCTTCATAGCTCCCTCGATGGGCTCCGAGGGTTCCACTTCCAGCATATCCACAAAAGCTAACCCCAAGAAGTTTGGGAAGCCAACAGCAGCAGGGAAGTTACCGAACACCATGGGCACCGCCATGTACCCTTGCGCATGATCAACAACAATTGACGGGCCGAAGCCGACGCCAGTCAGTCCAATTGTTGTTGTCATCGTTCGCCTGCCAAGACAAACAAACCGACAACCAGCAACCTTTGGGAGGGCCTCGAAGCCCAAGTATCTCGGCAAAGAGATGAAAGGTGACATGCGGTCCCACCGGGCATGCCAGACTGTTTGTGACGGGATCTTATCCGTGTAAAAAGGGGATTTATTTTGGTTTATTTATGTGTCGATCAACCAATTAATTAACTGGTAATTAACTGACTGATTGACCGCGCAGGTGTGCCAGTCACGCAAGTGACAAGTTTATTATGCGCTCATTCTGACCCGTGTCGGGCGAGAGTGAAATTCGGTCGGGACCAGCAGTCCGTCATACCATAAAGGCTATGGCGTTAATTACATCCTCCGCGAGGAGGGAAAACCTTTGATTAATTGTCGAGATAGCGGGCCGTCGAGGCCGAAATAAGATGCAAAGGATGCATATGATGCGAGCATGCCAGATGTCTTAGTCTACCATGCAAGGTTTATTAGATCGGACCCTCAGTACATGGCGGGGAACTTAGGTCCGGAGACCACCATCACGCATAGCAGAAGCTTCCCGTCGGGCGTAACCCGACTTTCCACTAATGCCATTTGATATACCGGGGGGTCCATGCACTCAAGCATATATTGATGCGGCATGGATGCTTAGACTAAAACATGATAATGAAGCTATGGAGTTAGCCGATTCAGGTTTAGACAAACCAATTCACTCAATTTATTGATTACAGGGTTTATTTGATTCTATTATTAGCATTGGAAATCGCCCCGGAGGTGAGGAGAGGATTGAAACGGCATGATGACGTGATTCGGAATGAAATCGACGCGGTATGGGTAGGTATAGAGCTTAAAACGACGCGGGAACCATAGGAATAGGTTAAAACGGTGCCGCGGAGTGTAGGTGTAGGGGGAGGCCTTGAAACAGTGCGCCCCTTTGAGGGCGCGCCGTAATAGGGCGCACCGTTTTAAGGCGCGCCGTATTATGGCGCGCCGGTTGCCGGTGGCGCCGGTTTAGCCTCGTTTCACAGAAATCAAGGTTTTATTGGTTTATTTTTGGACTTATTAAAATGTTATGGAAGATTTTGGAAGTTTATTGAGTCAGTCATTCATCGGATTGATCTTGGGCCGTCCGGAAGTCAAGTCATAGGCTCGCGCGAGGTTCGTGCTCGAGAGCGGTGATCGTTCCGAGTCAAGCCGGCTAGTTTATTACATGGTTTATTTGACTCGTTCGAGCCAAAATTTTGATAGCATCTCCCCATCCCGGAGGATTGTCGGGGAGAAGCGGGGAGTGCTCACATGGCGGAGCAACCCCTAAAAAGTCGGGTGGCACAACGGCGGCCGGCAAACTCGAACGGATAGGAGAATCCCGAGGGCTAGCCTACTAGGGGCACCAAGTCCGTGGGTGGAGAGTAGACGGATAGCGCGACTCATAACGGGAGTGAAGACCCCGAGGGCTAGCCTATGAGGGGCACGCGACCGGAGTCGGTACCACGTCCAAATCGGGACGACCGATAGAGAGGGAAAACTCTGAGGGCCGGCCTACAAGGGGCACCCATCTCACGGCCACCACGAAGCCCATTAAGGACCGTGGATTTCGGTCTGTTGGGATCAATCCCTATTGCTGTTCACTCACGGCCCATGAGAGGCTCATTACTAATGAACGACCCCTCCGTGGACAGAGCGATATCGGAGTAGAATCATGGGGGATGTTCCCCTCTCCCCGGTCACCTAATCTCCTCGAAGAGATGGTAATACGGTGCGGTTACAAAACACATTCAGTCAGCAAGCTGATTGTGATAGCTATAGGTATACATATGTGCGTATATATTAACGGGTTGACAAAATGACTATCACATTCATGCTTAGAAGATAATGAGGCAGAGTATAAGGACGGCCTCATCTCCTCTTGTTCATGGTTAAGAATAGAGGGGGATAGGAGGACGAACCCAGAATTAGCCAGAGAGACACATTTATGTGTATGTTTCTGGCGACGAAACCTTCGACACTCGAGAGGAAGAGAACCCCAGGGAGAGGGGGATTAATGTAGCCCGTAGCGTAGCAGGGCATACCGGTGTCAGAGAAGATGAACAACAGAAACCATTCGCACAGTGAAATGCACGAATAGAAAAGACAGGTTAATGGAGGGAGATGAAAATGGCGCCGTGCTCGAACACATTTCATTTATCATCTTAGGCACATTAAATGGGGGGATGTACATGTGTTGACATCTCATCACGGCACCGGCACTGTTGTACGGCGCCGTCCCACTGGCCGAAAGAAGCAATCGTGGGGATGAAGGAAATGGGATGCAGAGGAAGAAGAGAGCGTTGAACCCCTTTAACCATTGATATATATATATTATTTCATTCCACGGAAGAAAGACATACAAAGTTTATTCCGGCGTTGGCGTTGTCACACGTTCACCATTAAAACAAATGGGAAGTAGACACATACGCAATCGATAGAGGTAATGAGAGAGAGGGGAGGTTAGGCTCATATCATCGCCCCTCCCCCCCTTCTCATTTACATTACAACGGGAGAAAGAGACATAGGTAAAGGGGAGACCGACGCAGAACACCACGGTGACCCACCTAACAGACAGAGGGAGCAAAGACTCGTCTCCTTCTCCGACGTCGGAGGATCGAGCGGAACAGAGGACGGTAGTGGCGGCAGGAGTACTCTCAGAGGGAAGAACTTCCCTCCCAGGAAATCCTCGCTCAGACAAGTGTGATTGGTGGAGTCTCTTCGGATCGATCTCTCTCTCCGTGCTCTTCTTGTTAATTCTCCCTCTCCTTTTTTTCTCTTCTACTTCTCCCCCCTTTAGTTGGTCGAACAAGCGGTGTTTTTATAACACCAAGTTGATCCGGCGCCATGGAGGGCGCGCCAGATTTAGTGGCGCCAGGGACAAGTGTCCCCAAAGCATTTTGGCGTGCCGGGTTCAGTGGCGCCGGGTTACAGGGCGCCGGTGACCTTTTGACGCGGGCTAGCCGATGGGTCCGGGGATGGTTCCGGAAGCCCCCGTTGACTCTTCCTCTCACCACGGTCCTTGGAAAACCTTGACGGGGCGTTGACGAAGCTCTCAGCACGATGAATGGCCTTAATCGGAACTTCTTGTGTGTTCGGCTCGAGCACGCTGGTTTTTCGCTCACATGGTCTTCGGCACCGTAATTTGTGATGCCGGGCTGGCTTCATTTGTATTTGTAGCTTTTTGGTTGCTTCTTCGGGGATGGTCCCGAATACTCTTCCGAGCTCTCGAGTCTTGCTTTAGCGGCTGTTCGTTGGAGCCGGGCATCTTTTCTTTTCTTCTTTTCTTTGGTCTCATCTTTTGTTCGGCTTCCGCCATTCTTTTTTTCTTTTCTTTCTTTTCTTCTCTGTCGGCACAGGAGCACCCGATCAGAACTTACGACCTGCAGAAGTAGAAGTCAGAAAGTATTAGGAATATTTTCAGTGTTAACAGGTAGTTGGCAGTCGGGTTTCGGGGGCACCGTTGTGACTGAAGGAGGCGGGCGTCGGAAGACCTCGATGGTCGTGCTCGGGGCCCGATGTGACTGGCAGTCGGGTGCCGAAGGCACCGTTGTGACTGAAGGAACTGGGCACCGTGAAGAGGCTGAAACCCGAGTACAGGTACATGTAGTCAACTAGTTTCTTGCTGTATGAGAGCCACTTGGGCTTTACAAATGGGCCGAGGAGGCCAAAGTACAATTAGCGCAAGCCACGGGACGAATCCAACGTGCGGGTCGGTCCCCGGGTCAATGATGGATAAGGCGGATATCCACGTGTTTTACAGAGACTCTCAATGTGGAGATCGAGACAAGCCCGACTGTCTAGGTGGCAGGGGCGGTTGTGGGCTGGGGCCTGATGGAGGTTGGATGCGGCTCAAGATGAGCGGTCAGGTCTGGGCCTGGGAAGGCGAATGTTGTCTTACTGGGGAGTCCAGGACGGCCGCGGGAATATTACTCCTGGGCCAGGGTCCGGCTAACTTGAGTCATTAGTCAGAGCGGTCGGTGGCTAGCTCGGGGCGAGCAGTAGGCACATGGTTCCGTGTCGAAAGTAGGTGCGGCATCATGGCGTATGCATAGCCACTGTGGGTTGTCATAGGCGGGTGGACCCAGAATACGAGTGTGTTTGCCGTTATCTAGACGCCGCGTGAGGGGAGTACGTGTGACATACCCTCGGCGTGTATAAGCCGATCAATAATCCAACCACGCGCGCACTTAGCTCCTTGCATCCTCGACCCTTGCTGGATGCCTGCGAAAGTCCAGGGGTGCAGCAGTTTGGTCGTAGGTTCTTGCATTACATGCCATGTCCCTTGAGCTCCCTAGGGGGGCTTTTATAGGGAATGTGAAGGGTCGGGAAAGGGTTTTGGCGGACCAAGTTGAGGGCCAAACTTGGTCCGGCTAAACCCTTGAAAAATACTTTTTTTTGTTTACGGAGTGGGGGAGGGAGGGTTTAGGCGGACCAGCCCAAGCGGCTGGTCTGGTCCGCCTAAATCCCTCACGGAGGGGTTTTTTCATTAAAAAAAGTCTTTTTTTTGTTTCTGGATGGGTTTAGGCGGACCAACTCCAGGGGCTGGGTTGGTCCGCCTAAACCTATGGGATTTGGGGGGATTGGGCTTTGGGCTGGAGTATTTTTTCATAAAAAAGATTTTTTTTTTGTTTAATGGGGGGTTTATGCAGACCAGCCAATGGGCTGGGTCTCGTCCGCCTAAACTCCCCTCCCCAGGGGGTTTAGGCGGACCAGACAGTGTGGCCAGTCTGGTCTGCGTAAACCCCTCTCCTTGGGGGGTTTACCCAGGTTTGACTGAGGGTTTACCACGGGTTTGATAGCGGGTTTGACTGGGGGTTTATCGTGGATTTGACCGTGGGTTTGACTGGGGGTTTGACTTGGGGTTTATCGCGGGTTTGACCACAGGTTTGACTAGGGGTTTACTATGGATTTGAATGCGATTTTGACTGAGGGTTTGACCCATTATAAACAAAAATTTTCTTCTGGCGGCTCTGCCCCTGAAAACCCCCGCAAGGGGCACTGCCCCCTTGACCCCCTCAACCTGACCGCGTGCGAGGGCGCACGATGATGGTGCATGACGCGATGGGTTGCTGGGAGTCCCGAGTTGGGCTCCAGCTTGCTGTAGAGTGGCTGGAGCATACGCACTCACCAGGTGCTCGGGGAAATTCCCAACACGCGTGCGCGGGTCATATAAAGTTGTTGTGAGCTCTTGAAGCTTGTGGTTGGCCCAGATGGGTCTTCCTTTGACTTCAGAGGGCTGGAGGGTGGTGACTCAGGGTAGACCCCGGCCTCGTTCCTGGGTGCCACATGGTGTGGCTTGTAGTCAGGGTGCCCCCAGGTCGGCTCGGGTAGCTGTGTTGAATGCGGGTAAACCCACAAACTGAGTGATCGGGGGTGAGCCCGATCGATTGTTGATGTTGCCATGGGTCACGGCTAGCTGGTTAGGACCATTGGTTGGGCTCGGTGACTGGGGTGTCGACATGATGGTGTCGTTTGTCTGGTGGTCGGGGTGACCCTCTCTCCTTGGCGAAGAGTCGTATGATGCGGCAGGCTGTTCTGAGTCCCGGGTTAACCCGGTCGTTGAAGCGTCAGCGGTGTGCTACCATTTGCAGGGTGTCCGGGGGTGATCCCCGAATCTTCACAGAGTGCCGTAAGGTACGGCAGGTTGTCCCGAATCTCGAAATTGACCCGGTTGTCGGGAAACCGGCTGGCATAGTGCCATTTGCTCGGGGCCGATCGTAGGTTGTTATGTTGTGCCGCTTGACCCGACGAAGTGTCTCGATTTCTGAGCTCAACTCGACTGGTAAAGAAGCTTTGGTGATGTGCCGTTTTACTCTATTTAGGGAGTATTTCCCTATGCTTAATCCTCGATTAATTCAAGAAAATAACCTGGTGCCAACAGCTGTGTATCAGTCGAGCAAGCTGTGATACTCAGCGGCGAGGTGTAGATCTTGGACAGCAAGTTGTGGTGCTCAGCAGTCTAGCAAGCTGTGAAGCTCAGCGGATTGTAGGGATCTAGTCCCCGAAGCTGTGGATCAGCAGATTCATGCTGTAAGTCAGCAGTAAGCCTTACTCAGTTGAGTAAGGGGTGGACGTAGATCTCAAGCTTAAGATCGAACCACCTAAAATTTGAATTGTCGAATGTGTGATTGAATACTTCTTTAGCTCTGTAAATTGATGAATTCTTAGGATCATAAATTGCTGCATCGTCCCAAGTTCAACCTATTCATCTATTTCATAAAATCAATTCTGAATCTGTCTGCGCTAACACCTCGGATCTACTACATTAATTTGTTTTGATCTGAAATTTGTCTTTAACTTGCTTAGAGACTCATCATCATCGTTTATCTGTTTACAACTCAGTGGTATATCAAATAGCTTCAATCAGAAGGATAGTTTACATCTATCTGGATATCTGATCTATGCGTGAGGAGATTCTTAAATCAACCCTCCGCCTAGTACTATACTGAGTTTGCTTTGGTGATCTTGATCAATTGCTATTTCATAGCAGACTCTCGTTTGATATTTCACATTGTTACTAGTGATCATATTTACAACAGTTTACTTTAATTTCGCATTGTCTTTAACTGCTGTAGATTTTAATTTGGGGTAGATCTATTCACCCCCCCTCTAGATCTATATTCATTCATTCCAACACGTGGTATCAGAGCCTAACTCTCCCTAAGGACTTCACATCCCGGAGAGGTTAGCCAAAATGGATGCTAGAGGATTAACCGCAGAATGTCACTCAACCAATAAGCCACCTTACTTTGATGGCAATAATTATGCCTATTGGAAAAATCGCATGCAGGTCTTCCTTTGTGCGAAAGATTATGAGATTTGGAAAGTTATGAGCAAGGGACCATTCGAGCTCCCTTATGATGAGGAAGTATGGACAAGAGAGCATATTCATAGATCTACATTGAATTGGAGTGTTGTCAATGCGATTCAGTGTGCTCTGCATCCCACGGAGTTTTCAAGAGTTTCTTCTTGTTCTACTGCTAAGGAAATGTGGGATAAGCTTGAGGTTATCTATGAGGGTACGTCTATGAAGCCTTCAAGATGAAATCAGATGAGTCCATCTTTGAGATGTACGCCTGATTGATGGTTCTCACTAATAGTCTGAGGAGTCTAGGTAAGGTTTACAGTGAGTATGAATTAGTTAGAAAAATTCTCAGGTCCCCGACTCCAATTTGGCACACCAAGGCCACTATTATAGAGGAGTCCAGGAACTTAGCTACCACCACTGTAGACGAACTCGTCAATTCTCTCATGAATTATGAGTTGAATCTTAAAAGAGTGGATGAGTCAGAGAAGAAGAAGAAACCGCTTGCACTGAAAGTAACTTCTAGCAGCAAAGGTTCCTCGAGTGAACACAGCTCTTCGAGCTCTGAAGAAGATGCAGATGAATTTGCCATGCTTACGAGAAAGTTTAAGAAGTTTCTTAGAAAGGAAGGAAAAGGGCTTAGAAGAAAATATTATTCTGGGAAGAGGCAATCAAAGTATAGATATGACATTGTCAAGAAAACTGATGCTAATGTTTGTTACACTTGCAGGAAAGCTAGTCATCTCAAGGAAGACTGCCCCGAGCTGCAGAAGGAGAAATCCAAGCCGAAGTACAAGAAAGGAAAAGAAATGATCAGCACCTTGAGTGATGAGGACGAGGATAGTCATGGCAGCACATGAGACAGCGATGAAGAAGACAGACTCTGCTTAATGGCCAAAGATGATGAGAAGGAGGAGGATGAAGAGGTAACTTCCCCATTCGAGAATTATACTCAAAGTGACTGGGAAGATGCTTATGCAGAGATCTTAGATAAATATGAAGATGTGCGCAAAGAGAATAGGCATTTGAAAAGAACAATAAATTCTTTAGTGAACGATACATCTCTGAATGATAAAATTGCATGCCTAGAAACAGAAAATGATAGTTTAAAGAAATCTCTTGCTGAATGTGATGACTTGAAAATTATTTTAACTGACATAAGGAATGAGAATGAGAATCTAAAAAATGTGATTGATGAATTGAAAATTAGAATGCAGGAATTTGAGGAAGAAACCAAAATTACTAATGAAAAATATGATGTTATTGTTGGAGTGAATAATAAATTGAAAGAGACAATTGAAAATCTAGAGAAGGAGAATAAGGATAAACAACAATCCCTTGAAGGCATGACCTAGGGAACTGACAATCTAAATGCCATTCTGGGAACAAGGGTAAATTTCAGAAGGGAAGGATCGTGTTACAATCCAACAAATAAAAAGAGGCTTGATGTAAAAACCATGTCATTTGTTGCTGAAAAAGGGACATCAAAATTCAAACCTCTAATAAGAATGAACCTTGAAGAGAGTAGCAACAAAAATTCTATGAAAAATGTTAATCAAAACAAACCCAGTGCCAAGGACAAGGGCAAAGGAAAAGTTGAGCTGTCTAGAGGATCATGCACACACACTACTACACCTCAGGCTAGAGGACAGGTTAGGAGTCAACCTACTAAAGATCAAGTCCAAGGAAAACCTCAGACCAAAACAACCCAGTATCCACAGAAACGTCGAGGCAGCTACCAACCTGCACCGATGAACACTTCTTATGGGTTTAGGACCTTTAGAAATCCAGGTCTGAGCAGGGACACCACATGTCGACGCTACCACCCCAGTGCATAGACCTATCCTTCGTTCTATAACCCTTATTATTACCACTTTGGTAAGATAGGTCGAGGCAGTTTCAACATGAGATCAATGCAGCACTCATATTCCAATCAGAAACATAAACCTCAATTCTAGAATACCTTTAGGCAACCTAGAAACCAGAATAAATATGAGATTGTCCACTTTAGGATCCACACTGGACACACTCATCCTAATGCTAATGTCAAACCACAGGAGTTACCAACCAAAGTTCAAAATGCTAATGTGAGACAGAACAAACATAAAGTAAAGAAATTCACAACTCAATTGAAGACAACAAATCAAATATGGATTCCAAAATACCTTCTATCCTGCTTGCATGACTTGACTGTTGTTATGGGGCCCAAACATTTTTGGGTTCCAAAATCTTCCATTTGATTCTATCTGCAGGTATGTCTAGCAGCAAATCACAACAAGTGGTATCTTGACAGTGGCTATTCTAGGCACATGACCGAGGATAAAGGAAAATTTTGCATGCTAGTATAGAGAGATGCTGATCATGTTACATTTGGAGGTAATACCAAGGGAAAAATCATTGGGTCAGGAAAAGTTGGTAAGTGCTCTACCTGTTCTATTGAAGAAGTTTTATTAGTTGAAGGGCTAGCTTATAATTTGCTAAGTATTAGTCAGCTTTGTGATAAATGTCATAAAGTTATTTTTGACTCTCTTGCATGTACTATATTTGAACCCAATTCTAAAACTGTGAAATTTATTGGTAAGAGAGTCAACAACATCTATATGGTAGATTTAGATGAAGTAGCACATACCAATTTGTGTCTCACAGTTAATAAGGATAACTTAGCATACTTGTGACATCGTAGGTTAGGTCATGCCAGTTATAATGTGCTACATAAATTGAATAAACATAGCATGGTGAAAGGTCTTCTTGAAATCTCATTCAACAGCGATAATAAAATCTGTGAAGGATGCACCCAATGCAAACAAACCAGAAAGTCATTTAAGTCCGGAATTGAAAACCTATCTTCTAAATCTTATGAGCTGATCCACATGCATTTGTTTGGGCCTACTAGATCAGCCAGCTTATCAGGTAGAAGATATGGATTTGTTTTAGTAGATGACTTTTCTAGATTTACTTGGGTATTCTTCTTGTCTCACAAGAATGATGCATTTGGAGAATTTCAGGAGTTCTTTCATAGAATAAAACAGACCAGTGAGCATTCTATTCTAAATATTTTGTCTGACCATGGTGGTGAGTTTGAAAACTCACAATTTGAAGATTTTTGCAGGAGAAATGGGATCAATCACAGGTTCTCCTCACCAAGAACACCAGAGCAAAATTTTAATGCCCTGGATTCTTGTCGAATCTTTATTGGGTCTTTCGGATCCTTTTCGGAGAGTTTCGGATCGCTTTTGTGGGTCCTGAGTTGAGTTTAACGATACGTGTGGATTTTTCTCTCATACTAGTTATGGAACCCTACGGTAAGTTTGTTTCTCAATTCATCGACTCCTAGATGACGCAGTTGTGATGTACTCTTCGAGACGATCGTTTCGACTATTTTTACGTATTTTTCTGTATTAGTCTATTTTCGGGCTAATTATCAAATTTTCAGAAATTAGGAAAATTCCTATTTTCTTTTTCTTTTTCCTTTTTCTTTCTTCTTCCTCTCTCCTCCCATTCATTCGTGCGCGACCCTCTCTCTCTCCCATTTTCTCTCCTCTCTCTCTCTCCCGACTTCGGCTGCAGACAGAGGACGCTCGTGGGCGAGGTGGCGACGGCGTGGGGTCCATGAGGTGCACGATCGGGCGAGGATCGGATCGGTTTTGGTGCGATCTCGAATGGTGGATTCAAAGTCGACGTTCGAGCTCGCGACGTGGTTTTCGACGTAGTTTAGTCACTTCGGGGCACAGTTTCTTCGGTGGAGGTAGGGAGACGGATCACCACTTCCTCCTGCACATTTTCCCAGCCATTGCACGTCGTTTGGTGCGGAAACGGTCGAGTTTGGGCTCGTTTAGCCTAAATTGGGGTTTTGTGGAGTTCATAGGGTTCACCAAAAAATGGTGACGATTTTTAGATCGATTGGTATCAATCGAACCCTTGGAATGTCAGCATTCCAGATCCGCTGATTTCATGTCGTTTGGTTGTCATTTGGGGCCGGTACGAGTCCGGGAACCCCGGTGACTCATTTAGGGTCGATTCGTTGAAATCGCCCGTTTCTTGCTGTTTCTTGGTCGATTCGACTCCCATTGGAGTCTAAATGTTGTTTATCGTCATTCTGCGACGTTATGAATGTATCCCCTTCGTTTCGGAACGAACGGGGCATGGAACCGGGCTTTAGGGCTCGGATCCGCCGATTTTTCACCGTAACCGGTCGATCGTCGCGGGCGGGCCGGTCGACCGACCGGCGTTCGCAGCGGACGGGTGACCGCGTGTCGGTCTGGTCGACCAACCGCCCAGAGCCGGTCGACTGACCCTGTTAGGTCGACCGCCCCTAGGGGTCAGGTCGATCGAAATGCAGTGTTTTTGCCCATTTTGAGTCCTGGTCGGTCCGGTTGAGACCCAATGACCGACCTATGGCCTCGTGAGTGTCCCGAACACCCTGTGGATTCCGTGTCCTTATTTCTGGGGTGTTGAGAGGTGCCGTGCTACCTCGATTAGCATGCCCAAAGGCATGCGTGTTTCAAGCTTTGTGTTACGCTTGATCGAGTCATCGTGTATCGGTGTGAGTGCGGTGGGGTTCCCCCGCATGTGAGTGGCCTTCCTTGAGTTCCCGTCTTGAGGTAATGGTCTCGGCGGCCTATGGTCTGCCTCGGTATTTGTGTTACCATGATTTTAGACTTAGTTAAGTTTTAAGTTGGTTGGCCTGGGCGGCCCAACCTTCATGCGTTTCTTCGTTGTAGCTCGCCTCCCTTAGGCTGCTACGAGTCGTTTGTCTTAGGTCAATGTCTTAGGGCGGTTAGTGTGACGGTTGTCTCTTGGTCCGCCTAGTCCGTGTCGCGGATTTTCTATAGATTCGCTTGGTGGTTCGTTGGGCAGGTCAGCTAGAGTTGACTGAGTCTAGTGGTTCATCCTTGACCGCTACAGTCGCCTCGTGGCCCTACCCCTGACCGTCAGTGTTCTTGTCTCTGTGTGCATGGCGATTTCCTCCTTGACTGCTTGGTTTCCCTAGCAGCTGACTGATGGATCGCTTATGCCCAGAGTGTCGTTTCCCGTCGTTTCGATTTTTGTATATCTTGGCTTGACCTTGTGGTTTGCCATTCCCGTGGATATCTTTTGATGTCCGATGAGGGCTAAGACCGTGTTAGGAAGTAGCCAGAAATTTTCTTGCTTGAAGTAGGATTTTCTTTCCTACTATAGAATCATCATTGTCGGGGTTCCGGTCAACCCGGGGTGACCCAGTGGTTGACAGGTAACCTTGAGTGTCTCGTCGGTTCTGTCTAGTTCGAGACATGGTTCTGGATGTCTCGGGATATCGTCTTACCTCGATTTGCATGTCCAGGTGTGCTGAGGGTCTTGTTGATCCCTCAGGTCTCCGTGTGTCATTTTACGCGGATGTGTCGTTTCCTCTGGCTTAGGAATAGATCGATTGGTGGCTCGTTCCGCTTGGTACTACGATCTTGACTCTGAGTCGTGAGACTCAAGGATCGTTGTGTTTTCAGGTCTAGTTGCCTTGTCCTGAGTCCAGTGGCAGTCTGGTATGCTACCTCGTGTCCTATGCTTCGTAGTACGTACGATAGTGCTTCTTTGCCTGTCTGTACTCAGGCACTCATGTTTTGGAGTCTATGTCTTGTGAGCCTCCACTAGTCATAGCCTTATGACACGTTATGACGTGTCGGCCCTTGTGGCGGGGTAGTTCCCGATATATGGTTTGTAAGCTAGTTTCCGTAGGCCCCGCTCTACAGTGGCGTCCTGCTAGGTGGGAAAAACTAGCTAGAGGTCTGGCTCTCCAGCAAGAGTCGGTGTGTGCACACGTGGTCAGGGGCTTTGGACTGACGCTGACGGGCGTTCCCCTGTCTAATCACTCATTACTGTAGTTCCTGTTCTGGTTCAATGTCTTAGTCTTTGTCATGGTTTGGGCGGCATAGTAGATGAGACGCTCGTAGGCGCAGCATAAGACGTTAGTGGACGCAGCTGGTTGTTCTTCTAGTGAGGGGATACTTCCATCACATGACACGTGACTCTCGTGTTTCTCGCACGTCGTGACCTTTCCGGGTTAGCCCTCTCGTGGTCTTGCCCGAGGTCAGTTTTGTGTCATGTGCACGATGTTCTAGTCGTGTGTGGTCATATCTAGAAGAGCGTGCATGACAATCGAGTCGTGTATGCTTTAGGCCGTCTGTGTCTGTCTAGGTCTTTTCTGGTCTTGTTGTCTGGTCTCGTAGGCCTTCGTATCGGGCCTCGTGCTTATCGACAGATTGGCAACTCCTGACTTCGTCATTTCAGAGTTACCCATCTGTTGCTGTTGTTGGTTGGAGTAGCCTAGGGGCCGAGGTTAGTTCGGCATCCGTGTTTTGTTCAGTACGACTTTTCCCTTTTCTTTTAGCTGCTCTACTCCTTCCGTTCCGATTTTCTTTTACAGCTGTGTAGTTTAGTTTTCCTGCTTTACTACTCTTGATGTTTACCTGCTGTTTTAGCGTCTTACTGCGTTATTTTTCAGTGGGGATCCGCGTGACCCCTACTGGGCCAGTGACACGAGGCTCACCCCTACTTTTCAGGTGGGTGGCGTTGTTCTACTTCTGCGTTTCCTGGTGTGGCGAGTTCGTAGCTGCCAGTGGTACCTGCGTCGGGCTTCCCCCGACCTTAGTGTACGTTTTCTCTTCTGTTGACTGTACTGCTTGTCTTTCCTTTGGACTGGACTCTTGTATAATCGTTAACTCTAACTGTTAATTAAAAAGTAATTTTATTTCCTCTACTTTAGCAAACCGATCTAATGAAATTTAATTACTTACTGTTATATCTCTGTGGCTTCAATGTAGTACACGACAATCCTTTTTCCCTTCGGAGCTTTACAGCTCTTGGGAGGCTTCACGGGTTCCAAGTGGTATCGGGTCTGCTCGGTAGTCCTATCGGGTATATCGGGTATTCGGGATCCGGGTCGTCATAACTAGTATCAGAGCATTGTTGTGTAAGGTACATGGGAATCCGAGATATACAGTTACCAGAGTCTTGAGAGTCCAGTACAGTCTTTCGCTGGCTTAGGTTTGCGATTCTTTGTCGCTTTGTTTCCCGCGTGTCGTCGTGTGCATGCTGTGTTGGCATTGTACGAGATGGTTTCGCTCTCGTCAGGATGTGACGAGATGTTTCTTTTTCATCGTGGTGTTTGTCTCGATCGTGCTGTACTTGACAGAGTTCGCCGATAGGCTTGAATCTGCAATACATTGTTCGAGATTTTTTCGTGGTTTGTTCAGGTGGCTGGTGACTTTTTCGAGTTGGTGTCATGGCCATACACGTTCGTACGTTGTTTTGGTCATCCCAACTTAAGTCTGTGCAGCTCCTGAGGTGTTTCGCTTCTGTCGAAGTGCTCGATTAGATTCCCTTGATTGAGAAGATGCTCAGGCGACCTAGGATTTTTATTCCTGGTGGGCTTCTGTTAGTCGAGCTTGATGCTTCTCATTCCGCTTGGTGGAGTCTTTTTGAGGTAAGCCTTGGAATTGTTGTCTTGGTGAGACCTTTGTCCTGTGTCTACTTGAGTGTGGACAGTATTTCTTCTGAGCCTGATCTTCTCCTTGTTTTACGGTTGCCCGGCTTTGGACCTAATCTTTGTGTCGAGAGCCATTGTACATCGTATTTGTCATGCCGTGTCCAGCAGCTGATGTGTTGTGAAGGCTCAGTTATTCTTCTAGGACGTAATGGTAAGCTGAGATTAGCCTTTCTTTGTGCTTTGTGCTGAAGCTGGTACTCTCCTTCTTTGCACTTGGGTGATTTCTAATCGGTTGCTCACAGGATCAGTACTCATGGCGTATATGGCGCCGAGTGTGTGTTGAGATGCAGATGCCGAGGTATTTCTGATGCCTATGTGTGTTGTTTGAGTGCACAGCGGAAGCGTGTGGGCTGATAACCCACAGGTCGAGGATCGTTGGTTGTAAGATTCTGACCGGTCGAGAGAATTATCTTTACTCGATGTGACTTCATCTTGGCTTCCTGTGCCTTGATGTGGCCTCTTGCCGTGTCGTTGCTGGAGTTATTCTGGTGTTGGCACTGGCATTTGCGAGTGTTTGGGAATATGTCGGCATTCCTTGCTGATTGAGTACCCTCTGTTCCTCTGTATTCTTTCTTAGGGTATTGTGCTCTCAGGATGTGATCATGGTCCTTGAGATGCGTTTCCCAAGATTGTCATTTTTGTTGTCGTGGGTCTTTTCTTGGTGAACGTGCTCGATGCATGACTCGTCCCTTATGGTCGTGCGTTTAGCTGTCGTTGTGCCTTGATGTAACCTAGCTTGCAGTGGTGTTCCGTGGTTATGTGTTCAGTACGGAGCCAGAATCCTGCAAGTAGTGCTGTTGTCATTTTATCGATGTTTCTCTATGATTTTGTCTGTCTGTCTTGGCACTGTGTGGACCAGGCCTTGTCGGTTAGCCTTGCTGTACTCTTCTCCTGGTAGAGTGAGCTTGCGACTTGATCAGATGTAATATCTGAGAGATGACTTACTTGATTGTGCTTGTGGTCCGGTGCTATCGTTGGTGTCCTATGTGCCAGGCGTTCCATGTTGCCTTTGGCACTGGAGCCGGTGATGTGTCGAGCTGTCAGCTGAGAGGACTATGCTTCCTTGTTTAAGCTGATGCTTGTCGTGTCTGTCGTTTTGTTTTCCCGATAGCTGTTATCGTGGCATATGTCGTGTCTCCTTTCCTGCGAGACATAAGCGATGTTGCCTTGTTTCGGAGGTGTCAGACTTGTGTTCACTTATGTCGTGCTCGATCCAGAGCGTGTACTTGTGATTATGGTCTGGCAGTGTTCCTCTGAGTGGTGTTTTTTGAGATTCGTGCTATTTCAAGTTGTGTCTTGGGGTTGTTCTTCCCTGCTTCTCCTTTGCTAGTCCTTAAATTTTGAGGTCAAAATTTCTTAAAGGAGAGGAGGATGTAATGCTCTGGATTCTTTTTGGATCTTTATTGGGTCTTTCGGATCCTTTTCGGAGAGTTTCGGATCGCTCTTGTGGGTCCTGAGTTGAGTTTAACGATCCGTGTGGGTTTTTCTCTAGTACTAGTTACGGAACCCTACGGTGAGTTTGTTTCTTAGTTCATCGACTCGTGGACGCCGCAGTTGCGATGTACTCTTCAAGACGATCGTTTCGGCTATTTGTAGGTATTTTTCTGAATTAGTCCATTTTCGGGTTAATTATCAACTTTTTACAAATTAGGAAAATTCCTAATTTCTTTTTCTTTTTCCTTTTTCCTTCTTCTTCCTCTCTCCTCCAGTTCATTCGCGCGCGACCCTCTCTCTCTCCCGTTTTCTCTCCTCTCTCGCCCTCCCGGCTCCGGCTGCAGACGGAGGAGGCTCGTGGGTGAGGTGGCGACGGCGTGGGGTCCATGAGGTGCGCGATCGGGCGAGGATCGGATCGGTTTTGGCGCGATCCCGAATGGTGGATTCAAAGCCTACGGTCGAGCTCGCGACGTGGTTTTCGACGCGGTTTAGTCGCTTCGGCGCACGGTTTCTTCGGTGAAGATAGGGAGACGGATCACCACTTCCTCCTGCACGTTTTCCCTACCATTGCACGTCGTTTGGTGCGGAAGCGGCCGAGTTTGGACTCGTTTAGCCTAAACCGGGGTTTTGTGGAGTTCGTAGGGTTCGCCAGAAAACGGAGACGGTTTTTAGATCGGTTGGTATCAATCGAACCCCTGGAATGTCAGCGTTCTAGATCCGCTGATTTCGTGTCGTTTGGTTGTCATTTGGGGCCGGTACGAGTCCGGGAACCCCGGTGACTCATTTAGGGTCGATTCATTGAAATCGCATGTTTCTTGCTGTTTCTTGGTCGATTCGACTCCCGTTGGAGTCTAAGTGTTGTTTATCGTCATTCTGCGACGTTATGGATGTATCCCCTTCGTTTCGGAACGAACGGGGCGTGGAACCGGACTTTAGGGCTCGAATCCGCTGATTTTTCGCTGTAACTGGTCGATCGCCGCGGGCGGGCTGGTAAACCGGCCGGCGTTCGCAGCGGACGGGTGACCGCGTGTCGGTCTGGTCGACCAACCGCCCAGAGCCGGTCGACCAGAATGTAGTGTTTTTGCCCATTTTGAGTCCTGGTCAGTCCTGTTGAGACCCAATGACCGACCTATGGCCTCGTGAGTGTCCCGGACACCCTGTGGATTCCGTGTCCTTGTTTCTGGGGTGTCGGGAGGTGCCGCGTTACCTCGATTAGCGTGCCCGAAGGCATGCGTGTTTCGAGCTTTGTGTTACGGTCGATCGAGTCACCGTGTATCGGTGTGAGTGCGGTGGGGTTCCCCCGCATGTGAGTGGCCTTCCTTGAGTTCCCGTCTTGAGGGAATGGTCTCGGCGGCCTCTGGTCTGCCTCGGTATTCGTGTTATCGTGGTTTTAGACTTAGTTAAGTTTTATGTCGGTTGGCCTTGGCGGCCCAACCTTCATGCATTTCTTCGCTGTACCTCGCCTTCCTTAGGCTGCTATGAGTCGTTTGTCTTAGGTCAATGTCTTAGGGCGGTTAGTGTGGCGGTTGTCTCTTGGTCCGCCTAGTCCGTGTCACGGATTTTCTATAGATTCTCTTGGTGGTTCGTTGGGCAAGTCAGCTGGAGTTGACTGAGTCTAGTGGTTCGTCCTTGATCGCTACAGTCGCCTCGTGGCCCTACCCCTGACCACCAGTGTTCTTGTCTCTGTGTGCATGGCGATTTCCTCCTTGCCTGCTTGGTTTCCCTCGCAGTTGACTGATGGATCCCTTATGCCTAGAGTGTCATTTCTCGTCATTTCGATTTCCTTATATCTTGGCTTGACCTTGTGGTTTGTCGTTCCCGTAGATATCTTTTGATGTCCTATGAGGGCTAAGACCATGTTAGGAGGTAGCCAGGAGTTTTCTTGCTTGAAGTAGGATTTTGTTTCCTACTGTAGAATCATCATTGTCGGGGTTCCGGTCAACCCGGGGTGACCCAGTGGTTGATAGGTAACCTTGAGTGTCTCGACAGTTCTGTCCAGTTTGAGATGTGGTTCTGGATGCCTTGGGGCATCATCTTACCTCGATTTACGTGTCCAGGTGTGCTGAGGGTCTTGTTGATCCCTCAGGTCTCCGTGTGTCATTTTACGTGGATGTGTCGTTTCCTCTGGCTTAGGAATAGACCGATTGGCGGCTCGTTCCGCTTGGTACGATGATGTTGACTCCGAGTCGTGAGACTCAAAGATCATTGTGTTTTCAGGTCTAGTTGCCTTGTCCTGAGTCCGGTGGCAGTCTGGTATGCTACCTCGTGTCCTGTGCTTCGTAGTACGTATGACAGTGCTTCTTTGCTTGTCTGTACTCCGGCACTCGTGTTTTGGAGTCTGTGTCTTGTGAGCTTCCACTAGTCGTAGCCTTACGACACGTTACGGCGTGTCGGCCCTTGTGGCGGGGCAGTTCCCGATATACGATTTGTAAGCTAGTTTCCGTGGGGCCCCGCTGTACAATGGCGTTCTGCTGGGTGGGGAAAACTAGCTAGAGGCCTGGCTCTCCAGCAAGAGTCAGTGTGTGCACACGTGGTCATGGGCTTTGGACTGACGCCGACGGGCGTTCCCCTGTGTAGTTCCCGTTCTTGTTCAGTGTCTTGGTCTCTATCGTGGTTTGGGCGGCATAGTAGACGAGACGCTCGTAGGCGCAGCATAAGACGTCAGTGGAGGTAGTTGGCTGTTCTTCTAGTGAGGGGGTACTTCCGTCACGTGACACGTGACTCTCGTGTTTCTCACACGTCGCGACCTTTCCAGGTTAGCCCTCTCGTAGTCTTGCCCGAGGTCAGTGTTGTGTCATGTGCACGACGTTCTAGTCGTATGTGGTCGTATCTAGAAGAGCGTGCATGATAATCGAGTCGTGTATGCTTTAGGCCATCTGTGTCTATCTAGGTCTTTTCTAGTCTTGTTGTCTGATCTCGTTGGCCTTCATCTCGGGCCTCGTGCTTGTCGGCAGATCGGCAACTCTTGACTTCGTCAGTTCAGAGTTGCCCATCTGTTACTGTTGTTGGTTGGAGTAGCCTAGGGGCCGAGGTTAGTTTGAAAGCCGTGTTTTGTTTAGTACGGCTTTTCCCTTTTCTTTTAGTTGTTCTACTCCTTCCGTTCCGATTTTCTTTTACACCTTTGTAGTTTAGTTTTCCTACTTTACTACTCTTGTTGTTTACCTGCTGTTTTAGCGTGTTACTGTGTTGTTTTTCAGTGGGGATCCGCGTGACCCCTACTGGGCCAGTGACACGAGGCTCACCCCTGCTTTTCAGGTGGGTGGCGTTGTTCTGCTTCCGCGTTTCCTGGTGTGGCGAGTTCGTAGCTGCCAGCGGTACCTGCGTCGGGCTTCCCCCGACCTCAGTGTACGTTTTCCCTTCTGTTGACTGTACTGCTTGTCTTTCCTTTGGACTGGACTCTGGTATAATTGTTAACTCTAACTTTTAATTAAAAAGTAATTTTATTTCTGCTACTTTAGCAAATCGATCTAATGAAATTTAATTACTTACTGTTATATCTCTGTGGTTTCAATGTACTACACGACAATCATTTTTCCCTTCGAAGCTTTACAACTCTTGGGAGGCTTCACGGGTTCCTAGTGGTATCGGGTCTGCTCGGTAGTCCTATCGGGTATATCCGGTATCCGGGATCCGGGTCGTCACAAAAATGGAGTAGTGGAAAGGAGGAATCGAATATTAGTGGAGATGGCTCGGACTATGCTAGTTGAAGGCAACTTGCCAAGGAGGTTTTGAGTTGAGGCAATAAATACTGCATGTCACATTATTAACAGAGCCCTGGTAAGACCTTCTACACAAATGACTCCTTTTGAGATGCTTAAGGGTAAGAAACCTCCACTAGCACATTTTAAGATTTTCGATTGCAAATGCTTTATTCACGTTAATTCCAAACGAGACCTTGATAAATTTGAACCTAAAAGTGAACCTGGAATTTTTTTAGGTTATTCTGACAAGTCCAGAGCTTATAGGATATACAATCTTAATTCTCAAACTGTTGAGGAATCTCCACATATAGTTTTTGATGAGTCTGAAAATAAAACTGAAATCAGTTTGTGCATGGACAAAGTTGATGGAGATATTCTGAAGACCAAAGAAGAACCGAATGGAGAATCTGCAGAAGAAGCTGATGCAGAAGGTTCTGGTGCTCAGGGGGAGGTAATTGAAAATCCAGATAATCAACGTACCAATGTTAGATTTCTCAGAGATCATCCTCTAGAAAATATAATTGGTAGTCTGAATGAACCCCCTAGGACTAGATCACATTTCAGGCTAGAAAATGAGTTGAATTCATTTGCTTTAGTTTCACAAATAGAACCCAAGAACATAGAAAGTGCCCTACAAGATGAACATTGGATAAATGCCATACATGATGAACTCAGTCAATTTGATAGGAACAAGGTGTGGCACTTAGTTCCTAAACCCACACAGGGCACTGTTATAGGAACTAAATGGGTTTTTAGAAATAAATCTGATGAGCAGGGAGCTGTAGTTAGAAATAATTCTAGGCTTGTAGCTCAAGGGTATAATCGGGAATTTGGTATAGACTTTGAGGAATCATTTTCCCCTGTAGCTAGGCTAGAAGCCATTAGAATTCTTCTGACATTTGCATACAGTTTAGGAATAACTCTTCTGCAAATGGATGTCAAATCTTCTTTCTTAAATGGTGTAATAAAAGAGGATGTTTTTTTAAAACAACCCCCTGGATTTGAGTGTCTTGATTTTCCTGATCATGTTTATAAACTTGATAAGGCACTCTACAGTCTAAAGCAAGCTCCCCGAGCTTGGTACGACAGACTAAGCAACTTCCTCACAGAAAAAGGATTTTCCAGAGGTGAGATTGACCAAACATTATTCACCAATGTATGTAAAAAGGACATTCTTGTGGCTCAGATTTATGTAGATGATATAGTGTTTGGGTCAACCAATCCATCTATGTGTGAGGAATTTTCAGCATTAATGACTAACGAATTTGAAATGAGCTCAATGGGAGAATTAAAATTCTTTCTTGGATTGCAAGTCTGTCAAACTAAAGAAGAGACATTCATAACCCAAGAGAAGTATATAAAGGATCTACTGAGGAAATTCAAGATGGAAAATCTCAAAGCCATAACAGCACCGATGGGCACATCAACCCAGCCTTGATGCTGACCCTGAAGGTAAAATGGTTGTCACCAAATTATACAGAGGTATGATCGGATCCTTGCTATATCACACTGCATCTCGCCCTGACATTCAATTTTCAATATATTTGTGTGCACACTTTCAAGTTAGTCCTAAGGAGTCACATATGAAAGCTGTGAAAAGGATCTTTAGGTATCTGTCTGGCACCCTAGACTTAGGTTTATGGTATCCTACTAGGTGTGAGTTAGACCTCATAGCTTACACTGATGCAGACTATGCAGGGTGTAGGATAGATAGAAAAAGCACTAGTGGATATTGTCAATATCTAGGTGGTTGTCTAGTGTCTTCGGCATCTAAGAAACAGCATATTGTTGCCCTATCCACTGCTGAGGCAGAGTATGTCACTGCAGGAAACTATGCAGCCCAAGTCCTCTAGATTAAACACCAGCTCATTGACTATAATATCAACCTTGGTTGTATTACAATTCTTTGTGATAACACAAGTGCTATTTCCTTAACTAAAAATCCAGTTCACTATTCACGGACTAAGCACATTGAAATAAAACATCATTTTCTTAGAGATGAGGTAAGTAAAAAGAAAATTGAATTAGAATACATTGAGACAGAAAAATAAATTGCTGACATTTTTATCAAGCCTCTTGGTAATGAAAGATTTAAGTTTTTGAGAAGAAAACATGGTATTTGCAAATTTTCTGCATGAATGTCTATTTAGATACATTCTCAGCATGAATGCTTATTCAGGTACAATTTAACATTTGGTATCTTTAGATATGAGTAAACACTTAGCTCCTCTTGTGATTTTGAACAAATACTGCATATGTATTGTCAGTCACTGCATTTCTGTGTGTTGCATTCCATGGTTGACCCATAGGTATATCAAATGGTATGCTAGGAGAAAGGCAGATTATGTCTGTCTGAAAACCCACATCATGTGTAGAGGTTAACCTCCATCGAGTACCATGGGTCAATATTGCATACATCTAGATTAAGACGTGGCATCATTCATACATGTTTGAAAAACTCATGCATATAGTCAGGGGGAGTTCTTATTCTATCATGTCATCCTTAGTGGTCATGAGCGTTATGTTGTGTCTAATTATAGCATAAAGACAGGGTTCACACACGTAGTATCATTCATGATGTTTCATACATTTTGAGAGGGGGAGTTCAGAATAAAGTTTGAGTCAGAACAGGTTATTAGTTCAGTTTCTAAATAATGTCGACACCCAGAGTCGACTCCTTTGAGAACATATTCTACCAATCATGCATCTGTCTGACTTATTCTCATCCTTGACATCAAGTTCTTGAAATTTTCTTGCAATCCTTTTCTTAATCTGAATAAATGACAAACTGATAGTTAAGTTCATTATTCTAAGCTGCTAAAATCAGAAATCTTTTCTTATAAGAAGCAGTGATGTACCTTGAATGAATTGTTGGTTTAAACTTAATGAACTTTAGAGACTAAAGACCAAACTTAATGAAAAGGGATTGTGGTATACGTTTAATAGTTGTCAACCATCTTGCACATATCATATCTAATTGAGTCTTTCAGAATCTTAATCTATCTAGTCTCAGGATAACTTGGTTGAGAAAACCTGGAAATATGTATTGTTCTTAAACAACACTTTCTAAAAATCAAATGGGCAGCTGTGTCAAAATGATAAATCAAATATGCTGAAGGTAGAGCAATGGCTAAATGCGCCGAGAAACTGGGATCCTTGTCAAAGATAATGTGAACCTATGTCATGAAGTGTCTTGACTAACTCTGTTCAGAAAATTAAACTGAAAGGTTAGTTTCAATAGAGTAACTAAGGGTATTGACGTCTGATAAATGTGTACCCTTACGCAAAAAGGTGAAAAGTATACCTGAGATGGAATAGTAAATCCTACTGAGTAACTAGGGGTACTGGCATCTGATAAACATGTACTCTTGTGTAAAAAGGTAAGGATTATACTTGAATGTTCTAAAATAGTAAGGAAAATAAAAGAGAAATTGTTACTGTAATCTTGATAATTAAATCAAAAATGTGCAATTTGTTTAATCACAATACATGTTCTGGTCACTCCTGATAGATGCCTTAATGTTTAGATAAATAAGATAAAGTAAGACAAAATCTGACATGCATCATATCTTTCTAGTTTATTACTATTAAGAGTTCATACAGATCATTTTTCAAAAGAGTGCAGTGGCTATTCTCTAAACTTTCGTAGTTTTTAAATCACATAATTTCCAGAATGCATTATCTGAACTCTTATACTAGAAGAATTTGCGCTAAGTTCGCTTGGTCAATGAAAGATTAATTAGTTTGTCAATCGGATTTCCTCTGCACTGTGGTACTCTCTTTTATCATTCTTTTTGCTAATGGCAAAGGGGGAGAGCTTTTGATGGATAGCTTTTGATGGTGCTACCCTCAGTTCTTGGCTACCTCTCTTCTTAGGGTTCAAGGTTGCATTAGGGGAGATAAGTTAGATGTCGATGGTTGTCTGCTAGGAAGAAAGCTTGGGAAGAGTTTGATCACTGCAGTGGTTGCATTTTCCGGATCTTAATAAAGTCTTTGTTGCCATCAAAATGTATATCAAAGTTTAATTTGTTACCATCATCAAAAAGGGGGAGAATGTTGTGGGGAGATTGTGTGGGATAATGTGTTTCTCATGTTATGTCTCATTTGACTTGATCCACTGAATTTAATTTCTTATTAAGTTTTGATGATTGGCAATAATATATTTTATCCTCAGCTTTTGGATAATAGTAATTATGATATTCTGAATCTACTCTTCATTATGGCAACACTGTTAGTATCTTATAGCTTCTCATGCTTCAGAAGTATGTGTTTCTCACTGTTGGGTCCCGTAGTGCAGGGACACGGTTCTAGAGGGGGGGGGGGGGTGAATAGAACCCTCCTACTAAAAACTATGTCCAATTAAAATCTTAACCGACCTCACAGCGGAATTAACAAACTTAATGAGATTTACTGAATTGGGACAAGTAGGATTACTCAATTCTCTCAATCTCACCGAGCTCACACGATTGCGTATATAGACTAAAAAGAGATGCACACAAACACACAAATCAAACCATGAGACACGGGGATTTTTGGATGGTTCGGGACCACGATGGGTTCCCTACGTCCACCCCTTACCAAACCGGTAAGGCTTTCTCCACACGCTGTGAATGCAGTAAATACGGGGATTTCTCCCCACACACACACGAGGTAAAAACCCCAACACACACGTTACTAGAGTAGTACACACACGGGGATGTACCCCAACACACACACACGTAGGACGACGCCTACATAGCTACACGGGAGTAAACTCCCAACCATACACAGGGAACACACCCCACAATATCTCCAAGCACACACACGAATAACCTCCACCGCATACGACGCACAAGCGTCAACACAAACCACTCGGAGAACCCTTTCTCCGAACACCCACACAAGAAAATCGTTTAGGAATTTATGTGGAAATCAGATATGCATACAATCAACTCAGAATAATTTCTAAACACTAAACCACACAACAAAACTGAAATGTAAAGCTCCCCCTCTTTAGAACAATCTGGCTCTTCTCAGTTTGTAGTCGGATGAACACGATTTTGGCGTCCTCTTGTTCTTCTCCTCGAACCGCTTCTTTTCTTCTTCTATCACGAGCTCCAAATCACAAGGGAAGTAGATCAGATCTACTGTTGAAGACCTCTGGAGCTTCTCCACCGTTTCAGCACTTTCTTCTCCTACAAGGAAGAACACACTTTGATTAGGGTTAATACCTTGTGAATCTCGTAGCTCATATATATATATATAACTTAGAGAGCCCAAAAGACACATAAAACCCTCCTCACACATGTTAGAAACACCCTAGTATGATTAGGAACCATTGGGGGGTGTTTAGGTAAAGTTTCAAGGGGTTTTAAGGAAATGATTCTTCATGATGAAATCTGAAATAAAGTGCTCATGATTTATTGATAAACTCATTGAAGATCAATCTCATGCATTTACCTGTCTCATGCCATCTTAATTGCTCAAGTTCTTGTAAAAAAAAAGAAAACTTGCATAAAAAGAATGCATTAGCATATTTGCATATTATTCATAGGTCATGCATGCATTGTGAATTTGAGTCTCATGCATACCTTGACTTAGTTGTGCTTGAATGTCATAAGTTACAAAAAAAAAAATACATTTATTGCATATTGCATACTCATGCATATAGGGCATATGCATATACTTCATGATAAATACATATCTTGGAGTATGAGTGCTTGCATGAAGGCTTTGCTAAATTCTTGCATGCTTGTATGTACCTAACTTATAAAACCTTTTCTTGACCCTTCTAAGGCTTGACCTCCTTGTTAAATAACAATGCAATGATTTGGTTCATATGTGATACATGTCATATACTAAGGGGGATGATTTGTTTCCAACTGTGCATACATTAAGGGGGAGTCATAGCCGTGTCTTGTCAAATTCATTTTATACATGTAAAACACAACTTTAACCCCACACTCTTGCACATAATGAATTTAATGAATTTCACTAATAAGGATTTAAGAAATTCTTTGCAACACTCTAAAGGGAACTTGAATCTCTACATGGACATTAAAGAGTAATCGTGAGGAAAAAGCTGCCTACCCCTCAAAAAATTCAATAAGTGGTATGTGGATCCGAGTAACCAGGAATCCCCCCTGAAACAAAGGAGGAAACTCGTGTCGAAAGGAGAAACAAAAATCTATATGTGTGACGAATCCAAGTAGCCGGGAAGAACACACTTTGATTAGGGTTAATACCTTGTATATCTCGTAGCTCATATATATATATAACTTAGAGAGCCCAAAAGACACATAAAACCCTCCTCACACATGTTAGAAACACCCTAGTATGATTAGGAACCATTGGGGGGTGTTTAAGTAAAGTTTCAAGGGGTTTAGGATGAGTTTTAAACACTTTCGTAAGTCCCGTCCGGAAGGGGTCGACCCTTGGGGTCGACCCTCGGCAACCAGGTTGCTGGAATACACAAAAAGAGGCCCTCTGTTACAGGGGTCGACCCTTTCAGTGGGGGTCGACCCCTGGGGTCGACTGTAACGACCCGAGAATCCGATTACCGGGAAGGCCCGATAACCCGAGACTCGTACCGCCACCCACGAGTCCGAAGACTCGGAAGGGTTAAAAGGATGGTGTGGAAACTACACAAGTATCACAAATAATTGCAGAAATTAAACAGTTATAATATTAAGCAGGAAATGAATTTAACATTTTACATGGTCCACAATAAAATAACAACAACAGCAACAGTAGTCCACGACTAGTACAGTGACAAGAAAGAAAAGTACAGCTACACGGGGCATCCCCCGGCTCTGACCTCTGGCACTACCTCTGGACACCCGCACCACGCTTCCGCTGCGCTCCTGACACGCTCCCCGAAGGTGGCGCCTCACCTGAAACACGGTGAAAACACGCAGGGAATGAGTCTCGGAACAAGACTCAGTAGGGATCACTCGAACCCTACCTCGAAAAACGAGAAACCACTACTCTAGCGGTAGGAAAGTACCTCGGAAAGGAAAGCCCTGTACTCTACAGAACTAGACCCTAACGGCACGCAAACCGACGCACGTGCCACGGTACGAGAAGACCGCAACTCAACGGTCGAACCGTCAAAACCCGAAGGTCGGAAACACACGACTGACAGTCTGACACTCCGTACTCGACAGGAGTACCACCCACTAGAAGCACAGCCGGTAGCGTCCCCTGACGTCTTACACCGCACCGCAGGTGAACCGCCTGACATGGTAGGTCCTACCCGAGGCGCGAACACCGTACAAGTAACCACAAACAAGTGACTAGCTGGGGTCACGCCCGTCGACGTGGGTCCAACCGCCCCCAACCACGTGTGCACACACAGACCGCGCGTCCCTGGTCTGGCCCTCTGACCGGTTTTCCCCTCAGCCGGACTCTGGCTGCAAGACGTGGGGCCCAACGGTAACCGGTCCACAAACCGTCTCTAAAGGTCAGCCCGTACACCACTCCCTGGTGCGACTAGCACACGCGTACTAGTAGGCTACGACTAGTGGAGGGTCACTGAAGGAGTAGACTCTCAAGTTACGGAAAACAACGCCCAAGCCCGACAACGTGTGGGAATCACCCCACGCACTAGTCCCGTCGCACGGAGACCACGGTCGGAGAAAAGCGAGGTTGCCACCCTCATGGGGCAACACAGGAAGTGGCGGTCTACCCTCAGACCGTCACTGCCAAATGGCGGTCCACTCTAGGGCCGTCACTTGGAAATAGCGGTCTAAGGCGGACCGTCACACGGCCAGGGGGTAGGGGGAAGCGACGCGCCTACCCTAGTGCGTCGCTTGGAAGCGGCGCACCTAGGCCAGGGCGTCACATGGCACCCCACACCCACGAAAACCACAGGGAAAGTAACGCGCTTACCCTGGCGCGTCGCTTGCAAGCAACGCGTCGGGCTCAGTGCGTTACTCGCATGTGACGCGCCTAGACCAGCGCGTCGCATGGCCCTCACGCTCGGGATGGAAAGGGAAGTGACGCGCCTGCCCCAGTGCGTCGCTTGGCCCATCCACATGGGGGACAACAGGAAGTAACGCTCCTGCCCCAGTGCGTTACACGCATGTAACGCGCCTATCTCGGTGCGTTACATGGCCTGACCCCCAACGGTCAAAACCCAACGGTCGAAAGCATGTGACGGCCCAGCCCAGGGGCGTCACTAGCAAACGGCGGCCAGTCGCAGGACCGCTACAGCCCTCGACCCTAAAGGCCAACACCCAGGGAAGTAACGCACCCCTCTAGGGGCGTTACAAGCATGTGACGGTCACTGGAGTGACCGTCGCTTGCCCCAGAGCACGCTACGGCGGGAAAACCCCAAAAACACCAACCACGCCCCCGTACCTCCACCGGAGAGGGGGAAAACAAGGGGGAAGACCCCTGGGGACCCCTAGCATGCATCTAAACCACCAAAACATAGAATCATGGGCTAAAACCATAGATCGGGCGGCTCACCCCAAAACATGGAAAAACCCCAAAAATGCCCAAACATGCCTCTCTCGGCCTCCCCGCGGCCTACAAACCACGGAAAAGAACGGCGAAGAGCTAGGGAACGTCACCCTACCTCAATGGAGCGAATGCTCCGCCGGATCGTCCACGAATCGCGAAGAACGCTTGAAAACCCTCGTTCTTCCTTAAGCTTCCCACGCTTGCCGCACGCCCCCACGACCGCCTCGCCGCCGCCCACGTCGCCGCGCCGTCGCCCCGCCGCCGTCTGCAGCCGGAGGGGAGCTCGCCGTGGCCAACCGGGAGGAAGAGAGGGAGAGGGAGGGAGACACGGTGGAGGAGGAAAGAGGAAGAAGAAGAGAGGAAGAAGAAGATGGTGGGGGAGAGAGAAAAGAAAAAGGGTTTTATAGAAAAACCCGGAAAATCCGTAAAATTCCAAAAAATAGGAAATCACACCCCCGCGATCCTCGGAACGCACCGATCGCAAC
Organism: Amorphophallus konjac; assembly: GCA_022559845.1. Classification (NCBI taxonomy): domain Eukaryota; kingdom Viridiplantae; phylum Streptophyta; class Magnoliopsida; order Alismatales; family Araceae; genus Amorphophallus; species Amorphophallus konjac. Next base: position 63,161,345 of record CM040123.1, on the reverse strand, counting down.
GGTACCACTCGTGTCCGTGTGAACAGCCCGGTTCACCCGCAACGAGCGTCCGAAGAGAAAAGCCGAAACACACACCGGGAATCGGAAAACACACGCGGAAAAGCCGCGGAACGCCTCCGGGCCTCCGAAACGACTCCGGATCGCGCCGATCCGAACACGAAAGATGTCCGAAACGAAATTTCGGACACAACGGAGCCGGACACTCCGAAAACTAGATCCGGGACCCATAAAGAAGGATCCGAAAGGTCCGGGATATTACAGCCCTCCCCCCTTAAGGAATTTCGTCCTCGAAATTGAGAACAACCCAAGGGGAAAGAAGAGGAAGACTCACTCAAACAGGTACGGGAACTGCTGACGCATCTCGTCCTCACGTTCCCACGAAGCCTCACCACCAGAGTGTCGTTGCCACACGACTTTTACCAAGGGAATGACCTTGTTCCGCAGGCGCTGCTCTCGCCTATCCTCCACGCGGATCGGAAACTCTGGGAGAGAAAGATCTGGAGTCACCTCAGGCCAAACGGAAAACTCGAGCACATGAGAGTCATCGGGCATATACTTCCGCAACATAGAGACGTGGAACACGTCATGCACCGACGCCAACTCAGAGGGTAACTGCAACCGGTAAGCAACCTCACCGATGCGCTCCACAATCGCGAAAGGACCAATATAGCGGGGACTCAGCTTCCCACGCCGTCCAAACCGCATCACCCCCTTCATCGGAGAAACTCTCAAGAACACATGATCGCCCACGGCGAACTCGAGGGGCTGCCGCCTACGGTCAGCATAGCTCTTCTGCCGACTCTGGGCCGCCAACATGTTCTGACGAACCAGGTGCACAACCTCCACACATTGCTGCACCAATTCCGGTCCCGTCAAAACACGCTCACCCACCTCAAACCAATCAAGTGGAGTCCGACAAGGACGCCCATACAATGCCTCATAAGGAGCCATGCCGATGCTCGAATGAAAGCTGTTGTTATAGGCAAACTCCACTAACGGTAGGTGACGAATCCAACTCCCCTGCCACTCCAGGCAGCAGGATCTCAGCATGTCCTCCAAAGTCTGAATGGTCCTCTCAGACTGGCCATCCGACTGTGGATGATACGCCGAGCTAAATGCCAACTCCGTGCCAAGAGCTCGCTGGAAACTCCTCCAGAATCCAGAAGTGAAGCGCGGATCCCGATCCGACACGATCGAAATGGGAACCCCATGCAACGGAACGATCCGCTCCACATAAAGACGAGCCAACTTAGGCACGCTCCAGCTGACCTTGACCGGTAGCAACCGCGTCACCTTCGTCAGCCGATCCACCAGCAACCAAATACTGTCCTGCCCAGTCGGGGTTCTGGGCAACCCCACCACAAAATCCGTGGTCACATGGTCCCACTTCCAAGCAGGAACATCCAAGGGCTGGAGAGTACCGCCTGGTCGCTGATGCTCCGCCTTCACTTGCTGACAGATCAGGCACCTGGCCACAAACTCGGCCACATCTCTCTTCATGCCAGGCCACCAGAACTGCCTCCGCAAGTTCCGATACATCTTCGTCGCACCCGGGTGCACAGTGTACCTGCTCCCATGAGCCTCGCGTAACACCGCACGACGAACCTGCTCCTCCCCTGGGACGTACAGCCTGCCACGAAACCTCGCAGCACCGTCCTCGCCAAGCTCCACATCAGCTATCGCCAAAATCCGGGGCAACTCAGGGTCCGCATGCTGAGCCTCTGTCACCTGACGACGGATAACAGGAGTGACAGTCAGACTCGCAAGCACTGCCAACCCTGGCTTCTGGGGAATCTTGAGCCTGAAAGATACTTCGGGCACCTGTTCCCAGAGCCTCCACTTCCTCAGCATCAAGGTACTGACCGCAACCTTCCTACTCAAGGCATCGGCGACGACATTCATCCTGCCCGGCTGATAAGACAGGGTGAAGTCATAGTCCTTCATGAACTCCATCCAACGCCTTTGTCTGAGGTTCAGATCTCTCTGCGAGAACACATACCTCAGACTCTGATGGTCAGTGAACACCTCGAACTTCTCACCGTACAGATAATGCCTCCAGATCTTCAGCGCGAAGATCACTGCCGCCAACTCAAGGTCATGGGTAGGGTAGTTCTCCTCATGGGGCTTTAGCTGCCGAGATGCATAAGCCACCACTCTACCATGCTGCATCAGAACAGCACCCAATCCAACGCCGGAAGCATCTGTACACACCACAAAACCTCCCGATCCAGAAGGCAAAACCAACACCGGAGCCGAGGTGAGCAACCTCTTCAGTTCCCTAAAGCTCTGCTCACACTCCTCGGACCAGACGAAAGGCACATCCTTCCGCGTGAGCCTCGTCATCGGGGTCGCAATGCGGGAAAAATCCTGGATAAACCGGCGATAATAACCCGCAAGCCCCAAGAAACTCCGGATCTCCGTCACCGACCTCGGCCTCGGCCACTGCATCACGGCCTCGACCTTGGCGGGATCCACGGAAATGCCATCACCAGAAATCACGTGCCCCAGAAAGTGCACCTCGCTGAGCCAAAACTCGCACTTGCTGAGCTTCGCATACAACTGGTGATCTCGCAACGTCTGCAGCACCACACCCAAATGGTACGCATGCTCCTCGGCAGACTGCGAATAAACAAGGATGTCATCCACGAAGATGACCACGAACTGGTCCAAATACGGGTGGAACACCCTCTGCATCAAGTCCATGAAGGCTGCTGGGGCATTGGTGAGCCCAAACGGCATCACCAGAAACTCATAATGCCCGTACCTCGTACTGAACGCAGTCTTCTCCACATCGGACTCGCGAATTCTCAGCTGATAGTAACCGGACCGCAAATCAACCCGCGAGAACACTCGCGCAGACTGCAGCTGGTCGAACAAATCATCAATCCGCGGCAACGGATACTTGTTCTTAACGGTCACTTCATTCAGCTGCCGATAGTCAATGCACAGCCGCAGACTACCGTCCTTCTTCTTCACAAACAGCACGGGCGCACCCCAAGGGGAAAAGCTCGGACGAATATACCCCTTGGCCAACAGCTCCTGCAACTGCGCCCTCAACTCCCTCAACTCAGCGGGGGCCATACGGTAGGGAGCCTTCGCCAAAGGTCCCGTACCAGGCACAATCTCGATCACGAAATCGATCTCCCGCTGGGGAGGTAATCCAGGCAACTCCTCAGGAAAAACATCGGGAAACTCGCACACCACCGCAATGTCCTCGACATTCGGCTCCATCCGGTCAGACACAACCACTGACGCGAGAAAACCCTGGCAACCTGAATCAAGCAATCGACGGGCTCGAATAGCAGAGATAAGAAATCGAGAAGAGGTGGAACGGATACCTTGGAAATAGAAGGTCCTCTTGCTCGGATGCTGGAAGTAGACCCTCTTCATTCCACAATCCACCACCGCTCTATGAGTCTCGAGCCAATCCATGCCTAGAATCACATCATAATCCCGAAGCTGCAACGCATACAACCTGCCTGGCATACTCCGTCCATCGATCCACACCGGAACCTGGTCGAAGCAATACGGAGTGACCATAAAGTCACCCGAAGGCAACTCCACAGCCAAATCACAGGACAACTGGGTCACCGGCTCCTCGACGCTCGACGCGAAATCCTCCGAAATAAACGAATGAGACGCGCCAGAATCAAATAAAACCCGAGCCGCACAACCCAAAATCTGAACGGTACCTTCCACGAGCTGCGACGCTACTGCCTCTGCCCTGGTCAAGTGCGTGATCTGGCCACGAGCTCTCTGCCTGCCTCCCACACTAGCTGACCTGGGTAGCGGCGGATACTGTCCCTGCTGCTGCTGCTGGGAAACCTGCTGCTGCGGCGGCCTCTGAGGACAGTCACGCGCCATGTGCCCTGGCTGGTCACACCGAAAACAGATGATCGGCGCCGTGCACTGCCTGCCTGGGTGGGTCTCACTACACCGTGGACAAGGTCCTCGCGATCCACCCACCGATCCCTGTCGCTGCAAAGGAAACGGCTGCTGCACACTGCCCGATGAAGCCTGCCCCTGATCTCTGGACTTCTTCTTGCCGAACCCCTTCTTGAAGAACTTCTTGACCTTCGAGCCGAAGGACGCAGATCCTGTCACCGAAGCTGCATGTGCCGGCACTCCTGAACCACCCGACGCAGACTGAAAGAAACCCTGCTGCTGAGTAGCCGACTGCTGGCTGCGACCTGACACAGACTGCCCCTGGCTGATCGGTCCTCGAGTCCTCTGCATATCCATCTCCAAGGAAATCGCAACACGAGACGCCGTCTCGAGATCAGTGGCCCCATTCGCGATCAGATGGTGCCTCAGCTCCAGCCTCAAGCCCTGCACAAACTGCGTCGTCCTCACCCTCTCATGCTCCATGATATGAGGTGCGTACCGACCCAGCTCGACAAATCGGGCCCTGTACTGCAACACGGACATGTCACCCTGCACCAGCTCCAGAAACTCCCGCATCCGCTGCGTAGCAACAACATCTGGACAGTACGTACGCTCGAAAGCACTGACAAAGTCATCCCACTCGACCTGCTCAAGTGGACGAAGCTGAAAGGACGTCTTCCACTCGGAAGACCACCACCTCCGAGCCGTACCCTGCAACTGGTTGTAGGCCAACACCACTCTGTCCTCGACAGCACTCTTCGCAGAACTGAACACCCGCTCCATCTCATCAAGCCAATCACGAGCCGCATCAGGGTCTGCCTGGCCGCTAAAGTAAGGTGGATGGAACTGCATGAAGTCCCTCACTGCTCGGCCTGGCCCACCCCTGACTGACGAGCCCTCACCGGCCTCTCCGCCGAACTGCTGAGCCATGAGATGGTACATGCCACGGAGAAAACCCTCGGCCCCCGGAGCCCTCGCAGCATCCGCGGCCTCGGTAGCTCCCGGAACTCTGCTATGCTCCTCCTGGTCCCTCTGGACCCCCTGCTGGATCTCCTGACCTCCAGCCGACTGCCCCTGCTGAGAGCGAGAACTTCTCCTCGGCGCCATACTCGCTCCTGAAGCACAAGACAGAAAACACACAAACGGCAAGGTCAAAATAAACACACGGTGCCCAATGCCAGCGTCATCTGTACATCATCGTTGTGGACTAGTGGACCACTACAATTACCTATGATTCTCATGTAATTCCACAACCGCGCTCTGATACCAGCTGTAACGACCCGAGAATCCGATTACCGGGAAGGCCCGATAACCCGAGACTCGTACCGCCACCCACGAGTCCGAAGACTCGGAAGGGTTAAAAGGATGGTGTGGAAACTACACAAGTATCACAAATAATTGCAGAAATTAAACAGTTATAATATTAAGCAGGAAATGAATTTAACATTTTACATGGTCCACAATAAAATAACAACAACAGCAACAGTAGTGCACGACTAGTACAGTGACAAGAAAGAAAAGTACAGCTACACGGGGCATCCCCCGGCTCTGACCTCTGGCACTACCTCTGGACACCCGCACCACGCTTCCGCTGCGCTCCTGACACGCTCCCCGAAGGTGGCGCCTCACCTGAAACACGGTGAAAACACGCAGGGAATGAGTCTCGGAACAAGACTCAGTAGGGATCACTCGAACCCTACCTCGAAAAACGAGAAACCACTACTCTAGCGGTAGGAAAGTACCTCGGAAAGGAAAGCCCTGTACTCTACAGAACTAGACCCTAACGGCACGCAAACCGACGCACGTGCCACGGTACGAGAAGACCGCAACTCAACGGTCGAACCGTCAAAACCCGAAGGTCGGAAACACACGACTGACAGTCTGACACTCCGTACTCGACAGGAGTACCACCCACTAGAAGCACAGCCGGTAGCGTCCCCTGACGTCTTACACCGCACCGCAGGTGAACCGCCTGACATGGTAGGTCCTACCCGAGGCGCGAACACCGTACAAGTAACCACAAACAAGTGACTAGCTGGGGTCACGCCCGTCGACGTGGGTCCAACCGCCCCCAACCACGTGTGCACACACAGACCGCGCGTCCCTGGTCTGGCCCTCTGACCGGTTTTCCCCTCAGCCGGACTCTGGCTGCAAGACGTGGGGCCCAACGGTAACCGGTCCACAAACCGTCTCTAAAGGTCAGCCCGTACACCACTCCCTGGTGCGACTAGCACACGCGTACTAGTAGGCTACGACTAGTGGAGGGTCACTGAAGGAGTAGACTCTCAAGTTACGGAAAACAACGCCCAAGCCCGACAACGTGTGGGAATCACCCCACGCACTAGTCCCGTCGCACGGAGACCACGGTCGGAGAAAAGCGAGGTTGCCACCCTCATGGGGCAACACAGGAAGTGGCGGTCTACCCTCAGACCGTCACTGCCAAATGGCGGTCCACTCTAGGGCCGTCACTTGGAAATAGCGGTCTAAGGCGGACCGTCACACGGCCAGGGGGTAGGGGGAAGCGACGCGCCTACCCTAGTGCGTCGCTTGGAAGCGGCGCACCTAGGCCAGGGCGTCACATGGCACCCCACACCCACGAAAACCACAGGGAAAGTAACGCGCTTACCCTGGCGCGTCGCTTGCAAGCAACGCGTCGGGCTCAGTGCGTTACTCGCATGTGACGCGCCTAGACCAGCGCGTCGCATGGCCCTCACGCTCGGGATGGAAAGGGAAGTGACGCGCCTGCCCCAGCGCGTCGCTTGGCCCATCCACATGGGGGACAACAGGAAGTAACGCTCCTGCCCCAGTGCGTTACACGCATGTAACGCGCCTATCTCGGTGCGTTACATGGCCTGACCCCCAACGGTCAAAACCCAACGGTCGAAAGCATGTGACGGCCCAGCCCAGGGGCGTCACTAGCAAACGGCGGCCAGTCGCAGGACCGCTACAGCCCTCGACCCTAAAGGCCAACACCCAGGGAAGTAACGCACCCCTCTAGGGGCGTTACAAGCATGTGACGGTCACTGGAGTGACCGTCGCTTGCCCCAGAGCACGCTACGGCGGGAAAACCCCAAAAACACCAACCACGCCCCCGTACCTCCACCGGAGAGGGGGAAAACAAGGGGGAAGACCCCTGGGGACCCCTAGCATGCATCTAAACCACCAAAACATAGAATCATGGGCTAAAACCATAGATCGGGCGGCTCACCCCAAAACATGGAAAAACCCCAAAAATGCCCAAACATGCCTCTCTCGGCCTCCCCGCGGCCTACAAACCACGGAAAAGAACGGCGAAGAGCTAGGGAACGTCACCCTACCTCAATGGAGCGAATGCTCCGCCGGATCGTCCACGAATCGCGAAGAACGCTTGAAAACCCTCGTTCTTCCTTAAGCTTCCCACGCTTGCCGCACGCCCCCACGACCGCCTCGCCGCCGCCCACGTCGCCGCGCCGTCGCCCCGCCGCCGTCTGCAGCCGGAGGGGAGCTCGCCGTGGCCAACCGGGAGGAAGAGAGGGAGAGGGAGGGAGACACGGTGGAGGAGGAAAGAGGAAGAAGAAGAGAGGAAGAAGAAGATGGTGGGGGAGAGAGAAAAGAAAAAGGGTTTTATAGAAAAACCCGGAAAATCCGTAAAATTCCAAAAAATAGGAAATCACACCCCCGCGATCCTCGGAACGCACCGATCGCAACGGTACCACTCGTGTCCGTGTGAACAGCCCGGTTCACCCGCAACGAGCGTCCGAAGAGAAAAGCCGAAACACACACCGGGAATCGGAAAACACACGCGGAAAAGCCGCGGAACGCCTCCGGGCCTCCGAAACGACTCCGGATCGCGCCGATCCGAACACGAAAGATGTCCGAAACGAAATTTCGGACACAACGGAGCCGGACACTCCGAAAACTAGATCCGGGACCCATAAAGAAGGATCCGAAAGGTCCGGGAAATTTAAGTAAAGTTTCAAGGGGTTTAGGATGAGTTTTAAACACTTTCGTAAGTCCCGTCCGGAAGGGGTCGACCCTTGGGGTCGACCCTCGGCAACCAGGTTGCTGGAATACACAAAAAGAGGCCCTCTGTTACAGGGGTCGACCCTTTCAGTGGGGGTCGACCCCTGGGGTCGACCCTTGGCAACTAGGTTGCTGTCGGGGCCAAAAAAAGAGCCAAGTTTAAAGGGGTCGACCCCATGGGTCGACCCTTTCAGTGGGGGTCGACCCTAAGGGTCGACCCTTTCAGGCAGGGTACACAAAAATAGCTCTGCGCGCTTAGGCGGCAGGAATTAATTCTCCTAGCTCCGAACTCCGATCGAAGCGAGATTGGAAGCGTTGGAAAGAGGACTCCCAAGGCTACAACATAAAATTTTAGAGGGGAAATCAAATGGTTGGATTGAAAATGATGAAGATTGTAAGACAGTTTGAGTTTGAAAAATAACTAAAACCTCCATCAAAACCAGGGGGAAATAATTGATTAAATGTTACCATAATCCCATGAAGATCAACAATGATTTTGCATCCTGAAAAATATGATAAATCAAGAGGTTAGTTGAGAATCAAAATATATGAGTTATGCATTAACACTATGAACATGTTCACAATGAAATACATCATTGAACCTCATCAAACATGCGTTTTGCTTCTCAAATCAATCAACAAAAATATATTCCACCAAATGACAAGGTTTTGTTATGATGAACATGGATTTCTCAATCAATCAAATACAATGACATGGGAGCTCAACATTCAGTTACAATGCAATCAACTCTTCAATATCAAAATGCTTCATTACTTAAATGTTAATAATTATGCCAAATGCAAAGCATGCATAATGTCATGGAACCACATACATTTAAATGGCATTATTGTTGATTAAAAATTAACATTCATGAACCATTATCTCATGAGGAGCATTGATAGGTACAAGAGATCTTTTTGAATCGTTCATACATTTAAATCACAATAACCCCAACAATAATATCCATGAGCATACTCAAACATGTGCCAACCCTCAAAGGTCTCAAGTGAGCTTATGTGAAACATGAATGAAACACATCAACCTTTTACCAAATCAAGTGGTCATGAATCCAAATAATGAGCAAGCATCATTAAGGTCACATTCATCAATCTCCAAGTTACAAGTGAGAGTCGACATAAGGTGAAGAATGAGTTAACTCCCTTTTGGAAGAAGATCGCCATTGATACATTTCTTTGAGTTCCAAACATGAACCGTAGATGTGGTCCTGCAAACCAAAATATTCAAGGCTTGAGATCCTTAAATACAAATCATTCATATGACCTTCAAATATGAACAAAGTTAACTCCCTTTTAGAAGAAGAGCTTCATTGATGGACCACGTTAGATTTCAAGTATGAGCCATGGATTTGTATACATGCAAATCAACATAAAGATAGCATTAGTTCCTTAAACACCAAATGTTCATATGGCTTTCAAGAGTGAACATTAAATCTATCTTTCAACTCATCGAATCAAGATATAAAACATGTTGCTCAATGAAACACATACACACACAATCACAATCGTTTTGATATCATTGAAACCAAACACGAACTAGGGGATACAACACTCACTAAGGTCGATGCATGTAGCACCCCAAAAATCTAAGTAGAAAATAAATAAAAATAAACATAAATATTAGTCATGGAATAATGGTGGTTAATAAAATTTTTGATAAGAGTAAAATACAAATAGCCAAAATAGATTATGAGTATTGGTATTAATTAATGGGCCTTGATAAATTGACTTGAAATTGTTAATGGACTTCTATAGGAATAATATTAACTGGGCCTTAAATAAAACCTCAAGGAATAAGTAGGTCAACCTCGTAATAGAACCTTTAGATCTTGATTGGCCTCAATAGACATACCAATAAATAATTGAACCCAACTCTGATACCCGAGACAATAGTAAATAAATAAAATTTTAAGAAAAATAAAATCATTGTATAAAGTTCTACTCTTAAGTAAATGAAAGGCCCTTAATATTAATAAGTGATCTATGAATGAATCGTTAAATAGTTAAATACTCAACTCGCAAATTTAAAGAAGGGCTACGTCTAATACGTATAAATGGGCCTCATACAAGATTCAAAAGCCAAACATGTTAACTAGCTAAATACCATCATAACTCTAATATGTACAGTAACAGGCTTTTCAACTCTCAGAACGGTAAAGCAACTAATTGGGCTTGAATGTATATATATATACATACATGGGCTTAATAAACAAAACTCTTAACAATAATATTAAGAGGACAATAGAGAAATGCATAATTTATATTAACCATATATATGTTAATAGACCGTCACCCAAAACAACTCAAAGCCCACATACTGCAACCTATTTAAACCACATGCCATGTAGCCCAAACTAATACAAAGGCAACCTAACAGACAAATCAACTCACGTGCTCATCAAATGCCAACCCTTTACCCACATACAACCCATCGAACCACACTACCCAAATGCCATGCGAACAAGCCCTCAACCCAAAACCCAAGTGACAGCACACCCCACCCAAAGCCAAGCATCATATAAATGGCCCTTTTTACACTAAACACAACCCAATCTTTCCACTCAAAACCATCAGACCCTCAAGTCCACGTGAGCCTAAGGCCATACAAAACCCACGTGCTTGACCAAGACAAAAGCCATCCTTTATATAGGCTGTCACCCAAAGCACCCATTCGACCAACCCTGTTGACCCGTATAAGGCCCACGTCCGTGAGCAAGCTCCAAGACCAGTGGGAATGTGCAAATGGCCAACCCATATGCAGGGGCGATCGTGTATGGCGTTAGCTTTAGGGCTTTCCCATGCAATGTTTAGCAAGCGGCGGAGGAAATGGCAAGGAGAATAAATATGGAAGCCTTGCTTCCGTTTAGAATTCTAAACCCACCGAGAACCCCATTCTCTATATAATATTTTGTCCAACCGAACAAGAAAACCCATTTCTCTTCCTCTGTTGCTGAAGCTGCCGTCGCCAACGTGGGGAGACTTTCCCCTGCTACTGTTTTAGGCGGTTGTTCCCCCCTGCAACTTTTTTCTTCCTACTGCGGACAACCGGCGTTATCATCTTCTTCCTGTGAAGGTGGACGGACGTGTGAGAGCGGCCACTTCTTCTTCCTCCGTCTGCTTCCCTTTCTTCCTCGATCATCCTTGTCCTTTGTCCCGCGAGGTAGGCAATCTCCCAAGCGCAAACTCTTAATATCACGCATTATCTTTTAATCCCTTTCACGTGACTTCCACGTAACATGGGTTTACGTTAATATACTTTAAGTGAAAGTTAACACATATTAAAATTTTCTAATCACGTAAATTTATGTCAAAAATTTCTGATAAATATATTCTTGAGATCCTCGTATTTTTCTCTTAATTATCATATATTTAAATACATAAAAAGATTAAAAATTAGAAAACGACCCTGTTGATGCGGTTAACATCTGTATAATCTTTGTCGATTTTTTATCTTTTTAACATGACGTTATAAAATTGTGATATTTTAGGGTTAAGATCCTTACATTTTTCTCTTATTTATCGTGTAATTAATTTCCGTAAACAGTTAAGAAATAAAAAGTGACAATGTTCATCCATAGGATGAACAGTAATATGCACGTCGGTAATAACGTTCTTCACCGCCACCGCTAAATGATATATATATATATATATATATATATGTCTTGTAATTAAGTCTTTGAAAATTTATATCTACTAAACTATGTGATATAAAATTATAAAAATTATATATTTAAAATCTTTGAATTTTTCTCCTATTTATCATATATTTTATTTTCAAAAATTTTTATTAAATAATATGTATCCTTTTAAAAGGGGATGTTCTTTCTAAACTTATTAAATGAAATAACGTCTTTAAAAATAGACGTAAGTATTTGTTTAATTAAAAATAAGAGAAATGAACGTCCGCCTATAAAGACGCCATATTCTAGAAAATAAATTTAATAATTCTGGATAAAACGAATTGAACTAATGAGCGCCTTCCTAGAAGGGCACCATTTGTATCAAAGTGGAAAATAAAATGTTGAATTGTGCCGGTCATAGTGGACGCTATTTGATATAGCGCCTGCCAGGCAGGGCGCTATTTTCCTGATCGATATTTTACAGTGTTTTACAATCCTTCATCGTGGGTATCGCTTGACACTCTCACCCCATTCTGTGGATGAGGTCCATGTTTTGATTTGATCGATTACCCTCAACTCTCCGAGGTGATTGAGCCCTCCGTTGGACATTCCGTTCCTTCGGACTTGCGATTTCATCTTAGAGACCTCCGTAAGTCTACGCTAGCCTTGGATTCCCTCAAGACAGTCGAGCAGGTTGTACCCTAAAAACCCTTTACACAGTGTCATAGTCATGTCCCTCTGAAGAAACATGACTCCCAGCCCTCATAAAATGTCGTATCTGACTTTTATGGGAAAATGTCACCTTCTGGTAATCTGCGCCCAGTGTAGCAGACGCCAATTACAAATAGCGCCCGGTGTGATGGATGCTATTTACTCGTGCCTATCTTATTTCCAGAATGAGCGCCCATTACTATGGACGTTAACTCTAATCGGCGGCTCCTGCACCGGACGCCATTTTCCCAGGTTCTTGCGAATTGTCTCGATTTTGTGTGCCATCGTACTGGACTTGTCGAGGTCTATCTTGAATCTCTAAAAGATCTACCCTATTGTTCGTACATGCTTGATCCTTGGAATTCTTGTCCATTAAAGTGGAATTAGTCTAGTCAAATGTAAGGGGCTATGGGTCCCAATTAAATGACATTTAAATGCTAGTGTTATGGGGTCCTGATCTGATCCCACGGGCGAGGCAAAGTCCAAACATATACCGGTATTATGATGATCGGGTGCTGGCATTCACCAACACGGTCAACGGCATTTAGGGGTAATCATACATTCGTGAGAACTCCTAGGTGTATGACTAACGTCTATCTAGTGCTAATCCATGAGGGGCAATCATACATTTGTAAGCACCCCTTAACGTAAGGCCAATCCTTTATAGTACTAGTTACCTGAAAGCTCTTGTGTTAACGCCGACACAAAGAGAATATCGTACTAGTGTCATTAATCATCCTCGCGATAATGCTCGTCATAAAGAAAAGATTGTTATTGTTTCATCGTGAATGCTATCTCATGAAATGTATTTGACATTCTGTCATGAAAGTTCTTGCTATACTCTTGTCTCTACACTACCTACCTATGTCTGACATCCTGCTTACTCATCCTTGTGATTTTAATCTATCATCGCTTTAATCGTTATAACTTGTGCCATTATAGATCTTGCTTTCTATAGCTTGCCTGACCTGTATGAGTATGTTAAACTGTAATTCACTTAAAGCTAGCTTGGAGCATGAGACATTAAGTACTACTGAGCGTTCGCTCACCCAGTTTATTTCCATTATTTTTCAGGTAACGACCTTAGCGATGACGAGACCACACAAGATGGGCAAGGGCAAGAGTGATGAGTGCTTCGGCAACCTAGATGAACTTTGTGGTCTTTAATGTTATGTTCCTATCAAGTCTAGTTAGAGAGTCCATTGTAGCTTTTTCATCTATTGAGTCTTTTCTTTTTATGGGTCCAATTTGTAATAAACTTATGTTTGAAATAAGATTTCTATTTTGTTCAATTACATGTGTCAAATTATATTTTACTCTGATCGACTTGACTGTTTAACTGCCACATTCCGAGCAAACGAACACGTTCCGCTGCTATCGGTTCGGGACGTGACAATGCATGTTGGTGCACATTGTCATTTGTACATACTAAGGTCGATGCATATGTTCACTGCTGCATAGTAAGGTCGGTGCACATAGTCATTGTTACATACTAAGGTCGATGCACATGTTCACCGCTGCACAGAAGGTCAGTGCACATGAATAATGTGTTGCACATTAAGGTCGGTGCACATTGTCATTGTTGCATACTAAGGTCGGTGCACATGTTCAGTGTTGCATGTAAAGTCAGTGCACATGAAGAAAGTGCTACATGCAAAGGTCGATGCATATACATGCATAGTGTCAATCCAGGTCGATGCTCATACATGTATCTTATGTTCATCAAGGTCTAAACACATGTGTTCCTTTCACTTACTAAGGTCTATGCACTTGCTGATTCATATGCACCTAGGTCAACACACGTAGTCATATCTAAACTGTGCATACCCTTATAAGGTCGATGCTAGTGGTTTGTGTTTCATGCTTAAGGTCAGTGCTAGTGTCTCTCATAACTAAGGTCAGAGCATCTTATGCGTATGATGATTGTAAGGTCTGTGCATATCATGCACTGTTTGAACTAAGGTCTGTGCATCTTAACTCTACTCAATTACTTACATTATGACTCAATTTTTATAGGTCGATGCATATTGAATATTCACCTATGCTGACAAAGTGTTTGATAAAATGTCTCATGTATTGTTGGCAGGAGCTTAAGTGTGAAGAGTCTTAAAGTCTTTTTAATCAACAGGGTCGAACACTTACAACGCAGACTTAATTGTAAGCTGCAGTCACATGGTTCGAAATTAGTTACAGGCACGTGATCCAAGATAGGGATATCATCTGAAGATTCTACCACGTGGATAGCCCACTTTCATCACCTGACACGTGGACTTCCAGTGGAGCATTCCTTTTCGAACCTCCTTGGGCGGGAATGTGTTTCCCATGCGCCAAACTCTCGCGAGCCTATAAAAAGAGGCCATGTTGCTCAATTAGTATGGGTAGAAGAAAAAGAAGAGTGAAGGTGAATAACTAAGGGAGAAAAGGAATCAAAGAGGAATTTGAGAGGAGTTCGTGAAAGATAGCTGTAGCGAGTTGAGAGGAAAACATAGCATCGAAGTCTCTGCTATCTGAGTGAGTGGTATCTCGACTACTGGATTTGATCCAGAGTCGAAGTTGCTCAACTGTGAGCTACATTTGCATTTCTATCATAACTCTTTACTTCATCTTTTATTTTCAAATCTCTTGTAAGTTGTGTATCAGCCAAGCAAGCTATGATGCTCAGTGGCGAGGTGTGTACCTCAGACAGCAAGCTATGGTGCTCAGCGGTCTAGCAAGCTGTGAAGCTCAACGGATTGTAGGGATCTAGTCTCCGAAGCTGTGGATCAGCAGATTCAAGCTGTAAGTCAGCAGTAAGCCTTACTCAGTTGAGTAAGGGGTGGACGTAGATCTCAAGCTTGAGATCAAACCACCTAAAATCTGAATACTTCTTTAGCTTTGCAAATAGATGAATTCTTAGGATCATAAATTGTTGCATCGTACCAAGTTCAACCTATTCATCTATTACATAAAATCAATTTTGAATCTGTCTGCGCTAACACCTCGGATCTACTGCATTAATTTATTTTGATCTGAAATTTGTCTTTAACTTGCTTGGAGACTCATCATCATCGTTTATCTGTTTACAACTCAGTAGTATATCAAATAGCTTCAGTCAGAATGATAGTTTACATCTATCTAGATATCTGATCTATGCGTGAGGAGATTCTTAAATCAACCCTCCGCCTAGTACTATACTTAGTTTGCTTTGGTGATCTTGATCAATTGCTATTTCATAGCATACTCTCATTTGATATTTCACATTGTTACTAGTGATTGTATTTATAGCAGTTTACCTTAATTCCACATTATCTATAACTACTGGAGATTTTAATTTGGGGTAGATCTATTCACCCCCCCTCTAGATCTGTATTCATTCGTTACAACACTTCATAGCTCATGAGGTTCATCTCATTGCTCGCATGAATCCCATCAAATTCCTTCTTGAGAAATCTGTCCTTACTGATCAATTAGCACGATGGCAGAGCTTCCTTTCTCAGTTCGACATCACTTACATTCAGCAAAAGGTGATTAAAGGCTATGCCATCGCAGAAAATCTTGCTCATCACCCTCTCCCTCGATTTGATCATGTTCGCTCGGAGTTTCCAGATGAGGAACTAATGTCCATCAATCAGCCTGATTCGATGTGGACATTACATTTTGATGGAGCTCTGAATTCTCACGGTAGGGGGATCAGCATGGCTCTTTTAACACATGAGGGTATCACCATTCCACTTGCCTCGTAGCTCGCCTTCCCTGTTACAAATAATATAGCTGAGTATGAGGCTCTTCTGGCCGGACTTGAGGCCGCTCATCAATTTGGTGTCACCCAGTTGCGAATCGTCGGTGATAGTCAGCTTATTCTTCGCCAAGTGCTCACCAAATGCCGTACACTCGATCCTAAGCTTAAACCCTACCAAGAACTCACATCCATCTATGCCAATCTTTTCACTAAGCTAATCTTTGTCCATGTCCCTCGCAGCTAGAACATCTTAGTTGACGCCCTTGCTTCACTTGCCTCCTCCCTGATTTTTCTCCCCAAATGGGACTTTCATTCTGTCATCATTCAGAAGTACTTCACTCCTGCTATTAAGGATCCTACATTTCTTAGTGTTAAGGAGGAGGTGCTTAGGAAGGTTAAGGAAGGAGAAATCATTGAGAATAAGAAGATCGTGCTATTGGATTTAGAAGAAGAATTAGATGACGAGAAAAAAATATGGTACTATGAGATTGCCAACTATTGTCAAGATCAGTCTTATCTTGAAGAAGTCACGGCAGAGGAAAAGAAAGGTATAAGGAGTGTCGCCCAAAGATACACTCTGGTTGGAGGCGTGCTCTATAGAAGAGGTCTCACTGGTGTTCTTCTCAGGTGCCTTGATGATGATGAATCATGGAAGGTCGTGGAAGAGGCACATTCAGGGGTCTGTGGGGGTCATGTCAATAGCCAGATGTTAGCTAAGAAGATTCTTAGACTAGGGTTTTATTGGCCCACTCTAGAAGAAAACTGTTCTATCTATGTTCGAAGGTGTGTTAAGTGCCAACTGCACGTCGACAAAATTCATTCTCCTGCTTCTTTACTCCATCCTATATCCTCCCCATGGCCTTTCTTCATGTGGGCTTTCGATATCATTGGACCTCTTGGTGACTCAAACCTCCTCACAAAACCAAAATCATTCATACTCACGGCCACAAAGTACTTCACCAAGTGGGCGGAAGTGGAAGCTTATGCGAAAATTAAAGTGTCAATAGTGTGCAAATTCATAATGAAGAACATCATCGCCAAATTCGGCATCCCAAGTACCATCGTCACCGACAATGGAGCACAGTTCATCTCTCAAGAGCTTCAAGACCTGATGGGAATCAACTCCAAGCATGTACATTTTATTTTGCATTTATATCTTTTTTATTTACATTTATACCCTTGTGTAATTGGGTACGCAATTGTATGGTAAGTATAAGCCAAAATGTGAGTCTTTAGGTTTTAGTGAGTTTATGTGCAAAAGTCCCGTAGGTCCAGCGGGGTCCCCTCATCCCCTCTCCCATTGGTCCACCTAAGCCCTAGGGTCCATGTGGGGCTGGTCAAATGTCCAAGGTGGGCTTCTAGAAACTTGACCATTCAAGAGGACAATTGATAAAAAAAGTCCAAGATGCCACCCCCATTTTCAAAGGAGCACCCCCCTCCACTATGTATATTTTTATTTTTATTTTTTGATCACATGGGATTATATGTGAAGTCCCTTGTATACCCCTCCCCTAACCTAGATCTGAGGGTAGTTTAGGTCTTTTTACATTTTCTATATAAGCCATGTAACTTATGAATTACTTAGCATTAATGAGGAGAAATTCCATTATTTGCTCAAAGGCCCAAGGGTGCCCCTCTCTCCCCCTCTAGAGCTGTGAGAGCACTCCTTTCAGAGGTGTGAAGCCTCTCCTCCACCACCTCTCTGAGTGTGAAGCTCAGCATCGCTGCCGCCGCCGCCATCGCACCGCCACAGCCGCTTCGCTGGAGTTCTGTCCAAATCAGGACAGAGCCCCCATGTCCGAATTTTAGTCCCTAATCTACAGATTTGTTGGAGCCCAAATTTTGAGGGTAGGTTCCCCACGCAAATACCCTCTCCCAAAAAATGTTTCCCAATTTCTATCCATCGTTTGCCCTCTGTTCCACCCATGTTTTTCCAAGTCTTTACTGTCTACCCCTGTGCAGATCCTGTTACAGCAAGCTAGTGTTTCCATATTTAGACCCCCTTTCCCTTGTTTGTTTGAGTTGCTAATTTAATTGGGAGTTTTGTCAACCTAAACCTTCTTCCACGAATTTTTCTTAAAATTTTAGATCTCGTTTATATTTTCTTAAAATCACTGTCTTTTCCCAAATCTGTTTTGTCCTGTGCAGTCCAGATCCGACCCCTGTCCAGTCAAAAATATGTTTCCCCTATCAAATCACCTCTAGAAAATCCACAAAAAATATCCACGTCTTCCTTACTTCCCCCTCTCCAACTTTTATCAAGGGCCCAACTTCCAGATCCGAAGTTTTCTCTTCGATCAACCCTTGTTCTTAGGAAAATCAATTTTTGTCCTGTGTTTTCTGAGTCTGTCAGTCAGTCTATTCATAAATCCACCACGAAAATGCCAGAGCCATAAAAATTCCTGCCACAGTCTTTGGTCGAAGCTCTCCGAAAGAGCTTTCCAACGGCACAAATTTTGCATCGATCTGACATCGGGATTGATTGCAACAGCTATTCTCGCCGAATCGTGCACTGCAAAAATAGAAGTTCAGATCTGTGGGCAGCAAGCTTCTCACTAGGCGACCGGAGCCGCTCGGCCTCCTCCCGGTGTTCCAGCCCGACCGCCTTCCAGGGGAGCATCCCTCCAGGTGTCCCCTTCGCAACACGACCCACCTCGCCCAGTTCGGAGGTCTGAGCAGCACGTGGGCCCCACCGCCCGCAGCAAGCATGTTCCGGACGGCACCGACAAAGCGGATCAAAGTGCTGCCCGTCAACCCAAGATCGGTCCTCCCGGGCCCACATTGTAGCCCTTTACCTCCCTGCGTGGAGTGGGCATAGAATTTCACTTCTGTAATTTAATTACATTTACTGTACCGGGAGTTACTGTCTTGGCCGGGGTCGTCTTCCCCACGCTCTGAGCGTGGAGGTAAACTTCCCACCCTCCTCGTAGGTAATTTGCTTTACTCGTATTTATTTGTATATATCGCTGCGAGTGATAGGATTATTAGCCCGATATATTGTTATCACCGTTGTGAGAGAGTGAGTGTGACCCGTCCCGTGACTCAATCTGAGTACACGCGGAAGAGCCGAATACCCAAGACTCATTGCCGGTTCCTCAACCGCGCACGATCTCGTGTTTCCCTCGCTAGGGACGAGTTGCGAGCTAGAGTCCCAGGTTCGCTGGTCCGTCCCGCATCAAGACCTCTGCAACAAGTATAACATTGCATTGCATCATTCGTCTCCTTATTATCCACAGGGCAATGGTCAATCAGAGGCAACAAATAAAATTTTGATTAAAATCATCAAGAAAACGTGTGAAGCTAATAAATTCACGGATTGGCCAGAGAAGCTCGTAGAAGCTCTATGGGCCTACCTTACTTACATTCGTACGCCTACTGGGCAAACTCCATTCGCCCTCACTTATGAAATGGAGGCGGTGGTTCCCTATGAGATTCTTATACCTTCCTTTAGAGTACAATTGAACAAGGAGCTCTCGATTGATGAGCGCCGTAAACCTCTCCTTGTACAATTGGAACTCTTAGATGAGAGACGTCTGGCCGCCGCCGAACATGCAAGAGATTATTAAAACAGGCTCTCACATTTCTATCAAAAGAAAGTAATTGAGAGAAAATTCAAAGTTGGTGAGATGGTAATTAAGAGAATTTTCGTAAAACTTGGTGGACCCCGTTCAAAACTTCAACCAAACTGGGAAGGGCCGTACATAATAAAAGAAGTTTATCCTAGCAATGCTTATAAACTGATTAATGCTGAAGGGGAAGAATTGGCTCATCCATGGAACAGACTGTATTTTAAGAAATACTACCCCTAAGTCTCATTTTTAAAAAAAACTGTTTTCAAATAATGCCCAACTAGAGGGCGTTGTTTTCTTAAATAATGCCACCTGTCTGGTCGTCATTTAAAAAGAAAAAAAAGTGTCAAAAATGGGTTGACATGGTACGTGGGCCACGAAGCTCGAAAAGTCAAAATCTCTAATTCATTCTTTAGTCTTGATAATTTAACTTTGGGTCAATAAACACACACAACACGCTTAGCTCTTTAACTCAAGCACTACAGAATCCGATGAAAGTCAAAGCCAAACTAAGAGTGTAAAGATTTTACCCGTTCTTTTCTCTTCGGTTCATGAGGGGGGATGTCAGAGCCTGGGTTAGACCGCCAAACCTACCTGCCACCCTAGTAAGTGGAAGTCAGGGCCCATAAGGGAACAATACGCCACAAAAGCCCAACTACAATTAGGTTTTTATTTTGAAAGGAAAAGTGAAAAATCATATCAACAAATACAAAGGAAAGCATGTCAAGAGGGCAAAGTCCCTGTAAGGAAAACCCTGGTCGTAAGCATGCATCTTGAAAGCGCAAAAGGCAACACAAATTTCTCTAAGCCAAAGACCGAATCCCAACATGCAATAGCGTAGGGGAGGGAAGCTTCCTAGTCTTTCGGAACCCCTCGTGAACTTCCCCAACATCTTCTTCCATTCCCCCTCTGTGGTATGTCATAAGCCTGAAGGATGGCAAAGACGGACTTAGGAGGATGGGCCGCACGAGGTTCCGAGTGAAGGCACAAGCTTTAAGCACATTGACCCTTTGTTAAGTTATTTAAGAATGGTTAATGAATTTAAGATGATGAATGTGTAAGATTTTATGACCTATGTACCATGCTAAGTCATTTTAAATGCAAAAAAAGTAAAAAAATTTCTAAATAAGTGCCCTCAACTAGAGGGCGCCATTTCTTTAATCAACGCCACCTATCTGGTCGTCATTTTCAAAAAAAAATATGAATAAGTGCCCCCATGAAAGGGCGCCAGTTCTTTAATCAACGACACATGTCTGGTCGTCATTTAAAAAAAAACTATTTTCAATTAACGCACAACCAGAGGGCATTGTTTTCTTAAATAATGAAATATGTCTAGTCGCCATTTAAAAAAATAGTTTTCAATTAACGCCCAACCAGAGGGTGCCATTTTTTAAAATAAAGGCATCTATCCGGTCGCCAATTCCCACAGAATGCCATGTTTGTTCCACTCCCCATTATCATTTGCCTATTTGCATTTCGTATGGGCATCTTTCAATTCCAGTTTGCATCTGCATGCTTGCGTGTTGCATTTTCCTCTATTCTTCGTTATTTGCTTTAGTTGATTAAAGGCTTGGACCCTTGACCCTTTGTCGAGGTCAACAACAATAACCCCTTGCTTATTGAGCAAGGGGCCAAGCCGGACAGATTAACTAATCTGTTGCTTAAGTGTGGAACGCATGGACAGAAAGAAGCAGATGACAAAAGGACACAAAGTACACACAAAAGGACAAACTCAGGTAACAAACATGCTTTTCATTTCTATAAACATGCTCATATATATGTGTACAAAATGTATAGGAGGTGGTATATACAAATCTCTCTCTAGCTCTCACCACCACCCTCCTCTCTCCTACTCTCTACCTCTCCTCTCTCGTCCCCGTCTTGGGCCGGAACTGCTGGGGGCCACATCGACCCCTGGGTAGCAGTCGACCTCCCAGCTCGCGCTCGCTCCTCTGCCTCGTTCCTCTACTGAGTAGAGGAACCCGCCAAATAACTCGTGCTAGAATAAGCACTGGCTCACCCCTCTCATTGTGCTCGCTCTCGGCCTCTCCGGTAGCGCTCCTCGGTAGCTCGCACGTGCTCCTCAAGGGCACGGAGCCGAACCCTCATCCCTGGTACGTGGAAGGCGTCCACCCTCGAGGGAAAGAAAAATAATGATATAATAATAATAATAAATAATGACAATGATGAAAGGGTGATCGGCAGAGAAGGTATCGGCGGCGGGAGTCGTCGTCTACCCTCGTCTGTCTTAGGACATGGAAATGACGAGATCAACTCAAGAAGAGAAAGAGAATAGGGATGCGGAACGGACTCTGGTACGTGGCAGAGATAGGGGTCGGAAGACCCTCTCACGCAAACTGACCCCTTCCCGGTAAGCGTGACTTACCGTTCCACGAGCAATTTTTTATATACCGGGAAATCCGAGAATCTATGTAACAGAAGTGGAGAGGCACGAAGACTCAGAAATTGCAACGGAATATCGTTCTCCAGACAATTACAAGGACAATACGAACAAAGACGTACCACCATAGGACATTGGTCTTTGTAGGGTTCTAACAGCAATTTAATACTATCAGCAATAATGAATATATATGTACATATTAAGACCACCGCAAGACATTAGCTTTACGGGATTTTTATTGCAGCATAAATAATAAATATTATATGTACATACATAAGACCACCGCGAGGTATTACTCTCCGCGGGGTTTCGACAGAAATTAAAGGAATAAAACGACAGAATGAAAAGGCTTCGCGAGGAATTACTTCCGTCACGTGCACCTTCGCGAGGAATTACTTCCGTCGCAGGGTTTAGACAGAAATTGAAAGAATAAAATGACAGAATGAAAAGGCTTCGCGAGGAATTCCTTCCGTCACGTGCACCTTCGCGAGGAATTACTTCCGTCGCAGGGTTTAGACAGAAATTAAAGGAATAAAATGACAGAATAAAAAGGCTTCGCGAGGAATTACTTCCGTCACGTGCACCTTCGCGAGGAATTACTTCGTCGCAGGATTTAGACAGAAATTAAAAGAATAAAATGACAGAATGAAAAGGCTTCGCGAGGAATTACTTCCGTCATGTGCACCTTCGCGAGGAATTACTTCCGTCGCAGGGTTTAGACAGAAATTAAAAGAATAAAATGACAGAATGAAAAGGCTTCGCGAAGAATTACTTCCGTCACGTACACCTTCGCGAGGAATTACTTCCGTCGCAGGGACCTCCGCGAGGAATTACTTCCATCCACGGGGTTTAAACAAAAGGAGAAAATGACGGAAAAGGAAGGGGGGGTGTGATCGCCAGGGGCTGAGAACCCCACAGGAAATATCCTGATCGCGTTCGCCGCCGAAGCGGGAGCAGTGCGGGTCCTCTCTTCCTCTTCAGTCGGCCGGCTGACGAAGAGGGCCTTGCTTTGGTTACCCTGATTTTATTATTCTTTTTTTTGTGTTTTATTTTTTGTTATTATATTTTTTGGGGTTTTGTTGCTTTTATTATTTTTTATGTTTTTATGTCTTTTAGAGAGACGTGAGAAGATGAAGAAAGAAACCGAGAGGTAGATGATAGAATAAGATAATATGATATAAAGAAAAACCACTAAGAAAAATATAGGTAGAGTGAGACGTATTTTAGACAAAACAGAAAAGAACGGGAATGAAGATTTAACGATATATGATAACAACAAGAGAGAGAAGATAGACTTATTTCTAGATAAAATATAGAGGGGTGAGGGTGAAAATTTAACAACAAATAACAATAATAAGGGAAAGAACTAAAATGGGATGAGGGAGATGATAGCCGGGTACCTCAAAACAGGAGGTCGCATTTCATCCTCGAACTGGGGACATGTGAGTTGCTCCTCCTCCCTTTTCGACCGGCTGAGGAAGCGGGCTTCTTAATTGGTTATCCCTCGTAAAACACAACATACAAAAGAAACATATGGTGGATTAGAAGAAAAGTAGTGTAGTACCGGTCCCTTGCAATGACAATGGCATGAGCATATTCAAACACACACCTGTTTAATGTTATTTGAAACCCCTTTGGAATTAAAGGTGGGAAAATGGTATGATGAAATGCGTACCGAAATATTCTCAATGCAGTGATTGTATTATAAACATGATAACGAGTGATGTATGCAAAGGAATCAACAGACTGAACATAATACAACAGGGGAGAAATGTTTATTGGTGGGCGCCGATGATGAGCTCGAAATTAACTTCTCCTTCTCTTCACACATACGCACGCAAATATTTACAGACACCTGCAAAGACACTCACACAAACACATCTATATACATATATAGCTGTATACCGTTTGCCAAATTATGCGAAGAGAATATTAAAGATAACAAAGCTCAAGAAGGGAAGCATTAAAATCATGGAAATGAAAGCATGGATACATATAGAGAAAGGGATGGAAAGAGAGAGGGTTAGAGAGAGAAAGAGAAAAGAGGAGAGAGAGGGGAAGATCCCCCTTTTTTTATAGAGGTTTTTATACTTTAACTTTATTATATAGTATGTATCTATACACGTATAGAGGATATATATATATATATTAACCACATGAAATATAAAACAGAGGAAGAAAGAGTAAGAAAGAGAGAGTATGGGAGAGAGAGAGATATGCAGAGAAATAAAAGGCGGAGGGTGTATAAAATAATAATAAAAAAAGAAGAAAAGGTGAGATCGAGGGGGAGAGATATGAGGGAAGAAATAAAAAAAAGGGTGAAAAGAGAGGGGGAAAGCAGAGAGAAGAGATACAAGAGAGGGGAGAAAGAAGATTAAAATAAAATAAGAAAAGAGAAAACAGAATGGGAGAAAGAGAGAGAGGGAGGGAGAGAAAGAGAGTGAGAGAAAGAGAATAAAGGGGGAGAGAGAGAACGGATACAGGGAGAGAGAGATGGGGAGAGCAGAAAGAGGAATAAATAAAAAAAAATAAAAGAGACAGTGAGGGAGAGATCGAGAGGAAGAGGGGGGAAGAGAGAAGGAGCAAGAGAAAGGGGAGGCGAGAGGAAGAGAGATGGAAAGAGGGGGAGAGAGAGAAAGAAACGGTGAGGGAGAGAGGGGGTGCGAGAGAGAGAGTGAAAGGGAGAGAAGGAGAGAGTGAAAGGGAGAGAAGGAGAGAGAGAAGAAAAACGGAGCGTGCAGGGAGGGAGAGAGAGAAGAAGTGGGGAGAGAGAAGGAGAGAACGAGAGGGGGAGAGAGGGGGGTCGGAGGCAAGGGGGAGGCACCGGGCGGCCGGAGGCGACGGGGCCGGAGGCGACGGGTGCAGGCGGCGTCGGGGCGCTGCGGGCGGTCGGAGGCGACGGGGGTGCAGGTGGGGGCGTGCAGGCGGCGTCAGGGCGCTGCGGGCGGCCGGAGGCGACGGGGGTGCAGGTGGGGGCGTGCAGGCGGCGTCGGGGCGCTGCGGGCGGCCGGAGGCGACGGGGGCCGGAGGCGGGGGGTGCAGGCGGCGTCGGGGCGCTGCGGGCGGCTGGAAACGGAGTCAGGGAGACGAGGGGGGGGGGTGGCTGTTGTGGAGAGAAAGAGAAAGAGGGAGGGGAGACGGTGGAGGTGAGGGTGGTGGCCGCAGAGGGAGAGAAAGAGAAAGGGAAGAGGGAGGTGGAGGTGGCCACGTCAGTGCATGCAAAAAGGGGGGGTATGTGTGTATCGTGAGGGGCTTGCGATGCGGTGGTGGGTTACGGAGGAGGTGAGAAGGGGAGAGAGAGAGTGTGTTAAAGAGAGGGGGCAAGATCCGGATAAGGTGGGAAGAGAGTAAAAAGTAATAAAGGATGGGGTCAAGTTTATTAAAATTTATTTATTTATTCTTAGAACAAAAATGGGCCAAGCCCATTAGCACACACCTATATATATATATTTTATATTTTTGAATAGGAATGGGCCAAACCCATTAGCACAAATATTTTTTATACACACATTTTTTTGAATAAGAATGGGCCAAGCCCACTAGCACACACCAACTTCTCTGTAGAAAGAACAGGTTAAGTCCATTAGCACATGATTCCAAGTCCATTAACACAAGAAGTTTTCATGTAGACAAGGATGGGGTGAGCCCATTAACACATCTATTGTAAGAAAAGCATAGCCACGAACCCCTTGACGAGGGTCTCATTTATTACAAGAAACAATAATTTACTTTTCGTGAGACAATATTATCAGATAAAAATTGGAGATCATTCAGATAACTTAACCGTACGAGCCACTTTGGGGCGTCTTAGTGTAATACGGGATCTGCTCAGCATAATGCTTAAAATGCCGTGTCTACACTCAAGGGCACGGAGCCGAACCCTCATCCCTGCCAGCTCTCTCACTGTGCTCGTTCCCTCGCCCATTCCTCTCTCTCATGTTCCCGCTCCCTCGCCCACTCCTCTCTCTCTTGTGCTCGCTCCCTCGTCCACTCCTCTCTCTCTCTGGCTCGCTCCTCTCTCTCTCGGGTGCACTCCCTCCTCTCCACCTCGAGGAGGATCTGTAACTCCACCACCTCTTGAGGAAGCACCTATGCCTTTCGGTGCCTCCTCTCCTCCTCCAGCTCCGAGACCCGCTGGTCACGGATCGCGAGCTCGGTCCTGGCTAGAGCAGCCCGAGTAAGTGCAACCAGTAACTCTGTAGCCTGCGTCATTCAGCCTATTCATAAGCATATTGTTATTTTTTTTTAAGAGAATTGAAGCATACGCATGATCTTTGAACGCTTACCTGCTCAGCTAGGTCACACTCTGCCGCTTCAGTACGTGCTACCGCTCCTGCAAGTAGCTCCTGTAAAGAGGCTACCTCGGCACTCTGATCCCTCGTGCTCGAGGAGGCGCCTCTTGTCTCCACTGCCGCTACTCCCTGCTGGGCACGCTGCATTTATTGAGATTGTCAGTGGCTGAACACCAATAATTTAAGAATAATTCATTGCATATAGTTAAGTACACTCACCAAGGCCTCTAAGTCCGCTCGCGTAGTCGCAAGCATGGTCTCCACACTATGGAGATGGACTTGCATGTCCACCACCACTGCATCTCGCGCATCCTGCATTTGGCATATATTAGGTACATATCTCAATAAGCATATAATTTTTAACTTTAGAAATAGAATGCATTCATACGTGTTGATATTTTGTTCTCTCTCTACCCCGCCCCCTTAACTAACTATGCAATGTGTCATATGAGCAAGCTTGCAGTATGAATCAAAAGGGCAATGAATAGATAAGAAATACTGACCGTGATCGCCACCAAGGGTTAACAATGCCAAGAGATGAAGAAAGGAGATGGAAACGGCGCCGTGTACCTTGGAAAGATGAAGACTTGATCGCGCTTGAAACGGGGTGCGGGGGACTTTGTGGATTCAACCTCCTCTCCTTCCAGTCGGCTAGAGGAAGAGGACCTCACGTTCATATCATGCTCTCCTACAAAACAAAGATCAAACTACAAGAGAAAAACCCATTAGAACATGAGTGTAGCATCAAATCCCGCAGTGATAAAATAGGGGTACAAATTGGGGAAGAACGCACCGGGGGAAGGTTTTTAACCCCTGTGGAAGGGTGCAAAAGATAGGTGTGTGTATTGTGATGAGAATAAGATGAAAAGAGAGAAAAATCACGTAGCACAACTACGGGAAACATGCATGCAATATGGAGAAAAATGCAGATAAAGTGCATAAAACAGAACTGTGTGATGATTTATGAAATTAGGAGAAGGATAACTAAGAGTAGAAAGAGAGTTAAAAAGCCCTTGAGCATGGAAATGGAAGATAATACTTCCCTCTTCAGGTTAGGGTTGAAGCAGAAGGTAAACGACACAGCATGGCTTCGCCCCGAACCGAGAAAGAGCCCCCACTCGCAACCTGCGAACTTGGGTGCTTTAAATAGGAGCATGAAACTCTTGGAGATAGATTCGAGATAAACACCCAATTTCGGGGATATAGATTGATAAATCTTGAGAAATTAGTGATAGGAAGAGTCCCGGATCATTGGAAACCGAGGTGGAGACTTATCTCCCTCGAAAGTGGATTGAACAAGGGTTCCAAAGAGTCACACGGTGA
This sequence comes from Amorphophallus konjac, assembly GCA_022559845.1. Classification (NCBI taxonomy): domain Eukaryota; kingdom Viridiplantae; phylum Streptophyta; class Magnoliopsida; order Alismatales; family Araceae; genus Amorphophallus; species Amorphophallus konjac. The sequence goes on along the minus strand of CM040123.1, from coordinate 63,133,806 downwards.
AGAAATCGGAGTTCAGGAAGTTTAGGACTCTCTGTCTAGAAAATGGTCTATTGTACGGCCATTTTTTGATGAAAACGGTCTAGGAAGGATCGCAAGGGGATGGCAAACGGTGTAGGGGGTGACCACAAGGCTCCAAGGATGAAACTGGATGATTTCGGGTAAGTTTGGGGAAAACGGTCTAATGAATGGCCATTTTTTATGGCCTAGCGGTCTAGCAAATGACCGCTTTGCTGATGGAGGAAAATTTCCTGGGCAGACTTTGCGCGACGTTGGAAATCGGAGCATATCTCGAAAATGGTATAGAATTAGCGAAAGTGATAGAATAATAAATTGTATATAACTGAGAAATGAACAACGTTTATGAAGAGAGCAAAATGAGAAAACGAGTGGAAGATGGAGAAAATAAGGAGAGAACAGAGAGAGAAAAAAATTTTAGGACGTAGGTGAATAGTGTAGCCTATCAAAAAAACACAAATAACTTGACATGGGGTAGAAGAAGAAATTGTAGATCTTTAAAAGATAAACAACTTTTATGAAGGGCACATTTTGAATAGAGGAATATAAAGGGATGAAAAATGGTCATTTTTACGACTGTGTAATGAAAGTAGCCGAATGCTTGATGGAAAGTCGACCAAAATGGGCCGTAAGTCAACTTGAAAGGTCGGAAGTTGATAAGATAAGCTCCAGGACTCTAAGAAATCATGATCTCTAAAGTCCAAAGGCTAGGGAACAATGAAATGGGCTTAAAATCCGTCCAAGGAAGGCTCCAAAATAATGGATAATTTGGGACATCAAAAATGATGAATAAGAGAAATGATGCAACTTGCGGGCTAAAAATGGGTGTCAACAGATATCCCTCCTTGATGTCTGCTTTGCAAGGGAGCGAGCGAAAGTGACATAGAGGCGGAATAGAAAGGAGATGGAGCGAAAGCGACATCGACGTGAAATGGAAATGAAACAGAGATGAAGCGGAGAGAACTGAAAAGAGGGCATCAAGGTAAAAGACACCCGTCACAACCAACAAGTGATAAGAATTCTCCCGAAAATGCCGAACTAACCACAAGGAATGGATGACGTGGATGAGGCATGTCTGGAGAACTAATCTAAGGAAGAAAAGGAAACACGACCAACCTCATCAGGGACACAATCCACCAACAATGAGGGGATTGGAAGGAACATAGTTGAAAAGCTGGAAAAGGAGAGATAAAACTGAGATAAAATCCAGACAGGAATCACGCTGGCCAACCAGGCCAAGCGGGTAGATCAGAGAGAATGTTCAAATTCGGAGTGGAATGAGAATCTCTTATCCAAGAGAACTGAAGCACAACTAACCATTGCTGAGGAGAAATCTTGAGAGGATCACGAGGCGTGAATGCTCAAAAGGACATGATACATGCTAGGCTAAAATAAAGAAATCTTTAAAACGAATGCAAAGACAGATAAAATAGAAAGTACTCAAAGATATTATTGCTAGACTGAGCCAAGATAGGGTCAAGAGTCTTCTTACAATCACGGCGTGTGAGACAGAGTCCATCGTCCCCCACCCGACTCAACCTAACAGCTTATCTAACGATTAACCGTATGCTCTTAGATCATCATAATTTTTTTTAAAGGGGAATATCAGATCCCAGAACACACGGACAACCAGTCGGTCCTTGAGAGGCTATAATAAGGTATATACCATATAGTAATGCAACAAAGAGCAGGGATAGAGAGCCATATCTGACTTACCTGCCAAGCGAAACGGCATTTTTTTTTGATTTTTGATATAAGACAACAACAAACAAAACAAGCATGAGGATGATCATAACATAACATATCATAACAAACGAAGATGAATGAAACATATCATAACAAAGATGAATGTAGCAAAACATCACAAGAACAAACAATAGGCGTGCGTGGGACACGGTGGGACAAGACAACACCACATAACATAACGATCAAACGAATGGAAAATAATACAACAAGACAAACAAGCACATATGCAATGGCATGAACAAAACACATGTATGCACGATGAACATGGTGGGACAAGATAACAACGCGGTGGGACAACACATGGTTGGGACAAGAATATGTGGGACAACAGCACATGTGGGATGACAACATGAGATGAGACAACATGAGAAATGACAAATCTACTCTTCAATCAAGCCCAAGATCAGACGAAGCAGAACCGTCGGGTTCATAATCGTGAGGCAAAGAGCCCTCTCACAAAGATATGATCAAATGAGCTAAAGCTAAGCAAAGCATGAGAAGGACATGAGCTTCAGAATAGATCAAGACACAAGATTGAAGAAGAGAGAATAAATCAGAAGCACGTGAACAGGAGATAAAGCAAATGATAAGGCAAGGAAAGCTTTGAAGCTTGCAACCTGCACACTGAGCAAATAGATCATACCTATTCTCAAAATAAATAAATAGATGAATAAAGACCAAAAGACACATATTTTTAGATTTTTCTACTTTTCTATTTTTTGGATTTTCAACAATATTTGATTTTTGATTTTTGATTTTTTTATTTTTGATAATATTTGATTTTTTGGCAATATTTGATTTTATTTAGATTTTTGACAATTTTTTTTTTAAATTTTGACATAGCAATCCGCAGCACCCAAGGACGGGCTCAAACTACTGGCCAGGGATCGTCGCCCCCGCCCCTTTTCATTAAAGATTTCCCATAAATAGGGCGTGCATGTGAGGGTGGGTCACCACAACCAACCGCCTCTAAAGAATGGTGCCCCTACTAAGGCCATACCCGGGATTCAACCCAGCCAAAGAAGGAGAAGTAGAAGAAAAATGGGCACAAGCTTAATATAGGATGAGAGATATCAGGATTTGAATTCCTTCCAGGCACTACCCCTCAAAGATACAATCTGTTGCGCCGGGACTTTGTGTCTTTGATTTTGAGACCCATATTTACTAGGCACGCGTGCGACCGGGCTCATGATGTCCCACGAGAAACTGTACTGTCACTCTTGCCATGCCTTTGATTTCCATAATTTTGCATTAATCAGATCATTGATTTATTTTTTGATAGCCCTTATTGGCCAGATATAGCATGAAAGCTCACTTTTAAGAGTCAAGATTGTCCATATTTGAGACCTCTCTCGTATTAAGGAGTGCCTAGGTTGGTCATCTCATCCGTCAATATCTTGCCCCTGCACTTGGCCGAGCAGAGAAAAGAAAAGATATTCGTGCATACCCAAAGTATGGCCAAAGCAACAATGGTGTGCCTAAGAGGAAAATCAGCTATGGCTTGCCGTGTAGTGTGTGAAAAACCCACACTCAAGGGAACACCCTCAACGATCGGGAATGAAACTAGACTCCCAGCATGGAGCTATCACCAGCCTAAGGATGCTGCAGAAGCGAACTCGTCTTTACTAAGCTTAACTAAGCAAATTTCTAAAAGTCACTTAACCATGTTAAGGAATAGCATTATAAGCGTGTGCAGGAGTAAGAGAGATAATAGCGATGATAACATTTTCTTGCACAAAATAATGATACCTTGCATATCCACAGTGTGGAAGTAACATCCTGAAGCGAGAGGTTAATCATCGAGCTTCGTACAGCACGAGCTTTGTATTCCTTGCTTGACAGGACGAAAGGGAGAGGATAGCAAAGGATCAAAGATTCCTCTACACGAAGAAGCGGCAGACATCAAACTGGACGAATAAGGATAAAAAAGAAGAGGGACGGGGACTAGAACTCTCTCGTTAAGACACCGAGACCCTGATAACAACGAACCAAAATACAGAAGAAACCAGATCAACTGCGATCAAGGCGGGCTAAAGCCTTGAAAACAACATGAAAAAGGGCAATGACTCTGAAAGGGTGAAGAGGAATGAATGAAAAGAGGGGAAGAAAAATCATCCGGCGTGGTCGGAGAAGAGGAATCATAGAAAGCCGACAGGGTCGGGAAAGGAGAACTAGAATCACCCGACAGGGTCGGGGAAGAAGAATCATAGACACCCGACAGGGTCGGGGAAAGAGAGTCATAGACACTTGACAGGGTGGGGGAAAGAAAGTCATAGACACCCGATAGGGTCGGGGAAGGAGAATAAGGACCTGACGATACCGGAGGAGAAGAATCAGAAGATGTCCCAGGATAGGGATGATGAGAGGGCATAGGCCAAGTCCTAGAATAATGAGAATGTGAAAAACCCGGAGGCCCATAACAAAGAAAAGAAAAGTGGCAGTTCATGGACTCGAGAGGAGAGGAGAGAATCATAGAGACAGAGTTAGAAGAGGGAAGATACACCACCCAAGGATGGGAATTGAGCAGAAGAAATGATGAGTGAAAAGGAGAAGAAGGAGAAGTGGACCCCTGAGTGCACAACTGACGGCCCTTAAACTTGTGCCTCCGCCTCTTCTTAGCAGAAATCTCTTGAGCACGGGCTTGCCTGGTGCGGGCTCAGACCTTTAGGCTTCTTGATTTGCAATATCTCCTCAAATAACGAGCCCACCTACCAGACAGCCTATCCCAATCATGAACATGTATCTTCATCGGGGCAGTTGCCCCTAGACACCCGACGCTAACAATAGTTGGACATCCTTGAACAGGTAACTCCTCAAAATGATAAACATCATGAAAGCATGGAGTCTTGTTACTTGGCACTAGAAGCATGAGGTTTGGTAACTCCACTTGGCGATCAGTCTTGAAGCACAACTCTCTTGATAGAAGCAAAGGACGGAACTGAGGAAGATCAATGCACGGCGTTGGCGTGGCCGGCTTGATAAATTGAGAGAGATTGCATAAGATGTGCATAATGTCCTTAGAGAATATAGAAGATACGGCCAATTGCCCCTTGAACATAGAGTGCATAATCTGCTTGGCGGCCGTATGAGTTAGCATAATCCGGGTAGAGAACCCCCTCCTGACTAGCAAACTGAACAGCAACGGAGTGAGAAGTAATAATAGCATCAATGGTAAACTTTCCGACGAGCAAAGGGATTGCCATCGGTCTCACTCTTGAAGAAACTGGCATCAGTGCAAGGGAACTCGTCTTAGCAACCGTCATCGGGAGTACATGCACATCATCCCCAAAATAGCCAGGAACCAGGATGCGGATCGGCATACAACAAATAAAATCTTGAATCTTGAAATGCAGAACTGACATAGAATCATTCTGACTTGACTCATTGTCTCCCTAGGGACCAGACCCGAGGGGCACCAAAGGTAATGCACACCCGCTCCGTGGGGTGAAAATAGGAGGCCAAGTGGAGGGAATAGGTTCTGATGGCGTGGAGATTTCAATGGGGATGGTGATGGAAAGTGAAGGCACGGACAATGTGGTGATGATGGGCTCAGGTGAAGGTAAAGGTAGAAGCGAAGATGTAGGTGGTGGTAAAGGCAACGGCGTGGCTTGATCAGGCTCGAGCGTAAGCGATAGCGGAGCTGATGGCGGTTTAGGCGATGATGAGGGTGGTAGAGATGGTGGAGTAGGAAATGAGGGTGGTGGAGGTGGTGGAGATGTAGAGGAGAAGCGCGGCGTCCACCATTGACGTATCGACACAACACGTCGAGCGGTGTTGGGGATAGCAGTGGTGGAAGTGGCGGCAAGAGAAGAAGGGGAGGCATCGGCCTAAGCAGAGGCTTGGGTTTGTGGAGGTGAAGTCGGGGCAAGAGATGGCGAAGGTAACGGGGTAGGCGACGGAGCAGATGCAACACTAGACGAGGGATCACAGGGGTGCCCCTGGCCTTGAAATGGAGACGGCTGCTTAGGCGACGCTTCTTGTTGCTGCTGCTTACTGTGGAGATGTAGAATGACCACATGAATAGCGGGCCAATCAATCCTCTTCTTGTCTTCCAAGTCATAAACAAACTCATGGAACTCGGGGCACTCTTCCACCAAATGCCCCTACTGGTGATGATATTCACAGAACTGGAGCAAATTCTCGACCGCAGGTCGGCAAGGCATAACTGGAGGGAGCGACAATGTGTGTGTCACGCCCCAAGATTATGTAGCGGAAACAATCAGGAACGCGAATAGCCGGCATGGTAAGCCTCGAGCAAGCAACATAATCAGAGCGCAATAACAACCATACAAAGCAATTTCACAATAATATGATCAAACTTCTCTTTCATTTCATTATTAAATAATCATACTCCAAATATACAAGTATTCGACTCTCTTTAAACTTCTAAACTCAACAAAATAAAAATTACATATAACGACTCGATCTAGACATATTTGGCATTCTAAGTCTTCACTCGATTCCATATATCCTTTAATCGCTCTCGGACCCGCTACTTGAGTAATCTGAATCCGATTCACTCGTATTTCCTGAAAAGATTGAAAAATATGTAATGAGCACACTTGTCCAGTAGGTATCTTCGCATCAACATGTAGGCAATGTTAAAATGACTAATGTCTTAGCTCTAAAGAACAAGATAAAATCATGCAAATACGATGAAACATGCGAATAAAGCCAAAGTAACAAGATATGATCACGTTTGAGATATAGAAATATGATTGAGCAAGTATGATCAAGCAAGAACGTAACAATGGCCTTCCATGAACAAGAATGTAACAAGAATGTACTAAAAAGTCATATAACAAGTAAGAATGTACTCTTCACTTAGTAGCAAGTACTTCGTGAATTTATGTGGATCATCGTGGATATTTCCGTGGATCCCCTAGATTTTCGTGGATATTTCACTTATTTATAAAGAAAGTACTCCAAGCGCAATGCGATGCCAGTAGCATCATACCCCATGGTTTAAATAGTATGTTTCCGACAATCAGCCGAGGGGACTAGCATAGAGCCCTTGAACACAATCAGTGCTCAAACTGCATCTTCAAGTATAAATCAAGCTACTTCCACGCAGAATGTACAATTTCAACAACAGTTCCATGATAAAGTAACCAAAAATAAGAATGCTTCTATTGAGAATAAGGAATTTCAATAAATATCTTAATAACTAAGTTATACCATGTAAATAAATCGGCAGCATAACGGTACATTTCTTAATTTTCATAATTTAGTTAAAATATTTTGATTAAGGTGACATGTCCCAGAAATTTAATATTCTTTCTAAGATCATATGAATATTAACCCTTGGGTTAACTAGACTCAGAAACGTAGCGGTCGTTTACTGGGCCATTTCATGAAGAAAGCGGTCTAGTTCTGGACCGTTAAGGATAAGATTATTCGATATTTTGAAACAGATTATCTGGAGTCTTTAGTGGTAAAAGAAAGAACCGTCAAGGATCCGTTAGCGGTCTAGCTAAGGCCCGCTAGCAGTCTCTGGCGGTCAACCATAAGGCCGCTAAGTTCCAGAAATATAATCACCTGTAAAAGTACTTTCTAGACAATGGACTTTAATAGTACAACCAACTCGGCGTCTTGATGGGAATCCCAGACTCACGGAGAATTACGGAGGCCTTGAAACAAGATTTCCTAGTCCATTAGAAGGAATATCCAAAGGAGAGGTTATCAAGTCCAAGATTTATGTGCTTAATGTGCATAAGTGTAACTAATGGTCATATACCGAGATATATGCCATGAACTTATGAAATTGACTCTATAGATGAGAAAGAGATCATTAAAACCGTGATCAAGATAAACCATGAATCATCTAACTTTAAAAACATGCATTAATTACAAAAGTATATGATTTTGGCAAGAAATTAACTTATGTTTAAAAATAAGTTCTAAGTGCGTAAGAAACATGAAATATACTAGAAATCTCTATATATACATGGACAATGCCAGAAACATGGATAAAACTTAACTAACTAGGTTTATCTTGTAAGAGATATGGTAATTCTGCATTAGGTTTCGGATTAACCTAAAATACAGAAGTCAGGGTCGCAAACGGTCTAATATATAGCCGCTTGTAGGGCTTAAGCGGTTTATCGCACGTCCGCTTGTGGTTTTATAACGATGAAATCACACAAACACAAACGGTCCAAATATTGGCCACTAATCATCTTTTGGTGGTTTATCGTAGGGCCGCTAACCAATGCTGGCGATTCATTTTTAGGCCGTTTGGCTTGACAGAAACTAACAATTGAACTAAATGATAATCCAAGACACATCATGCCAGGAAATAAATATATATAAAACTTCTACCATGCTAGAACGAAGAGAAGCCATCAATATGCATGGGGTCCATGTATTGTAACCAGAGAATTTCTTTAAATTAAATTAAGGTTAAGAGATATTCATGAATAATGCACTACATGCATAGTCATAACTAAAACATGAAATTCTCGGTCTATAAAGCATGAAATCAAGTGCAACAAGAGGGCTTTTAATCTTAGAATGATATTTTAGCCGTTCATGAGATGATCTACCTCTGGAAACACCTCTAGACTTTGAATTTTGGACTGAAAGTCAACCCTAGTTCTGCACTTCCTGTGATAAATCAGTAACTTCACGCCCCTCTAACTTATGATTCTCTTGACCTAAGGACGTGAAATTTGTAGGGTAAGAAGAAGATACTAAGGGGAACATAAAGTTCTAAAGACACAACTTATAAATACCTCGTCTAGGGCTTCTAATTTCCTGATCTTCACCACACCGTTGCACAGTCTCCTGGGTTGTTGATGTGGAACCAGTAACTTTGGATACCTCTATCTTCCTGATGGGTTGATCTCCTAGCACAAAATTTTGAGGAAAGTTAGTCCTTAGTATTAGGAATAAAAACCTCAAAAAAACCTACCCGAAATAATGTCGTCTTACCTTAGTTCCACGCGATCCAAATGTAAGGGTCGCGCAAGTGAAACCTAGGGTCTATTTATAGGGTTTTGCTAGGGTTTCGTGGATTAGATCAATTCTAGAGTCTTTAGTTGGTACTATCCCGACCTCTGAGAGTCCTTAAGATGTTTATTAGTCCTCCCACCTCGGTCTCTACAAGATAAAACGTCAAAAATCCAATGTTTTTGCTCTTTCTTCAACTCATGGAACTAACAGAAACAAACGGTCGTTTATCCGACCGCTTCTTGGGTGTAGGCGGTCTTACGATAGACCGCTTACGGGTCTGGGCGCCGAATATGAATTTAATTCAAATTCTATTTTCTATTTATCTGTTTAATTATCTAAACAATGAGTATTTATCTTTATATTCTGTGAATAAGCTAATTAACCTTCTAGAATATGGGCCAAACTTCATAGGCTTGGTCCTTAAGTCTTTTGGGCTTTATTTAAATATGCTAGGTTAATTGGTTATCATACTTGAGCCTTAATAATAATTTATTTAACCCAGAAATTTATTTATTAATTCATTTTGGTCTTTTAAAATTCTTATAAACTCCTAATTTTTTTTTAAATATTTCAGAAATATTCAATAAAATTTCTGGGCATTACACCCTCCCCCACTTAAGAGAATTTGATCTCCAAATTCAATGTATGGACTATGGAGAGTGTACTTACATTCAAAAAGTTCTGAAAATCTTTTGCGCATAGCTTCTTCGGTTTCCCATGTTTCTCCTGACTTTGTCCACTGGATCTTGACCACGGGAATAGTCTTGTTTCGAAGTTGACTTACCTCCTGTTTAATGATCTTGACTGGCTTTTGTTCGTATGTCAAATCCTTTTTAATCTCCAAGTTGTCGTAAGTAATGACATGGAAAGGATCAGGAACATACTTCTTGAGCATCGAGACGTGAAATACATCATGTACTTCAGATAATTGAGGAGGTAAAGCTATTCGATATGCGACTTCACCAACTCTTTCCAGAATTTCAAAAGGGCCGATGAATCTTAGAGTAAGCTTGCCCTTAATACCAAATCTTCGAATACCTCGACCTGGAGAAACTTTAAGAAATACATGATCTCCTACTTGAAACTCCAAGTCGCGTCTTCGATTGTCAGCATATGATTTCTGTCTGTCTTGGGCCATATGAAGTCTTTCTCGAATGAGTCTTATCTTCTCGGTAGTATCCCTAATAATATCGGGACCGAGAAATTGCTTTTCTCCTACTTTATTCCAACAAATAGGGTAACGACAGCTTCTTCCATATAAAGCTTCAAACGGTGCCATCTGAATACTAGCTTGGTAGCTATTGTTGTGAACGAATTCTACTAGAGACAAGTGTTCATGCTAACTTCCTCCGAAGTCAATAGCACAAGCCCTGAGCATATCTTCCACCACTTGATTTGTCCTTTTAGTTTGACCATTAGTTTGTGGATGAAATGCTATGCTAAAGTTAAGCCAGGTCTCTAATGAATGTTGAAGACCCTTCCAAAATTCTGATGTAAACCGAGGATCTCGGTCAGAAATAATGGTGACAGGGACACCATGCAGTTTGACAATTTCTTTTATGTATAATGCTGCTAGTACATCCATAGACCATCGACTTTTGATCGGTAGAAAATGTGCCGATTTAGTCAATCGGTCTATGATCACCCATATATCATCGTGTCCTCCTCTTGTCTTAGGTAAATCCATGATAAAATCCATCCCTATACTTTCCCACTTCCACTCGGGAATATTCAAGGGTGTAATTTACCTACGAGTTTTAAATGTTCTACCTTAACCCGTTGACAAGTGAGACAGCGGGACACAAAATCTGCTACCTCTCTCTTCATGTTGGGTCACCAAAAGTTTCATTTCAAATCTTGATACATCTTGGTAGCACCAGGATGAATAGCATACCTTGACTTATGTGCCTCTTTCATGATTAATTTCTTAGTATTATTATGATTTGGCACACAAATTCTACCTTTAAATAGTAGTCTCTCATCATTTGAGATAGAAAATTCTGATCTCTGACCAATATTATCCTTGATCTCCATTAATGTAGGGTCATTCTCTTGTAATTTGAATATATCCTCAATCAATGTAGGTTGAGACCTTATATTGGCAATTATACATCCATCTTCTTCCCTGTCAATATCAAGATTCAAGTGAGAGAAATCTTTGATAAGACAAGTCATACCTTTTCTGAGGCTTGCTAGTGTTACCATCGGTCTTCTGCTAAGAGCATCTGCTACAGCATTTGCCTTTCCTGGATGATACTGAATAGTGAAGTCGAAGTCTTTAAGATACTCCAACCATCTGCGCTGTCGCATGTTCAACTCCTTCTGGGTGAAAAGATATTTCAGACTTTTATGATCTAAAAATATAGTAAATTTCTCCCTATAAAGGTAATGTCGCCAAATCTTTAATGCAAATATAACCGCAGCCAATTCTAGATCATGCACAGAATAATTCTCTTCATGAAGCTTCAATTGTCTTGAGGAGTAACAAATCACATTTACATTTTGCATGAGAACACATCCTAGGCCAATGCTAGATGCATCTGTATAGACTTCAAATCCACCACCCTCGACGGGCAATGTTAGAATAGGGGCTGTAGTAAGGTGATCTTTAAGAGTTAGAAAACTCTCCTCGCAGTCCTTCGACCATATAAAAGAATTTTTCTTTCTTGTAAGTCTAGTCAAAGGAACAACGATCTTTGAGAAATCTTTAATAAATCTCTTGTTATAGTCAGCTAGGCCCAGAAAGCTTCTTATTTCTGACACGGTCGTTGGCCGACTCCAGTTCTTAAAAGCTTCCACCTTAGAAGGATCGATAGCGACACCTTCCTTTGAAATAATATGGCCGAGGAATGAGACTTCCTTTAGCCAGAACTCGCACTTACTAAGCCTCGCATAAAGTTTGTGCTCTCTTAGTGTCTGCAAGGCTATTCTTAAGTGCTCTTCATGTTCTTCCTAAGTCTTAAAATATATAAGAATATCATCAATGAATACGACCATAAATTGGTCGAGATAAGGCCTGAAGACGTTATTCATAAGTTGCATGAATGATGTCGGGGCATTAGTTAACCCGAACGGCATTACTACAAATTCATAATGGCCATACCAGCTCCGGAAAGCCGTCTTGTGTATGTCTTCATCCTTGATCTTGAGTTGATGGTAACCCGACCTGAGGTCGATCTTGGAAAAATATTCTGCTCCTGAAATCTAATCAAAGAGCTCATCGATATGTAGCAACGGGTATTTGTTCTTGATAGTAAGCTGATTCAGTCGCCGGTCATCAATACATAACCTGAGAGATCCATCTTTCTTCTTGGCAAATCGAACTGGCGCACCCCAACGGGATGTGCTAGGTCAAATAAAACCCTTGTCTAATAACTCCTGAAGTTGTTTCTTTAATTCTTTGAGTTCTATGGGGGACATTCCGTAGGGAGCTATCGAAACAGGTGCTGCTCCAAGAATGAGTTCAATGGAGAAGTTTACTTCCCTTTCGGGTGGTAAACTGGGTAAATCTGAGGGAAATACATCTGAAAAGTCATTTACGATATGAATATCTTGTAAGGTAATCTCCTTGGATTCGGGGAGGGTTACTGAAGCAAGAAAGGCTACACATCCTTGCGAAATTAATTTGCAAGCATACAGGGATGAAATGATGGTAGGGTGTTTCCTATATTTGATACCATGGAAAGAAAACCTTGGAAGACCAGGTTTACGAAAAGAGATAATCCTATTCCGGCAATTTATGTAGGCATCATGGTCTACAAGCCAATCTACCCCTAAAATAGCATCGTAGCCCTCCATGTCAAGGCATACAAGATTTGCAGGAAGATTGTGTCCTTCTACCCTTACCTCACTATCGGGATAATAGTTTGTAAGTTTGGTTCCGGGACCTAAAGGTGTGGTAATAGCAAGGTCTGAAGGTAAAGGAACTGATGAAACAGGTAAAGTTTTTGCGAAGGAAGTGGATATAAAAGAATGAGAAGCACCAGTATCGAATAATATGAATGCAGGATATGAATATATCTGAATGGTACCTTCCATTAGCCCATCATCCTTGGGCGCTTCATCATCATTCATGACAGCATCGAGATGAGCCTGTCGTTTACGTCCACCGTCGGACGATTGTTCCTTCATAAGGGGGCAATCTGGCATCCAGTGCTCCCTACTGTCACAACGTAGACAAGCGCCAAGGCGCTTCCAACATTCTTCGGCTGAATGGCCGAACTTTTCACAGAAAGTACAGGCCGTGGTGACCTACTCTTCTTCTTCCTTGACTTTCTTATTTTTGTGGTAGCCACTACCACTCCTATTCCGGGATCTCTTCTTGTTATCATAGGATTTGTAGGGTTCCATGATGCTAAACTTGCCCTTCTTATCATGTCGTTTTGACCTTCGGCTTGTTTCTTCGCCCTTACCTTTTAACTTCTCGACCTTCTCTAAGGTCCTTTCGCATAGGTGTGCCCGTTGGACAATTTCTGCTTATATACGGATATTCTGGGTCCCCAGTTGCTGAATATAACCGGGCCTTAACCCATCCATAAATCGATTAGCCTTCAACAAGTCGGTGCTAATCAAGTGAGGAGCACAGGGTGCCAGTCGGGAAAATTGAAGTTCATATTCTGCCACCGACATCATGCCCTAGCGTAGAGAAGCAAACTCCATAGCCTTCCGCTCCTTAACATGTTCGGAAAAGTATTTGGCTCGGAAGAGCGTAAGAAAGCCTTCCCATGTATGTGGTGCATCAACCGATGGTGCTGGAACAGACTTCCACCACATACGGACATCTTTATTTAGTTGAAAAGTAGCAAGGTGAACCTTCTCTTGATCCGCACATTGCATAACTTTGAAAATACGGTTCATCTCATCAATCTAGTTCTCAGCCTCGTCTGGATTTGAAGAACCAGAAAATCTTGGAGGATTTAAGCTCCGGAAGTTACGATGTAGGTCTCCAGCCCTTGCTCCTGCGCCAGCTTGCGCCATAGTTTGTAAGGCTTGAGTCAGACTCACAACGGTCTCTTGCATACCCTTCCAGTCTACGCGATGAGCCATTATAAAAATGAGGTACCTAAGAAGAGTAACGAATTTGTTAATTCTAATGGAATGAGTGGGGTTTAAGGTTAGAAATAATTCTAATAACTAACTCATCCCAGGTTCTACCCAATTCCTCTCATAGGTTGGGAATTTTCTTTCCTAGTTTCATAGGTGTGGGCCCTTAAGCGTTGGACTTAACCTATGACATGACTTTTCCCTAGAAATAAGTAAGTCCTAAGACCTACGCTCTGAAACCACCTTAATTGTCACGCCCTGAGATTATGCAGCGGAAACAATCGGGAACGCGAATAGCCGGCATGGTAAATCTCGAGCAAGTAATATAATCAGAGCGCAATAACAACCACACAAAGCAATTGCACAATAATATGATCAAACTTCTCTTTCATTTCATTATTAAATAATCATACTCCAAATATACAAGTATTCGACTCTCTTTAAACTTCTAAACTCAACAAAATAAAAATTACATATAACGACACGATCTAGACATATTTGACATTCTAAGTCTTCACTCGATTCCATATATCCTTTAATCGCTCTCGGACCCGCTACTTGAGTAATCCAAATCTGATTCACTCGTATTTCCTGAAAAGATTAGAAAATAGGTAATGAGCACACTTGCCCAGTAGGTATCTTCGCATCAACATGTAGGTAATGTTAAAGTGATTAATGTCTTAGCTCTAAAGAACAAGATAAAATCATGCAAATACGATGAAACATGCCAATAAAGCCAAAGTAACAAGATATGATCACGTTTGAGATATAGAAATATGATTGAGCAAGTATGATCAAGCAAGAACGTAACAATGGCTTTCCATGAACAAGAATGTAACAAGAATGTACTAGAAAGTCATGTAACAAGCCCGAATGTACTCTTCACTTAGTAGCAAGTACTTCGTGAATTTATGTGGATCATCGTGGATATTTCCGTGGATCCCCTAGATTTCTGTGGATATTTCACTTATTTATAAAGAAAGTACTCCCAACGCAATGCGACGTCAGTAGCATCATACCCCATGGTTTAAATAGTATGTTTCCGACAATCAACAGAGGGGACTAGCATAGAGCCCTTGAACACAATCAGTGCTCGAACTACATCTTCAATTATAAATCAAGCTACTTCCACGTATAAAAATAATGTGGCCAAGAATGTACAATTTCAACAATAGTTCCATGATAACGTAACCAAAAATAAGAATGTCTCTATTGAGAATAAGGAATTTCAATAAATATCTTAATAACTAGGTTATGCCATAGAAATAAATCGGCAGCATAACGGTACATTTCTTAACTTTTATAATTTAGTTAAAATATTTTGATTAAGGTGACAAGTCCCAGAAATTCAATAGCCTTTCTAGGATCATAGGAATATTAACTCTTGGGTTAACTGGACTCAGAAACATAGCGGTCATTTACTGGGCCATTTCATGAAGAAAGCGGTCTAGTTCTGGACCGTTAAGGACAAGACTGTTCGATATTTTGAAACAGATTATCTGGAGTCTTTAGCAGTAAAAGAAAGAACCGTCAAGGATCTGTTAGCGGTCTAGCTAAGGCCCGCTAGTAGTCTCTGGCAGTCAACCATAAGGCCGCTAAGTTCCAGAAATATAATCACCGATAAAAGTGCTTTTTAGACAATGGACTTTAATGGTACAACCAACTCGGCCTCCAGATGAGAATCCCAGGCTCATGGAGAATTACGGAGGCCTTGAAACAAGATTTCCTAGTCCATTGGAAGGAATATCTAAAGGAGATGTTATCAAGTCCAAGATTTGTATGCTTAATGTGCATAAGTGTAACTAATGGTCATATACCGGGATATATGCCATGAACTTATGAAATTGACTCTATGGATGAGAAAGAGATCATTAAAATCGTGATCAAGATAAACCATGAATCATCTAACTTTAAAAACATGCATTAATTACAAAAGTATATGATTTTGGCAAGAAATTAACTTATGTTTAAAAATAAGTTCTAAATACGTAAGAAACATGAAATCTACTAGAAATCTGTATATATACATGGACAATGCCAGAAACATGGATAAAACTTAACTAACTAGGTTTATCCTGTAAGAGATAGGGTAATTCTACATTAGGTTTCGGATTAACCCAAAATACAGAACTCAGGGTCGCAAACCGTCTAATATACAGCCACATGTAGGGCCTAAGTGGTTTATCGCACGTCCGCTTGTGGTTTTATAATGGTGAAATCACACGAACACAAATGGTCCAAATATTGGCCGCTAATCATCTTTTGGTGGTTTATCATAGGGTCGTTAACCAATGCTGGTGGTTCATTTTTAGGCCGTTTGGCTTGACAGAAACTAACAATTGAACTAAATGATAATCCAAGACACATCATGCCTAGAAATCAACATATATAAAACTTCTACCATGCTAGAACGAAGAGAAGGCATCAATATGCATGGGGTCCATGTATTGTAACCAGAGAATTTCTTTAAATTAAATTAAGGCTAAGAGTTATTCATGAATGATGCACTATATGCATAGTCCTAACTAAAACATGAAATTCCCAGTCTATAAAGCATGAAATCAAGTGCAACAAGAGGGCTTTTAATCTTAGAATGATATTTTAGCCGTTCATGAGATGATCTACCTCTGGAAACACCTCTAGACTTTGAATTTTAGACTGAAAGTCAACCCTAGTTCTGCACTTCCTATGATAAATCAGTAACTTCAGGCCCCTCTAACTTCTGATTCTCTTGACCTAAGGACGTGAAATTTGTAGGGTAAGAAGAAGATACTAAGGGGAACATAAAGTTCTAAAGACACAACTTATAAATATCTCGTCTAGGGCTTCTAATTTCCTGATCTTCACCACACAGTTGCACAGTCTCCTGGGTTGTTGATGTGGAACCAGTAACTTTGGATACCTCTATCTTCCTGATGGGTTGATCTCCTAGCACATAATTTTGAGGAAAGTTAGTCCTTAGTATTAGGAATAAAAACCTCAAAAAAATCTACCCGAAATAATGTCGTCTTATCTTAGTTCCACGCGATCCAAATGTAAGGGTCGCGCAAGTGAAACCTAGGGTCTATTTATTGGGTTTTGCTCGGATTCGTGGATTAGATCAATTCTAGAGTCCTTAGTTGATACTATCCCGACCTCTGAGAGTCCTTAAGATGTTTACTAGTCCTCCCACCTCGGTCTCTAGGAGATAAAACGTCAAAAATCCAATATTTTTGCTCTTTCTTCAACTCACGGAACTAACAGAAACAAACGGTAGTTTATGCGACCGCTTCTTGTGTGTAGGCGGTCTTACGATAGACCGCTTACGGGTCTGGGCTCCGAATTTGAATTTAATCCAAATTCTATTTTTGATTTATCCATTTAATTATCTAAACAATGAGTATTTATCTTTATATTCGGTGAATAAGTTAATTAACCTTCTAGAATATGGGCCAAACTTCATGGGCTTGGTCCTTAAGTCTTTTGGGCTTTATTTAATTATGCTAGGTTAATTGGTTATCATACTTGGGCCTTAATAATAATTTATTTAACCCAGAAATTTATTTATTAATCCATTTTGGTCTTTTAAAATTCTTATAAACTCCTAAATTTTTTTTAAATATTTCAAAAATATTCAATAAAATTTCCGGGGCATTACACCCTCCCCCACTTAAGAGAATTTGGTCTCCAAATTCAATGTATGGACTATGGAGAGTGTACTTACATTCAAAAAGTTCTGAAAATCTTTTGCGCATAGCTTCTTCGGTTTCCCATATTTCTCCTGACTTTGTCCATTGGATCTTGACCACAGGAATAGTCTTGTTTCGAAGTTGACTTACCTCGCGTTTAATGATCTTGACTGGCTTTTGTTCGTATGTCAAATCCTTTTTAATCTCCAAGTTGTCATAAGTAATGATATGGAAAGGATCAGGAACATACTTCTTGAGCATCGAGACGTGAAATACATCATGTACTTCAGATAATTGAGGAGGTAAAGCTATTCGATATGCGACTTCACTAACTCTGTCCAGAATTTTAAAAGGGCCGATGAATCTTGGAGTAAGCTTGTCCTTAATACCAAATCTTTGAATACCTCGACCTGGAGAAACTTTAAGAAATACATGATCTCCTACTTGAAACTCCAAGTCGCGTCTTCGATTGTCAGCATACTTGGGCTTGGTCCTTAAGTCTTTTGGGCTTTATTTAAATAGGCTAGGTTAATTGGTTATCATACTTGGGCCTTAATAATAATTTATTTAGCCCAGAAATTCATTTATTAATCTATTTTGGTCTTTTAAAATTCTTATAAACTCCTAGAAAATTCTTAAATATTTCATAAATATTCTATAAAATTTTCGGGGCATTACAGTGCGAGTGGTCATCAAAGCCTGAAAGATGTCGGTGAAACACTCCAGCAACGGAGGACAGTGATGAGCCCGCTTCGGGCAAGGTGGATGCCGAGGGATATGGGAAGGTAATGAAGATGATTGTGGGGGTTGCATAGGCAAGGACGAGTGGCGACTAGTGGAGGGACTCGATGGAAGCGTATGTGGAGCGGAGTGGGCAGGTATGTAGTGGACGGCATCCACCTGCTTGGGGTACGATGTTCCCTTGATAGGAGGAGATGAATATGGATATGCGGAGGTGGTGGGCTGACTTGTAGGGGGTTGACTTAGGGAGGTGGATATGATGTAAGGTTGACTCATAAAGGACTCGATATAAGTGGAAGGTTGACTCATGGAGAGTTGATATGCGGAAGGTTGATATGTGGGGGTAGATGTAGATGATGAGGCGTAAGTGGGCGAAGGATGCGGATAAGAGTGGGGGTCAAGGGGATCGTGGATTTGTTGGCGAATGAAGTGGACTCGACTATAGAGTTGTTGCCAGGAGGTGGTGTCATTGAGGGCTAAGATGAAGCGGTACTCGGGCGTTGCATTGGAAATCAGCATCTTGATCAGCTCCTGCTTCGGAATGTGTCCCAAGACTTGTGCGGCGAGGCGACGCCAGCGACCGGCAAAGGTAGAGAACTCTTCTTTAGGCTTCATCTTCTCATGGGCTAGATCCACCATAGAATACTTGGACCCAACCTGATCTTGAAACTGCTGAATGAACTTATCTTGAACCACACGAAAGTTTACAATCTGCTCCTGTAGTAATGAGAAGAACCAATCCCGAGCCGGGCCTTCCAAAGACAGACCAAATAGATAGGCCATCAAACATTGGTCATGTAGAGATTGGGCCGACTCATAAACAAACTCCTTCAAGTGTACATACGGGTCACCGACTCCACCATAACGGCGATATGCGGGGATTTGGGAGGATGGCGGAAGCCGAAGATTTTGAAATGCAAGCGGGACACTCATGGAGGTTTTGGGATCAATTCAGCGTTGAAGCTCATCAAGCTGGCGTTGGGTTTGAGCGATCATCTGCTGAGTAGGGAGAGATCGAGAAAAATGCCGGCCAACTTGAGCAAGAGATTGTGAATATGAACCAGGATGATAATGGGCCGGATAAGAAGATCTGGACTGAGAAGAAGGGCCCATTCTGGGAATAGAGGGATATGCGGGCCTGGAAGAAGCATGTGCAAAAGGACCCATTAGGCCGGCAATGTAAGGAGAAGAAGAATAAGGCCCATTAGGAGAATGGGGCCCGTTAACATGATGAAGCCCATTAATGAGAGAAGAAGGCCCATTAAGAGAAGGAGGCCCATGAAGATGAGATGCAATGAGACGTTGAGCCTGGACGGGTCCATTTGGCGAACAAGGCTTGATAAGTGGGCCATGAGATTAGTCTATTCCTCGGATGGATCAGAAGGACCATGGGAAGATGGACCCGCGTGGGAAGAGGATTCCATGCGGGAATAAGAAGGAGATGGCATAAGAAGGAGATTGGGAATAAGGATGATACAAGGGGTTGGAATGATGCTCCATGAGGGCAAATGGAGAGTTAATATAAGGATATCAAGGAGAATACAAGTGGGGAAGCAAGGGCTTAATGGACTTGAGAACAAGAGGGGCCTGACCCACTAATGCAAAGACCAAGGGAAGACAAACCTATGACAATGGACTAGACAATGGACACACCAAATGGATAGACCTAAGTGGGCCTATCAACAATAAAACATATGGATGATGATGGAAATGCAACACAAACACCACTAATGGGCTTGGACAAGCCCAAACAACACAAACAATGCAATGTGAGAGTTTTCACCCAAGTCAAATAAGTTGATATGATGGGAAATATTTTAGAAGTTTTAATAGACCTTTTAATGATCTGAGTTAAGAATAATTCCCTCAAGATAGAAATCCTATGAGAATAAGGTCTGGACTTTGGGTTGACTAAGGTTAACTCCCTCACACGTATGCAAATGTAAGCCTAAGGGGTGGAAAGGTACAACCGGCCCGGCGTCCGTGTGGGAATCTACAGCTCACGGGGACTTATGGAGGTCCCGGATATGATCACCTAGTCGACCCCAAGGAATATGGAGGCGAGAGGATCACTTACCAAGATAGGAATGTGACTATAATATGCAATGCATGGCCCTATGTGCACCGAAGTGCATGCGAAAATCTAGCATAAAAGTGAAAAATGAGAGTAAGATTTAATTATGCAAACAGAATGATATGAGTGCAAACAATATATGAAAACGAAGACAATATAAAGGACGGCAAGGCAGGACCAGGAAATAACACAATCAGAGTCCGTAAGATAAAGAAATCATCAATGCAAAACGTACCTGTGAATCTGCCCCTGAACCTGCATGCATGTTTTATGCACAAAATGTAAAAATGGAGATAAGATTTGACTATGCAAATGTAACCCAAATGATGCAAATAAGATATGGATGGAAAGATAATATAAAGGACTATCCAATGGGAATAAGAACAGTGCAATCCGACCCCGGGAGGTCAATTGAATCATTGAGCGAAGACGTACCTGTGAACCTTCCCTTGTGCCTGGATGCAGATTTCATGCACAAAATGCTAAAATGATGACAATATTTAACTATGGAAGTGTGACCCAAATAATGCAAATAATATATGGATAGAAAGATAATACAAAGGGCTACAGAAAGGGCCTAAGAACAAGGCAATCTGACCTCAGGAAGGCAATCAAATCATTAAGCAAAGATGTATCTGTGAACCTGTCCATGTGCCTGCTTGCAGACTTTAAGCAGAAAACTCAAAAATGATGACAATATTAGACTAAGCAAATGTGACCCAAATAATGCCAATAAGATATGTATGGAAAGACAATACAAAGGGCTATCCAATGGAATAAAAATCAGCACAATCAAATCCCGGGAGCGAAAGTTATGCATCAACGAACAGGGCCCTGTGAGCACGCGCGTAGAACTGCCAGAATCCACAAGTGGTCTACCAAATGACCGTTTCTTGTCCGTTGCGGTCTACCAAATGACCGTTTGGCTATCAAAAAGGCCTTGGCGGTCCTGTGATGACCGCTTGAGGTGCCAAGCGGTCCTATGGACGACCGCAAGGCTCGAACAGCCTCGAAAACGCCCAGAATAGTGGAAAATGAAGGAAAAGCTATCTAAACATGTACAAACCGACACCCAACTTACAAAAGAGCATGAAAATAAATGTGATGGGCACCAGATGTCCCACCGTAATCGTCAAAAAATAAGGTTGTTGATATTTTGTTCTCTCTCTACCCCGTCCCCTTAACTAACTATGCATTTGTCATATGAGCATGAACAAGCATTAAGTATGAATCAAAAGGGAAATGAATAGATGAGAAATACTGACCGTGATTGCCACCAAGGGTTAACAACGCCAAGAGATGAAGAAAGGAGATGGAAACGGCGTCGTGTACCTTGGAAAGATGAAGACTTGATCGCGCTTGAAATGGGGTGCGGGGAACTTTGTGGATTCAACCTCCTCTCCTTCCAGCAGGATAGAGGAAGAGGGCCTCACGTTCATATCATGCTCTCCTGCAAAACAAAGATCAAATCACAAGAGAAAAACCCATTAGAACATGAGTGTAGCATCAAATCCCGCAGTGATAAAATAGGGGTAGAAATTGGGGGAGAACGTACCGGGGGGAGAGTTTTAACCCCTGTGGAAGGGTGTAAAAGATAGGTGTGTGTATTGTGATGAGAATAAGACAAAGAGAGAGAAAAATTACACAGCACAATAACGGGAAACGTGCATGCAATATTGAGAAAAATGCAGATAAAGTGTAGAAAATAGAATTGTGTGATGATTTATGAAATTGGGAGAAGGATAACTAAGAGTAGAAAGAGAGTTAGAAAGCCCTTGAGCGTGAAAATTGAAGATAATACTTCCCTCTTCAGGTTAGGATTGAAGCAGAAGGTAGACAACACAGCATGGCTTTGCCCCGAACCGAGAAAGAGCCCCCCCCCCCCCCCCTCGCAACCTGCGAACTTGGGTGCTTTAAATAGGAGCAGGAAACTTCTGAAGATAGATCCGAGATAAACACCCAATTTCGGGGATATAGATTGATAAATCTTGAGATAATAGTGGTGAGAAGAGTCCCAGATCAATAGAAACTGAGGTGGAGGCTTATCTCCCTCGAAGTGGATCAAACAAGGGTTCTAAAGAGTCCCACGGTGAAGAAATCAGAGTTCAGGAAGTTTAGGACTCTCTGTCTGGCAAACGGTCTATCGCACGGCCGTTTTTTGATGAAAATGGTCTAGGAAGGACCGCAAGGGGATGGCAAACGGTCTAGGGGTTGACCGCAAGGCTCTAGAGATGAAACGGGATGATTTCGGGTAAGCTTGGGGAAAACGGTCTAGTGAATGGCCATTTTTTATGGCCTAGCGGTCTAGCAAATGATCGCTTGGCTGATGGAGGAAAATTTCCTGGGCAGACTTCGCGCGACTTTGGTAATTGGAGCATATCTCGAAAATGGTGCAGAATTAGCAAAAGTGGTAGAAGAAGAAACTGTAGATAACTGAAAAATGAACAACTTTTATGAAGAGAGCAAATGAGAAAATGAGTGGAAGAGGGAGAAAATGGGGTGAGAACAGAGAGAAAAAATTTTGGGACGTAGGTGAACAACCCAGCCTATCAGAAAAATGCAAATAACTTGAAATTGGTATAGAACTGGCCAATGGCGTAGAAGAAGAAATTGTAGAGCGTTAAAAGATGAACAACTTTGGTGAAGGGCACATTTTGAATAGAGGAACAAAAGGGGATGAAAATGGCTATTTTCAAGACTGTGCAATGAAAGTAGCCGAATGCTTGATGGAAAGTCAACCAAAATGGGCCGCAAGTCAACTTGGAAAGTCAGAAGTTGATAAGATAAGCTCTAGGGCTCTAAGAAATCATGATCTTCAAAGTCCAAAGGCTAGGGAACAATGAAATGGGCTCAAAATCTGTCCAAGGAAGGCTCCAAAATAATGGGTAATTTGGGACATCAAAAATGATGAGTAAGAGAAATGATGCAACTTGCGGGCTAAAAATGGGTGTCAATAATGCATACCCCCACTACCCTCATCCAGGGTCAGCCAATGTACGTCTCCCAGTAGCGCTGTAAATACTCCGAACAATCCGACGCATGGGATGCGACTGGGGCCTCGCCTCTCTGCCAGTCTGTAAACTACTCTGGGAACCGAAGCCACCAGTCGGTCGCAAAGGTACGTCCTCGCATCTTTCGCCCGATCCCGCGTGGTGCCACAAAGTCGACCCACTCCTGGTCTAGGCCGAGCGCCCTCATCGCCAACCTCAGTCACAACGGCTCGATCTCATTTAGATAATGAACCCAGATCTCACGCCCAAAACGAGGTCGGCCCGTTGCAACCCAAGGCTAACCCTCATCGATCATCCCCCAGTATGGTCTCCACACCACCTGCATGCATATCATTATATCATCATATCTTTATAAAGCAGGAAATAAAAACATAATTGCATCATATTCACGCACGTACCAGTGAAGCGGGGTAGTCGCGAAACTCCCACCTGAGTACTCGTAGCTCGTAGGCGTGAGGCGCCCCTGTCAAATACGGCATCCACCGTTGCGCCAGTGGGTAGGCATACGCATCTCCAGGTCAGGGGCTAACTCAGTCCATGGGCATACAAAGGTGACTCCACACCTGCATTCATTATTATTAGTAGCATTCATAAACATTCATCATAAGCATTTAAATAGCAAATAAAAAATGCATACTTGAAGAAAAGGTGAGAAGCCACTGACAGTCGTCTCACGACCTGTCCCTATGGACAGGTCAGATATCAAGTGTACCAGCAGGGCGGCACCCCAGGCATATCACCCAACTCCATCCAGGTCCTCCAGAATGCCCAAAAATCTACAGTTCAAATCATCTCCCTTCGTCCCCAATAGCAACCTCCCGAGCATCAGAAATAGAAACCTCCTCAGATCCATATCCGCTCTCTCCCTCTGAGCCCGGTCCTGGTAGTAAGCGGCTCGAACTCTCGCGGTCAGTCTCTCTGCCATACCACCTAAAGACTCCCCCGACTTCTGTCGAGAGTCTCCTAACCCCATGACTCCCGTCAGCTCAGTGCGATAAACCATCCTGCATGCCCTCGGATTTTCAGCCACAGTCTCTAAACCTAACAGCCTCTGAGCTAGCTCACCGTAGTTTGGGAGCGTCACTCCACTCACTGCCTCTCCATCTACCCTCATCCAGTGATCCTCGCCACGTACTCCAGGCTCGGCACCATGTGCCCCTAGGGCATCAAAAATGCCTGACTAGCTCGGTCCCACCTATCTCTCAACACCTGAATCAAAATCAAGTCGGGACGTACCGGCTCGATGCTAAGGAAGGGCCCAAATCCCATCGCCTCCACTCTCGCCCTCTGGAAGTCGGGTAGCCCGTGGTATGCAGCCAGCACCTAAACCTAAGAAATGCGAGTTCGTATCAACCCCTACAACAAATAATAATAAACATATGTCAATAACCAGCATATTAATTAACCAAAAAAATCACTATTTTTAATTGGCGACAATACAGTAGGCTTCAATTTCTGATTGGGCGCCCAGGACTGGGCCGCCAATTCATTGAGGTTTTGAATTTGATGCCCAGAGGTCGGGTGCCAATTCTTTGGCGATTTTTGTTTATTGAGACATAAAAAAATATTTTCCAAAAAAAGGTTTCAAAATTATGACAGTCCTCCAGTCGCTATTTTGTTAAGTTATTCATTTTCAAAAATTAATAAAAATAAACCTGCGACTCCTAGTCTGACGCCATTTCTTAAATTATTTTCTTAAAAAATAAATACTAAGGAATTGACGCCATCTGTTTGGCCGTCAATTCCTACAGTTTTCCTCTTCCCAACCGCCATGATTTTGGTCTTAAAAAAATGTAGCAGGGTGAACGGGCTTACCTTGCTGGGTTCAGGCTCCATGAGGCCTCCACGCAGTGGCCGGCGGCGAGGACGGGGTTGCTCCGCCTCTGCTCCTTCTTCTTCACCTTCTTCTTCTTCCCCATCGCCATTGCCACCTCCTTCTTCTTCCCCATCTTTGTCATCTTGTTCTTCTTCCCCATCTTCGCCGTCTTCATCTTCTTCATCATCATCTTCTTCTCCTTCTTCTTCGTCGCCCTCTTCACCTTCTTCTTCATCTTCACCCTCATCTTCCTTGTATGCCACCGCCGGAGCCTCGACCGCCGCGGCAAGAACTTCCTCTTCGCCAGTGTCGTCCTCCTCGTCAATTTGAACGACGGCGGGTGCCATCACCCTTTGCCGCTTCCTAGAATCGAAGCCGCTTGTAGAGGCCATCGTAGGGGAGATTGCTGAGAGTTGAGAATGGGGGAGTGTGAGTGACAGGAAGTGTAAGGCAGCGGTGGTCATCGCCAGCGGTAAGGAGTAGCAGAGAAACAGAAACGAAGAGAATGAAAAAAGGATTTCAAAGCATAGAAAGAATTTTTAACAGAAGGATTTTGTGGCACTGAATTTGAAAGAATGGACACCCTAGAAAGTGTCGTCATTTTATAATGAGCGACTGTGTAAGCAGGTGTCTATTTTTGGAATTTTAGATTTCCTAGAAAATATCAATAATCCGCGACCAATATAAGGACGTCATTTCCTGATTGGACGATCGCACACAGGGTCGCCATTTCTTGGGAATCGTTGGAATCCGTGAAACTGTCAGGCAATCATGAAGGGCATTAATGTTTTTATTGAGAATTTCTTTATGATGGACGACCGTGTACATAACCATTATTTAAGGAATGAGCAGATGTATGAGTAGGCGTTGTTTACAGGAATTTTTGGAATTGTTAGTTAACTTATAAAAGGAATCAACACCCATTTGTGGGGGCGTCTATTTTACAATGAGCGGTTGTTTGAAGGGCACTAATTATGGAATTTTCATTTTTTTTGGAAAAGGAGGATAAATGAATTGGTGACGGTATGAAGGGCGCAGAACTAAGAATTAGCTACCTCTGTGGAGGACGCAGTTTCGTACAGAGCTTCATTTTTTTAGACAGAATTGAATGATTTTGGAAGATTTGATCACTTTAAACACTTTCATTGGCTCAATCAAGGAAAAATCTTTTATTCATTTAAAAGAAAAGATCATTACATGCTTAGTGAGTCACCTTGGGCCTCAAATTCCTAAGAGCTATTACATAAGTCTTCCATTGCTCTTTATCTTCCTCAATGCACTCCATGGGCCGGTGTAGCTTGCTGACCCGCCATAAAGCTTGTATTGTCTTGATCTCTTCTTTATCGTCAATTGAGCCCAATTCTCGATTCTTGATTGGTGGGAGATAAGAAGCCTCTTCAAAGAGATGGCGGGGAAGGCCGAGTTGTGAGAGGCATCGGTGGGAGTTGTAAAGTACGAACTCGGTAGCGCCGATTAGCCGTAGCTCCACCCCAGAAGAGAGCCGTGCATGGAGGTCTTGAGTCTTGAGGAATCCCGACGTGCATGTGAAGGCATTTTGTTGCATTACTTTGAGATGTCCGCGCCAATGCACCCGCTTCTTGAGTTTGGGTACCCGGTTGCTAACTCTTTCATTCAATCCTAGTGTGCCCGTCATATAGTGGAGTGGGCTCTTAGAGAATATCATAGAGGCTTGTTGGGACTCCTCACATGGATTAAATTTAAAGTGGAGGTCTACCCAACTAGTAAATAGAAGCATTTACCCATGTAGGGGCCTCCCCATAGATGCCGAGGTGAGCCCACTATAGAGATGGGCTAGGACTGCCGGTCCAATTCTCTTTCCTTCCCAAATGCCGCATATGGTGCTCAATTGTTCCTCTTCCAAGAAATCTTCCGCCGAAGGGAAAAGCAATGCTCCCGCAAGGAAAATTACAAAAGCTTTCATGATTTCCTCCATATCCTCCTCTTTGGCTTTTCCGAAGGCTTTGTACAACCATGCCGCAAGCTTCATCAAGTTAATTCCTTTTGTGGCCCAGATTTGATCTATCATGTTTTGGCTTGGGATAAGGCTTGCTAACATTTCTAGTGCACTTATTGGCTCACGCATGTCCGCCATCTTTTTCTTATCTCCTTGCTTCAAGGTCTTCAATCCTAGTAGCATTTCTGCCTCTTCTAGAAGGATGGTAGCTTTAAAGGTGGGGAATAGAAAAGTTTGGGTATATGGATGCCAAATCTCTATAAGAGCTCCCATGGCGGCCCAATCAAAGTGTACATCATTATAGTGCCCGGCATGGGTAATTAAGCCTAAGAGATGCCACTTGGAGAGGTAGGATCTCATGTCTAGAGTGATTTTGGAAAGGAGTAGGGGGAGCCATTGGATTTTGGTGTATCTCCTAACTCCCGGGATGAGTGGATAATCCTGAAAATTAAGAAAAATAGAGAAGAGAGGGTAGAGTGCTATTAGAATTTGGATAGAATTAAGGAGAATTAAATAGAACTATGGTTTTTCTTGAATACTTACTTGATTTTTTGCAATTCTCCCGCTAATATGCCCATCGATCTCCGTGATCCTTGCAAATCCACACCTTGATATCTTCAATGGACGTTGCATTATGTGCTCCATGATAAAACCTTCCAAATCTATGTTTTTCCCTATTTTTCTTAATTTCTGCACTCAAACCTTGATCTTGGACTTCCTTGGAACCCTTGGATCTTCTATATGATGCTAGGAGGGGCCTTGTAGGTGCTATTTATAAGGAGGAAGCTTCAATTCGTTGAAGAAGCTCAAATTCAAGCTTGATTTGGATCAAAACTGTAGTTTCCGAGCAGGATATGGGTTGCTAGAATCGCGAAGAATTGGCAACCGTTACAGTATCCGTTAATTCTTTAAATAGCGCCCATCATATGGTCGCTAATTCTTAATTGAGCGTCCCTTCAAGCGGTTGCCAATTCTTCGAATAGTGCTATTGATATGCAAGAATTGTTATGAGTTTATATTTGTTAAACATTTCAATGAGCTTGATAACTATGTTTGTTGCATGAATTAATGACCCAATCAATACTCATCATATTTTTATGATTTATTTCATCATACATATCAAGTTCTTGTTGTGCTAATGATCTTTTAGGTCAGGAAAGAACAAGTTTCATGCAGGTTAACGAGGAGTTCAGAGTTCTTCTTTGGTGACATCTCTCTTCCCCTGTGTACCCTCCTGTATGCATTTTTACTATATGTTATCTACATTAGTAGAGCACATCCAGGACCTTGTGGTTCTGATGAACTTGGAATTTGAATTTCCCTTCATCGAAAATAGTGATAATTCCAGGGGAGTCTTAGTCACACGGATAGGTCGTTGAGTCGTCTAAGGCTTGGAACGACGGTTCCACTTTCTGAGTTGGTGCGTGGACAAATGGGCTTCGGCTTAGTGTCAGCTTAGAGAACTGGATTCCTAATCTAGTCTGGATAGCTTAGTAATATTGTCCTTGATTATTTTTTATTTTAGTTTGTTTTAAAATTTTCTTTTAGCCCAGCATGCATCATGTAGGACTTTGAGCCTTAATGTTGGAAAAATCCTCATATTAAGTCAGTAATGAGGGCCACTCGCTCTTGATTAAACTTGACATGAGATATTCCATCCCAAGTTGAGTACTATGTTCTCCTTGAAGCCGCTTAGGCTGGTTCCTTGAAAGCATCTTTCGACGGGATTCCTATCCCTTTTCTTTATTTTTTTGCAAATCCACCTTGGTTGTAGCACGCCCACACTGGCTGGTAACCGCTTTCCAATTGTGTTTCTCCTTTCGTGCCCGCGTGCACATTTGTTAGCTTAGTTTTCATCCAGACAATGGTTGCATTCTTGAAATCATCCAAGGCTGTTTCATTTGGAATCGTGGAAAGATTTTAATGCTTAGTGTCGAAAGCATGTCACATCACACCTTGGCATCTACTTTTCAGTCCGTTCTCACTTCATTCCGCTTCGCTACACTTTCACCCCATTCATTTCCACTACACTTCACTCCGTCTCACTCCCGTGCAAAGTAGACGCCAAGGCGGGGCAGCTGTAGACATGCCAAAATCGATAGTATGTTGAGTAAATTTCATGTCATGATGTAATGCCCCAAAGTGGACTTCATTACTAGCTTAATATGAAGTTTTTTTCATTTATCTGGAATGGGTGACCATCCTCTGGGCACCGTTTGAATGAACGACCATCTGGAGTGTTGCCATTTACCTCCACTATAGGACGACATGGTTCTCCGGTAGGTCAACTCATATGATTGGACGACCGCTTGCACGGGCGCTATTTCGTGATTTTTCGATTTCTAATGGAATTTAAATTTAAAGAATTAATGCCCTTTTGAGTGGGTGCTCATTAATGAACGCCTTTTCGAGCAGGCGTTGTTTCTTATTTTAAATTGTGGAAAGTCCGTTAATTTCCAGGAATGAGCGACAGTTTCTCAGTCGCCCTTTTAATTGACGCTAGTGGCACGGTCGTCATTTTTGTTCCGTGTCCTCTTCGTCTGCAACCTTCTTTGTATAGTGTCCTCGTCAATCTTATCTCCATTATCCGTTTGTGGAAGGAAAATCCATGTCCTGGGATTATTTTCCTTGTTTTAATCCCATTAGAGCAAGGTTCTCTTCCATATAAATGCCCTCATGTTTAATCCTGCAGGATCTCTTCGACAGTTCATCTTTTTTTACTCTTAAGCAGGCATACCTTTGAAACAGAGAGAGAGCCACAGTAAGAAAACAAAAGAGGGTTTGCTTCTAACGTTGCAGTTTTTTTCTCTTTTGCTGGTGCCGTGGAGTCGCCCTCTTCCTCTGCTGCTGCTGTGTGCTTTGGCGCACTCCTCTGCTACCTGCCGCGTGTGGTGTTGAAGGGCCAGCCTTCCTATTTCACCCGCCCCCTTTTCTCTTAGTCTTCTGTCTTTTTTTGTTTTTAATCTGCACGTTCATATCTCTAGCATCCTCTACTAAATAGATCTTTAGCATACTATTTTGCTTATTGCATACATATTATCTCCACTCCTTTTTGCTCTATAAGGGGTTAAAAAATAAAACACACAAGGTGTGTTCATGCCCTTATTGCATAAATCAATTTTCATAGAGCATTGATACTACACTTGGTTTTCTAATCTATATCTATTTGTTTGTCTTTGCTTGTCTTTCAAGGGAAATCAAGATAAAAATCTCCTTCATCGGCCGGCTAGTAGAAGGAGGAAGTTGAACTCACACCACACCCCGCTTGCAAAGTATTCTTCGCGATCACTTTCTTCTTTTTGAGGTAATCCCTCTGGCGATCACACTCGTAGAGTAGTATCTCATGCTCTCTTCCCCACTTGTTTATTTCATCATCTTCTAATAATCAAACACTTAAGTTAATTTTTCTGTTCTTTTTAATGTCTATATGACACGTTCACACTTCCTGCATGCGTAAAAGCAAGCCAATAAATTTTCCCAAGCCCACCTGCCGCCGGATCCCATGGCACCCACACCCAGCCTCCGGATCATTCTTATATACCCAATGTTCTAGCCGCCGTATTGCCCCCTTGCTGGCCACACTGTCCCTTTGATTGTAAAAGGGTAAATCTGGTTCAAGGACATCCGCTGGAGCTATAGTACCGGGGTCTTTTATCCCATATTATGTTTTACTTTCCGGGTTTTCCGATTACCCCATTGAGTCACGGGGATCTGCCGTCTCCTATGGCGTCCTTTCCGATGACTTCATTAGGGAAAAAGTGAATAAACCGCCTTAATGGCGAACAATGTCCCGCTCCTATTCGGCCCTTTTGGCTCTCGGGCTTTGACATGCCCATTTGTTACGGATCTCGTCTCGGCTCTCCATGGACGGGTTTCCTATACGTTCCTTGGCATATCCCGAAATAAGGGGAGATGATGCCGAAATTAATTTAGGGGATTATAATATCGTATCATACTTCTCAACTACCCCATCGAGTCACGGAGATCCGATGTCTATTATGGTGTGCTCTCCGATGACCTCATTAGGGGAATAATGAATAGATCGCCTCAATGGCGAATAATGTCCCATCGTGTCTCGACCCTTTGTGGCTCTCGAGCTCCAATATGCCCGTGTCTTAGGGACTTTGTCTCGGCTCTCCGTGGACAGATTTTCTATACATCCCTTTGCATATCTCGAGATAAAAGGAGATGTTGTCGGATTTTTGACAGGACATGTTGTGAGATCGGGAATAAAAAAATGAAATAAAAATGAAATAAAATAATAAATGATGAGATAATAAAATTAATTCAAATAAATATAAACGAATAAGTAAATAATAAAAATAAATAAATAATATTAAAAATAATAATAAAGTAATAATAAAATGGTAAACAATAAAATACCAAACAAAAAAAATATAAACATACATAATAATAACAAAAAAAAATAATGTGATCCGGCGGGGGTGCCGTCGAATCAGGTACCACATGGGGTGCCAATCCGACGTCATTCCCCTTTTCTCTTCTAAAAAAAAGATTGATTGGACGTGGGATGCCACGGGATGACACTCCATGGGGTGCCAATCTGGCGGCACCCCCCTTCCCTCTCATTATTATATATATATATATATAACTAAACAAAGTTAAAAAACAAACTCACACGCATGCACACACGTGGCGTGCATTCACATAGCAAAAAACACACGTACGTCCCGTCCGTATCCCTTATATATATATATAAATATATAATAAAAATATATAAAACACTCACTCACTCACTCACTCACATTCATACGTGCATGGCACCTCATATGCTTTAAAAAAGGGAAGAAGATAAAAAGAAAAGGTGAGATATATATATATATATATATATATATATATATAATAATAAAAACATAATAAACAAATAATGGTCAAATAAATAACAATGAAGGGAAGCAAAAATAATAAAAATGATAAATGAATGATAAAAATTGACAAATAAATAAATGCCAAACAAATGCCAATAAAGAAAAAAAAAGATGCATGCATGCAATATAAAAAATAAATAAATAATACAAAGGGGAATAACATAAACAAAAATGAGAATAGTGAATTTAAGAAAAGAAGTGCACTCATGCATCCAAATAATAAAAAAAATATATAAATAAAGAATAATGGACATGACTATGTCTGCTCCGGAGCCCTCACCTTCTCTAGACTTCGAGTATGAAATATTAATGACACCCGACAAGTCGTGCCTAGACCCCGGGATTTCCCCCATTATGGCCAGAGCATGACCTTGTCTTGGGCCAATAGCCCGCTGAATTTGACTTATTTCGATCGAGATTTGACCGCGTTCCCTCAGTTCTCAAATAGTAAATTTGTCATACCCTAGCATACATTGTCTCGACATCACACGAGTCTGCCCGAATACGGTCGCACTAGGCCCACCTCATGGGCCCATATGTGTACATTGTAATGTCATGAGCAATCTCAAAATAAAAAGATAATAACTAATCGACAACACTACGAGTGATAGGGATTACTTAGAGGGTTAGCCCTCGGGTTCCCCACTCATCATGGGGTCCGGGATTGCCATTTAGGCATGACAATCTTTCCGGAGTTCGTCTCGAAGCTTCGTGGACGAGTCTCCTATATCCTCCCCGATACTCCTCAGGATAGGGGAGGTGATGTCGAAATTTTCTTTGAGTTTGTTGAATAAACATATGGATAAATAATTGAATAAAGTAATAAATAATTAAATAACGTCAAAAGCCAAATTTTACCTTTAATCCTCGAATAAAAGGAATAAACCGCTATACACTCCATACTCGTTTGTATGAACCCGTGCATGAGCACTCGCACCTACCCGGCTCTCCGGTATATCAAATGGTGATTAGTCGAAAGTCGGGTTAGGCCTGGTCAGAAGCTATCACTAAGTGTGAGATAGGCTTATGGCCTAAGTCCTCCGCCACATACCGAGAGCCGATCTAATAAATCCTACTACATTGCCTGCCTGCATGCGCTGCATCTAACTT
Source organism: Amorphophallus konjac (assembly GCA_022559845.1). Classification (NCBI taxonomy): domain Eukaryota; kingdom Viridiplantae; phylum Streptophyta; class Magnoliopsida; order Alismatales; family Araceae; genus Amorphophallus; species Amorphophallus konjac. The sequence goes on along the minus strand of CM040123.1, from coordinate 63,100,764 downwards.
TACGAAGCAAACATTACTCTCACACATTTTCTTCAGCCCCGAGGGCTCTTCTACTTTGGCGATTAATCAAGGGTTTCCTTCTTTCAAAAGGATGTAATTAATGCCGTAGACTTTATGGTATGGCGGACTTCTGGTCCCGACATGATCACTCACAATTGTCTGATTAGTCAGACGAGCGCACAATAAATTTTGTCACGAAAGTGACTGGCATGCCTACGTAATAAATAAACCAATTAAATAAATAAAAATCATCCCCACACCAGCCCACGCACGTGAGCTTGCACTGCCGTTCGTGTTGTCGTGCTCGCTTGCACGCCAACAGCATCGTTGCCGTGTTCGCCCATGCCGCTGCCAGAGTCTACCTGTAAACGCACGCACGCATGCCCACTGCGTTCCCACGTCCCCCTACTGCACACTTGGCAGAGGGGCCTCCAAGCGCTGCTCCTGCTCTCCTGCCCGCAAGCCGCATGCCCGCTGCTGCCATGCACGCACGCGAGCGGACCTCCTGCACGCACTGCATGCCCGGAGGAGGCCCATGCGATCCCTGTTCACAAGGTTTGTAGAAAATGAAAAAAATTAAATCGAAGCCCCTCAAAGTTTATCAATGAATATATGCCATTTGTCCCCCATTTTGTTCATACAAAGAGAATTTTGTCAAAAATAATTATAGTAAAGTTTCTTATGATTTCATTAAAATTTAATTATGTAATTCTTTTATTTAAAAATATATCAAGTCCCATTAATTATAAAAAAACTCCATTTTGTGTGAGACTGAGATTATTATGTAAAAATTACATAATTAACTTCATTAAATCCCAAAAAATGATGTATGCGATATAAATAAATATAAGTAAATAAGCGCTTATCACACCCCCAACTTACTCATTACTAGTCCCTTGACAATGCCAACAGGTTAAAAATTAGGGACCAACCAGAGTTTAAATGTTTCATGTCTCATGTCAAGATCTTCCTTCATGGAATCGACTACGGATTAGGATTTTGGAATCACTAAAGCATACTAGCTATAGGATTAGAACATGATGCTAATAACTCTCTTAGAATACTCCCAAAATTTCATAGCACTTATGCTCGTGAAATCTAAATCCACAGTTGGACAATTGCATCTTCCATATTACCATTTCAGTTAGGTGTCTGTCAACTCTACACCTCCCAGATCAGAGTTTTGATCGTGGTAGTTTCACTCTGCCTTATTTTTTTTCAAACACATGGTGCTGCACATGCCTTCACTATTTGACGCGAACCTCAACACTTGATTTAGGTGAGGAGGCCCGGTTACTAAGATCAGGAGTATTTTTCATGTTTTTTTCTTTTTTTTTTCAAACACATAGTTCTGCACATCCCTTCACTATTTGCCGCGAACCTCAACACTTGCCTTAGGTGAAGAGGCCTAGTTACTATGATCATGGGCATTTTTCATGATTTTTTTCTCTTTTTTTTTTCAGATCTAACTCTTCACTAGGGAGGGCAGAGTATCAGACATTATACCAAATGACAGACGGCTTGTCCTACCTGCTTCATTAGGGTGCAAATGATTTATTATTTTTTTTATTTTTTTAAGTGCTAAGTGACTTTAGGAGATTCTAAATTTGTTCTCATGACTAGACACTAAAAATTATTCCATCATCCATCTCCACAATCTTCTCCATTCTAGAGTCTCTTTCATGAGAGCATGAAAATTCAGTTGATTTTTTTAAAAAACAAAATGCGGCATTAGGTTGTACGAGATTTTCACATTGATTACCCTTACCCTCCAACTTAAATGACATTGTCTTTGATGATATGGACAATATAAGAATAGAACAATATGCACATGAATACTTGGGAAGGAAAGGTACAACCTGGGACGTGCAGATGTCGTTCTTGCCGGACATCCTTCTGGTGCTACTATTGATTCCTATAAACACAAAAAATGAAAATGACTTATTGAAACATTAAAGATGAAACGTTGGGTTGCCTCCCAATAAGCGGTTAGTTTAATGTCTTCAGCCAGACGCAACGTGGCCCAATAACCAATAAGTTGATTTCATGATTAGCCACCATGTGATCTCACCCTCCTTCAAATTCCAACGCTTATGCCATTGGAGGAAACGATGATGTGCATGTGCATGTGGGCCAAAGGTATGTCAAGAGATGCCCTGGTCAGAGAATGGAGGAGGAACATTGTTAAGGATCATGTCTTCAATTATGAAATATTCCTCCTCACAAGTAATGTCTTTAAAAGTATTATATGTGTTAATGCCGACCTTTTTATTCCCTACATGTCTTTCTTCAACTTCAATTTTAAAATTTTCAAGCATAATGTCGAGGTGAGAAAGAGTAAGTGGGAGGAGTTCCTAAGGATTCCACGGAAGGGCTAGTGTCCAGGAGACAAGGAAGGTCCGAAGTGAAATAGACGTACTCCTCAACACATGGATGGTCATGAGGCTCAGGTGGAATCGATCGAATGACTAGTTGCAGGATATCGGGGATGTGAATAGAGGAGCCGAGATTAGGAATAGGTAAAAAATTAAAATCCTCCCCAAAATCATGAGATGCCCAGTTAGAGTGGATTTCAAGTGGGATGTATGGCTTCTCCTTTACCCAAAAAGAATAGTCCATATATACACTCAATTCTTTCTCCACCATTTCATCTTCCTTGTCCTTCACTTGGAACAAGGACTCCTCAAATACAGGAAGGGAAATTATTGGGATTTGATCATTAACCCACGCATCCACTTCCTTTTCCTTTCCCCCAACTTAAACTCATCATATTCATCATAGCCCTTTTCGAAGGTGGAATTAGGCTTGAGCTCTATGGGCGGCTCTTCACTAGCTTCCTCTACGTCTTCCTGATGTGACTCCTCCATGACTTCCTTCTTATCAGGATTAGAAATGCTTTGAGTTTGGAGAATCATGAGTTGATTGTATAGACTTGCATATGAGTCAGAATCAGGAAATTGGTATTCAAGGTTTCCAGTAGAGTAGCTAGATAGTTGATCCATTTCCATTCCCTTGAGATTTTCATAAAGTTGGTCCAATCGGGTCTGGATGGATTGATTTTGAGCCATGATGAGCTGATAAAATTGTTGAAAGCTCTCCTCCTTGTTGAAATCCGAGCATGGAGGAGATAGATATGTGGGGTGAGAGTCAGAGTGTGATGGATAGGAATTTGAAGGGTGATCAGTCTAACAGTGAGGTGGTAGAGAGTATATGGATTATCCTCCCTATTGGGCTTGATCATAGGAATCATTTGGGTATTGAGCCCAATTTAGAAAATTTTGATTTGGAAGACCTTGAGGCGGACCTTGGTAAGACTACCAAGAGGAATTTGGTTCGCCTTCCCATCCAGAAATGAATGTGGATGAAAATGAGTCATAAGGAGTGACAAAACCTGAAGGCATTTGGACTTGCTCTTAGGTAATAAATGGATCGTAGGTCCAATTGTCAAAGAATTGAGTGGTTTGGGCCTGGTCTTGGGTAAAGAATAGAGACTGGGTCGCCATAGGTAGAGGGCTCTCCTTATAGGCTGACCAGGAGTATGGATTTTCAAAATAGGTCGGGCCATGAGTGGTGAGAGATGTGAATTGGTTTGAAAAATCACCACTATAATGGATCGGAGTGGTCCGTATATGAGTGTTCTCTTGGGGCCTAGGTGGTGAGATTGAGGAATTTAACTTCATAGCCAGGAGTTATTCAAGTTTATGGGCCACTTGATCCAACATATCGCATTTATGTGCCCAATCCATGAATGTGAATTACTTTCTCACCACTTTTTTAACTCTTATTTTTTATTTATTTATTTATTTATTTTTTTCTTCATTTCCCCTTATTTTAGATTAAGTTTTTTTTCTTTTTTATTAGAAACCCACTATGTTTATTTGTTTGTTTATTTTTTTTAATGTAAAGACAAACAAGTTGGCACACAAACAACCTAAAGACCTAAGTATACCCTAAATCTACGAGTTGGGTTTCACAAAGTGATTAAGGCACAACTTAAATTCGCCCTCAAATTCTTCCACCGACCAGGTAAGAGGTGGGGTAGTGGGACGCTCTCCCTACTTTTGTAGAGTTTTAATTAAAAACCACTTGCCCACTTATAGCCTTTGCCATTGACCTCTAGCCTTAGACACCGATTTCCAAAAACGAGGACAGACTCACGTTGCACCAAAAGCACAGTGTGATCCTAGGGCCAACGTCTACTGAATTTTATTAAGGCTTAGATAATGCAAGAAATGCTAAGATTGTTGTAGTTTATGGGCCAAGGAAAGGTGATAATATTCCCACCTTATGTTATTTAGGGGATAGCACCCTTAGAGTGTTTTAGAGGAATGTAATGCAACAAACAATTGCAAACAATGGGTTTAAAATGTAAATACATGAATAATTATTTTCTAAAATAAAAATAAGGAACAAGATTAATGCAACCTACATGATGCATGACCTAAAACATTATGTGTGGTTTCTAATTTTGAAATGAAGTCTTTTATTTAAGTTAAAGTAATTTTTATTTTTTTTGTGAACCTATCTAACCAAAAAAATATAAAACTAAAGAAATAAAATCAAATGAAACGAGGGGAACTTAAGGTACTTAATTGGAGCACGGTCCCTCGTTCTTAAGTAAAAAGACAAAAAAGACAGAGAATAGGAAAGAGAAGGCGTACTTTATTGGTAGATAATTATTTTTTGATTTTTCCTACAAGTAAACAAAAGAAAAATTATTAGTGCTGATTTAATATACAAGAACACAAGATAGTCAATTCAAAAATCATTAACCTCCCTGACAACGGCGCCAAAAATTGATGCACCGCGAGACTCGTCGTTAAAACACACGCGGTGACCAATCTCAAATAATTACCAAACTTGCAATGAAAACTAATAACGTAGCACAATGGCGAGTCTGAGTCGAATCCACGGAAAGGTGTTGATTTATGAATTGAAAATCTTGCGTTCTAAGCGGAATGTGAACTTGGTGGTTAAATGCAACTCAAAATAAAAAATAACATTCAATAAATCTATCTAATGGAATTTGAAAAGGTTTAGAGAGAGAAAGGAAGTGAGAGAGAGGAAGAAGAAGAAGGAGGAGAGAGAGATTTAGAGAGAGAAAAATAAAGACACATGATTCTCATTAATTAAATGATAATGTTTACAATATGAAGTGTGGAAATAAAAAGTACAACTAAAAAAATAAAAAATCTTAAATAACACCGAGGAGAAACGAGGGGCAATGATATCGTGGCTGTGGTGTCGGGGTGACGTCGTCTCCTTGAGTCTTTGGTTTCCACTCAACCTGGAGTCGATGACGCCCGTCTTGTGCCGTCTTTAGAGGGGTTAGAGAGAGATAGAAGAAAGAGAGAGAAAATGGAGAGAGATGTCGAGAGAGAAAGAGATAGAGGTGGAGGGAGTGAATAAAATAAAAAAAACAAAAATAATGTGTGTGGTGTGTGCGTGTGTGAGAAGAGGGAGGCAAAGACAGAATAGAGAGGGGGAGGGAGAGATGAGAGAACGAATAAGAGAGGGTGAGCAGAGAAGAGAACGAGAGGGGGGAGGGGAGGAGAGAATGATGCAGTGGAGAGGATGGGTGGAAGAGAAGAGAAAAGGGGGTGAGAACGGAGAGAGGCAGGGGGAGGAGAAGAGGAGGCTGGTTGTGGTGGGAGGTAGAGAACAGAGGGAGAGGGAGAGGGAGAGGGAGAAATGAGAAGAGAAGAAAGGGAGAGAGAGGAGGCTACGAAGTGGGGGGGAAGGGAAGCCGTGCAGAGAAAGAGGGGGAGAGAATGAGAGGGAGAGGGAGAGGGGGAGGAGAAGAGATAAAGCTAGAGGGAGGGAGCCTGCAACAGGGAAGAGAGGAGAGAGAGGAGAGAACGAGGGAGAGAGGGAGAAGAAAAGAAAGAGCTAGAGGGAGGGAGAGAGCTGTGGCAGAGGGGGGAGAGTAAAGAGAAGACAAGGGGAGTGAGAAGGAGAAGAGGGAGAGAGGGAGTGGGAAGGGAAAAAGGGGGGAGCGGCCTTGCTGGCGGAGCCCCTATTTTTAACAGGGGCACCGACCAGTGGTGAAGTGAAGGGGGAGAGGAGAATAGAAGGAGAATGGGAAGGAGGAGAAAGAAGAAGGGGAAGAAGGGGCAGCCGGAGGATAGGAGAAGGAGAAGAAGGGGGGGAGTTCGGAGGAGGAGAAAGAGGAGAGGGAGAGGAGAAGAAGGGAGGCCGTAGGGGGGAGAGAGGAGAGATCTACGCCAATGGGAGGGGGAGAAGAGAGGTCTGTTTTGTAGGGGCCAGGGGTTGCTGCCCCACCCTCACGCCACTACTCGTCGTCCGTACCCATGCCCAACCCACGCACGAGAGCCTGCACTAGCGTTCGTGTTTCTATGCCCGCCTACACACCAGCGGCACCATTGTCGCGTTCGCCCATGCTGCTGCCAGAGTCTGCTTGCAAATGCACGAGCGAACGCCCGCTGCATTCCCACGTCCACCTACTGCACGCTTGCGAGAGGGGCCTCCACGCACTGCTCCTGCTCTCCAGCCAGCACGCCACATGCCCACTACTGCCATGCACGCACGTGAGCGAAACTCCTGCACGCACTGCACACCCGGAGGAGGCCCATGCGATCCCTATTCATAAGGTTTGTAGAAAATGAAAAAAAATAAATCTAAGCCACTCAAAGTTTTAACAATGAATATATGCCATTTGTCCCTCATTTTGTTCATACAAAGAGAATTTTATAGAAAACAATTATAGTAAAGTTTCTTATGATTTCAGTAAAATTTAATTATGTAATTCTTTTATTTAAAATATCTCAAGTCCCATTAATTATAAAAAACTCCATTTTGTGTGAGACTGAGATTATTATGTAAAAAATACATAATTAACTTCATTAAAGTCCAAAAAATGATATGTGTGATATAAATAAATATAAGCAAATAAGCACTTATCAACCGTGCTACGTGGATTTGAGGGTCCGGGTAACCCCTTCTGTTTAAAGCTTCTACATTATTCTATTTTTGCATCACCGTGTGCCCGAGTTAGTGCAGAGGGTAATCCCTGCACAGTGTTGATTTCTCTGGGAAGCAATTTTCCCTATGGGCCATGAGTATGGCCACTGACCATGAGTTTTGTGACCCAGCTAGGGGTGTTAGGGGCTTTTAGTCTCCCTTAGAGTGGGAATGAACCCGATGAATTTGAACCGCCTAGTAAGTCCTTTTGACCGTGATTTCTAACTCTCGGCTTAGGGTGATTTGATGGTGTGGAGCCGTAATGTGCCACGGCCTTGGGATCGACGAGTCGCGTGACTCAACGACTGATGGTTTAGTCAGTCTAGTTAGGTGTTCTGAGTTGGTGGCACTGAGCTACCTTGTGTTTCTTGATACCTACGGTGAGTTCCCATGTCTAGTGACCCCCCACTAGTCATAGCATTCTTTACGACACGTGGGTGTCGACCTACCCGAGAGTAGTAGAGCGGATTTCCTATTTGAACCGGTTATAGGCTGGTTTTTGTAGGGCTCCCCACTGTAGCGGTCTGAGTCCAGACCGGGGAGAAAATCGGCTAGAGGACCTGACATAGCGTAATCAGTCAATGTGTGCACACGTGGTCAAGGGTAGATGGACACGTGCTGACGAGTATGACCCCGATTAGACCCTTGTCATGAGTTACTTGAGTTGCGGTGTCATAGTTACTGCCTCTTAGGCCTATGGGGTGAAACCTGAGGCATGGACTAAGTCGTAAGTGGACGCATCTGACCTTGCTTCTAGTGGGCAGGTACTCCCATCATGTGAAACGTGACTCTCCTGACTCAAGGTTTTGATTTCCCGACAGTGAGGTTGGGGTTCTCTAGGTGACTTCCGGGTGTTGTTCTTGACATTGAGGTCGAGGGTTCCTAATAGAGTCATCGTGATTTCACATGTAGACAGAGTAATGTTCACGAAGGTGAGGTCGTGACCGTACCCTAGACCATGTGGTATGGGTTGTGGTCTTCATCAGCAAGGATGGGCCTACACGACAGGAGTGTCATGGTTCCTTTCCTAGTAGGGTAGCGGCGATTTCACCTTTGGTTCAGTGGTTCTAACCATGAGGTAGAGGTTCTCCTTTGAGCGTAGGAATAGCTTAGAGAGCCATGGTTCCACTGACTGCCATTGTTACTGCTGTTGCTTTTGTTGTTATTCTTGTTGTTTGTCGCCGTTGTTTCATGATAGGGTTCCACGGGATCCCTACTGAACTAATGAGATGAGACTCACCCCTTCCTTTTTAGGTGTAGCAGCTCTTTCTCGAGGTCGGGGGATCGATGCAGCGATTCGTAGTTTCCAGCTTGCCAGAGCCAGGGGAGTTGTAGACGCCTAATTTCGGACATCCCTCAGACCTTGCTTAGCAATCATAAGAGTGACACTTTTTCCTAGATGATTGAAATGTAAGAGGAGTGTGGAGTCTGATTTGTGTCCTTATAGACTTCTCCCTATCTTTATGCGGATCTAACTGATTTTTAAGAGTGTAAAGTTTTTAATAGTATTATAGTACACTGAGTGCCTATTTCTAGTCTAAAAGCTCAACCAGTCTGAAAGCCATTGAAAAATCAGATTAAATCCATTTTCTGGGCATCCAAATTGATGGCCGCTCAGCCTTCGGAAGAAGGCCAGAGAGCTAGCTACCCAAGGTCCTGGGCGGCCAAGCTCAGATCACAAGGCGGCCAAAGTACTGATTGCCCAGATTCCAAGGCAGCCCGACTCCGAGCCGCCCAATACCCAAGGCGCCATATCCTTGGCTGCCTAGTCCCCCTTGAAACAGCCATCGACCTGGCCCTCTTCTGATAATCGCTTGTCAACACACCGCCCACTTAGGGCATGTCCTTCGCAATCATCCCCACTCTGGGGGGGTCGAGGCGCACGTAGTCTCGCACGTCCTCACCTCCAGATTGGTCCAAATCCCTTTTAGTCAGATTCAAGTCTATTTTCGAATGGTTTTTCGGGAGGGAAATCCCTGGGACGTACAGAAACCCGTCCCAAACAATCTAGGATGGGGGGTTGGCAGTTTGGTGGGGGGGAGCTGTGCGAGTTCGAGCAAACCTTCCTTACCTCCCTCTAATCGATCCTAGAGGAATTCAAAGTCGAAGAGTTGCACCCACGAAAGAGACCTACCGTCAGAGAAAGCAACGTCTATAGGAGACGGCCATCGTTATGGTCTCCTACCACCCTTGAACGGCCACATACTTGGCTACCTTCTATTGGTCTACAGGCAAACCCCGCCTTTTCTTCCCTTTGTTCTCTCTCTTGCTGTATTCTAGTTCATTTTAGTGCATTACATGCATAATAGATTTTCCTAGATCCCTATATCAAAGAGGTTTTCACCCCAAACCATAGGGAAGGTGGATGATCGAAAGTCTCGGCCATCCCCCTTCCTAATACAATTGACCCTCATTTGCGTGATTTCTCTTCATGTTTGAGCATATACTACACCTTCAAAGTCTAATGGGTTCATTTTCTCTATTTACTAGTTAACTTGCAGAAACTTCATCACTGACTCACAGATAGGAGCTCCCCGTTCTTAGCCGACCAAGAGTGAGGATTGGTAAAACCCATATTCTCCCGTTTCAAAGGCACTTGCGATCTTCACTCCTATGAGGCTCAGGTATAAGTCTCTGGTGATCACTCTCTTTCTTTCTAAACCATGCACTATTGATCTTCAGGGCTGCGTCGGTCCATGGTAACCCGAGGGTGTGAGTTCTGGCGCCTACAGGCGTGCCTGGCGATTGAGTACACTTTCTTCGTAGTAGATTGTACTTTGTGGACTAGACTCTATAGTTAATTTAGTTATTTAAAATATAAATTTCATTCATGTCATTTAAGTAATTAATTATGTAGTTTATTTTTGCTTTATTTTGAATTCCAATACATCTCTGCAACACCAAAATAACCCTTTCAGGTCTCACGGCTCGTGGGTAGCGAGCTAGGATTCGGGTCGCGTCGGTTCCTTTCCGGTACTCGGATCTTGGGTCGTGACAAGGATGTCACCTAGGATGAGTCAGGGGTCTATAGGATCCACTGTGTAGCAAATGAGGTGTTTTTCCCCCAACTTGGTTCTGGGGAGTGCTAAATAGGTCTCTACCTCCTCTAGTAAGATAGTGGCCTCAAAGGTAGGGAAAAGGAAGGTATGGGTCTGAGGATGTCAAATCTCTACAAGGGCGGTTAAGTTATGCCAATCGAGAGAGAACTTATGATAGTTCTTAGTTAGGACCAATAAGGCTTGTAAGTGCCATTCTCTTAGGAGTATGGTGACTTCTGTGGGCAAGGCTTGAATCATGGGAGTCAACCATTGAAGCTTGGAATAGCGATTGAGACCAGAAAAGATCTGAAAAGTGAGGAAAAGGAAAAAAGCAGACAAGTAAAAGAAGATGTAAGGAATATTTATTAAGGAAAAGTGAGGAGTAAATCAATTAGGCATACCGCCGTCATAGGTGTTGTGCATATATGGTTTAGAATGCTTGTGAGCTTTTGAAGGTCGCTATGGATTGCCTTGGCATGCTTTGGACCATTATAGGGTGCCTCACCACTCCTAATATCACCTTGGCTCCTATTCATGATGATTAGAAGACCTTAAATTAAAGGAGCGAGAAGAGTAAGGAGGACTTTGTGTGAATTATGATTTGGGATCCTCTATCCCTATTTATAGAGCTCTAGGAGGGTCTAATCTTTGTGGGATTTGGATTAGAGGTGTCAAGTTCAAATTTTGATTGAGTTTTGAGGCTTAGACATTGGGGTCAGGTTAGAACAAGCCGGTATGTTTCTGGTTCGCCTCGGGTTTAGAGCAGGGAGCTAGCAGGGTCTGAACGCGGTCTTGCGATATCCCACGTTTTGACTGCGGCATTTGTGCCGACCACGTTCATTGTATTCTATTTTTTGTATTTTTCTTTGTTTCGTTCAAGTGATCCATGGGTTGGTATGATTTTATTTGAGTTGGTTTCCTATTTTATGTGATTTTTTGTTTGTGTTTCGATCACTTTGTATTTTTATTATTGTTATTTCTTATTTTATGAAAAATCCATAAAATTTTGAAAAAAATAGAAAAGATCCCAAAAAAAAATTGTGCTACGCCGCTCAGGTAAGTCAGGTATGTGTCTCTATCCTTCCCTCTATATTTTACTATATATTATTTACTCTATTATATTATCTCAAGGACCGACTGGTTCTCAGTGTGCTCTGAGATCTGATGTTCCCCTTTACCAAAAACGATGATGATTTAGGTAAACATGGTTAATCGTCAGATATGCCATTAGGTTGAATGGATTGGGGAACAATGGACTCTATCTTGCACGCTGTAGTTGTAGGAAGATTCTTGACCTCCAGTTCGTTTGGTCTAGCAATATTATCCTTGAGTATTTTCTATTTTCTCTTTCTTCTAATTCGATTTTATGATTTCTTTTTCTTTAGCTCAACATGCATCGTGCCATCTTTGAGCATTCATGACTTATGATTCATCAAAGGTTTCTCCCTGGCAATGGCCAATTGCACTTCAAGTCTTGAATAAGAGATAGTCATTCCACTCCAAATTTGAATGTCTTCTATAGGCTAGTTGCTCGGTATAATTGGTCAGTATGATCTTGTCTTGAATTTCTTCTCCCAATTTAGTCTAGTTCAATTTAATAAGTTTTTCCTGTTGATCCTCTCATTAGCTATGAATTGCACGATGGCGTCGCTTTTCCACCGGGTTCGCGACAACTCCTGTAATGAGTTAAACCTACATGCTAATCAGAGCTAGGGTGCCTCTTGGATCTCAAGAGATTGATCACACCTCTTTATCTTTTAGTTAGCTTAATCTTTCCTTCTCTATCATTCTAGACAAGAGTCATCCGTGCTAGCTTATCCTTGTGGTTAGTTTGGAGTTTTTCAAATAATTTCTATTACTTGTCGGTTGTGATGGGTGTCTTTTACCTTGATACCCTCTCTTGCATTCTGCTCTACTTCATCGCCACTTCATCTCCACTTCTTGTCGCCTTCGCTTCACCTCCGCTCGCTCCCTTGCAAAACGGATATCAAGCAGGGGCATCTGTAGACATCTATTTTTGACCCATGAGTTGAGCCTTTTTCTTATTCACATTCAATGATATACCAAATTGGCCATCACTTTTGAGTCATCCCTTGATCCATTGTGAGCCCATTCAATGCGCATTTTTAACCCAATAAGCCTTAGAATTTCAATTTTATGAAATTTAATGTTCTGGCAGACTTAACCTGAACATGGTCTATCGCGCAACCGTGTTCAGACCAAGTCACAGTCATATAATAGAATCCTTCCCCAACCTATATTAGATGAAATTATCTCCTTTGGACTCTATTTTTCTGGCTTTATCTGTTGTGCCCCTGTGGTTTTGATGATGGTTTTAATGGTGGTTTTGATGTTTGGCCTTTGTAGTGAGCTATTCACTGTGAGTCATCTTGTGTGAGTCAAATCGCTAGTATTCACTTTCTGATCATAATGGAGTTCTTCATTAGTTCTAATATGGCATTGCATAATTGATTATGTTTAGTCATGTTATACATTGGTCTTCAGGCGTCCCAAGTATGCATATTGTTTCAGGTTCTCCAAGTCTATACAATGAAGTCTGATCATTGCATTTGCATTCACAATGTCTTCACATTTGAAGTCTGTACATCGGACTGCTTCTTTTGAAGTCTATACATTGTGGCCTTGAAACTTCAAGTATATACACCTTCAGTTGAACGCAAAGTGTATACGTTGCAGCGTTAACTCATTGGGCTGCAGCGTCAACTCAGCAAGTATGCACATCGCATTCAGACTTTCAAGTCTATACACTCCATCTTCATAGGTTTCAAGTCTGTTCAGCATGCCTTGGTATTCACAGCCTTTAAAGTCTGTACATTGGTTCAGACTCCTCAAAGTCTGTACAGCGTGAAGTCTAAACATTATTTTCAGGGCTTGTCTTTGTGTCGTTTTGTTCCATTGCGTGCAGAACATTGCAGCACCTCGTGTTGCTTTCTGTGCCACCTCGTGTCGTTTCCTCAGTATTTAGTTGCTCATCTCGAGTCATCCTTTTATTTTTGCTCTTATGTTTTTGTGTCATTTACTGTAGTTACTCGAGTCGTTTTCCTGCTTTCTTTGTTTTATCACGTGTCGTTGTAGCCGTTCCTGTCTTCTGTCCTCGTGTTGTCTTTCCTAGACCCCGTGTCTTTTTTGCATTGTGACCACACTTCGTGTCAGTTTCTGTTTCCGTCTTCGAGTTGGTTTCAGTCCATGTTATTTTCGTGTTGTTTTCGTCTTCGAGTTGGTTTCAGTCCATGTTGTTTTCGTGTCGTTTTCGTCTTCGAGTTGGTTTCAGTCCATGTTGTTCTCGTGCCGTTCTCTTTGCTGTTGTTATGTCGTGTTGTTTTTGTATTCGTGTCTTCGTGTTATTCTTGTGTTTATGTCCTCGTGTTGTTTGTTTCTATCTTCGTCCAGGTTCCCTCTGATCGCGTGTTTGTCTACCGTTTCGCTCCGTGAGACTTCCTTCTCACCTCGTGCTGCTCTCATGAGACCTCGTGTCGTTCTCTTTGTAGTATTTGTTTTGTCACCTTTGAACCTCGTGTCGTTCTCTTTGTAGTGTTTGTTTTGTCACCACTGTATCTCGTGTCGTTCTCAGTGCAGTGCACCTCTTGTTGTTCCTACATACCTCGTGCAGTTTCAGCTTGAGTGTCAACCGACTCATTTCAGGTAGATATATATATAGCGAACCCTAAGTATTAATGGTTTTTATCTCCTTGCAGGTCCGAGGAAGATTATTCCCCAATAACTGGGCTGCACGTGATCTAATACTAGAGGAACAAATTCGATAAGGGCACGTGGCAGAAGGTTCTGGATCGAACGTGGAGGCACACACACTTTGTACCCTATCCATCTGCTGCTACTATATATTGAAGCCTTCACCCACAGATGAAGGGGGATCGAAAGGTGAGAAAGAAAAAAGGCAGAAGTGCAGAGAGTTCGATCCAGCAAAAAGAAGAGAAGAAAACAGAGAGGTGAGGAAAAACTGAAGAAAGAAGAGGAAGAAGAGAGAATAGCAGAAAGAGTGAGAGAGAGAGAGAGAGCTCGAAGCTAAGAGTTCAGAAAGAAGAAGTATAAGATAGATTCTGGTTTCAGGATCAAATCCGAACCAGTGTGCTCTATTGTGAGCTATACTCCGTGTTTCATCGTTCCAGCATTCAGTCTGCTGTGTCTTTTTCATTTCGTGTTTTTGACCTTTCTTTACTGTCCTTGTTTTGTTTCCGATCCTCTGGACTGAGGTCGGGTTCCTCCTGTGGTCTCAGGAGAAGGGAGACTAGTCTCCAGTTCTGGGCTTGTGGGTTGCAAGTCCAGGGGTCCCTCCGGTTAGGAGGAAGAGAGACTCTGCCTCTGGTGGGTTGCTGGTAGCAGAGTGCTACTTGCTGGTTCACTGGTAGTGGGGCTGCTACCAGTGGGGTTCCCTCTTGGTATAGAGGAAGAGAGACGCGAGTCTCTGGTTTCTAGTGACCGTGGGTTGCTAGATGTTCCCTCCATGTAGGAGGAAGAGGGGAGTTTGTTCCCCTGGGTAAGCTGTGTATCAGCTTCTGTTGGCAAGCTGTGTTGCCCAGCTATTAGTGAAGCCACACTTGGTTTGAGTGTGGGGTGGATGTAGGTCTGGAGGACCGAACCACCTAAAAATCTCTTGAGCAGTGGTTTGCATTGTGAGTGTGCTTCCGCTAGATGCTTGAATAGGCGCGTCTCATGTGTTTGCTCATTGGTTTAATTGAATTTGGTTTTATTCTGAGATTGCGTCCAGCACTTGAGTTTTTATTTGGGCATTATTTGTAGAAGGATACATTCACCCCCCTCTGTATCCGGGCATTGCACCCTAACAATTGGTATCAGAGCGGGTGTCTGCCTAGAAGGTCCAGCGACCTGCAGATCCGATCTTGTAGTCTTCGATGCTTATCTGTTTTTAGTGCATCAATACTCTTGTTGCCTCGAATCTTCTTGCTATTTGTTCCCATGGCTAATCCACCGATTTTTAGTGGTACACACTTCAGTGCATGGCTTGCTAATCTAAAGAGTTATGCTAAATCTATTAATCCAGACCTGTGGAATCTAATTTCACACGGTCCTCATGAACTACCAAAGAAAAAGTCTAAATGGACTGACAGGCATACCTCTTTGCATGAAGAGAATCAGAAAGCTTTTAATCTGATGAAAGCAGCTATTGA
This sequence comes from Amorphophallus konjac, assembly GCA_022559845.1. Classification (NCBI taxonomy): domain Eukaryota; kingdom Viridiplantae; phylum Streptophyta; class Magnoliopsida; order Alismatales; family Araceae; genus Amorphophallus; species Amorphophallus konjac. The sequence continues at coordinate 63,085,577 of CM040123.1, read as the reverse complement.
CAGAGCCTTATGGTCTTGTCTTCATGATTGCAGTTCTGCTAAAGATATTCTGAACATGCTGAAGCGAATTCAGAAGACAAAGAAGGACAGCTGCATGATGGCTGATAGAAATAATCAAGGCAGCATTCAAGATGAAGATGATGAGGTAAATCCTTTTGAAAATTATACTGTAGATGATTGGGAAAATGCATATGCTGAATTGCTAGAATCACATGAGAGCTTAAGAAGTCAGTATAAAAAGTTGAAAAAGAATACTGGGTTAGAAAGGTCTAGATCCCCATGTGAAAATTACTCCAGTATCAAGCAACTTCATGATACCTGTCTATCTGATATTCGTAGGTATAAAAATCAGAATGGAAACTTGATGAAGGAATGTGAATGTCTAAAATCTGATCTAAATAAGCTGAAATCTGAAGATAATTCTCTTAGAAAGTTCTCCAAAGAAAATGAAGAAAGTTTAGAGAAACTGAAAAAAGAGAACATTCTGATGATTGAGAAAATCGAAGCCATAAAATTTGTGAATGTGGAATTACAGAAAGATATTGAAGAGAAGGAAAAAGATTTGAAGAAATTTATGGCTGGAAGAAAACTTGAAACTAACTCAGAAGATCAGATTTTAATAAATGAGTTAATTCAGAATGACAAGCTTAAGGAAGAAAATGAGAAGTTAAAAGTGCTGAACTCCACTATGTCTGAGAGGCTTTTAGCTTTAGAAAAAGGAAAATCTGTTTACTTTGAAGAATCTGAAAAAATGAAAAATCTGGAACAAGAAGTTGAGGATTGCAAAATTACAAACAAAGTGCTAAGCGAATGTGTAAATTACAATGAACAAGAAATTAACAGTTATGAAATACACATCGTTTCTCTGGAAAATGAAATTGAAGATTTGAATAAATCCCTGTCAAAATGTGTGAAAGGACAAGAAAATCTGGACAGGTTGTTAGGTGTTAAGGTCAATACTCAAAAGGAAGGGTTAGGCTACAACGATATAAATAAAAAGGCTTTCAAAAATAAGCTAATGACATCTTTTATCAAAGCATCAGATGTAGCCACCACCTCAGAAAACAAACAACCAAATGTTCAGAAGAATCAGAAACAAACAAAAGTTATTGATAAGGTCAGTCATGTGAAGAAAGGATTGGATCACACTGAAAATGTGCATGCTGTAAAACACACTGATATACCGAGACATGCACATAAGAGGGAAATCATGAAATGTCATTACTGTCACAAGATAGGCCATTTGATGCATGAGTGTGAATTAAAAGAACTGGATGATTTAAATGCTGAAATGATGGATGCTGGCAAATATCATGATAGAAACCCTGCTGCTCATTCAAAGAAAAGTGAATGCTCGCATTGTGGTAGATTAGGCCACACCTTTGTTCAATATTGGTTTGCTAATGGAAAGAAAAAACCACTCTCACATCATGCTAAATCTTATGCTAACCAACATGCTCTTAATATCAACAAAACTGCTTCTCTGAACCAGCATGTCAAATGTTTTAATTGTAACAAGCTTAGGCACAAGGCCACTGAATGTTGGGCAAGCTTTTTTAGAAGAGAGTCTCCTTTCTGCTCCCATTGTGGGAAGCATGGCCATGCAGTCAAGGACTGCTGGCATGTCCAGGGTAGGAATAGAAATTTCAAAGAATTTGGTAGGAACAAACATGTTCTTAAAAGAATTCCTGTTTGCTCAAATTGCAAAAAACCAGGCCACCACGTTGCTGCTTGCTGGGTGGCTGGTCATGAAGGAAAAAAATTTCATAATTATAACAGAAACCCTCATGCTCACTCTTTTAATGCTCAAGTTCATGCTAGTGTACATAAGAGGAACATGAAACCTGCTAGTTCATGCCACTATTGTGGGCTGTCTGGGCATTCAATGCATAACTGTTTTATCATGAACTCTGACGACTATTTGGCACAGAAAAGGATGCAGGCAGTCCCAAAAGGGGCCAATTACTATGCAAGACCCAAGACCACTTGGGTACCTGCTAGTCGAAAATAGGAAGGTGCCTGACAGGTGTGCCTTGGATGGAATAAAGGGGTAATAAACCAGGGCACATAAAATGACCCCATGCCTGAGCGCTTCAGGTAAATCTACTGCTGCCTTCCTAATCTGAATTCAATTCTTAATCCATCAGACTGATGATTGTTGTTGAACATATAAACTGCCTGTTTTAGACTAGACATGATTATCATGATTAGAACAATCTTACTTGTCTGGCATGCCCTTTGATCATCATGTTTGACCATTATGGTATATCAAATAGTAAGCTATCAAAGGCAGGGAAAATCTGTCTGGAGGTGCTTACTATGTGTCAAGTGGTCCTTCAGACCAAGTGCTCCGCCTAGTACCATAGGTCATTCTACTGAACAGGGCAGCCTGAATGTGCATGAATCACAAATTCATTTGTTTAGTTTTCATGGCAAACACTGCATGCTCTCTGGGGAAGCTTCATGCTCATAGTCAGGGGGAGGCATGCTATTTTTGACTCGTGCTCATTGCATTACATTCCACTTATTTAAAAAAAAAACCATAAGTTTGCTTCAACGTATTGCATTTCAACTGATAGCATGCATGTCATTCAATAAATAATTAATATTTCCAAGAGTTGTGTGTGAGATGTCCTTGTGTGGGCTGAAAAGGAGCTTGTCAGGTCATCTGGTATCTGAAGAATCTTTGTCTGCCAATGTGGTTAATTGGTGCTGAGTTCAGTCATCTCATGAGGTTGCAGCTTATTGCTCAAGAGCACTCTCTGGTTACTAGATTGAATTTCCTTAGGAAGTTTTTATTTGTGAGCTCCTTGGTCTTTACTCTCTAGAGTTATCTCTCACTTGCTGCTTTGCTGTATGGAGTGCTTCTCATCTCATCTCATCTCTCTCCATTTTGTTTGTCACCTTCTTATCCTGGTCTTATCCCCTGTGGTTTAGGAATTCTCTTGAAGGAAAATTCCTTCTTATAGCTTTGTCACTCTTATCAGATTTGATCAGAATACCTTAAACCACCCAAAATCTATTGTAACAAGTTATACCTGTTAATAAAGAACTTTAATGTATGGGGGTTATATTTTATCCTTTAATCCTTCCAAGGTATTCCTCAATTGTTGGTCAACACATTGTAAAAATTTCTGTTAAATGGAAAAGCCTTGCTGAGGATTTCGTTTTAACTGAAACTTATGTGAAGATGGCTGTGAGATAAAAAATTGTGTTAAGTAAGGGTTCTGTCTTGTGTCTAAGATCTTGAGAGGTGCTACCAGGGAATACGCCATACCTTATGGCAGAGCAATGGCAATTGTGGAGAAATAGATATTCTAGATCAAAAAAGTCTAGAAGTTCTGTCATGATACAATTAGCTATCTCTGTTTTTTTTTTAAGTTGAAATAAAAAAAGGGGGGAAAGAAAAGTCAACAAAAAATTCATTGGCATAAAGGTAGCCTGTCCTCAGTAACCAGGGATTCTGGTGTCTTATAAACATGTCTCCTTGTGTAAAAAGGGACAATTCTACCTAGTGCTCAACAAATTGGTTGACTCTGTATGCCCTCTCTTGTCCTTTAAATGAAGTATTGAACCGTGCTTAACTATCTATTTGGTATTTCTTTGCCTGACAAACATAAGGAGTATTTTAATCGTAACCTTCTCTAGGCCAAGTACCTTTAACAGCTAGTTTTGTGATCATGTTGATTTAACGTCTTGAGGTAACTGACCAAGGTATTCGGAAGAATATAATATATCCATATATTGAAGAGCGTACTTTAACGGTCAATGGCTGTGTTACATATTGAATAAGGGCAGTCTGGGTAATTCCTGAAAAAGTTCGATAAGAGTATAAAGTGACCCCCCAAAACCCTTCTTGTTCCTCAATGTTACATCCATAAACCCTCGCGTGCCCTTGCCGCGTCCTGTGTCTCCTCGTGTCGATACGTCTTGTATGCTTCTTCAAACCCTTCTCTCCCGCTCATTCTTCTTCACTAAAATCTCATCTCCACCACAGAGTTCTCCTCCGTTCTTGGCTCAAGCTTCATTTCCAGCAGCAACCAGCAAGAAAGAGTTGATACTCTGAGAATTACGACAAATGGATCAGCCAGAATCTGTCGCTCCTGTAGAAAGGAAGAGGAAGGGAAAAGAAACAGTTGAGGAGCCTTCGTCCAAGCAGCAAAGATGTGTTGAACCAGAAATAGCGGTGGATATTTCTTCTGCACAAGGTACTAGGCCTTCTCAGTCTACCGTGTTTTTAGAGAGTGGGAAAATTATTCCTCCAAGGATAATAGATTTCGGAGATGAAACCCTGGTTTTGAAGTTTCCAGAACTTTTGGAGATTTTTGAGTTCCAGGAATGGAGGAAATTCCTAGAAAATCACCGTGTCTATTACCCTAGCCTGGTAATGGAATTTTATAATAGTTTGTCTTTGAGCCGAGATAAGGTTGCTCTGATCTCGTCTGTTAAAGGGGTTGAGATTGCAGTAACGTGTGACTCTCTCCACAAAGCTCTCGGTATTCCAGAAAAAGGGGAAGTGGAGAGAGGGTTTAGATATAGTCTGCACGAAGCTTTTTCGGTCATTACTGGTAAACCCAGTAACATTCATGGCAAGGGTCAATTGAAGCTGAAAGCTTACCAAACCTCGTCATTTCCCCCTCTTCACAAGCTTCTTCAGAACATCATTGCTTCTATAATCACCCCACAGACTGGAGCTAGAGGAAGAATCACAGACACACAGAGGTTCCTATTGTTCTGTCTGATTCAGAATGTAAAGATCTGTTTGCCTGAAATTATTTTTAATGTCATGAAGGGGTGTATTGGATCCAAAAGACATCTGCCCTACGCCGCCCATTTGACAGACATCTTCAAGTATTCAAAGATTCCCTTGGATGGAGAGGCCATGTCAGAAGTTAGGGCTCGAAACATTTTTAACATGAATTTTGTTTCAATATTTTTGGGGTTGGAGGGCTCTTCTCTCTTGGGGCAGGTTAAGCCCCAGAAAGTTAAGGAATCACAAGCTCAGGGGGAGCTCCTGGAACACCCTCAAGATTCAACCCAAACAGTTTTAGCATCAGCTTCTGAGGTTGCTCTACAGGAAACACCATCTGAACAACCACAGTCTACTATGTCTGCTGCACCAACTGAAGTATCTTTTTCTTTTCAGAGGCTTGTTGAGATTGCATCTGAAGAAGTCAGGTTGTCTGAAAACAGCATTCAGACTGATCTAGATACAAACATTGATGGTCTGTTTGATTCTTTTGGGAAGACATCAGAAGAAGTGAGGGTGCCCGTGGAACAGCCTGATCAAGAGCAAGAAAGTAATGATCAAGAACTTGCTGATTTTGTTAATGTCATTCTAAGAGAAGCTGTGGAGAAAAGCTTGGAAGAGGCTGACAACGTGGTTACATCTGAAATTCTAGAACAGGCACCTGTTGAAAGTCCTGCAGATCATGATCTCATGGAAGAAATAGTGGATGAGTGTCAGGAGAAAGTTCCTGTCATAGACCTAGAAACAGAATCATCTAGTGAAGAAGAGGCACCTGAAAATGTAGTTCCTGACAAAGACATCCAAGCTGAAGATGAAGATCAGGCTCCAGCAGTAGACAACCAAACGCCAGTGCGAGAAGAAACAGATGAGAGAACTGCACCTGGCTGTGAATTTTTTGGTACACCTCTAGGTCAACCTCGACTTCTATCTGCTAGGGCGCCAAATATTGAAGAACTTCTTATAAATTTGACTCAGCAAATGCAAAGACAAGATAAGAAAATGGATGATCTGCTCAAGTATGTCACTCTCAACATCAATCAAGTTCATTCCAGGTTACTGAAGCTTGAAATTTCTCTCCTAACTGAATGGAAAAGGTTTCTGTTAAACAAGAAAGCTTCAGATGAGGCCAACAGGTCCTTGATGGCAGGCTTGCAGGAGGCATGTTCAAAGATCGCAACAGCACTTCGTGAATTACAAGATGCATAAATTTCCTCCTTTAAGTCATCTGCCAGCATTATAAATCACTGTTTTGAGATCAGGACATCCTTAGAAGTTTTGAAGGGGTCATTTAGTGCCCTAGGTCCTGATGTCCAGAAGATCTATGATAAATTGATCGCTTTCGTATCAGAAATGACAACTCTGACTGACAGATATGAAACTGTTAATAGTCGCCAAGAAGACATCATTTCTGAAGTGGCAAATGTCAGAAGCGCTGTGGTGTATTGGCTAGCTGAATTGTCCAATGACCTGAAGGAATTTTAATCTGTCTTGGGTTCAGCCCCTGGTCAGGCTTCCTCTAGCAGAACTCCACCTCAAGAATATACCTTTGCTGCTCCTAGGGGGAGACCACCTCAAGGCAGGCCGCGTGGCCCTTCCAGCAGACATACCAGATATTTTAATCCTTAAAAAGACAGTGATCTGTATCTTGTTGCCCATTTTGAGGCTCTCTCTCACACTCTTGGATTTGTTAATTACATCTCATATCATTTTAATCTGCCTCCTTTTGTTTCTTTCTTTTTGATGTTGCCAAAGGGGAAGAATTGTGATCTTGCATTTTGAAATCTCCATGTGCATATGCATTCTTAGCCTCCCATGATTCATCTTGGCTATATCAAAGGGCGAGATTGGTTTTCAATTATAGCATGCTGGTTGCTTTAATTTCTCAAACTATTTTCTTTTTGATGAAGTCAAAGGGGGAGAATAGTTTGAGTCATCAGACATCTCAAATGACTCACTGTGTAGTGTTGCCATCATCAAAAAGGGGGAGATTGTTGTGCCCCTGTGGTTTTGATGATGGTTTTAATGGTGGTTTTGATGTTTGGCCTTTGTAGTGAGCTATTCACTGTGAGTCATCTTGTGTGAGTCAAATCGCTAGTATTCACTTTCTGATCATAATGCAGTTCTTCATTAGTTCTAATATGGCATTGCATAATTGATTATGTTCAGTCATGTTATACATTGGTCTTCAGGCGTCCCAAGTATGCATATTGTTTCAGGTTCTCCAAGTCTATACAATGAAGTATGATCATTGCATTTGCATTCACAATGTCTTCACATTTGAAGTCTGTACATCGGACTGCTTCTTTTGAAGTCTATACATTGTGGCCTTGAAACTTCAAGTATATACACCTTCAGTTGAACGCAAAGTGTATACGTTGCAGCGTTAACTCATTAGGCTGCAGCGTCAACTCAGCAAGTATGCACATCGCATTCAGACTTTCAAGTCTATACACTCCATCTTCATAGGTTTCAAGTCTGTTAGCATGCCTTGGTATTCACAACCTTTAAAGTCTGTACATTGGTTCAGACTCCTCAAAGTCTGTACAGCGTGAAGTCTAAACATTATTTTCAGGGCTTGTCTTCCTGTCGTTTTGTTCCATTGCGTGCAGAACATTACAACACCTCATGTTACTTTCTGTGCCACCTCGTGTTGTTTCCTCAGTATTTAGTTGCTCATCTCGAGTCATCCTTTTATTTTTGCTCTTGTGTTTTCGTGTCATTTACTATAGTTACTCGAGTCGTTTTCCTGCTTTCTTTGTTTTATCACGTGTCGTTGTAGCCGTTCCTGTCTTCTGTCCTCGTGTTATCTTTCCTAGACCCCGTGTCTTTTTTACATTGTGACCACACTTCGTGTCAGTTTCTGTTTCCATCTTCGAGTTGGTTTCAGTCCATGTTGTTCTCGTGCCATTCTCTTTGCTGTTGTTATGTCGTGTTGTTTTTGTATTCGTGTCTTCGTTTTATTCTTGTGTTTATGTCCTCGTGTTGTTTGTTTCTATCTTCGTCCAGGTTCCCTCTGATCGCGTGTTTGTCTACCGTTTCGCTCCGTGAGACTTCCTTCTCACCTCGTGCTGCTCTCATGAGACCTCGTGTCGTTCTCTTTGTAGTATTTGTTTTGTCACCTTTGAACCTCGTGTCGTTCTCTTTGTAGTGTTTGTTTTGTCACCACTGTATCTCGTGTCGTTCTCAGTGCAGTGCACCTCTTGGTGTTCCTACATACCTCGTGCAGTTTCAGCTTGAGTGTCAACCGACTCATTTCAGGTAGATATATATATAGCGAACCCTGAGTATTAATGGTTTTTATCTCCTTGTAGGTCCGAGGAAGATTATTCCCCAATAACTGGGCTGCACGTGATCCAATACTAGAGGAACAAATTCGATAAGGGCACGTGGTAGGAAGGTTCTAGATCGAGCGTGGGAGGCACACGCACTTTGTACCCTATCCATCTGCTGCTACTATATATTGAAGCCTTCGCCCACAGATGAAGGGGGATCGAAAGGTGAGAAAGAAAAAAGGCAGAAGTGCAGAGAGTTCGATCCAGCAAAAAGAAGAGAAGAAAATAGAGAGGTGAGGAAAAACTGAAGAAAGAAGAGGAAGAAGAGAGAATAGCAGAAAGAGTGAGAGAGAGAGAGAGAGCTCGAAGCTGAGAGTTCAGAAAGAAGAAGTAGAAGATAGATTCTGGTTTCAGGATCAAATCCGAACCAGTGTGCTCTATTGTGAGCTATACTCCGTGTTTCATCGTTCCAGCATTCAGTCTGCTGTGTCTTTTTCATTTCGTGTTTTTGACCTTTCTTTACTGTCCTTGTTTTGTTTCCGATCCTCTGGACTGAGGTCGGGTTCCTCCTGTGGTCTCAGGAGAAGGGAGACTAGTCTCCAGTTCTGGGCTTGTGGGTTGCAAGTCCAGGGGTCCCTCCGGTTAGGAGGAAGAGAGGCTCTGCCTCTGGTGGGTTGCTGGTAGCAGAGTGCTACTGGCTGGTTCACTAGTAGTGGGGCTGCTACCAGTGGGGTTCCCTCTTGGTATAGAGGAAGAGAGACGCGAGTCTCTGGTTTCTAGTGACCGTGGGTTGCTAGAGGTTCCCTCCAGGTAGGAGGAAGAGGGGAGTTTGTTCCCCTGGGTAAGCAGTGTATCAGCTTCTGTTGGCAAGCTGTGTTGCCCAGCTGTTAGTGAAGCCACACTTGGTTTGAGTGTGGGGTGGATGTAGGTCTGGAGGACCGAACCACCTAAAAATCTCTTGAGCAGTGGTTTGCATTGTGAGTGTGCTTCCGCTAGATGCTTGAATAGGCGCGTCTCATGTGTTTGCTCATTGGTTTAATTGAATTTGGTTTTATTCTGAGATTGCGTCCAGCACTTGAGTTTTTATTTGGGCATTATTTGTAGAAGGATACATTCACCCCCCTCTGTATCCGGGCATTGCACCCTAACATTATCCTCTAAATCTGAGCTAGGATTTTTCTCTCCTATAAATAGACTCATGGGCCTAGGGTTAGGAAGGACAAATTTTGGAGGTAGGACAAAGTGCTGCTGCGTTTTCAAGTCATCAGCCTCAACCAAGGACGTTCTTTTATTTCTCTTTGTTCACTTTAATTTCTTCTTAGTTCATCTTCCCCTTCTCTTCATCTCATCTTAGCATAGCATATCACATTTACTATTTCATTTTTGCATCACACAGCCACCCACCTAGTTTTTACCCATACAGGGGTTAAAACCCAATTCCCTTTCTTTTGCATGTTTATTGCTTCTAAGAGATAGATTCTTCACAGATCACAGTTCTAATTGAGTTTTTTCTTTTGTTTTCTTCATTCTTGCAGGCACAGGCAGAAAGTGGAGGTAAGGCCCTCGCTCTTTGGCAGGCTGAAGAGAGAGGAGGAAGAGAATTCCATCTCCCCACTCAATTTGATAGAACACGGAGGTAACAGAGGTTGCGTTCAGGTCGCGCATCTCTCAGAGATCGCATTCTTTTCAAAATGTGCACATCTTAGAGACCGCATTCTCAATTAGGAGTCATCTGGCTAAGTATCTTTTTTCCAAGGTAAGTGGCATAATTTCAGTGATCTTTTGCTATTTATTATTGTAATATCATGGATTCTTGGGATCGGAATCGGAGAGCTTTCGGATCGCTATCGTGGGTCCTGATACGTGTTTTACGATCCACTCGGGTTTTTCCCTTGTATAACTTGTGGAACCTTGTGGAGAGTTGACCGTTGAGTTTTGCGACTCAGGGACACTACAGGTGCGTTGTGCTCGTTCCAAGGATCATGAAGACTATTTTTCTGTGTTTTTTTTGAATTTACAGAATTTTGTGCCAAAAATCAACTTTTAGGAAATTTTTGATTTCCTATTTTCCATTTTCCTTTTTAATTCTCTCACCTCTCTCCTCTCTCTTCTCTTGTTGTTTCACTCGATCTCCCTCCGTTCTTTCTCCTTTCACCCCCTTTGCTCCGACTACAGACGGAGGAGGCCCGGGGATGTCGTGGAGATGCCGTGGAGGTGTCGTGAAGCGTGCTGGCATGAATAATGGAGTGTGGTGTTGGCGCGATCCCGTTCGATGGATTCAAAGCTGATGTGTGGTTCGTGTGATGGTTTTTGGCGTGGTTTGGCGTTTTCGACTCGTGAGATCATCGGTGGAGGTAGGGGGACAGATGCCCGACTCTTTTCCTGTGTTCTCTCTCGATTTGGAGCCGAGCGGTGTAAGTTTGAGCGGGTTTTGTCTCGTTTAGGGCGAAAGCATATTCAGGGGGTGTGAGCTATGTTCGCCGTTCCAAGTGACAGTTTGTAGTTTAAATGGTTTCATTTGAACCCCTGGCAGGTTGGGATTCATTTTCTGCCAGTTTTATTGCATTTGGTTGAGAATCGGAGACGGTATGAGCCCGGCTGTCCATGTGAGTCGTTTTGGGTCGATTCATGGGAATCGCCCGTTTCTTGCGTTTTTGTGCATGGTTTGATCCCTTCCGGCTTGTGGAAGGATCGTTTTGTGATTAGGGTTGCTTCCCCGTCGTTTAGACACGATTGAGGGGTGGAAAATTGCGTTTTGGGTAGTTTTGCGGTTTTCCTGTCGGAACGGCTTAGCGGCCTTACCAAAGACCGCAAGGGGGACTCTGGTGGTCCATTGGAGACCGCTAGGATGAGTGCCTTTGTCGGTTTAGCTTAACAGTCACGCGATTGACCGCAAGGCTGGCTTTAGCGGCCCTTGGACGACCGCTAGGCGACGTTTGAATTGGTCAACGATTTTAAGTCAGTTCGGGCTAGCGGTCTAGCTCCAACCGCAAGGGGTCCTTGGCGGCCTTGGGGTGACCTCTAGTCCCTGGGAAATGGTCCTAGGTAGACCGTTAAGTCATTTTGACCGTTTAAGTCGGTTTAACTATTTTGGGGGTTGACTGGGCATAGCGGCCATGTCATGACCGCTAGGTCCAAGCTTGCGGCCCTGAGGATACCGTCTAGTGTCAGTAGCGGCCTCAGGCAGACCGCAAGGCTCTTTCTTTTATGATTTTTATATCTAGGATTTCTTGAGGGTAGCGGCCCTTTGGATGACCGCCAGGTTGGTCTAGAGGCAAGGGGTGAGCCCGCCACTTACCCAGAGTGTTCTTTCATGTTGGTTTGGTTTCTGGTTGATGTGGCTTTGACCCCTTCGTTAGCCCATTGTTCCGTGGATGTCTTGGACGTCCTATGAGGGCTGTGATCGTGTTATAGGGTGCCTGAGAAGGCCATTGTACCGAGTAGTGTTTTGTATTATTTCGAGGGTCATTATGGTTTCTGGTCAACCTAGTTGTGACTCAGTGGTTGACACATGATCTCGTGAGTGTCTCGTCTATCCTGTGTGGATCGAGACATGGTTTAGGGCGCTTGGAGGTATAATCCTACCTCGATTTGCATGCCATGTGGTTTGAGGGTTTTTGGTGATCCCTCGTGTTCCGTATTTCGTGTTATACAGAATTGTGAGTCTGTTGTGTGGCTTAGAGGCCGAGGACTCATCGTTGATGTGTTTTACCGTGATTTTGGCTTAGGGACTAGGCCGATTAATAGCGTGTTGCTGTGATGTGAGGCTATCTTGACCCGAGTCTTGTGACTCAAGGATCGTTGTCAACAGGTCTAGTTGACTGTCCTGAGTCTGGTAGCAGTTGTATACTGCATTGTGCTCTGTAGTACATGTGACATGTGTGTGTTTACACTGTCTATACTTCAGTGTTCGCTGTTTTGAGTCTCAGTGTCTAGTGAACCTCCACTAGTCATAGCCTAACGACACTTCTGTGTGTCCACCCACCTAGGAGTGATGGTGGGGCAGTTCCCGGTTGATGATTTTTAGGCTAGTTTCCCTGGGCCCCCTTACTTTGCGGTAGCGTCCTACTGGGGGGGAAACTAGCTAGAGGTCTTGCTCAAGGCATTGGGCTTGTGTGTGCACACGTGGTCAGGGGCGGTTGGACGAGCACCGATAGGCGTGACCCTGACTAGTCACTCATTACTGTTGTTCCTTGTACCTGGTTCGTGTCTCAGTAACCACGTTCGAGGCGAGTGGGAGACACTTAAGGCACAGTGTAAGACGTCAGTGGACGCATATGGCTGTTCTTCTAGTGAGGAGGTGCTTCTGTCACTTGACACGATGACTTGTGTTTCCGTGACTTTTCCGAGCAGCCTGTGCTTGGCTTCACTTGAGGTTACGGGTTTTGAAGCATACACGACGGTGAGTTCGTGTATGTCTTGTGCCTTCGACTGTGTATGTGATGACCCAGATCCCAGATACTGGATGTACCCGATAGGGCTATCGAGTAGACTCGATTCACCGTGTATGTGTCACCGTGTATTGATATGAGTGCGGTGGGATTTCCTGGCATGTGAGTGGCCTTCCTTGAGTTCCGGTCTTGAGGGAATAGTCTCGACGGCCTATGATCTACCTCGGTATTCATGTTACCGTGGTTTTAGACCTAGTCAAGATTTAAGTCGGTTGGCCTTGGCGGTCAAACCTTCATGCATTTCTTCGCTGTAGCGTGCCTTTCTTGGGCTGCTACAAGTCGTTGTATTGGGTCAATGTCTTAGGGCTGTTATTGTGGCGGTTGTCTTTTGGACCGCCTAGTCTGTGTCGCGTGTCTGTTATCGACCGCTTGGTGATTTGTCTGTGCAGGTTAGTCGGAGTTTGATTGAGTCTAGCAGCCATAGCTTTGACCGCTACAGTCACCTCGTGGTCCTATCTATGGCCACCAATGTCTGTGCCTCTGTGTATGTACAGAGTGTCACTTTCCGACGTTTTGGTTTCCAATTGTCTTGGCTCGACCTTGTGGTTAGCCTGTCGTCCCGTGAATGTCTCTTGATGTCCTATGAGGGCTATGACCACGATCTAGGGTAGCCAGGCATGCCTTGGTTTTTGTACTACTGTAGAGTCGTTGTCAGGTTCCGGTCAACCCGGTGTGACCCAGTGGTTGACAAGTAACCTTGTGTGTGTCTCGGCAGTTCTGTCCAACTCAAGACAGTGGTTCTGGATGGCTTGAGGTATCATTTTACCTCAGTATGCGTGTCCAGGCGTGCTGAGGGTCTTGGTGTTTCCTCGGTTCTCCGCGAGTCATTTCTTCCGTGTGAGTCGGTTTCTCTGGCTTAGGATTAGACCGATTGGCTGTGTGTTACCGCTTTGCATGATAATCTTGACCCCAAGTCCTGAGACTCAAGGATCGTGGTGTCTTCAGGTCTAGTTGCCTTGTCCTGAGTCTGTCGGTAGTTGGTGTGCTACCTCGGTGCTGTGTAGCACGGGTAACAGTGCTTGGTTAGCCTATCTGTACTCCAGCACTCATGTTTTGAGTCTCTGTGTCTAATGAGCCTCCACTAGTCATAGCCTGACGGCACGTTACAGCATGTCGGTCCACCTGGGAGTGGTGGCGTGGCAGTTCCCGAGATACGGTTTTTAGGCTAGTTTTCGTGGGATCCCTTGCCTTGCAGTAGCGTCCTACTGGGGGAGAAAACTAGCTAGAGGCCTGGCTCAAGGCATTGAGCTTCTGTGTGCACACGTGGTCAGGGGCGGGTTGGACGAACGTCGACGGGCGTGACCCTGACTAGTCACTCGTGACTATAGTTCCTGTTCTGGTTCAGTGTGTACCTTAGTCTCCGCCGTCCTGAGGCATCCGTAGGGAGGTACTTGAGGCGCAGCATAATACGTCAGTGGACGCAGCTGGCTATTCTTCTAGTGAGGAGGTGCTTCCGTCACATGACACGTGACTCTCGCGTTTCTTGTACGTCGTGACCTTTTCGGGTTAGCCCTCTCGTGGCTTTACCCGAGGTCAGAGTTGTGTCATGTGCATGACGTTCTAGTCGTGCTGGGTCTGTGTCTGTCTCGGTCGTTTCTTGACTTGTTGTCTGGTATCCTAGGCCTTCGTCTTAGGCCTCGTGCTTGCCGATAGATCGGTGACTCCTGACTTCGTCAGTTCAGAGTTTACCCTTCTGTTGCTGTTGTTGTTGCTATTTGGAGTAGCCTAGGGGCCGAGGTCAACTCGGCAGCCGCGCTTGTTCGGTACGGCTTTTTCCTTTTCTTTTAGCTTCCCTCTCCCTTAGCATGTTCCCTACTCCTGCTTCCTCTTCTTTACAGCTTTCTAGTATAGCTTTTCCTGCTTTGCTACTACTGGTGTTTTAGTTGTTGTTCCGTGTTACTGCGTTATTTTTCAGTGGGGATCCGCGTGACCCCTACGGAGCCAGTGACACGAAGCTCATCCCTGCTTTTTAGGTGGGTGGCGTCGTTCTGCTTCCGCGGTTCCTGGTGTGACGTGTCCGTAGCTGCCAGTGGTACCTGCGTCGGGTTTCCCCCGACCTCAGCGTACATCTTTCCTTTCTGTCGACTATACTACTTGTCTTTCCTTTGGACTGGACTCTGGTATAATTGTTAAATTAAAATTATTAATTAAAAAGTAATTTTATTTCTGCTACTTTAGCAAACCTGATTAATGAAATTTAATTACTTACTGTTATATCTGGGGCTTTAATGTACTACACGACAATCCTTTTTCCCTTCAAAGCTTTATAGCTCTTGGGAGGCTTCACTGGTTCCAAGCGGTATCGGGTCTACTCGGTAGCCCTATCGGGTACATCCGGTATCCGAGATCCGGGTCGTCATAGTGTAGGTCTTTGATAGGCTTTTCACGATAGGGTTTCGTGATTTGACAATGGATCGGTAATGCCCAACTTTGTGAGATCGGGGTTCGCCTTTCTGTTGCTGTTTGGAGTAGTTTGGAGGGCCGAGGTTCCTTCGGCTACCGTGTTTCCTTGTTACGGCTTTCCTCTTTACTTTGTTATTCTTACTCCTGTTGTTACTGCTTTGCTTTCGTGTAGCACTATTGTTACTGCGTGTTTTGTGGTAGGGTTCTGCAGGATCCCTACTGAGCCAGTGATAGGAGACTCACCCTTGACTTTTCAGGTGTAGCTGTTCTTCCTCGTGTTGGGAGGTTCCTGCTACGTGGTTCTTAGTGCGAGCGTTGCCAGTGTCGGGTTTCCCCCGACTTGAGGGTACGTTTCCCTTCCTGTTGGACTGTACTTGTCTTTCTGTTGGACTGGACTCTGTTAGTTTTAATTGTTATGGAAAATGTAATTTTATTTTTGCTATTTTAGCAATCCTGATCATTGAAATTTAATTGCTTACTGCTTTATCTGGAAGTTCAATGTACTATCACATATCATTCTATCCCTTCGGAGCTTTTCCGCTCTTGGGAGGCCTCGCAGGTTCCAAGTAGTATCGGGTTTACCCGGTATCCGGAGTCTGGGTTATCATAGTTGGTATCAGAGCAGAGTTTAGAGTTGTTCGGAATTTTTCTGAGCTAGCTGAGCTTGTGTTTATGAAGTACATGGGAATTCGAGATATCGCAGTGTTTAGAGTCCTTAAGGTCCAGTACAGTCGGTAGTTGGCATAGGTTTTATGATTGTTTATCGTTTTATTTTCGCGTGTGATCATGTGTGTGCTGTGTGGGCACTGTGCGAGATAGTTTTGCTCTCGTCATATTCTGATGGAGCGCTTTTCTTTTGTCGTGGTATTTGTCCCGGTTATGCTGTACTTGGCAGAGTTCGTCGGTAGGCGTGAATTTGTGGTGCGGTGTTCGAATTTTTCTATGGCTTGTTCAGGTGGCTGGTGACTTTATCATTGGTATGATGGTCGTGCACATTCTTATGTTGTTTTGGTTATCCCAGCTTGAGGTTTCTTCAGCCCCTGAGGTGTTAGGCTTGTGTTGTGGTCGTCGATTGGATGCCTTGTTTGAGAGAATGCTCAGGCAAACCTAGGATTTCCTTCCTAGTGAGCTACTGTTAGTCAAGCTTGATTCTTTTCATCTTGTCTGGTGGCGTTTTTTCGAGGTAAGCTTTGGGAGTGCTGTCTCGGTGAAGCCTTTGTCCTATGTCTGCTTATGTGTGGACTATGTTAGTTCTAAACTTGATCTACTCTTGTTCGGCGGTTGATTGGCTTTGGACCCAATTTTTAGAATTGGGGGTGTAGATACGCCGTTTTCACGTTTTTCATGAGTAAATCTCATATTACATCACGACGTCCCAAAGTGGCTTATGCATTTGATTTATGTGGGTGATTAGCCATTTTTTAGGATTTTACATAAAAAATTCGGAAAAGGTGAGAAAATACAAAAAAGTTCACAAAAAAAAGGGTTATAAAAAATACAAAAAAATCAGAAAAGGTCATAAAAAATTATGGAAGAATTCATAGCATGTCATAAAAAAATATAAAAAAAATTCAAAGAATGTTATAAAAATAAAATACAAAAAAAATTAAAAAAAGCTTTTAAAAAGTTGAGATAATTTTATTTGTGTGTCTGTATATATAAAAATATAAAAAAGAGATATGTGTGTGTATATAAACAAAACAGAAAAAGAAACAATACAACAAAATATAAAAATAGGTATAATGATATATATAATATCCTTAATCTAATATTTACTAGATTGTTACTAATCTATGCTAATTCATCTTAATCTTTGTCCACCTCTCACTTTTATCTCTTCTCTACCACACACGTCTCTCCTTTGGTTATCACCCTCTCTCTTGTACACTCAACCCCCCGACAAGAGGAATCTCCCTCTGAAACGTCACCCTTTCTTCCTCATCTTATCTCTACACTCTGATGTCCTTCATTGTTTTTTTTTCAATGATTCTCCTCTCTAACCCACATGAACCGACAGCCCACTCCCCACTCCCATAATCCTCCATCACTCATGTCCCTTTCTTTCTTTTCTCCCTGTCCCCCATCGTTCTCTTCCTCCCTCTCTTCTTATCACACAAACCAGTCCAATCATCGGACCTCTCCTCGGAGGCGCGTCTCTCCTTTTCCATCTCTCTTCACGCAACCACAGCCTTCTCAGCTCCACCCTCCGTAACCTCCCCACTCCAGCCACAACGCCACTGGCTTCCACTCTCCACCGCGAACCCTTCTCCACCGTTCGCCACCTTCCTTCACTGCCAACCGCTCCGCCACCCTCTGCCGGTAACCCACAATGCAGTACCTTCCCACCTCCCTCTCTCTCACACTCTCTTCTTTTTTCCTCGGCACACCCAACGTCCCCCTCGCCTCCACCCTCCTTCCTTTTTTTCTACAACCCACCACCACCAACCTCCCAACGAAACCATGGCCACCCTCTAGCTTCCACCTGAGTCGCTTTCCTCTCCCCACTCAGCAAACCCTCCTCACAGTCACCCAGCGACCAAGCCGCCACCGTCTGCACCTACCGTCCGCAAGCCGCCGCTCCGTGCCACCTCCTCCGACCGCGACGCCCGTGCGACCTCCCGTCACCGGCCACAGTCCTCCGTCGTCGCCACCTCACCGACGCCGCCGTCCCCTTCACCACCGCCGCGCAGCTCCGTCCGCAGGCCACCCCGCGACCTGCACCGCTGCTGCCGTGAGCCTGTTGCCGTCAACCCCTCACCGCCGGTGAACCCTCCGTCGCCCTCGTCCCCTCTGTCTCCAGCGCGGCGAGCCCCCCGTCGCCCCCCCCTCTCTTCCGTTTTCACTCTCTCTCTCACCCTCTTCTCTCTTTCTCTCCCACTCGATCCCCTCTCTCTCTCTCCCCTCCAGCCGCGTCGATCTCTCTCTCTCTTTCTCTATTTCTCTCTCTCATCATATTTTTTGTTTTTTTAATCTCTCTCTCATCTCTCCCCCGTCTCTCTTCTCTCTCCCTGTTTCTCTTTCCTCCTCCCCCCTCTCTCCCGTTTCTCTCTCGATCCCTCTCTCCCTTCCTTTTTTTTTATTTTTTTTATCTCCTCACTTTCCCTCCCTCTTTCTCTCTTCATCTCTCTCACTTTCCCTCCCCATCTCTCTACATCCCTCTCTTCCCCCCTTACCCGATCTCTCTCTCCTCTCTCTCGATCCCCCTCTCACTTTTCTTTTTTTTATTTTTTTTTCACCTCCCCCTCTCTGCTCTCTCCCTTTCTCACTCTCTCTCTCCTCTCGCCCCCTCTCTCTTTCGATCCCTCTATCTCTATCTCTCTCTTTTATTCTTTTTATTATTACTTCTCACCTCTCTCCATCTCCCTTTCTCTCTGCCTCTTTCTATCGCACCCCCTGCCACCTTTCTTTCTTTCTTCTCTCTCTCCTCCCCATCACATGCTCTCCCTATCTCTCTTCTTTCCCCATATATACGTATACCTTACTTCTTATATATCTTATATATATATGCATTAGATTTGTAACTGATATATATGCATTAGATTTGTAACTGAAGTATAAAAAAAAATCTAAAAAAAAGCAGAGGGGAGAGCTTTCTCCTCTCTCCACTGTATGGCCATTTGCATATATATATATATATATATATATATATATATAGCTATATAAATATATGTATATAAATATATTTTTATATAAATATATACACATACATATAAATATATACACATACGTATATATATATATATATATATATATATATATCTATATAGATATATTTATATGTGTGTATGTATATTTTTATATAAATATATATGTGTGTGCATATATTGATATAGATATACGGATATTTATGTACATATTCTTGTATGAATAATATTCTTGTTTGCAGATTATACGCGTGAATATTCTATTTATTCATATTAGTTTCTCATTTAAAAACGTGCAGAAAGAAAGGTGAAGCCTTCGGCTCAGTTAGCACTCCTCGTGTCCTCGCACTGTGTTCGCGCCCCTCAAAGCCACCATTGTCTTGAATAAGATTCCTCACCCCTTGTTATTTTCGGCATTTTTATTTGTTATTTATGTTATTATCACGTTATTTCATGAATTGCTGTTATATCATCGTTCTGACTTAATTTCTGTGTTTGTTCGTTTCGCAGGGGTAACCAGTTAAAAGCCCTCTTTTTCGGCCTGCCGAACGAAGAGGAAGAAGGAGCCCATATCATCCCGCGTCAAAGACAAAAGCGATCAACCAGTTTGAGGCCCTCGGTCCCTGGCGATCACACCACCAAACGCGTGCTTGTAGTAATTTTTCTTTTATGTCTATAATACCCGCGGATAGCTAAATCCCGCACGAGTCTGTTTGTACTATAATCGGTCGCGGTGAGTCATTTCACCGTGGTCATTTACTTTCAGCACTTCCTTTCTGCACTTTGTTATATTATTGTTAAAACCCCGCAGGATCAATGTCCTGCGACGGTCTGTTTACTCTCTGTTATATTTTTGCTATTATAACTGTGTGAGGAGTGATATGCCGTTCCAAATTCTGAGTCTACGTGTGTTTTTGTGTCCGCCAATTTCTACTACGTAGAGTCCCAGGCTCGCACCCGGTATATAAAAAACTACTCACGGAATGGTAGGCCACGCCTACTGGGAAAGGAGTTTAGTTTACGCGAGAGGGTCTTCGGATCCCTACCTCCGCCACGTACCGGAATTCGGTAAGTCTAGGTCTGCAGTATTCCTACTACAGGTTGTACTCTCCACTTTTTTCTATTTCACCCCCCTTTACGCATGCCTTTTTTTTGTCATTTTATTTCTTTCACCCAGAGAGGGAGAAACACCATCTCTCTCTCTCAGTCCACCACGTGACACGTTCACATCTCTGGCGATCATGGTGGGACCTGCTTTTTACTTTTTTGGTTACCCTTGAACTCTCGGCACCCAGTGTGCCTCCCTCTTTTCGGCACCCATGTGTGCCTCTCTCTTTTCGGCACCCACGTGTGCCTCTCCCTATTACGCCCATGGGCGTTATATCACTTCCCTCGTGCACCACGTGCACTCCCCCAGTCCCTTGTGGTTACTTGAGAGGTCAACGTTGTCTCGTGCACCTCGTGCACTCCTCCTCCATTTGGCACCCACGTGTGCCCCCTTCACTCGGCACCCACGTGTGCCCTCCTCTACTCGGCACCCACGCGTGCCCTTCCTTATTGTGCCCGCGTGCGCTACGTCATCCCCCTTTGTGCACCATGTGCACTCTCATAGTCCCTTTCTGTTTCTACGTGTCTTGGAAAGAAGAACGGTTATATCCTACTCTATCTGTTTATTGTTGTTATATCTGTTATATCATTGTTATCTCTGTTCTATTGGTGTGTTTATCCTTGTTTTGTTTGTGTTATATATCTTTTATTCAGCACTGCATTTCATGCCTTTACCCACT
Organism: Amorphophallus konjac; assembly: GCA_022559845.1. Lineage (NCBI taxonomy): Eukaryota > Viridiplantae > Streptophyta > Magnoliopsida > Alismatales > Araceae > Amorphophallus > Amorphophallus konjac. The sequence goes on along the minus strand of CM040123.1, from coordinate 63,065,270 downwards.
TTTCTTTCTTTTTTTACTTTTTTAAGGATTAACCTCTCTTGGTGAAGGAAGGACTCTCCGTTGGGAATTCCTCTCGACGGACTAGGATCTCCTCCATCGGGACCTCCGTAAGTCCCCGACATCGAAGGATTCCCTCTTCGTTCACTGGACAGGTTGTACCACTGAAGTACCCCGAAGTTAGTTACCTATCCGTGGTGAGACGAGTGTCCCTAGTTGACACGGTGATCAAACAAAGGTGTAACTAGGTTTTCTTGCAGATTTTGTGTGAATTTTTACATTTGTTAAAAAAGGACAAAAAAGAGTTAAAATAAAAAAAACCAAAAAAAGCGGCGTAAGATCATCCACTTGTATGTTAATCTTTGTTAATTGTTTGCTGGTGTTTGCCATTATGTTCTCAAAAAATGTGATGGATGGCTGAATATAATCACAATATTTTCAAAGCCGACGCCTTCAATTATGAGTCCCAAATGCGTGACCCTGGTCACGACTTTTATGGAGAGCATCACCCGGATCGGGGCTACCAGTGTAAGTCACACGTCCAGCCCGTGGACGTTGGTCCGTCTTATGAGTCCTCTTATGGAGTGCAGCCCACTGCTAGTGGGGCCTCCTCCTCCACTAGTATTTCATATGCCTTCATGGCTTCTCAGATCGACTCTCTCAGCTCTCAAATTGAGGCTTTAAAGGTTGATGTTGAGAAGAAATTTCTTCCTCCTTCCCCTCCTCAAGTCAACCCCCTTCATGCTAAAATCGCTGAAATAGATAAGGAGTGGAAGAAGGCAAGAGATGAGTATGAGCAAGAGCTTCTTTCAAGTCGTTGCGATCAAGTGGATGCCGTCTACCCATCACCCATTCATCACATTAATTCATACGGCCCTCCATCTCCACATCCATATCCATATACGTAAAATCTTTCATACCAATATATGTCACCTCACCTCATCAATACGCCTCTATCATAGCATCCATTTGAACCTAATGATTATGAGGAATTGCAAATGGCACCTGATCACATTTGTGAAAATTTTGAAGATATGCCCACTCCGAGGTTTCTTCGTTCCTTCCCTCTTCCACCACCACCAGAAGATTCCCCTGCTCAGGACGAAGTCACTGACCCGACCCCTGTCTCTGAGACGTCATGGTGTTATGATGACGGGTCAATGCTCCAGCAACCTACGTCAATGTACCATGAGTCTCCCACTGATTCTACCCCTACCTATGAGACATCATGGTATTATGACGATGGGTCAATGCTCCAGCAACCTACGTCAATATACCATGAGTCTCCCACTGATTCTACCCTTACCTATGAGGCATCATGGTATTATGACGATGGGTCCATGCTCCATCAAACTACGTCAATGTACCATGAGTCAACCACTGATTCTACTCCTACCTATGAGACATCATGGTGTTACGATGATGGGTCTATGCTCCATCAACTCACGTCAACGCACCATGAATTAACCACTACCTCTACCCCAACCTATGAAACCACATGGTGTTATGACGATGGGTCCACGCTCCATCAACCCACGTCAATGCACCATGAGTTAACCACCATCCCTACCCCTACCTATGAAACCACATGGTGTTACGATGATGGGTTTACATCCCAACAACCCGCATCAATGCACCATGAATCACCCCCTACCCTAAACCCCTCACATACCACCAAAATCCCACGCTTCTTACGTACCAAGCCTTTTACTGTTACCCCTTCGATCGCACAATTAACCCTCACACCATTGGCTTCCACTGAGCCTTCTGTTAATCCTTATCCTCAACCAAGTAATCCTCCGTTGTCTCCACCTAAAACCTCCGCTAGTCTTGTATCACTAAACTCAACCACTCTTGTTCCTCCATTTAACCCCTTACCTAAACCCGTGATTAACCTTGAGCAGGGCCCATCACTAAACTCAACCACTTGTGTTCCTCCACCCAACCTCAAACCCAAACCCGTGGTCAATCCTGAGCAGGGCCCATCCATTTTTGCACCCGAGTCAACCTTGTCTGCTCCCGAGCATGAGGAGAAGCTCATCGTGTTTCAACTTCCACCTACCCTTTCTACAACTCCTTCCATTGAACCTCCATTACCCGATCATGTTGTCTGCGACTTACCGCCTCCCATCACCTCTCGGAGTGGGTGTACTCTTACAAATAAACGTGCCAAAGATGATGATCAAGAACCGGACAAGAAGAATTCGGTTACGGTTATGCCGTTCAAAATTCAAGATTTTATATGCCGAATGCCGATTCGTGTTCTTGTGTCGGGCACTTTTGAGAAGTCTAAATCTCTGTCTGCACCAATCCCCATCAAAAGGGACTCTCAGGAATTGGTGCTAAGTAAATCAAGGGCCAAAACAATAACGATCACGTTACTCATTGTCCAACATGCTTTCAAGGCTCTTATTACCCCTTGTTCGGTCATAGTCCAAATGGCCAATCAAAAGAAGGGGTTCTCCTCATGCATAGTGATGACACATTCTACTTCCGAGAAGATGATGAATTCTATGCTCAGGGGTGGGTCAGGCCGCTCCTTGTTGGAAGCTTTTGATGTTTTGTCTACTTACCAACTTCCATGCAAGGGGCGAACTCCTATGTTACCAATTATAATCCCACATGATATTCCCACGATCTTGAGCAGTGCACCAAATAAGAAGCTCCTTATGCCGAAGGTCAAACTCCCAATGATAGATACCATCCATTTTTCAAGGGAGTTATTTCCAAAGGAGCTATTTCATATTAAGATCCCTGCTTCACAAGTGAAACTCTCAAAATTTTGCTATCATCATTTGCCAAGAGAGTTGTCGTTCGCTTTTGAACGTCCAAGGGGTCTTATTAAAAGTTCATCAAATGAGAGCCTTTGGGCTCTGACTATACCCATTGAACCAATTAGTCATAGAAGGACGAGACCATCTTTTAGAGCACATAATTGGAGGGAGCGACATACAAGGCCAAGACGCCAAGAAGTCATATTGAAGGTTGAGAGGTCACCCTGTGAGAGCGTATCCAACATGAAGAAGGGAAAGCATAAAGCGGAGCTTAAGAGTGATAAATCCCATGTGGAGGAGCCATCCTGTAGCTCATCTACTGCATACCCCATTCCATCACTGCTTGTGCTGTTATTCATCTTCTTTTTATGGGCAATCCATTGGCTGAGAGGACGCTTCCCATCATCTAGATCTACGCAATCAAGCTCCTCTTCTTCTCTAGGGTCTTTGGACCCTCACAATCATCCCCCTCCGGAGCCTCTGGATCCTTACCTTCCACCTCATCCGGAATCTCCGGACCCCTATATTCATCCTCGTCCGGAACCTCCGGACCCCTCCCTGTTTAATTCCACATCTTTATCCACCTCCTATCCTGGTCCGGGCCCCCGGACCCCTCCATGTTTAATCCCATGTCTTTATCCATCTCTCATCCCCCTCCGGAGCCTCCGGATCCTTACCTTCCACCTCGTCTGGAATCTCCAGACCCCTATATGCATCCCCGTCCGGAACCTCCGGACCTCGCTCTGTTTAGTTCCTTGTCTTTATCCTACCCTTACATCCCACCTCGTCCAGAGCCTCTGGACCCCTATATTCATCCCCGTCCGGAACCTCCGGACCCCTCTATGTTTAATTCCATGTCTTTATCCATCTCTCATCCTCGTCTGGAACCTCCGGACCCCACTCTGTTAATTCATTATTTTCTCGTCCGGAACCTCTGGACCCCGCTCTGTTTAGTTCTTTGTCTTTATCCTACCCTCACATTCCACCCCGTCCAGAACCTCCGGACCCCTCCATGTTTAATTCCTTATCTTTATCCATCTCTCATCTCCCTCCGGAACCTCCGGATTTCTCATATCATTCTCCATCTCTCTCAGGGCATCGCACCCTTCCTTTTCATATCTCTCCGGAACCTCCAGATTTCTCATCTTGTTATCCATCCCTCCTAGGGCATCGCGCTCTACCTTTTCATATCCGTCCGAAGTCTCCGGACCTTTCCTTCTTCCGATTTATCCTTTTGTTCTTCCATGGCATTGTGTCCTTCGTTCTTTTCATCTCTTTAAATTACCTTTTTGCATACCTTTTCCCAGGGCATCGCGTCCCTCATCATTTTCTTCCTTCGGAACCTCCGGATCCATACTCCTCTGATTCTCCTCCTTTACATTCGGATCCTCCGAATCCGCCTCTCTCAATTCATCAATTTCTAATTCCTCTCGATCTTGATCCCGAGTCTGACTCGATTCATGTCATATCAATTGTCTCGGGCATCTGCCCGTTCTCATATTGCTTTCGAGACTTTAGTCCTCACCTTTTCCTTTGATTTCTTATCACCCTGTAAATTCTTCTAGGCATCTCCCACCTAATTCTGGTTTAGTTACCACTCCTTTATAATAAATCACCCTAGCTGGGGGATTGCTATACAAAAGAAGCCTCACTGCTGTTCTTCTAAGATGATTTGATGACAATGAGGTCTGGAAGTGTGTAGAGAAAGCACACTCAGGCATGTGCGGTGGCCATGTGAACAGCCAAATGCTTACTAAGAAGATCCTTCGGCAAGGCTTTTACTGGCCCACTATGGAGGAAGATTGCACTGTCTATGTCTGTAGGTGTGTCAAGTGTCAACTTCACGCCGATAAGATCCATTCCACTACCAGAAAAAGCGGGATTTCAGACGGCCCGTATCCGTCTGAAATCCGTCTGAAAATCCGTCACAAACCACGTTTGTGACGGATTTGCGACATATTTAAGACTGAAACCGACCGTCTGAAATTCTTAGTCACAAATTTGTGACAGTTTATGTTTCCGTCGGAAATTCCGTCTGAAACGAAGACAGAATTTAATCAGTCACAAATTCCGTCTGACTTTCATACGAGTAATTTCCATCTGAAATTTGAAATTATCAGTCTAAAATTTACGACGGACATATTTTCCGTGTGAAAATCCGTCTGAAATTTCAGACGGCTATTACGACGGAATATAGTTACCGTCTTAAAATGAAGCCCAACTCTTAGTCTGAAATCATGTACCGTATGAAAAGTCGTCCGAAATCCGTCGCTATTTCAAACGGATATTACGACGGATACAATAACCGTCTGAAATTCAACTCATTTCCTGTCTGAAATGTGCTTTGAAATCCGTCTATATTTCAAACTGATTTTACGACGGATAATAGACGGACAAAAATCGTCGCACATCCCGTCTGAAAATCCGTCTGAAATCTACGTTTTTTTTTTTAAAAATCTTAAATTATTTTACAAAACCTGTTTAATCATAAATAAACATCAAGAAATTCTACATGTTGAAAAAAAATATTGGGAACCTGCTAATCAAATAAACACCACCGAAAAATAAAATTCTGATCAAATAAATACCACAAAAAAAGACATCAACCCTGCTGATCCGTCTGAATATCAAGAAATATCCGGTACATCGTCCATATCCTCATCGTCCGTATCCTCACCGCCCTGCTCATCTCCTCTGTCGCCGCCCGCAGAAGGACCCCCCTATATTAAAAAAATAATAACATTCATTCATAGATAAAAAAATTAGTGTGAAGAAATTAGCATAAATTGAAAGCAAACATATCAAATTGATAACTGCATATTTTATAAATCAATCACTAGCCTGAAACAGTATTTAAACTAAGTGTATTTTAGAAATGAATTTTGATTCTGTCAGTTCTGACAAGTCACTTTCATCTCCCCTGTCGTGTTGGAATGATCGGCACGGGCATCCGGACGGTATTTCAAGTTTTAGACCCCCGGCCCCGACCTGGCAGTTCATTTGAACCAAGTGTATTTTAGAAATGAAGTTTGAGCGCCGAGCTCAAACCGGGCATCCGATTTGGATTCCGTCAGTTCTGACAAGTCACTTTCATCTCCCCGGTCGTGTTGGAACGATCGGCATGGCCATCCGGCCGGTATTTCAAGTTTTAGACCCCCGGCCCCGACCTGGCAGTTCATTTGAACCAAGTGTATTTTAGAAATGAACTTTGAGCGCCGAGCTCAAACCGGGCATCCGATTTGGATTCCGTTAGTTCTGACAAGTCACTTTCATCTCCCCGGTCGTGTTGGAACGATCGGCACGGGCATCCGGCCGGTATTTCAAGTTTTAGACCCCCGGCCCCGACCTGGCAGTTCATTTGAACCAAGTGTATTTTAGAAATGAAGTTTGAGCGCCGAGCTCAAACCGGGCATCCGATTTAGATTCCGTCAGTTCTGACAAGTCACTTTCATCTCCTCGGTCGTGTTGGAATGATCGACATGGCCATCCGACCGGTATTTCAAGTTTTAGACCCCCGGCCCCGACCTGGCAGTTCATTTGAACCAAGTGTATTTTAGAAATGAAGTTTGAGCGCCGAGCTCAAACCGGACATCCGATTTGGATTTCGTCAGTTCTGACAAGTCACTTTCATCTCCCCGGTCGTGTTGGAATGATCGGCATGGGCATCCGGCCGGTATTTCAAGTTTTAGACCCCCGGCCCCGACCTGGCAGTTCATTTGAATTTCGTCCGTTTTAGAAATGAAGTTTGAGTGCCGAGCTCAAACTGGGCATCCGATTTGGATTCCGTCAGTTCTGCCAAGTCACTTTCATCTCCCTGGTCGTGTTGGAATGATCGGCACGGCCATCCGGCCGGTATTTCAAGTTTTAGACCCCCGGCCCCGACCTGGCATTTCATTTGAATTCCGTCAGTTTTAGAAATGAAGTTTGAGCGCCGAGCTCAAACCAGGCATCCGATTTGGATTCCGTCAGTTCTGCCAAGTCACTTTCATCTCCCCGGTCGTGTTGGAATGATCGGCACGGCAATCCGGCCGGTATTTCAAGTTTTAGACCCCCGGTCCCGACCTGGCAGTTCATTTGAACCAAGTGTATTTTAGAAATGAACTTTGAGCGCCGAGCTCAAACAGGGCATCCGATTTAGATTCCGTCAGTTCTGACAAGTCACTTTCATCTCCTCGGTCGTGTTGGAATGATCGGCATGGGCATCCGACCGGTATTTCAAGTTTTAGACCCCCGGCCCCGACCTGGCAGTTCATTTGAACCAAGTGTATTTTAGAAATGAAGTTTGAGCGCCGAGCTCAAACCGGGCATCCGATTTGGATTCCGTCAGTTCTGACAAGTCACTTTCATCTCCTCGGTCGTGTTGGAATGATCGGCATGGCCATCCGACCGGTATTTCAAGTTTTAGACCCCCGGCCCCGACCTGGCAGTTCATTTGAACCAAGTGTATTTTAGAAATGAAGTTTGAGCGCCGAGCTCAAACCGGACATCCGATTTGGATTTCGTCAGTTCTGACAAGTCACTTTCATCTCCCCGGTCGTGTTGGAATGATCGGCATGGGCATCCGGCCGGTATTTCAAGTTTTAGACCCCCGGCCCCGACCTGGCAGTTCATTTGAATTTCGTCCGTTTTAGAAATGAAGTTTGAGTGCCGAGCTCAAACTGGGCATCCGATTTGGATTCCGTCAGTTCTGCCAAGTCACTTTCATCTCCCCGGTCGTGTTGGAATGATCGGCACGGCCATCCGGCCGGTATTTCAAGTTTTAGACCCCCGGCCCCGACCTGGCATTTCATTTGAATTCCGTCAGTTTTAGAAATGAAGTTTGAGCGCCGAGCTCAAACCAGGCATCCGATTTGGATTCCGTCAGTTCTGCCAAGTCACTTTCATCTCCCCGGTCGTGTTGGAATGATCGGCACGGCAATCCGGCCGGTATTTCAAGTTTTAGACCCCCGGTCCCGACCTGGCAGTTCATTTGAACCAAGTGTATTTTAGAAATGAACTTTGAGCGCCGAGCTCAAACAGGGCATCCGATTTAGATTCCGTCAGTTCTGACAAGTCACTTTCATCTCCTCGGTCGTGTTGGAATGATCGGCACGGGCATCCGACCGGTATTTCAAGTTTTAGACCCCCGGCCCCGACCTGGCAGTTCATTTGAACCAAGTGTATTTTAGAAATGAAGTTTGAGCGCCGAGCTCAAACCGGGCATCCGATTTGGATTCCGTCAGTTCTAACAAGTCACTTTCATCTCCCCGGTCGTGTTGGAATGATCGGCATGGGCATCCGGCTGGTATTTCAAGTTTTAGACCCCCGGCCCCGACCTGGCAGTTCATTTGAACCAAGTGTATTTTAGAAATGAAGTTTGAGCGCCGAGCTCAAACCGGGCATCCAATTTGGATTCCGTCAATTCTGACAAGTCACTTTCATCTCCCCTGTCGTGTTGGAATGATCGGCACGGGCATCCGGCCGGTATTTCAAGTTTTAGACCCCCGGCCCCGACCTGACAGTTCATTTGAACCAAGTGTATTTTAGAAATGAAGTTTGAGCGCCGAGCTCAAACCGGGCATCCGATTTGGATTCCGTCAGTTCTGACAAGTCACTTTCATCTCCCCGGTCATGTTGGAATGATCGGCACGGGCATCCGGCCGGTATTTCAAGTTTTAGACCCCCGGCCCCGACCTGGCAGTTCATTTGAACCAAGTGTATTTTAGAAATGAAGTTTGAGCGCCGAGCTCAAACCGGGCATCCGATTTGGATTCCGTCAGTTCTGACAAGTCACTTTCATCTCCCTGGTCGTGTTGGAACGATCGGCACGGGCATCCGACTGGTATTTCAAGTTTTAGACCCCCGGCCCCGACCTGGCAGTTCATTTGAACCAAGTGTATTTTAGAAATGAAGTTTGAGCGCCGAGCTCAAACCGGGCATCCGATTTGGATTCCGTCAGTTCTGACAAGTCACTTTCATCTCCCATGTCGTGTTGGAATGATCGGCACCGACATCCGACCGGTATTTCAAGTTTTAGACCCCCGGCCCCGACCTGGCAGTTCATTTGAACCAAGTGTATTTTAGAAATGAAGTTTGAGCGCCGAGCTCAAATCGGGCATCCGATTTGGATTCCGTCAGTTCTGACAAGTCACTTTCATCTCCCCGGTCGTGTTGGAATGATCGGCACGGGCATCCGGCCAGTATTTCAAGTTTTAGACCCCCGACCCCGACCTGGCAGTTCATTTGAACCAAGTGTATTTTAGAAATGAAGTTTGAGCGCCGAGCTCAAACCGGGCATCCGATTTGGATTCCGTCAGTTCTGACAAGTCACTTTCATCTCCCCGGTCATGTTGGAACGATCGGCATGGGCATCCGGCCGGTATTTCAAGTTTTAGACCCCCGGCCCCGACCTGGCAGTTCATTTGAACCAAGTGTATTTTAGAAATGAAGTTTGAGCGCCGAGCTCAAACCGGGCATCCGGTTTGGATTCTGTCAGTTCTGACAAGTCACTTTCATCTCCCCGGTCGTGTTGGAACGATCGACACGGGCATCCGGCCGGTATTTCAAGTTTTAGACCCCCGACCCCGACCTGGCAGTTCATTTGAACCAAGTGTATTTTAGAAATGAACTTTGAGCACCGAGCTCAAACCAGGCATCCGATTTGGATTCCGTCAGTTCTGACAAGTCACTTTCATCTCCCCGGTCCTGTTAGAATGATCGGCACGGCCATCCGGCCGGTATTTCAAGTTTTAGACCCCCGGCCCCCGGATTTTCTCAATTCTTCTAAAGTAAATGAGTTTTAAAATTAATAATTAACATAATTGAGTAATTCCATCAAAATAAAAACGTAGTAAACACTCACCTGTGCGGGCTGTGGTGTGGTGGTGGTTGATTTCTGAGGGACCATTCCGCTCTGGGAGAGGAGGCCACTAATTGCCTGCAAGAATACTGACACTTGGCTAGAGATCTCTTGCTGGAAATGCTGCTGCTGCCGCTGCATATCAGAAATCTGCGATCGGACCATGTCCATCATGTCGCTGGCAGAAGCGCTGGGGGCAACGGAAGGTATAGTGAAGGCACTGCCACTGGAAGAAGTATAGCTAGAACTCGCACACGCTGATGTCACCGCGCTTGCGTCTAGGCTCTCCCCAAAACCATATAGTCGGCCTTTCTTCGATACGCCAGCTGCTGCCACCCACTCCACCGGATCGAACTCCGGCTGCTGCGTGTCTCCCTCCCCGTACTTCTCTGTCACTGCTTTGCTATATGTTTCCTACAAATTGAATAAAATAACTAGTCAATTTCATATGAATTACATGCCGATTTAAATGAACGGTACAAGTTACATATGTAGATAAACTTACCGCTGCTGACTTAGCTGTGTCACTCACAAAATCATTAGTCCCCTTCTTTTTGTGTGTTCTGTCGAACACCTCGAGGAACGACGGAGGTCGATTAAGCTCCACAGCCTGTTATACAATTCATAGTAAAAAAAAGTCAAATATTGGGATAAATTGTAAGAAGATAAATTGGTATATTACTTACCAATTTTTGTTTATGAGCCGCATAAGAGATGGACCCACTCGCATACAAATTTGAACCTGGTTTTGATGCCCTGTTTGCTTTGGCTTTTTCGGACTTTTCTATCCACTTGGGGTCAGTAAAATGGTCACAAGATATCTCCCAATCCTCCTGCCTCATCCATAGAGGGCGATGCGCCTTCCACAATTGTCGGTCTTCACTCCCCCCACTCAATTTTTTAGCGTGTGCTCGGGCCTCATGTATTCTCCTCTTATAACTTGAGAGCATAGTAGACTCCCAGGCACGACGACATCTCGCCGCGTCATGTCCACATGTGAATTGAAAAGATCGCTGTAAATCAATTACTTTTCACACTTAGTATAAAGTTGTAAATTGACTTTGAGAAATACTTGAATTAAATGACGTAATTACTTACTAAGAACATGTTGTACAATGAATCGCGGACGGACATCGGAAAATCTCTGAAAGTAGAAGCTGCCCCGGGCACATGTGCCAACATGAGTTCGGTGGAATGATGGACAGCGCTGTGGGGTTCAAATTTCATACTGCAATTGCAAATGTCAAAATATTCATATTAGACAGTTGAGGGCTAATTAATGTAATATAACCTTATAGATTTACCCGGATACCCAACACGGGCGACGTCTATCATGGGTCGTGCCTCCCTCGTGACAACTGCCGACATCGTCAAGGGGCTGACTGGTGGGGGTGGGCCCTGTACAAGTGGGAGGTGGTGGGAGGGCACTGAGACCTGCAAGAATTTATTCTCATGTGGAGTGATACATATACTGCGAACATATAATTAAAATATACATACCTGCAGCGGGAGGTGGTGGGGGTGGCGTATGCACAACATGTGGGAGGGCACTGAGACCTGCAAGAATTTATTGTCATGTGGAGTGATACATATACTGCGAACATATAATTAAAATATACATACCTGCAGCGGGAGGTGGTGGGGGTGGCCTATGCACAATAGGTGGGAGGCCACTGAGACCTGCAAGAATTTATTGTCATGTGGAGTGATACATATAATGCGAACATATAATTAAAATATACATACCTGCAGCGGGAGGTGGTGTGGGTGGCCTATGCACAACAGGTGGGAGGCCACTGAGACCTGTAAGAATTTATTGTCATAAGTAGAACAAATATTGAAGAATTTAAATTAAAATATACATGCATGATCCTCGAGTCTTTTTGTCACTGAGACCTGCAAGAATTTATTGTCATGTGGAGTGATACAAATATTGCGAACATATAATTAAAATATACATACCTGCAGCTGGAGGTGGTGGGAGTGACGTATGCACAACAGGTGGGAGGCCACTGAGACCTGCAAGAACTTATTTTCATAAGTAGAACAAATGTTCAAGAATTTAAATTAAAATATACATACCTGTAGCGGGAGGTGGTGGCGTATGTACAAGTGGTGGTGAGCCGACACTTGCACCTATAAATAAATTTTTTTAAGTTTGTAAATAATTAAAATATTTATATAGCTAACTTATTGATCAAATATACCTGTGTCTGAAGAAGATGGTAGCGAGGAGGTAGTAGTGCCCCTCTCACTGCTAGATCTCCTCCCACCCCTAGTACGACCTCCTCGCACCATTTCCTTATTAATAACAAAACAATTAATACATATTAATCCACAATTATATAAGGCTAGACAAATATTATTTAAAATTATGCTTAAAAGTAAGAATCTTCTTACTAAATTATCAAAACATGCCTCCCTCATGTTGATATATCTAGCTCAACTTCATCATCTTCGTCATCCATAGTAGTCTCATGAGATTCAAAATCTTCGTCTTCATCTGATTCTTCCTCCCCTCTAACATCAACATTTAGCTCCGTCGGATCGACTTCTTCCACTCCATCTCGCGTACGTAATGACAGTGGCTCATCAGATTCGTCCATATTAAACCTAGAGGAACCGACAACGCCAACTTCGTCTGATTGATAATATTCAGCACGAGCAACCTCTGAGACATCTCCACTCATAGTTAACTCATAAGTGGGAAAGAGTTTTGAATTAACCCTGCAAACTGCCCACCAATCTCTATTCTTGGATGATGATAGCTTGAATAGTACACTTGCTGGGCTTGTGCGGCTAAAATGAACGGTTCATAGGTCTTAAGTTTAAACCTATGCTTGACATTGACAATCCCATAATTTGTGTCATGTAGAACAGAATTAGGATCAAACCATTGACACTTAAATATGTATACATGATTATCTTGTCCCAAATACTGAAGTTCTAAGACTTCTTCAAGAATACCATAGTAGTCCAATTCCATTTCATTGTATAAACTTCCCTTCACACATACGCCGCTGTTCATCGTAGACTTATTTCGCCCATAATCCCTTGTATGAAATTTGTATCCATTCACAATATATCCCGGATAGGCACGTGTCTGGTTCGAGGGGCCATAACTTATCTGTTGTACTCTTTGATCAGTAATGAGACCTTGTTCAACCTATATTCAAATTAGAGTAGTTAAAATAATAACAATTACCTCAACATACGTAAATACAAACATATATATTCAGAGTTCACACTAACTCGGTTTCTTAGCCATTTGGAAAAAACTTCTCGCGTTCTTTTTCAATCTCCACATCCTGGATATTTGGACATTTTTCAGCTAATTCTGAATCAAATTGTCTGCAATATAAATGTAGCACCCCGTAAAAAAAATGATTAAAAATTTTTGATAAAGCCAATGTATAGACTTTGTGAAGTCAATGTTGTATAGACTTTGAGGAAGCCAATGTATAGACTTTGAGGAAGTCAATGTATAGACTTTGAGGAAGCCAATGTATAGACTTTGAGGATGTATAGACTTTGAGGAAGCCAATGTATAGACTTTGAGGAAGCCAATGTATAGACTTTGAGGAAGTCTAATGTATAGACTTTGTGAAGTCAATGTTGTATAGACTTTGAGGAAGCCAATGTATAGACTTTGAGGAAGTGAATGTATAGACTTTGAGGAAGCCAATGTATAGACTTTGAGGATGTATAGACTTTGAGGAAGCCAATGTATAGATTTTGTGAAGTCAATGTTGTATAGACTTTGAGGAAGTCAATGTATAGACTTTGAGGAAGTGAATGTATAGACTTTGAGGAAGCCAATATATAGACATTGAGGATGTATAGACTTTGAGGAAGCCAATGTATAGACTTTGTGAAGTCAATGTTGTATAGACTTTGAGGAAGCCAATGTATAGACTTTGAGGAAGTCAATGTATAGACTTTGAGGAAGCCAATGTATAGACATTGAGGATGTATAGACTTTGAGGAAGCCAATGTATAGACTTTGTGAAGTCAATGTTGTATAGACTTTGAGGAAGCCAATGTATAGACTTTGAGGAAGTGAATGTATAGACTTTGAGGAAGCCAATGTATAGACATTGAGGAAGTGAATGTATAGACTTTGAGGAAGCCAATGTATAGACTTTGAGGATGTATAGACTTTGAGGAAGCCAATGTATAGACTTTGAGGAAGCCAATGTATAGACTTTGTGAAGTCAATGTTGTATAGACTTTGAGGATGTATAGACTTATGGAGTTGCTGGAAATGTGAATTAAGATCTTACTCAACATAAGGTTCAATCTCGAGGTAATTCAAAAGAATATATATCTCAGCGGCGTGCAACTCTCTATCTTCGAGCGTGCGAGTCAAGCAACGTCCGAACGCACGTCCAGGATGTTTATATATGGAGAGCCGATCGGACGATTCATCCACTCCCCCATCATCATTACGTGGAGGTCGAGTACGATGAGTTTGAATCTCTGGCTCAAAGTACATAGAACAGAAGTTTAAAATTTCTTCAAGAATGTATGCCTCAGCAATCGAACCCTCCACCTGTGCCTTGTTGCGAACTTTCATTTTTAATTCATGCATGCACCTACAACAACAAGTCAGATGGCAACAATATGTAGCGGCTATGGACGACTTATAAGTTAACAAAAATTGTCACATACCTCTCAAATGGATACATCCATCGAAATTGTACTAGACCTCCGACGATAGCCTCATATGGCAAATGAACGACCAGGTGCTCCATCGAATCAAAGAATGCCGGAGGAAATATCTTCTCTAGCTTGCAAATGGTTGTGACAACTTCTTGTTCGATAGTTTGTACATCCCGAAGTCTGAGTTCAGATGCACATAAAATCTTGAAAAATTGACTCATCTCAGCTAGTGCTCCCCATATCTGCTTTGGCAACAAATCACGAAATGCAATGGGCAGTAGCCTCTCCATGAACACATGACAGTCGTGACTTTTCATACCATATATTTTCCCCTCATTAACATTCACACAACGGGCTATGTTGGATGCATATCCATCTGGGAATCTCAGCTGTTTCAACCACTGGCATACTTCCTTGATCTGTGTATCATGAAGCACATAAGTTGCTTTAGGCTGCACAGTTTTGCCATTGACACTTTGTAGTTCCAGTTCTTGACGTCTACAAAGCATCTTTAAATCCATACGTGCTTTGGCGTTGTCCTTTGTTTTCCCTTTAACATTCATGATCGTATTGAACACATTATCAAAAAAATTCTTCTCGGTATGCATGACATCCAGATTGTGTCGTACAAGAAGAGTTGACCAATAAGGTAATTCCCAAAAAATGCTTTTCTTGACCCAGTTGTGATCCTTTCCAAAATTAGGGAGTTGTCGTGTGCTACCAGACAATTGAACTACATCTGGTAAATTGTGCACCCGTGACGCCATATGTAGACCCGACACCCGTTGCAAGTCAGCTTCATCCATTTCAATAGTATTTTTTTAAACGAGTCTTTTTGCCTTCGAAAAGGATGGTCACTTGGTAGCAACCGCCGATGACAATCAAACCAGCAGCTTTCCCCCCCATGTTTCAATACAAATGATTTGGTATCTTCCATACAGTAAGGACATGCTAGCCTTCCATGTGTGCTCCAACCAGATAGCATTCCATATGCAGGGAAGTCACTTATTGTCCACATCAGTGCAGCCTTCATAATAAAATTTTTCTTCCTATATGCATCATAAGTAACAACTCCATCAGTCCATACAAATTTGAGCTCATCAATCAACGGCCTGAGATATATGTCCAAATTTTTTCCGGGACTTTTTGGACCAGGAATTACTAGGGACAAAAATAGATTTTCTCGCTTCATGCACATGTGCGGCGGAAGGTTGTACGGTGTCATGAACACTGGCCAACAAGAATAAGCTGCCACTGAACCACCGAATGGATTAAAGCCATCTGTGCATAAACCCAATCGAACATTATGTGACTCCCTTGAAAAGGTAAGATGAGTACGACTAAAGTGAGTCCAAGCTTCACCATCGGCAGGATGACTGATTATATCATCGGCACGACGTACTCTTTCGGTGTGCCATGTCATATGCCGAGCCGTCTTTGAGGACATATACAGTCGCTGCAGCCTAGGCACAAGAGGGAAGTATCGCAACGCCTTGTAAGGTACATCTTTTGCCTTTGAATTGACCCCCCCTTAGGTTTGAATCTGTCATGGCCACAAATGGAACATGATATCTTATCTGCATCATCTTTGTATTATAACATACAATGATTCGGACATGCATCTATTTTCACATATCCAAGTCCTAAGTCATTGACCATCTTTTTTGCACGGTAAAAAGTTTCTGGCAACTTCTCGTCTCGAGGCAACATACTCTTGATCAAGAGGAGGAGACGGTCAAAACAAGTCTCACTGATGTGAAATTCAGATTTCAAGTTCAACAACTGTGACACTGCAGACAATCGAGTGTGATTTTCACAACCATCCCACAGCGGCTCATCAGCATCCCTAAGTAGTTCATAAAATCTTCCGGCTGTCTTATTCAGCGCTTCATCGTGAATATTAAAACTAGGACCAACAGCATCTACAACCATATCCACGTACCCACTTGTGCCTGTAATATTGTCGGGCTCATACCTCAAGAATTGCTCACCATGACACGTCCAATTCGTATAACCATCCACGAACCCTTTCGTGTACAAATGATGTTGCACATCCCATGTTGAACACCACCTCAAGTTTCTACAACTTGAACAAGGGCATCGAATGTGACCGTCGCGATCTATTACTGCATTTGGATTCCCCAATGTAAATTGAATGAAACTCTCAACCCCAAGCTTAAAGTCATCTAACACCACCCGGTCAACTATTCTACGATACATCCATGAACGATCTGTCGACATTTTGCCTGCACCCAATAAATGACAATACACATCCTAACTTTCAAATCATTACTCATAATATTACACCCGACCCTTTCCTCACATCGTTCATCATAGACCATTTGCAGTTGGAAGAGGAATATTGATTAGATTATCACTTTTTAACCCATCCATGAAGGTTTGATCGCACAATCACTTACTATATGTGCTGCACGATTTGCTAAAAATTTCGGCATCATCTCCCCACACTTCTCCGATATACCAAATATATTTATTGATTTTGAAATTTTCTTAAACACTTACAAGTAAGTGGTTAAGAAAACACTCAAAATCAATAATGGTATATCAGAGAAGAGTGAGGAGACGCAACCGAAATTCTCAACAAATCATACAAACATATATAGTAAATGACTGCCTAAGTGCGATCAAACATTCACAGACTGTCCAAACGGGACAATTCAAGACTTTGAGGTAGATATATACATTCTCATAAACAAATGAGAACATACACATCAATCCCAAAGTCTTGAACGGGAAGGCACATTGACACGGTTTTAACGCGCTCTCCTGAGGTGCGTGTAATGTTAGGTCGCACCCACGCACCTCAACTCACAGGGAATACCCATGCATTTATATAACATAAAATTAAATAACAACGCAATAATCATTATGCACATATCAAATTAAATAACACCCAAATTACAAAATTTTTCAAATGAAGAACAACGAAGCTAAACAATCTACATTTCTAGTCAAATTAACATCAAATTTCTATTACAATCAGATTTAAAAATATATTTACATGCAATTAAATTCCACATAATTTTAAAGCACAAAACGAAATTTTTGGGTATTTACCTATTGCTATAGAGAATTCTGATTTCTTTGCATTTATCCACATCTTTGTATATATGTACTACTTAAGATATGTGGTCATTCCATTTCTCTATATCTTCTTATCATCATAAGACAAGGTTCAATTGGGTGGGTGGGTTCTCTTATAAAGAACAAGCCCCAAGGGAGGGGGAGGGGGGCTGTCTAGAACTAGACCAATGTGTTGTGTTCAGTATTTGGATGATGTCTAGTTATGACTAAAAAAATAACAATCTAATCTTGTGTGTGCAACTTAGACAAATATGTCAAAGTCAGGATGTATAAAGTCTCCTAAGTAATTTACAAAGTGTTTGATTCCTAGGATATCTAGTTGACCAGAAGAAGGGGGGTGACTTTAATCTTGTTTTATCTCCCGAGGAGAAGAAGGGGGGCACTATGGGCTATATCAATTCCATGACTGATTTCCAGGTCTTCGTTGCTCTCCCAAGTACCGAAACACAAAGTTCTATCATCTTCAAGTGAAACAAAGGAGAGCTAGAATGACCATTGACAAAATCAAAACTGACAATGGAGATTGGTGTGATAAGGAGTCTCTGCTGAAGGACAACTGCTTATTTTAAATCCACAAGGGGTGTCCGATAGGGTGACCCCTTGGCCCCAGCTTTGTTTATCATTACTGAAGAAGCTTTAGGCACAGGCATTACCAGCCTTTTTAGCAGTGGGAAGGTTTAACACTTTCATGTGTCTCGTGGTAGTATGCAAATATCTCACTTACTGTATGCCGATGACACATTGGTGTTTTCTAATGGTTCATCCAAGAACGTCAGATGTCTGTTGGCTTTCATAAAAGACTATGAGGATTCTCCTGATCAGAAAGTTAACAGCAATAAAAGCAGCTTTATAGTTTCCCATAAAGCTTCTCTTGTTGTTATCAGAAGAATTGTAGACATAACAGGTTTCGTTTACAAATGTGTTCTCCATATTAATTAATGACTGGCCGGATCAGAGATTTTGGTGCCCCAATAGCATCGGTTTATTTTCTGTTGCCTCCTTTCATAGGACTCTTGGTTCAGCATCCATGTGTTCTTTTTCCTTGAAGATATGGGATTCCTTTATTCCATCAAATACTTCTCTCTTCTTATGGAGGGTCTACCATTCGGCGGTGCCAACTAATAATCAGATCAGGTGCGGTGTTTGCATATGCTCTATGTGTCTCTACTATCGAATGCCCCATGCTGAAACAAAGGACCATTTGTTCCTTTCTAGTGACCTTGCTAGATCATCTTGGTCTTTGATCGCCGCTATCTCTAATCTAAATCCCGCTGATTACACTTTTGTGTGCTACTTCCTGTCTGGCTTTTTTTGCACTGTTAGTGACACTTCGTTTACCCGGGATGGTGAGTAAGCATATACCTCACAAGGGTTAGATAGGGTCATGATATTGTTGTAGTGTTCTACTCGTCGCGAGTCATGACCCCCTCCCAGACCTCCTACTGGCCCCTCCCCCCCACCGGAGCCCCCCTCCTGCTGGCACCTCCCCCTCTCCCCTCCCCACCACCCACCGCACCCCCCTCCCCCCAGCGACCACCTCTTGCTGCTCCTCCCCCTCCCCCCCACCCACCGAAATCCCCCTATTGCTAGCCCCTCCCCCCCACCCAGTGCACCTCCCACCCCCCAGCGACCCCCTCCCTGTTGGCCTCCCGGACGCGGGAGCTAGCTAGGGTGGGTGACGGTCTCCCGGACGCAAAGGCACGGTGAGAGGGTCGTGCGTGTATTAGGGAAAAGAAATTTTTTCCCACGGATTTGAGACAGAAATTCTTCCGTTACAAATTTCATACGGTAATTCTGACCATCTATGATATGTCGTCTGTATTTAAGACTAAATGCAGACGATATATTGTTCGTTGTAAATAACGTTGGAATTTCAGACGGATATTCTGATCGACATAATCCGTCTGAAATGCAGACGGATATTCCGACGGAAATCACAAGCAGAATTTTTTGAGTATTTACCTATTGCTATAAGTCGACTATTGTTGTGGGCGCACTAATTTTTTTTTAAAAATTATTCCTTTATTTACAAGTAGATGCATTCAGAAACAAATTTCTATATTTATGTATATGGGAACCTTCTCCGAACTTAGCCATACGCCAATGGGACCTCTAAGTTCATGCACTAAGTTTGCATTTCTAATTTCTTGTATGCAGAACGAAACCCCTTTGGGCTTATTCATGGCAAAGTATGCTTGAACTCAGGCATGTAGAATGAAATTCTTGAATTCATGCACGTGAGATGACGTTTACACTGTCTGAACTTGAGTTCCCAGTTTTCCCATTTTCAGAACTAAACCTACCTTTATGGTTGCAATTCGTGCATTCAGTTTGGAATCTTTGGAGCATGGCACAATAATGTTATATGATGCTGGTTATGTGGGTTCTAAGTATACATGGCACAATAATCAACAAGGCAAGAAGGGGATTTGGGCTACATTAGATAGGGTTCTCATTTATACTAATTAGCTGAATTTGTACCCAATCACGGTGCAACACTTATCTAGAGAGGCCTCAGATCACGCGCCTCTACTTATTAAATTGATGTTTCCCAACAAATTTAAGAGTAAATTTTACTTTCAGCAAATGTGGACTAGCCATGAGCTTTTTCTTAAGGTTGTTGATCAATATTGGAGAACCATCCCTATTGCTTCATCTGCTATCACTACTTTTTGTCTTAAACTTAAATCCTTAAGATACATGCTCCGAGAATGGATTGGCTAGCTGCTAAGGACCAAATTCTAAAACACAACAGATTCTTCAAAGCCCCTAGGCTATTTTCATTCTGGAAAGATACATGGCTTGGTGATAAACCCCTCAGTGACCTTATTTTACCCAGTCAATGGAGGCTCATCGAGGACAAAAATATCACCATTCAAGATTTGAGTAATACTCTCAATCCAAATTGGAATGTTATTCGGCATGTTCTTCCACAAAACATTGCTCGGGCAGCCACATTTTATATCAACAAAGATCCTTTGCCCAATGATACAAGGGTATGGTCTCTCACTGCAACAAGAGATTTTACTATCAGCTCATGGAGGAAGCACTTGACTGTAGCTGATCAATCCTTTCCATACTCTCTCATTTGGTCTACCTTCATTCCCCCCAAAGTTTCTCTATTCCTGTGGAAGCTCATCCATAGAATTTTACCCACTGATAGAAGAGTCCAGCAGAGTGGAATATCTTTGTGTTCTAAATACTTATGATGTCCAAATGCTCAGATTGAGTCAACCACTCACCTTCTCTTGCATAGCAAGCTGTCAGCTGCCACTTGGGCTCTGCATAAACCATGCATTCATATTGATCCCCCTCATGATGGCTGCCAACGTCATCTTACTGGACCCCCCCTCTCCAGTCTCTTCCCACTAACCCCCCCCACCCGCCGGAGTGGCTCGCGTGATCTTGCACCCCCACCCCCACCCTTCGACCAACAGTCCTCCCAACCCCTCCCTACCCCCTTTCTCCCTCTAGCAATATTCAGGCGAGCTCGCGGCCCCACACCCTCCCAGCCAGCAGTCCCCACCGCGGACCCCTTGTAGCACCTCTCCTGAACCTCCCACTCCCAGAGTAGCCCCCCTGGACCAACCTGAACTCTCCTCCCCCGGACCCCCCACCCTCCCAGAGATGAGCCCCCACCCGAGACCCCCTGCCGGATCCCCCCTCTCTGAACCACCCCACTCGCAGAGCAACCCCCCATCAGACCTGCCGCAATCGAACCCTCCTCCCCCAGACTCCCCCCCCACTGGAACCCCCCACCCTGCCAGCCAGTGGCCCCCACCCCGGACCCCACGTCAGAGACCCCCTCCCTGAAATCCCCAGTCCCAGACAGCCCCTCACCCACCGGAACCCTCCTCCGGACCCCCCATTGGAACCCCCAACCCTCCTAACCTGTAGCCCCCACCCAGGACTCCCTGCTGGATCCCCCTGCATGCCTGAACCGCCCTCTGCCAGAGCACCCCCGGCCCCCTCCGAGCCTGACCCTCCTCCCCCAAAATAGTTGTTGGAAGCCCTCCCCCTCCCAGACCAACCTCCCCCTCTCAGATCGGATAGAACCCCCGCCCTCCCTGATGATCCCCAAGCTTTAAAAAAAAAGGAACAACAAATGCAGCAATGGCAATGGAGGAGGCGCGGCAGGTAGGGAGAGTTTTACAGAGAGAGGGTGAGGGAGGGGACTTACCAGACCGGAGAGGATGGCGACAACGCGCCACCGACGGTGACGACGAGGACGGGTTTGACGGCAACGACGAGGACGGCTTCGACGGCAACGGTGAGGGCGGCTCTGCGGGGACGACGATGACGAGGAAGGCTTCGACGGCGACTGCGAGGGCGGCTCTGGCGGCGATGATGACGACAAGGAAGGCTTCGATGGCGACGGCGGCTCTAGCCGCGACGGCGACTACGGCATCGGTGGACCTCTCCTCGGCAAGGAGATAGTGGAAAGAGAGTGAGAGGGAGAGTGGGAGTGAGACGGAGATCGCGGGGGAAGGGGGGAAGAAGGGGGAAAGCTCGATCCGTCGCGGGGGAAGGGGGGAAGAAGGGGGAAAATTTCACTAGAGGTAATAAATATTTGTAACGGATTTCAGACGAATTATTTCCATCTGAATATCCGTCCCAAATCACGACGGATATAAAGACGGAATATATTCCGTCTCTAATTATAGACGGATATTCAAAGGGAATATAGTATGTCTTTAATAACAACGGAATTTGTAACGGAAACTAATCCGTCACAAATACAGATGGATTTTAAGACGGAAAAATATCCATCTGAAATATCAGTCTGAAATCCCGCTTTTTCTGGTAGTGTTCCCCATCTTCCTCTCTCCATCCAGTATCCTCCCCATGGCCTTTCTCCATGTGGGCATTCGACATCATTGGTCCTCTCGGTGATCCCAACTCCATTACCAAGTAAAAATCATTCATCCTTACTGCAACGGAGTACTTCACCAAATGGGCCGAAGCTGAAGCTTATGCGGAAATCAAGGCGTCAACTGTTTGCAAGTTCATTATGAAGAACATCATCGCCAGGTTTGGCATTCCAAGAACTATCGTCATCGATAATGGGCTACAATTCATTTCTCAGGACCTTCAGGACCTCTGCAAAAGGTATAAAATTGCATTGCATCATTCATCACCATATTATCCACAAGGCAATGGCCAAGCAGAGGCCACTAATAAAACACTAATCAAAATCATAAAGAAAACCTGTGGGTCTAGAAGATTCTCGGATTGGCCAAAGAAGCTCATTGAGGCTCTATGGGCCTATCGCACTTCAATCCATACCTCCACTGGGCAAACCCCGTTCGCCCTTACTTATGGGATGGAGGCGGTAGTCCCATATGAGATTCTAGTCCCTTCTCCCAGGGTACAATTGGATAAGGAACTTCCCCTCGACGAACGTCGTGATTCACTTCTTGCCCAATTGGAACTCGTAGATGAGAAACGGCTGGCCGCTGCCGAGCATGCACGTGTATATCAGAACAGACTCACACGTTTTTATCAAAAGAAGGTCATTGAAAGGAAATTTCAAGTCGGTGAAATGGTAGTGAAAAGAATGTTTGTAAAACCTGGTGGGCCGTATTCTAAACTCCAACCCAATTGGGAAGGACCGTACGTGGTTCAGGCTGTGCATCTTGGCAATGCCTACAGGCTAGTCAATGCTGAGGGGATCGAGTTATCCCACCTTTGGAATGGGCTTTATCTTAAGAAGTACTACCCTTAGATAGGTGTGTATAGTGTCAAAAATAAAACAAAAAAATGAATGAAAACAAAAACAACAAAAAAATACCAAAAAATAATGAAAACAACAAAAATATGTATATATACAACAACAAAAGAAAAAAATAGAAAAAAATTAAAAGAAGAAAAAAAATAGAAAATTCAAAATGCCAATGCCTAGAGATTACCATGTAGTTAAGTCATTGCATTCAACTTCCATGTTGGGATAGGGCCTATTAAGACTTGGTAGGTTTCGGGTCTTAGTTTGCCAGAACCGTGGAGATCCCTGTCCGGCTAGTTCGGCTTATGCCCCTCTCAAAAGAAGGCAACATGCATGTACACATGTGTTCTATAAAAGATCGATAGCATCGCTCATGGTGAGGCCTCACCTAGAAGGTCTCCAGAATGCTTGAATCTTTATTCTCTCTCTCTTCGACCGAATGAGACAGTCGGCGCCCTTAAAACGCTGAGCATGGGAAACACGAACACAACCCCTAGGGTAAGAGTAGGGCCCAATTCCTCGAGCATGGGTCAGAGCACGAGAAGAGGGCAGTGTCCCCGCAGGTATCCAAGAGGGATTCCATAATGTCAAAATACTATGTCCCTCGCAAAAATCTGTCAAGAAAAATCAGAAAAGAAGAACAAAATCAAAATCAAGTGAAAAGCCTGGTCGTAACCGTGCCTGATCCCACAAATGAAACCCCTTTGACTGAAAGTCAAATTCTATACAAAAGGGGTCATGAGATGTAAATGCTCGAGATTTGGTCTGAAGTTGCCCGAAAGGGGAAGTTAAGTGGGCCCCTACTGGCTCGTTGGGTTAACGGTTTTGCCGGTCCTCTCAGGCGGTTTGCCCCCAATATTCTTCCTTCTTCCCCTGAAGATGAAGGCTCAATGGAGTTCCCGAAAGGTGAAGCTTGCCAAAGCTTGTAACCTCATTTGAATACAAACATATGGTTGTCCATTTTTGAAAAGCAAAAGCCGTTGTCGTGAAGGAGTCTCCGTGTTTCTGGCCGGTTAAGACCCTTATCTACCATCTTGATGTCTTCTTAGCCTGACCTCGGGCTTAGACCAATGCAAGCGCGTCACCTACGGGTGCGACGGCATCTGATTCCGGGTCAGTGTCGCGTGGTTGGTCGGTTGGGTTCCAGGGTGTTCCATTACATATCATCTAGAGTTGTGAGGAAATAGACCCGGGTCGGGCAAATCATTTACCTTGAACACTTTTTGGGTGAATCCCTGTGGTCGGAAGTAACTGGGAGCCTAAGCATGGCATGACGGTATTGTCATCAGGATAAGTCTTAGCCGGCGGGATTATCATTCGAGGAGTCTAGAGGCCCAAATCAACCTAGATGTACACTTAGGATGCCTGGGAGGTTAGTAAGAAACCCATATTCTCATACAAGTCATATGTTATATCGAGTGGTCATCATGCATTAGAAAAAATAAAAAAAATATTAAACAAACCAAAAACAAACAAAAAAAATAACAAATCCAAAAACCCAAAAAAAATGAGAAAAATATATATGAAAAAAAATGGAAATGTAAAAGACCAAAAAATAAATAATAAACAAACAATAAAATAAAAAAATTGAAAAAAAATGAATAAAAACACAAAAAAACATATTTGACATGATTGCATTTGTATGCAACATCTCATTTTAAATTTCCGTTTGCATCTGTGTGCTTGTGTGCCGCATTCATCATTATCCTTTATTATTACCTTTGTTAATAAAGGCTTGCCCCTTGACTCGTTATCAAAGATAGCTCAAAATCACGTTTGTTTATTGAGCAAGGGGCAAGTCAGAGCAGAAATGATAACTTGTTTGCTTAGATGTGTACAGGGATTCGGGAGATCAGAAAGAAGCAGAGAACCAAGCATAAAATATTTTATTCCACTCCCATTCAAAAAAACAAACAACAAAAGAGAGCTTACATTAGGTTCCACCCTCCTTCTCTACATTACTCATCTCGCCGCTTTCTGGGCAAGAAACTCTATAAGGTGCTACCCAACTACGAAAAGTGGTACTTCTACCGCTTTGTACTCCTCTTTCTATCTCCACTCCCCGACGTCGATCTGTGGGAGCAGCAAATAAGCTGCTAACACGAAAGACACGCTCTCGTGCTCTTCGGTAGCGTTCCTTGCCATCCTTCAGCCACTGCTCGGCGAGGCCGAGACTGGTCCTCAATTCAAATAATTGGGCCTCTAGGGCCCTCTTTTCCTCTTTATCGGCCAATCCCTTGGCCTTTTCTCGTTCCCTGTCCCTTTCTCTCTCGGCACATTCTCTTTCTCTGTCTTCCCTCTCCAGCTGAAGGGTGATCCTCAGCTCCACAGCATCCCTGGAAGAGTCCTCACTTGGACGACGCTGCAGTTCCTCTTCTAGCTCGGCTATTCTAGCTTCCTTCTGCGCGGCATGCGCGTGTGCATCATGTGTTTCTTTCTCCTGTCATACATATCATCTCAGGCATATGGCAATGCTTGAATAAGGGATATTAAATGGTGAGACTCTCACCTGTGCAAAAAGTATCCTTCTTCCTCCGCAGCCCGTTGTGTGGTATGAGCAAGCTACTCGTGGAGTAGATCTAACTCTGAAGTATGAATCCATAGACTGGATGAAACGCCGTCTGCCCCCATCACCAATGAAACTGCATCGAGTAGGGCACGCTGCGACAGAGAAGAGGTGACATTTAAGTGGTTAGGGCTATGAATTTCAAATCATACTAGGAGTCTGTACATACACACTTACTGATGAACCCAGAGCCACTCGGGTGTCATTCAACTCTTACTCCGTGTCCGCCAAACGAGCTCGTAAGTTCATTATTATGGTGTCACGGGTATCCTACAGTTATGGCTTATGAGTTCATAAAAAATCAAAAAATGAAAAAAATATATAAAAAAAGAAAATGGTTTCTTTTTACTTTACCTCCATAAGCCCTCCAGGCTGCAGCCTCTCTGCATACATTGCCCTATAGAGGTGTAGGTAATTCTCACTGTCTTGTGCCTGTGATTCCACGAGCGTGCCCCCCCGCTGCCAGTCTTCATATTGTTCAGGGAAGCGCACCCTCCAATCAACACAGGTTGCCGACCCACACGTCTTCTTTCCGACGCTGGGTGATGTGGTCATATCTACCCATTCCTGGACAAGCCCTAGGGTCCTCATGGCTAATCGCAGCCTTAGTGGCTCAATCTCATTCAAGCAATGGAGCCAGAGGTCCCGCCCAAACCGGGCACGGCTTCCAATTACCCACGGCTGGTCGACATCGACCATGTTCAAGAAAGGCCTCCAGTTCACCTTTGATGGGTTGTACACATCTTCTTGGTTAGCTAAAATACAAAAAAATGCTAAAAATGAATAACAAAAAAGAAGAAAAAAAAAGTATCCTACCATCGTTGCAGGGAACTCTTGCAGCTCTCGCCTCAACACCATCAGTTGGTAGGATAGTGGTGCGGTACTCATGATGGGTTGCCACCGTCTAGCCAGTGGGATCGTCACTAGTCGCCAGTGTCGAGCTCACCCCATTGGAAGGTAGTAGTAGCTCCATAGCTACATCATCATGGGCCATTCACATCAACAAATACAAAAAAAAAGCACAAAACAAAAACAACACAAAATAATCTTTTACCTGGATGAAGGGCGTAAACCCATTTGTTGTCACCTCTCGGCATGTCCTTTGCGACAGACCTGTGAATAGATGCGCTAGTATGGCAGCTCCCCAGGCGTACTATCCTACCCTCTCCAAGTCCATGAGCAGCTCCAGGAAGCGGCAGTGTATGTTGTCTCCCTTGGAGCCTAGCAGTAACTTGCCCAACAGGAAGAGGAGGAACCTCCTCAGGTCCATATTGGTCCTCTCCCAGTTGCTAGCATCCACGCAGTATACGGCACGTGCACCTCTTTCTACCCTTTCCATGAACTCCTCCAGGGACTCGTCATCCCGTGGACGAATGTCAGTAAGCCCTAACACCTCCATGATCGATGCCTTAGCTACTGACCTGTTCTTCCGACCGTCAAGGTCCAGCCCCAACAACTTCTGGGCACCTTCTCGGTAGTCCGTGTAGGTGACGCCAGTCACCGCTTCCCCATCTACCTTCAGGCCCGTGATGCATACCATGTCTTCCAGGCTGGGCACCATGTGCCCCCAGGGCAACAGGAATGCCCGACTCATTGGGTCCCATCTTTCACGCAGTGCTTGGATCTGGGCAAGGTCGAGCTTAATTGGCTCGATTCAGAGGAAGGCCCCGAACCCCATCACGTCTAGCCTGGCCTTCTGGAAGTCCGGGAGACCTCGATATGCTGCCACTACTAGCTCCCACGAGATGTGCGATCGCATCATGCTCTATACATACACAAGAAGTGAGAAAGGGGAGCCTTGCTAAGCAAGAAAGGATGAAGAAAGGAACTAAGAGATCCACGTACAAGCTGTGATCGGGTCCTCTCACTCAGTTCTCCTTCGACTTCTGAGAGTTTTCTGGAACTGCTACCAGATCTGCTCCTCTTCGAAGAGCGGGAAGACTCACCTTCTGCTCTGAAGGTAGATTCACCCTCCATCCTGATAAATGAGCAACACTCACTACCTCCCCTCCTTACAAACTTGCACTCCTCAAATCTGCTCTCACGACTTTGGTACTTCCAAGTCGAGTGAAAGGGGAGGTATTTATAGGATTGGAAAGGAGGTGATCTGGATCTATCACCATCACCCCTAGCAACAGCCTTTACGGCAATGCACTCTCCTTTTACTCTCGCGCCCACTCTACCATGTGGAGTGAGCGATTCGGGGTGTGATTTGTTGACCCGTCCTCCCTATCCGGTCCAAAGATTCCCCGTGTTTATTGTCCCATTGCAACTACTTTTAGCGGGGGACATTTATGCGGGAAAACAAGACCAGTGGCCGATGTTTTTGAAATTGGTGGTAGATCCTTTGAAATCATGGCCTCGGTACCCTCGTGTGTCATTTTGCCGTGTGAGGTAAATGGGGCAGAGCCGTGATTTGTTGACCTATCACTCTTACGTGGTCTAAAAATTCCCCATGTCCCTTGTCCTATTACGAATACTTTTAGCGCGAAAAAGGAAATTGAAGACATTCACATGGGAAAAGAGGATTAAGCGTCGATATTGTTGAAATCAGTGGCAAATTCTCTTTAAAAATCATGGCTATCGTGAGTCACTGCCCCTTGTTTTAAGGAGACATCTCGTCGAGCATGTCTCGTGGGAACCCACGTGGTAGAGAAGAGCCGTAGAATAGAAGGAACGCATCTAGGGCAAGCAAGCTGCCCTTAAACCAACCCATTCCACTCACATATCTATATAAGGGTTTGTGCCCGTCATGAGGAGAGAGTGGGTGTGCAAGCCACTCACTAACCATCATCACTCTTCTGGTCACTTCTCTTCTCTCTTCTCTCCGAAGGCAAGAAGTCCCTCAGAGGCCTTCTATAGTTCCGTGACGCAACAATCGCTTTGCCGTGCCACACGTTCCCACCTGCTCTTTGGCGGTGCCCTTCGTCGTCTTCCTGCTTCTCTTGCGACCCCGATGGCCGCGAAGCTCTCAAAGTCAAGGCCACTAGTCGAGCCGCCCTTTGCTTCCCAAAAAGATTGCATCAGCTCCAGGAGCCCACCACTGTGAGCTCTAATTCCTTGCAACGACTCTGAGAGGTTGACGTGCCCGATCACTGCTTCTCCCAAAGTTTCATCGCCAGGGCCTTCATTGCCCCCCTCTTGCCCAAACCTCGATGCCGCTCTATCCCCATCTCTCTCTCCACTCTTCCCCCTTACATCTCTCCTTGACACTCGGAGAGAAACTTTCAGCTCTAGGACACCTCAGGGCAACCCCTCGTGCTGAAGTTATTCTGGTCCTCCGGCTCCCGACAGATGATAGGTAGCCGTCGTCCGGCATCTGCCATTCTAAGCCACCTATGCCAAAATGAAAAGGGAAGATTCAAGGAGCGTACAGTGGCATTAAGAATTGACATTTATTTCAAAACGAGATACATCAAGGTTTGGGCACCTCAGGCCTCACTTTCCCGAGCTCCATTACATAAGCCTTCCATAGCTCCCGATCCTCACTCACAGACACCATCGCCTTCTGTGGAACGCTTGCCTTCCACGCTGATTTGATCGCTGTCATGTCTATTGCATCATCATCCATGCCCAACTCCCTTTCTTTAATCAAAGGAAGGTCGGATAGCGTAGGAAAAGAGTGTCGCGGAAGGCCGATTTGCAGGCAACACCGGTGCGAGCTGTAAAGAACAAACTCAGTTTCACCAATAAGCTGGAGTTCCGCGTCAGGGGAGGATCTCGTGAGAAGTTCACATCCAAGTAAACATGCTGGCGCGTGAATAAACGCATCCCGCTCCAAAGTGTTGAAGTAAGTGTGCCAGTCTCCACGTGACTTCAGCAGGGGCATGCAATTAACCACCTTGCTACTAAAACCCAACACATCAATTATGTGATAAAGGGGGCTTTGTTGGAAGATTCTGGAAGTAGTTCGTGCCTCCTCGCAGCGATCAAATTTTAAGTGGAGATCGATCCAGCAATTGAGGAGAAACATGCACCCATAGGGGGGCTGGCCCATGCTGGAAGCCATAAGACCGCTATAAAGGTAGGCGAGGACAGCTGGCCCCACTCTTTTGCCCTTCCAGAGTCCACAAATCACGCCCAGCTGATCCTCCTCCATGATATTGTCGGTGCTGGGGAAGAGGAGAGCTCCGGCCAAACATATCACGAACCCTTTCATGAGTCCTTCTAAGCATTCGTCACCTGTCAATCTTTCTAAAGCACTCATGGTCCATTCTGCGAGCTTTTGTACGTTGATTCCCTTCTGGGTCTGAACACCTTTAATGGCTCCGCAGGGCATGAAGCTCCCCAGAATTTCCTCAGAGGATGCCTTCTTCCCCATGGGCAAAATTTTTATTTTGCCATCATTTCTGAATCTTTTTAAGCCAAGCAAGAGTTCCGCCTCCTCCAGAAGGATCGTTGATTCAAAAGTAGGAAAGACGAAGGTGTGGGTTTCAGGGTGCCAAACCTTTACCAGTGCACCCATGGCTGCCCAATCCATGCAAATCTTGTTATAATATTTGGCGTGGATAACCAGGCCTTGAAGGTGCCACTTTGAAATAAAAACCCTCATGTCGGTAGTAACGTTGGAAGTGAGCTTCGACAGCCAGGACAATCTGGAGAATCTTCGAGGACCCGGAAAGAGGGGATACGGATGAAAGAAAAGGAAAGAAAAGAACGGGTAAGAAAGAACTCATGTCTGAAGAATAGAGGAAAGAGCTAACTCACCCTTCGTGAGAGAACCCTGTCGCTCAGACGACCTTCAATCTCGGTCAATTTCTTGAACTCGCGGTCGAACCTCCCCCTCTTGGTAGGGCGGGAAAGTTCACCCTCCATCTCCAAAGACCATGACCTCTCTCTTCCCATCTCAAAAGAACAGAACACCCTTGAATGACATTTGGCTAAGAGCTAGGGGGGTACTTATAGGAGGAAAAGTGGTAAAACGGTAAAAGTAAAGCATTAATGATGAGTTACCGTCATGGACTTTGACCGAGGGAATATGGTTTGCTTTGCACAGTGATTTAGTAGTCTCTGTGAATCACTTTGGTGTGCGGATTTCTTTGTATAGTAGAATGCAATTTTATTTCTTATGCAATAATTGTGTGCTAACTATCGATTGCAGGTATCACAAAAAGAAAAAAAATGATGATAAAAAAATGGGATATCATGTCCCACCCTTAAGTCACCCCGGTGACTGACCCCACTGCGTCTTGCATCTTACTATATGATACCTACGCTACTAGAGCATGTCAAGGACCTTGCGGTTCGAATGAATCCGAGATCTGAGTTCCCCTTCAACAAAAACAGTGATGATCTCGGAAGAGTTTGAGTCGTGCGGATAGGCCGTTGAGTTGTGATAGTATGGGGATGATGGTTCCGTTCGATGAGTCGATGCATGGATAAACGGGCCCCGGCTCAGTATCAGCTCACCGCATCGGTATCCTGACCCACTCTTCACAACTTAGCAATATTATCCTTGACTATCTTATATTTTCTTTTGTTTTAATTTTTCCTTTTAAACCCAGCATGCATTCATGTAGGACTTTAAGTTTATTGTGAAAAATCATTCACTTACTTTGATTATGTGAGCCACTGTGCTTAAATGCTTAAATATGAGATATTCCATTTTGAGTCGAGTACTGAGTTTTCTCGAGGCTGCCTTGAGATGTTTATCTGGAAGAAACCATTGTTTGGATTTGTCCCCAAATCATCTTTTTTCATTCCCCTCGGACCCACCTTGGCTGTAGCACGTCCACAATGGCTGGTAACCGCTCTCTAATGGTGAAATCTGCAGGCCTACGACCCAGGTACTTCCGCACCGTGAAGTTGGTCCTTTTAATTGTTTGTGCCCCAGTGCACATTTTGTCATTCCTTGTGTGTTTATCATCCAAACAATGATCAATTTCGGAGAGCTTTCTTCAAGGTTACTTCGATGAAACTCGGGAAAGATTCCCATCAGGAAAATGATGAAGGCGTGTCTCATCACACCTTGGCATCTGCTTTTCACTTCACTCCATTTCACTCCATGCATTTCATTCCATTCCATTACATGTCCTGTCCGTACAAAGCAGATGCCAAGGCGGGGCAGCTGTAGACACGCTGTTTTCACGTTTTCCCTGGGTAAATCTCATATTACACCGTAATGCCCTAAAGTGACTTGCGCATTTGATTCATGTGGCTGATTAATCATCTTTGCTTTGATGACTTAACAAGTTCATAGATAGCAAGTCAATACGTTGCAACAAGTCTATACATTCAAGTCTGTACGTTGCAACAAGTCTATACATTCACTCCAAGTCTATACATTCATCTCTAAAGTCTATACATTCACTCCAAGTCTATACATTCATCTCCAAAGTCTATACATTCCTCCAAGTTTATACATTCATCTCCAAAGTCTATACATTCATCTCCAAAGTCTATTCATCCCTCCAAGTCTATACATTCATCTCCAAAGTCTATACATTCATTCGAAGTCTACACATTCCTTCCAAGTCTATACATTCCTCCCAAGTCTGTACACTCCATGTCTACACATTCCCCCCAAGTCTATACATTCCCACCAAGTCTACACGTCACCAAGTCTACACATCCGGGAAGTCTGTACATTCTCCAAAGTCTATACAATCCCTAAATCCATGCATCTCCAAAGTCTATACATTCCTCCAAGTCTATACATTCATCTCCAAGGTCTATACATTCCCACCAAGTCTATACATTCTCCAAAGTCTATACAATCCCTAAATCCATTCACTCCAAGTCTATACATTCATCTCCAAAGTCTATACATTCATTCCAAGTCTACACATTCCTTCCAAGTCTATACATTCCTCCCAAGTCTGTACACTCCATGTCTACACATTCCCCCCAAGTTTATGCATTCCCACCAATTCTACACGTCACCAAGTCTACACATCCTAAGTCTACACATCCATAAGTCTGTACATTCTATGTCTAAGCATCAAAGTCTAAGCATAGCAAGTGTGTACATCCAAAGTAAACATGTCCTAAAGTGAATAATCAGAAAACGTTAGAAAAATACAAAAAATGAGAAAAGCTTATAAAAAAAGAGCTTATAAAAAATTCAAAAAAATAATAATAAATAAAATCAAAAAAAAGGTTATAAGAAAATACAAAAAAATCAAAAAATGTTATTAAAAAATACACAAAAATTCAAGAGGTTATTCCTAATACATAAAAATAAATAATTTTATGTATGTGTGTATATATATAAAAAGGGAAAATCAATAAAAAGATATATACTAATACATATATTAATATTACTTATCCTTAATCTAATTGTCATTAATCTATCTCTATCATTCTTAATCACCCCTCACCGTTACCTCTCTCTTTCTTTCTTTTCCAGCCACCCAACATAAAGCATCTCCCTCTCTCATGTCTCTATCCTTTCGTTTGTTTTTTTCTTATTATTCCACCAACAGAGAGCATCTTGACACCTCTCTTCTCATCTCTTTGTCTCCCACCAACCCACGTGAACCCCACTCCCATGCCATCTCACTTTGCATGCTAACACCCCACTCTCCACTCCACTGCCAAAGAGAACCCACGCGCACCCCACGCCTTCACTTCTCCCCCAGCCGTTGCACCTCCACGCCACCTCCGCCTGCGCTGATCGCCGCGAAGACGACCACGGCAACAGCCAGCAGCACCGCCGTCTACCTCCGAGTGATCCTCCGTCGTCCGACTGCCGCCTGGCCGCTGCACCAACATCGTCGTCACCGGCCACCCTTATGAAGCCACCACGCGCCGGACAACACCCACACGTCCCCTGCCGTGCCTTCCTCTCCTTACATGCACACCAGTCGCAGCCACCAACCACTCCGCCTCCCGCGACCGCCGTCGAGCCCCCTCTCACCGTCGACCTCTAACGCCTCCATGACACCGCCGGTGCAAGCCCGTCGGCGAGCTCACCCACGCCGCCGTCCGTCCGCAAGCCTCCGCTCCGTGCCACCTCCTCCGACCGCGACGCCCGTGCGACCCCCCGTCACCGGCCACCGTCCTCCGTCGCGGCCACTTCACCGACGCCACCATCCCCTTCGCCGCCGCCGCGCAACTCCGTCCGCAGGCCACCCCGCGACCTGCACCGCTGCCGCCGTGAGCCTGTTGCCGTCAACCCCTCACCGCCGGCGAACCCTCCGTCGCCCTCGTCCCCTCTGTCTCCAGCGCGGCGAGCCCCCCGTCGCCCCCCCCCCCCCCTCTCTTCCGTTTTCACTCTCTCTCTCACCCTCTTCTCTCTTTCTCTCCCACTCGATCCCCTCTCTCTCTCTTCCCTCCAGCCGCGTCGATCTCTCTCTCTCTCTCTTTCTCTGTTTCTCTCTCTCATCATGTTTTTTATTTTTTTAATCTCTCTCTCATCTCTCCCCCGTCTCTCTTCTCTCTTCTCTCTCCCTGTTTCTCTTTCCTCCTCCCCCCTCTCTCATGTTTCTCTCTCAATCCCTCTCTCCCTTCCTTTTTTTTTATTTTTTTTATCTCCTCACTTTCCCTCCCTCTTTCTCTCTTCATCTCTCTCACTTTCCCTCCCCATCTCTCTGCATCCCTCTCTTCCCCCCTTACCCGGTCTCTCTCTCCTCTCTCTCGATCCCCCTCTCACTTTTCTTTTTTTTATTTTTTTTATTCACCTCCCCCTCTCTGCTCTCTCCCTTTCTCACTCTCTCTCTCCTCTCGCCCCCTCTCTCTTTCGATCCCTCTATCTCTATCTCTCTCTTTTATTCTTTTTATTATTACTTCTCATCTCTCTCCATCTCCCTTTCTCTCTGCCTCTCTCTGTCGCACCCCCTGCCACCTTTCTTTCTTTCTTCTCTCTCTCCTCCCCATCACGTGCTCTCCCTATCTCTCTTCTTTCCCCATATATACGTATACCTTACTTCTTATATATCTTATATATATATATATATGCATTAGATTTGTAACTTATATATATGCATTAGATTTGTAACTGAAGTATAAAAAAAATCTAAAAAAAGCTGAGGGGAGAGCTTTCTCCTCTCTCCACTGAATGGCCATTTGCATATATATATATATATATATATATATATATATATATATATATATATATATATATATATATATATATGTGTGTGTGTGTGTGTGTGTGTGTGTGTGTGTGTGTGTGTGTGTGTATGTATATTTTTATATAAATATATATGTGTGTGCATATATTGATATAGATATACGGATATTTATGTATATATTCTTGTATGAATAATATTCTTGTTTGCAGATTATACGCGTGAATATTCTATTTATTCATATTAGTTTCTCATTTAAAAACGTGCTGAAAGAAAGGTGAAGCCTTCGGCTCAGTTTGCACTCCTCGTGTCCTCGCACTGTGTTCGCGCCCCTCAAAGCCACCATTGGCTTGAATAAGATTCCTCACCCCTTGTTATTTTTGGCATTTTTATTTGTTATTTATGTTATCATCACATTATTTCATGAATTGCTGTTATATCATCGTTCTGACTTAATTTCTGTGTTTATTCGTTTCGCAGGGGTAACCAGTTAAAAGCCCTCTTTTTAGGCCTGCCGAACGAAGAGGAAGAAGGAGCCCATATCATCCCGCATCAAAGGCAAAAGCGATCAACCAGTTTGGGGCCCTCGGTCTCTGGCGATCACACCACCAAACGCGTACTTGTAGTAATTTTTATTTTATGTCTAATACCCGCGGATAGCTAAATCCCGCACGGGTCTATTTGTACTATAATCGGTCGCGGTGAGTCATTTCACCGTGGTCATTTACTTTCAGCACTTCCTTTCTGCACTTTGTTATATTATTGTTAAAACCCCACAGGATCAATGTCCTACGGCGGTATGTTTACTCTCTGTTATATTTTTGCTATTATAACTGTGTGAGGAGTGATATGCCATTCCAAATTCTGAGTCTACGTGTGTTTTTGTGTCCGCCAATTTCTACTACGTAGAGTCCCAGTCTCGCACCCGGTATATAAAAAACTACTCACGGAACGGTAGGCCACGCCTACTGGGAAAGGAGTTTAGTTTGCGCGAGAGGGTCTTCGGATCCCTACCTCCGCCACGTACCGGAATTCGGTAAGTCTAGGTCTGCAGTATTCCTACTACAGGTTGTACTCTCCTCTTTTTTCTATTTCACCCCCCTTTACGCACGCCTTTTTTTCGTCATTTTATTTCTTTCACCCAGAGAGGGAGAAACCCCATCTCTCTCTCTCAGTCCACCACGTGACACGTTCACAGGGGGCTGTTGTGCACTGTGTCTGACGTGCAATGTTTGGCGGTTGTTGTGCTGCGAAGGTTCAGTGATTGTTCCAGGACGAGAGGATAAGCCGAGACTAGTATTCTTTGTGCTTTGTGCTGAAGCTGTGCTCTTCGTGGTTTTCACTTTGGTGACTTGTGATCGGCTGTTAGCAAGATCGGTACTCGAGGCGTGGTACATTGCAGTTTCGTAAATTGTGATGGCGCCGAGTGTGTACTGAGATGCGGATGCCGAGTTGTCTGTGATGCCTGTGCGTTGTGTTGAGTGCGTAGCGGAAGCGTGTGGGCTTATAACCCACAGGTCGAGGATCGTTTGGTTGGAAGATTCTGACTGGCCGAGAGGTTTGTTTTCTCGGTGTGACTTCATCTTGGCTATGTGTGCCTTGATGTTATTGGTTGTCGTGCTGTTACTGGAGGCTTTATGGTTTTTGGCATTGGTAGGTTTGAGGATTGGGGAATTTGTCAGTGTATATGCTGGTTGAGTACCCTTTCTTCTCAATTTTTTTTGGGAGTTGTGTTCTTGGGACATGATCGTGGTTCTTGAGATGCATTCTTCGAGATTGTTGTTGTTGTTGTTGTGAGTCCTTATTGGTAAGCTGCTCGCAGCATGGCTAGTGCATTTCAGTCATGTGTTCAGCTGTAATTATGCCTTAATGTGACCCAGCTTGCAGTTGTGTCCTGTGATTCTGTGTTGAGAACGGAGCCAAGTTTCTGCAGGTGGTGTTTGAGGTTGTGGTTGTGTTCAGAGTGGGAGGAGTTCCCTGTGAGTCTGATTTGGCATTGTGTGGACTGAGATCTTGTCGGTTGGTTTAGCTGTACTCTTCTGCTGTGGTAGAGTTGGCATGCGACTCGAATCAGATGTAATATCTGAGTGAGGACTGACTTGATTGTGCTTGTGTTCCAATGCTGTCATTGGCGTTCTGCATGCCAGTTTCGTTGTTGTTCTTGGTACGGAAGCCGATGTGGTGGAGCAGTCAGTTGAGAAGACTGTGTTTCCTTGTTTATGCTAATGCTTGTGGTGTCTGCCGAGTGTGTTGTCATCGGTAGCTATTTCGTGGCATGGTTCGTGTCTCCTTTCTCTGTGAGACGTAAGCAACATTGCCCTATTTCGGAGGTGTCAGACTTGTGTTCACTGGTGTGCCATGCTCGTTATGTGGATCGGTATGCCTTGAGATTCGGAGCGTGTGCCTGTGATTATGCTCTAGCAATGTTCCTCTGAATTATGTTTTTCGATAATTGTGTCATCGTGCTTTGTGTTCGAAGTTTGGCTGATGCTTGGAGAGCGTGGCCAGTGTTTGGGTTTGTTCTTCCCTATTCACTTGTTAGCTCCTTAAATTTCGAGGAAGAAATTCCTTTAAGGGGAGAAGACTATAATAACTTGGATTCTTCGGATTAGAATCGGAGAGCTTTCGGATCGCTTTCATGGGTCCTGATACGTGCTTTACGATCCACTCGGGTTTTTCCCTTGTATAACTTGCGAAACCTTGTGGAGAGTTGACCGTTGAGTTTTGCGACTCAAGGACGCTACAGGTGCATTGTGCTCGTTTCGAAGATCGTGAAGACTATTTTTTCATATTTTTCTGAATTTATGAAATTTTGTGTCAAAAATTAGATTTTAGGAATTTTCTAATTTCCTATTTTCCTATTTTCCTTTTTCCTTTTTAATACTATCACCTCTCTCCTCCCTCTTCTCTCGCCGTTTCACTCTCTCTCTCTCTCTCTCCGTTCTCTCTCCTTTCACCCCCTTTGCTCCGGCTGCAGACGGAGGAGGCCCGGGGATGTCGTGGAGATGTCATGGAGGTGTCGTGGAGCGTGCTGGCGTGAAGAATGGAGCATGGTGTTGACGCGATCCCGTTCGGTGGATTCAAAGCCGACGTGCGGTTTGTGTGATGGTTTTCGGCGTGGTTTGGCGTTTTCGACTCGTGAGATCTTCGGTGGAGGTAGGGGGACAGATGCCCTACTCTTTTCCTGCATTCTCTCGCGATTTGTAGCGGAATAGTGTGATTTTGAGCCGATTTTGCCTCATTTAAGGCGAAAGCATGTTCCGGGGATATGAGCCGTGTTCGCCATTCCAGGCGACGGTTTGTAGTTTAATTGGTTTCATTTGAACCCCTGGCATGT
Organism: Amorphophallus konjac; assembly: GCA_022559845.1. Classification (NCBI taxonomy): domain Eukaryota; kingdom Viridiplantae; phylum Streptophyta; class Magnoliopsida; order Alismatales; family Araceae; genus Amorphophallus; species Amorphophallus konjac. The sequence continues at coordinate 63,027,258 of CM040123.1, read as the reverse complement.
TGGGATTCATTTTCTGCCAGTTTTATTGCATTTGGTTGAGAATCAGAGCCGGTATGAGCCTGACAGTCCATGTGAGTCGTTTTGGGTCGATTCATGGGAATTGCATGTTCCTTGCATTTTTGTGCATGATTTGATCCCTTCCGGCTTGTGGAATGATGGTTTTGATATTAGGGTTGTTTCCCCGTCGTTTAGATGCGATTGGGGCGTGAACAAATTGGGTTTCAGGTAGTTTTGCGGTTTTCCCGTCGGAACGGCTTAGCGGCCTTACAGAGATCGCAAGGGGGTCTCTGGTGGTCCATTGGAGACCGCTAGGCTGAGTGCCTTTGTCGGTTTAGCTTAACAGTCACGCGATTGACCGCAAGGTTGGCTTTAGCGGCCCTTGGGCGACCGCTAGGAGACGTTTGAATTGGTCAATGGTTTGAAGTCAGTTCGGGCTAGCGGTCTAGCTCCAACCGCAAGGGGTCCTTGGCGGCCTTGGGGTGACCTCTAGTCCCTAGGAAACGGTCCTAGGTAGAGCGTTAGGTGATTTTGACCGTTTAAGTTGGTTTAACTATTTTGGGGGTTGACTGGGCATAGCGTCCATGTCGTGACCGCTAGGTCCAAGCTTGCGGCCCTGAGGAGACCGTCTAGTGTCAGTAGCGGCCTCAGGCAGACTGCAAGGCTCTTTCTTTTGTGATTTTTATATCTGGGATTTCTTGAGGGTAGCGGCCCTTTGGATGACCGCCAGGTTGGTCTAACGGCAAGGGGTGAGCCCGCCACTTACCCAGAGTGTTCTTTCGTGTTGGTTTGGTTTCCGGTTGATGTGGCTTTGACCCCTTCGTTAGCCCATTGTTCTGTGGATGTCTTGGACGTCCTATGAGGGCTGTGACCGTGTTATAGGGTGCCTGAGAAGGCCATTGTACCGAGTAGTGTTTTGTATTATTTCGAGGGTCATTATGGTTTCTGGTCAACCTAGTTGTGACTCAGTGGTTGACACGTGACCTCGTGAGTGTCTTGTCTATCCTGCGTGGATCGAGACATGGTTTTGGGCGCTTGGAGGTATAATCCTACCTCGATTTGCATGCCATGTGGTTTGAGGGTTTTTGGTGATCCCTCGTGTTCCGTATTTCGTGTTATACGAAATTGTGAGTCCGTTGTGTGGCTTAGAGGCCGAGGACTCATCGTTGATGTGTTTTACCGTGGTTTTGGCTTAGGGACTAGGCTGATTAACAGCATGTTGCTGTGATGTGCGGCGATCTTGACCCGAGTCTTGTGACTCAAGGATCGTTGTCAACAGGTCTAGTTGACTGTCCTGAGTCTGGTAGCAGTTGTATACTGCATTGTGCTCCGTAGTACATGTAACATGTGTGTGTTTACACTATCTATACTTCAGTGTTCGCTGTTTTGAGTCTCAGTGTCTAGTGAACCTCCACTAGTCATAGCCTAACAACACTTCTGTGTGTCGGCCCACCTGGGAGTGATGGTGGGGCAGTTCTCGGTTGACGATTTTTAGGCTAGTTTCCCTGGGCCCCCTTACTTTGCGGTAGCGTCCTACTGGGGGGAAAACTAGCTAGAGGTCTCGCTCAAGGCATTGGGCTTGTGTGTGCAGACGTGGTCAGGGGCGGTTGGACGAGCACCGACGGGTGTGACCCTGACTAGTCACTCGTTACTGTTGTTCCTTGTACTTGGTTCGTGTCTCAGTTACCACGTTCGAGGTGAGTGGGAGACACTTGAGGCGCACTGTAAGATGTCAGTGGACGCATATGGCTGTTCTTCTAGTGAGGAGGTGCTTCTGTCACTTGACATGATGACTTGTGTTTTCATGACTTTTTCGAGTGGCCTGTGCTTGGAATCACTCAAGGTTATGGGTTTTGTAGCATACACGACGGTGAGTTCGTGTATGTCTTGTGCCTTTGACTGTGTAGGTCTTTGATAGGCTTTTCACAATAGGATTTCGTGATTTGACAATGGATCAGTAACACCCGACTTTGTGAGATCGGGGTTCGCCTTTCTGTTGCTGTTTGGAGTAGTTTGGAGGGCCGAGGTTCCTTCGGCTACCGTGTTTCCTTGTTACGGCTTTCCTCTTTACTTTGTTATTCTTACTCCTATTGTTACTGCTTTGCTTTCGTGTAGCACTACTATTACTGCGTGTTTTGTGGTAGGGTTCTGCAGGATCCCTACTGAGCCAGTGATAGGAGGCTCACCCTTGACTTTTCAGGTGTAGCTGTTCTTCCTCGTGCTGGGAGGTTCCTGCTACGTGGTTCTTAGTGCCAGCATTGCCAGTGTCGGGTTTCCCCCGACTTGAGGGTACGTTTCCCTTCCTGTTGGACTGTACTTGTCTTTCTGTTGGACTGGACTCTGTTAGTTTTAATTGTTATGGAAAATGTAATTTTATTTTTGCTATTTTAGCAATCCTGATCATTGAAATTTAATTGCTTACTGCTTTATCTGGAAGTTCAATGTACTATCACATACCGTTCTATCCCATCGGAGCTTTTCCGCTCTTGGGAGGCCTCACAGGTTCCAAGTGGTATTGGGTTTACCCGGTATCCGGAGTCTTGGTCGTCCCAATTACGTTATTATACTTTGGTGGAAATCACAGTCACTTTGCTTTTCATCTTGCACACTCATAGCATCATAGCTTCTTTTTGGTGTTTACAACGACGTCTAAGATGACTGCGACCAGACCCAATACATGAGATATTCCAATTTTTAAAATAGTATTTTAAACTCTTTTTCTGAATCATGCCGTCTAGAATAAAATTGACTAGGTAATGAACTTTTGAAATCATGATAAATCTCTTAATAATTATATTCTAATTTTCCTAAAGTCTATGTTTGATTTATTCTTCCTTAATATCCTTATCTCTATTATGCCTTGATTTCCTCTTCTAAATTGATCTTTTCATGTCTAAAAAGTTTAGATCTTAAAATTGTAATTTAGCCTTATTACTTGTGCTATAAAATTTCTCTTTCCATGATGAGCCTCTACTTTTAATTGTTTCACTTGTTATGAACAGAATTTTTGACACATGACGACTTTAAATTGATGTTTTACTTTGAGGTCACGTTATTGTGGTGATGTGATTCTATCAACTACGTTCTAGTTTGGTTTCTCGTATACACTTTGTTGGTGAAGTTAGGACCCTTCGCCGGATATTCCTCTTGTTAGAGTGGAACTTCTTTACTAAGGCCTCCGTAATTCTCCGTGAGCTATAGATTCTCACATGGTCGTCAAGCTGATTGTACCATAAAAACCCCAAAAGCACTTCTAAATCACGTCTTATTGTTGAAGATGTGATTTAATTGGATTTTTGAAATGTGTTCCCTATTCGGGACACAGTTTTGTTCTGTCTATTCTAAACGTGGCACTACCAGAGACCGCATTCATCCTTATATCTCTGAATGTGATACTGCGATACACCACCTTCTACTCAACTTTTCTGAGCACGCCCACCAGACCGACCATGTTCAACCTAATTTCTTCTGAACGTGCCAATGTGATAGATCGCGTTCCATCCGATTTCTTCTGAATGCGACCCTACTGTAAACTGCATTTTATCAAATACCTATTAGTCCACATCTTACTGTAGACATGCGATTTGACCCATGTTTTAGCATGATTTTCTGCAAAATTTGGTTATTATCATCTTTATATATTATAACTTCTTAATCTTTGTGAAAAACCAGAGTTTTCTATTCTTGCAAACTTGATCTTTTGATTCCTTAAACCTACTAAGTTCTTTACTTAGTTTTTCTTCTAGACATATACTTCTCCTTCTTGCAAAATTGCATTAATTGAGATCGTTGCATTCTATTTGTTCTACTTCGCATTACTTGAACATGATTTCCTTGAATTTACTTGGCCATTATTATATGGAATTGTTTAGAGATTTATATGGGATCTTAGATCTACCTTACACTCAATGCTGGTAATTTTGGGGCCCAATCTGGTCCTAGACAAGTAAAACCCAAAAGTGCTTGTGCCCATGGGAGTGTGAATGATCGGTGTGACATTGCACCAACGGATACACAAGATTTGATTTAGTCAATTCACTTACTTATTATATGAACGATTGATTGATTCACTTATTGCATGATTGATTGATTGAATCATTACTTATTATTTTTGATATTCATTTGTTATATGGCCAATCTACAATTATGTTCACTTGTTACATGTTCTTCATTTGACGTACGTTTATCTCTTATTATTGGTTAAATAATGGGAACTAAATGACATATGGGGTAAAGTGCTACGCTATGAGAGGTGTAGATCTATTTAAAATCCACTTAAATTAAAATAAAAAGAATAAGGAAAAGATGGTTGAAGAATCATAAAAAAGAAGGAAATAGAAGGAAAAGGGAGCATGTGTAGGATGCAAGTGGAGTGTGTGATCGCCAGAGACCGCGGGCCTCAAATGATATAAACAATGATAAAAAGAGGGATCGCGGTAATACCTTTGAAGCGTGGGAGATGTGAGCGTCGACCTTCTCTTCCTATCGGCCGGATGATGAAGAGAGTCTCCTTAGATTACCCTTGCAAAAAAGATAGACAACAACCAACAAAAGAGTATGGATTAGCAAACCAAGATGTGTAGCATCAAATTCAAAGTGAAATATATGACGTGAAAATATGGAGATGAACACACCTGTTGGGTGTTGGCCCTTAAACCCCTATGCAAAGGGTGGGGATAAAAATATGATGAATGAGGAAATAACATGGAGATGTGCAAGTGTTGCACTAAGGAGTTCTCAACGTGGTTGAGATGTAGGGAACAAAAGAAAAAGATGATGATGCATGCACATACTAATGTATGCAGTGAAAAGAAACAGAGAAAGAGTAGAGGAAGAACAGCCTGTAGGGATATCCTCCTGTGAAAGTAGTGGCTTTAGATGGGCGTTCAGGAGAGAGTCTCCAAAGGATGAAGCAGCCGCTGCATGGAGCTCTTCCTTAAGCCACGAGTCTGACAGCACCTCCCCGTTGTTAATGAATTCGACCCCCTTTCGCAGGAACCGCAGGGGCTTATTTATAAGAGAAGAATCGAAGTTAATTTCCAAAATAATTAGGGTAATTATCCTTGGCATGAGATAAACATTAGCAAGAGTCCTCCCAGTCTTGAAAAGTCACCAGGAACCTTTCCCTAGTTGAAAAGGACTCCAACACCGGGAAAGGAGGAGCCGCAGGCAAGTTCGGAAACCTTAAAGAAATGGCGTCAGACCCAGTGGTCGCCCATTAAATGGGCATCCACCCAAAGAGTTGCTCATTCCAAACTATTTTTAGGAAGATTAGAATTTTTCAAAATTAGGAAAGAAATCACGTCTGGGGACCTGGACGCAAATTATCAATTTATACGAATTTTGGTCGGAATAGGAATATCTGAAAATGGCAAGGAAATACGCGTTCGGGGTCCTAGACGCGTTAATGAATACGCGATGAGAGGATCAGATGCCTTTTCTTGAATTATTCAAGAAAGTCAAATATTACCAAAAATCAAAAAAGAAATTGCGTCACCTTGGTCGGACGTGATTTAAGAAATTATGAATTTTTGGTAAATGGGCCAAAAAAAGGAAAGGGAATTAACGACAGTTCAAAGGGTCACCCATTAAAGAAATAGCGCCTTCTTGAGAAGTCGCTCATTCCTCAGGAATACAAGGTTCACAAATGGGAGAATCGAAGAAGACGCGTCTTCCGTCCCAGACGCGGCCATGAATATGCGTCCAATTTGTTGGACGCGTCTCAAGAAATGAGCGCCCACCATAAAAGGCGTTTAATTCAATAATTATCATGAACAAATAATACACGTCCACTTGGTTGGACGCATTTAACAATGTGCGACCTTTGAAAAAGTCATTAATTCAAATAAACTAATGAGACCAATAAATAGAAAAATGAATACGTGTCCGGGTCCCCAGACACGATTTTGAAAAGACTCGACTCTCTCGAAAGAAATAGCGTCCGTCCAAACAGGCCCTCAATTTTGAAGCAAGGAATGGGCACCCACTTATAAGGTTGCTAATTCAAAAAGGCCTCGAAAGATTGGAGGAAAGCTCAGGAAAAATGGGGAAAATGTGGGAAAGCTGAATTTTTAAGAAAAATGAGGAAAACCACTCAAATATGTCGTTTTGAGGTTCATATGGGGCATTACAATGCAATATGAGATGTACTCAAAATGATGTCAAATTTAGCGTGTCTACAGCTGCCCCGCCTTGGCGCCTACTTTGCAATGGAGTGACACGAAGTGAAATGGAGTGCAACGAAGTGCAATGGAGTGGAATGGAGTGGAATGACGTGGAGCGAACAGAAAAGTGGACGTTAAGGTGTGATGAGACACGCGATTAACACCATATGATGAGTATTGAATCAAAAGTTCGAGATGTAGCAATCTCGGGAGGTTTAATGAAAGGAACATTTATTTGGATAAAGGAGGGAGTGTGCACGCGGGCACGAAAGAGATAAAAGAAGGCGATCAACTTCCAGCGCGGTGGAAGTTCCCCAGGTCACAAACCTGTAGGTTTCACCATTGGAGAGCAGTTACCAGTCAATGTGGACGTGCTGCAGCCAAGGTGGATCTAAGGAAAAAGAAGAATAAATAAGAGATAGAAATCCAAACAAAGGAGTTTTTGAGAAAACAGCCCAAAACAGCGACAAGACGATCTGAGGACTCAATTCAGCAATGAATCTCATATCATGAACAATTAGGGTTAATTGACTCTCAAAATCGAGTTATCAGAATGATTTTCTAATGTTAATTCAAAGTCATATATGAATGCATGCTGGGTTTAAAGGAAAAATTAAAATAAATTAAAATAGAAGATAATCAAGGATAATATTGTTAAGCTGTCAAGACTGGGTCAAGAAACTGATTTGTGAGCTGATACTAAGTCGAAGTCTATTTATCCGCGCACTAATTCACAAAAGGGAACCATCGTCCCTAGTCTTGGACAGCTCAACGGCCTATCCATGTGACTAAGATTCCTCTGGAATTTTTATTATTTTTGATGAAGGGAAACTCAAATTCTAGATTTACCAAAGCCACAAGGTCCTTGGTATAATCTAATAGCGTAGATAACATATAGTAGGAATGCATACAGAGAGGATGGTGATAGCAATGAGCATGAGGGAACTGAGATGGAATGCAGACACCGTGGGGCTTGGATGATGATGCCCGGGCGGTGGGATCAAGAGAGCTTCTTCCTGCGCTCAAAGATTCGTTAGCCAAGAGATAATGAAGCATAACAAGCAATGAATAAAGCCATTGTGTATATCATTAAAGCATTCAATCAATTGATTGCATAATAGCATATAATGAACTACAACACATAGTGTGTGAACATAGCAATGACAACACAACATCACAAAAGCATGAAAGCATGGATCAAAGCATCCAAGACACTCAGGGCATGGTGTAGTCCAGAGCATCAAAACATGAAGGCATCAATCATTGCTTGTTATTGCATTTGAACCATGAGGATGACGGCTTGGCTAATCATGAGCTTTGGAGTTGAATGATTATGATGAGAATAATGCTCAGATTGAAATCAGCAGGAATGGCTTTAAAAAGACTAGCACTTGAATGATCGGAGTGATGCCCGGAGCGGCGAATCATGAACATAGCAATCAACATAGGGAAGAATCGAAAGATTTATGGCAATGAAAGGAGAGGACTCATCCCGTGTTCTTGGTCCTTGTAAAGAGTGTCCCTGCAAAAGCACCATCAGAAGAAATACAATGCAATTTTTTTAGATTTTTAAATATGCAATTTTTTTGTGGGTTTTAAAAATATTCAAATTTTTATGGATTTTTTAAAAAATATTAGGGTTTTTTTGTTTTGTGGGGAGAATTTTTTTTGAAAAAATATTTGACTTTTTTTGGAATTTTGGCTTAGACATTGCTAATGTAACATCAAAGGATGTTTAAACCGCTGACTAGGGGTCCTCGTTCCTTCCCCTTTAGCTAAAAATTGGCCAAAGTGGGCGTGCATTGAGGGTGGCACCCTATAATCGGCTACCCTTGAATAACGGTGTCCCTACTAAGGCCATACCTGAGAAACACTCGATCTTGGAGGGAGAAGAGAAGAGCAATTTGGGACAAGCTTGATATAAGTCAAGAAAATATCGAATTTTGACTTCCGTCCATAGCACAACCCCTAGAGATTTGGTCTGTTGCGTTAGGGCTTTGTGTCATATCATCGAACCTTAAATTCTCTTGTAGGCACGCATACGGCCGGGCTCATAACATCCCGTGGGAAAACTGTACTGCCCTCTTGCCATGCCAAATTCATTGGATATTTCTTTTGATTTTGCTCATTTTTTTTATTTGATCATCATTTTTCTTTGGTTTCCTTTGGACTTGAAAGATATTACAATTGAGCTTGAATTTTGAGAATAAGGTCATAATTGACTGCCCCTATTTGAGACTTCCTCTTGTCGGGGTGTACATAGGTTGGTTATTTTGCCTAGAATATCTCTATCCTCATATTTCAGCCGAGAAGAGAAGAGAAAAAGACTTTGTGCCCTCGAGCATAGCCCAAGTAGCAACGATATTCTACCAAAGGAGACGGCTAAGGACGCCGTGAAGTGTGTGCGGTGCCTAGCTATGGGTTGCCCTTAACGAGCGGGGAAAGAATGCCGAACTCCCAGCGCGGGGTTCCTATGGCCAAAGTGCAGCAAAAATAAGCCTAAAGACTCTTTTTTGACATTGATTTTAATAAAAGGCCTAAGATAAAGGTCTAAAACAACCACTCTTGATCATGTTAAGAAGCACTTTGTTTTGAAAAAACTGTGCGTGAATAAGGTGATGAAAATGCATAAAAATGAACACTTACGCACATATGTTACCTTGCAACCTTGTATAAGAAGTAGTTGTCGGAGGCGATGTTGATAAGCATGGGATTTCTTGTCCTCATAGTAGATAAGAATATAAGGGGCAAGGATTTAAAAGTGGCTTAACAAGAAGGAGTGGTGTGTAGACCAGACGCAGATGAAATAAGAAGGAACGGAAGAGAGGTGAGGGCTAGAACTCCCTCACTAAGGTGCAGAGACCCTGATCACATAAAAAGACATATAGAAGGAAAAGGGGAATCCAGAGGAAAAGTGAGGACTAAAGCCTCGGAAGTAGTGGGAGAACGGGCAGATGCCCAAAGCAGTGGATGTAGAAGAAGTCGGGTCGGACCCGGGATCGGGAGGTATTACAAGAGGGAATTGATAGATGGATAGCAGTGGATCCGGAGGGTCGGGAGGCAAAGGAGGAGAATCATGATGTGAAGAAGAATCATCTGGAGGCTCCGGAGGAATAGAGTATCGAGGGACGCGATGCCCTGGGAAAAGATATGAAAAAAGATGGTTTAAAAGGAGAAAAAGAACAAAGGACACAACGTCCCGGAGGAGTAGAAAGATAAATCAAATGAAAGGGAGGAGGTCCGGAGGTTCCGGAGGGAGAAGATAGAAAGGGGCGCGATGCCCTGGGAGGAGAAAGGAATCCGGAGGTTCCGGAGATGGAGGTGAATTAAAAGAGATAGAATGGGGAAGATCCGGAGGTTCCGGAGGAATGGGATGAGAAGGGACGCAATGCCCTAGAAGAAGGGATAAGGAGTGAGATAGAGAATCCGGAGGTTTCGGAGGAGGAAGGTGTAAAAGGGTGCGATGCCTTAGAAGGAGAGAAAAATATGGAGGATCCAAATATGGAGGTGTGGAGGGGTGCGATGCCCAAAGAGGTAGATCTGGAGGTTCTAGAGGAATAAAGTAGGAATGGGGGCGATGCCCCGGGAGATCCAGAGGTTCTGGATGTAAAAGATGGGAGGGGGCGCGATGCCCTGAAAGGAGATTGGATGGGGCACGATGCCCGGCAAGTGTAAGGGGACCCGGAGATCTCGAAGAGGGAGGTGAATAAGAAGGAAGATGTGGAGGATCCGGAGGTTTCGGAAGGCGGAGAAGATACGGGTTCGAAAACCCGGGAAAGAAGGAATGCATGTGAATGCAATGCAATGGATGTAGAAGATGCATGGAATGCATGAAATGCATGGGATGCAAGGAACACAAGTGGTGAGAGGATGAGAACTCCCTCTTCACCCAACAGATGGCCCATGTGGATGGGATAGCATAGGAAGTGGATAGGGTAGTGGAAGGCCCCCTAGCAGAAGAATAACCGCCCCTCCATGTCAATGAAAGTGTACTGCCAAACGGCCTAATGGATAAAGTTAATGCACATGACGAAGCTTCAACAATGAATGATAACTCTCTTGGAGGGCAAAGAGCAATAATGTGAGGGAGTTGAAATGTTGGAATGGGAAGCTTTGTTTTGCCCAAGGATTGTAGTAGATGAAAAGCATGGAATAAAGTGGACATTCGCCCCATGTAAGGAAGAATGGATTTGCTATCGGAGGGTTGAAACAAGGGGTGCCCTACCCGGGCTTTGGGTACGGACGCACATGGCATCAAAGCTTGACATCTTCTCTCAGTGAGCAGTGGTGGGGACCGGGTCTTTTCAACCATGCCCGGTACAAGAATGCGGATCGGCATCCAGCAAATAAAGCCTTGCATCTTGAATAACATAACCGAGGTCAACTCCTTCTTGCCCGGCTCTCGATCATCTTCGGCATAAATACTTGTAGAAGGACTCCCATTCCAAGTGGTAGAGGAGGGTGAAGTGGAGACAGAAGGCTGAATAAATGGTTGAGATGTAATGGGAGGTGTTGGAGGAAGGGCGAGTGGAGGTTCAAACACGTCGAGCTTCTCCCCTTGCTCGGAAGCGGACGGGGTTGGCTCAAGTGCAAAAGGAGGTGGACCCTACTCGTGATCTGCTACGGTTTTGGGTAAATGTAATATCTCGGATCTTTTGGATCCTTCCTTTTGGGTCTCGAATCTATTTTCTCGGAGTGTCCAGCACTGATGTGTCTGAAATTTCGTTTCGGACATCTTTCGTGTTTGGATCGGAACGATCCGGAGTTGTTTCGGAGGCCCGGAGTGCGTCCGCGGCTTTTTCGCGCGTGTTTTCCGATTTCCGCGTACGGGTTTTAGTAAATCCTGCGGAACTCCGTTGCGGGTGAACCGGGTCGTTCACCTAGACAAGAGTGGTACCGTTGCGATCGATGCGTTTCGAGGATCGTAGAAACATGATTTTCTATTTTTTAATATTTTTTGGAGTTTCCAAATTTTCTATAAAATCCCATTTCTTTTTTCTTTTTCCCCCTTCTTTCTCTTTCTTCTTCCTCCCCTCTTCTTCTTCCTCCCGTGAGAACCGCGGCCCCTCTCCCTCTCACTTCGACCGACGGCGACCACGGCGGGCCTCTCTCCGGCTGCAGACGACGGCGGGGCGACATGGGCGGCGGCGAGGCGATCTCATGGGCGTGCGGTGTTCATGGGAAGCGTGAAGGAACGGGGTTTCTAACAACGTTCTTCATGGTTTGAGCTCGATCTGGCGTGTCTCGACGCGGAGCGAAGGTAGGGTGATGATCTCTAGCCTCTTACGTTCCTTCCCCATGATTTGTAGGCCGAGGCGAGGTCGAGAGTGGGTTTTATCGCGTCGGGAAGGGTCGACCATGCTTTGGGGAGTGACCGCCCGATCCATCATTTTAGCTCGCGATTCCATGTTTTAGGGGCGTAGAATCATGCTAGGGGGCATGGGGGTCGATTTCCTTTCGTTTCCCCCTCATAGGGGCTTGTTTGGGGCCGAAAATGGCGAATCCCAACGAGTTCGCCGTTTTCGTGCCGGCAAGGGATAAACGGCCGAACCAGGGCCCGTTTATCCCCATGCGCGACCCAGGCGTGACCGCTCTTTGGCTCGGAGCGCTGTGGGGTATGCACGGTCAGTCGTGTGACCGTTCTTCGCCATGAGCGGCCCAAGGCCAACCGTTCATCCCGTGGTTTTTGACCGTTGGCTTGTGACCATTGCACAGTGTCTTGGGGTCAGCGGCTAGGGACTAGCCGTATGTCCTCATGAGCGGCCAGGGGCTGGCCGTTCGTCACTTGTACCGTTGGTGGGATATGCGGCCTGGGTGGGTCCGCTCATCCCCTTGAGCGGCGAGGTTCTAGCCGCCCTTCCCTTGAGCGGCTAGGGGCTAGCCGCCCATGTTTTGCACCGTTGGGATGATGAACGGCCGGATTGGGCTGTCCATCCCCCACGAGCGGCTAAGGGTTAGCCGTTCTTCTATTTGAGCGGCTATGGAGTGGCCGTTCATAATCCGTTTGGACCAGGGGTAGAACGGTCTTTTGTTTGCCATCCATCCCCTGGAGCGGCCCGTTCATGGCCGTGTGTCTCTTGTGCGGCCCAGGGTGGTCCATTCAATGAGTTTGTCTAATTGGTGTTTCTTTCTTGGCCGATTTGAGTCCTGGGGGCGTGGGCCTCGGTCCACGTGCCGACCCGCGGTCTGACAGATGCTGGGCATCGTGTCGAGGCCGGGTGTGGTGGTGCGGTGTAGCCCTGGGAGGTGTTGTTCTCAGCTTGTGTCACCATGAGACGGTGTCGGTACGAGGGGTAGTCCTTGTACCCTATCCGGTTGAGACGTTGTTTTCCGTTGACTTGAGAGTTTACTCCTTCAGTGACCCTCCACTAGTCGTAGCATGCTTACACGTTTAGTGGTCCCACCAGGGAGTGGTGGACAGGCTACCCTGAGGATGGTTTTAGACCGGTTTCTATCGGGCCCGGCGTCTAGCAGCCAGAGTCCGGCTGAGAGGAAAATCGGTCAGAGGGCCAAACCAGGAACGGACGGTCTGTGTGTGCACACGTGGTTGGGGGCGGTTGGACCCACGCTGACGAGCGTGACCCCAGCTAGTCACTTGTTTTGTGATTACTTGTATGGTGTCCTTGCCTCTGCCAGGGGCGATCGTGCCAGGTGGACACCTGCGGTGCGGTGTAAGACATCAGGGGACGCTACAGACTGTGCTTCTAATGGGAGGTACTCCTGTTGAGTCGGGAGTGACAGACTGTCAGTCAGTCTTTGTGACTTTGACCTTCGGGTTTTTGGTCGTGTTGACCGATGAGTTCCAGTTGTTTCACCGTGATGCGTGTGTCGATTCTCGTGCCGCAAGACCGGTGTTGTAGTTGCAGGGCATTCCCTTCCGAGGTACTCGCTTACTGCTAGCGTAGCGGTTTCTCCATTTTACGAGGTAGGGTTTGAGTGATCCCTACTGAGTCTTGTTCTGAGACTCATTCCCTGCGTGTTTTCACCGTGTTTCAGGTGAGGCGCGGCTTCAGGGGAGCGCGTCTGAGGCTCAGCATGGTTCAGGTGCCCAGCGTTAGTGCCAGAGGTCAGAGCCGGGGTATGCCCCGTGTAGCTGTACTTTTCTTTCTTGTCTCTGTACTAGTTGTGGACTACTGTTGTTATTTTGTTATATCTTGTGAACCATGTATCGTGTAAAATGTTAATTTACTTCCTGCTTAATTATATAAACTGTTTAATTTCTGTAATTATTTATGATACTTGTGTAGTCTCCACACCATCCTTTTAACCCTTCTGAGTCTTCGGGCTCGTGGGTGGCGGTGCGAGCCTCGGGTTATCGGGCCTTCCTGGTAATTAGATTCTCGGGTCGTTACAGTAAAGGGGTAGGCAAAGCCGGGTTTGGGGTTGTAGATATAGTGGAGGGCCGAGGTAGCGGCAATGGGAGGTTAATTGGAGAAAGTTTGGTTGTGGGCTCAGTGGGGGCCGATGGCATGAAGGTCGATAGAGGTGTAATGGGGGGTTTAGTGGGAGATTTGATGAGGGCCGGTGTTGCGGAGGTTGATGGTGTAGGAGTTGGGGGTGTGATAATGGAGGGTTTGACGCGTTGGAAACGTCGAATTTTAGTAGCAGTGCGAGAGGTTTGAAGGGTAGGAGACGGGCCTTGATGAGCTGGTGTGGGTGATTGAAGCATCGACCCATCATCGTAACACCAATAGGTCTTAAAAATGGGGGTTGGATCGGGGATGGTGGCATCGTCATGAGCAGGGAACTCTTCAGGTGGTGGAGGAAGAGGAAAACGGAGGAAACTTGGAATGGGTTCTTGCAGAACTTCATCTTGCTTCAATTCTTCACATGCCGGTTCATGCTCTTCGTTGTCAAGCTCAAGTGGACGCCGTGGTGGAGGTGTATTAATGGGTGGTGAAATGTAATGGTGTTGTTGCGTACATGGATGCGAAAGCAGAGGCGGAGGGTCATATTGATGAGTGGTGTGAATAGGTGGAGGGCAGACGGAGTCCACTTGATAATTAAAACATGATGGCTCTTGTTCACTTGAACTATTGATGCCGTAATCATCTCTCCTGTCCTTCCATTCTTTCTCCATCTTCGTAATATTGTTCATGAATGCATGAAGAGGGTTGACTTGAGGAGGAGGAAGAGGAGGTCGCGGGCTCGTGACCCTCTTTAATTGCACCTCCAACGAAGTGATTTTATCAACGAGAGCTTGTTGGAGGGGCAGAGGAATAGAGGGTTTGGCATAATGGCCTTGAAGGAGGGGCCGCATATGAAGGCCATGGAGGGGGGTTAACGGACTGACCCAAAGAAGGACCCGGTCGGGCCGGGTTGCAAGGAATGGATGGGCCTTGGGGCCGTGAAGGAGGAGGAATAGAAGGAGGCGGGTGATGGACTACCCGAGAAGAAATATGTATAGAAGAGGGAGGCGGGTGATGGGCCACCCGTGTGGGAGTGGAAGGAGGATGAGAAGAAGGAGAAGCACCCTCAACAACGGCCTTAAGGGCTTGGATTTGTTGAGGGGTGAGACGATATATTGCATGCAAGATTTGGGAGACCTTCTTGTCGTGGGGAGGAGACGGTCCCGAGGGAGTAGCGTCTTGCGCTTGATGCGAGGGACCACAAGATTGGAAATTATCCATAGGTCGGGCAAGACCATGTGAATGGGGACGTGGTCCCTTGAAAGAATTGTGGTGAGAATTATAATGAACATGTTGAAATTAAGGAGTGTAGGATGTGCTAGGTTGGTTATCCTCATGATTATAATTGGAATTAAACATGTTGATTTGATTATCAAACCAAAACATCATGCAAATAAACAATGATTCAATCAAACAATCTGCAAAGATTTCAAGCAATGTGAGATGTTTACGCTTGATTTTGATTGTTCCTTGATGTGAATTAAGGATGTTAATAAAGTTTGATATGATCCACTCAAGGTAGTGAACCTAGTTTCAATATGATTTTGCTCCAATGCCAACTAGGTTGATTCTCACCACGTTTTGGGCCAACTAAACTTGGGGACTTCAAAAGGTACAACCTGCTCGGTGTCCGTGAGGGAATCTACGGGTGCGGGGACTTACGGAGGCCTTGGTTTAGGAATTTCCGGTCCAATGAGATGGAGTGCTCAATGGAGGGTCCTTCCTTCACCAAGAGAGGGGTAAGGCTCCTAGAAGTGTAGGGAGAGGAGGTCTCCCAAGCCCAAGATGCCCTGTATGCAAGTGCAAAAGAATATGGGAAAACCAGACAGAATAATGTCAAGGTGAACAGTGAATGAAAACAAGCCGTGAATAGTGATATGCAATTAACAATGCAAACACACAAGATTACAAACAATAGAAACGTAAGAACAGAAACGTGATATGCAGTGATGATAGAACAATATGCAACAGAAAAATGTGATGTATGAATGGTGCAACAAAATGATGTGCACTGATAGTTCAAGTAAGCCATAGAGATTTTGTGAAAACAGTGCAGCAATATGAATGTGAAATGTGTGAAACAAATGCAAGGTTAAAACAAACAAACTAAGATGCAATGCACGATGAACAAGTACTAGGCTAAATGAATCACAGAGGATGAAATGCACAGTGAACAAATCAACAAGAGTGTTTCAAGGAATTGGCGTCTTCTTTGGTGGGCGCCCATTTAAGAGTGGGCGTCCACTAAAATGGACGCCATTTTTTTTAATCGGCCATAAGATAGAGAAATGTAAAATAATTGATGTAAGAGAAAAACACTCACAAACTCTTAAAGTAACTCATGGCAATCAATAGAATAAGAAATGGGGTTGGGAATGGGCGTCTGCTTCAGTGGGCACCCATTTAAGAATGGGCGTCCACTGGACTAGACACTGACATTTTTTTAGAATAGAGATGGGATATTCAAATAAATCTATAAATCAACGATCACTTGGAAAAAATTAGACAGAAAAAGTGCTACGTGGAGCACTTTAGGAGATGCACCGCGGGTGCAAAAGAGGAGGGGCACACGTGGGTGCCAAAGGAGGAGGGTAATCTAAAAAAACACAAGGAGTCCCACCATGATCGCCAATTTGTAGATATATTTAAAAATCCACTAAAAAAAATAAAAGAGCATAGCGTAGGATGCTAGGATGGAGGGTGATTGCCAGAGATCGCGGGTCTCAAATGATATAAACAATGATAAAAAGGAGGGATCGCAGTAATACCTTTGAAGTGTGGGAGATGTGAACGTCGACCTTCTCTTCCTATCGGCCGGCCAATGAAGACAGTCTCCTTAGATTACCCTTGAAAAAAAGATAGACAACAACTAACAAAAGAGTATGGATTAGCAAACCAAGATGTGTAGCATTAAATTCAAAGTGAAATATATGACGTGAAAATATGGAGATGAACACACCTGTTGGGTGTTGGCCCTTAAACCCCTATATAAAGGGTGGGGATAAAAACATGATGAATGAGGAAATAACATGGAGATGTGCAAGTGTTGCACTGAGGGGTTCTCAACGTGGTTGAGATGTAAGGAACAAAATAAGAAAATGATGATGTATGCACGTACTAACGTATGCGGTGAAAAGAAACAGAGAGAGAGTAGAGGAAGAACAGCCTGTGGGGATATCCTCCTGTGAAAGCAGTGGCTTTAGATGGGCGTTCGGGAGAGAGTCTCCAAAGGATGAAGCAGCTGCTGCAGGGAGCTCTTCCTTAAGCCACGAGTCCGGCAGCACCTCCCCGTTGTTAATGAATTCGTTCCCCTTTAGCAGGAACTGCAAGGGCTTATTTATAGGAGAAGAATCGAAGTTTAATTCCTAAAATAATTAGGGTAATTATCCTTGGCGTGAGATAAACATTAGCAAGAGTCCTCCCAATCTTGGAAAGCCACCGGGAACCTTTCCCTAGTTGAAAAGGACTCCAAAATTGGGAAAGGAGGAGCCGTGGGCGAGTTCGGAAACCTTAAAGAAATGGCGTCAGACCTAGTGGTCGCCCATTAAATGGGCGTCCACCCAAAAAGTCGCTCATTCCAAGCCATTTTTAGGAAGATTATAAAATTTTAAAATTAGGAAAGAAATCGCGTCTGGGGACCTGGACGGGAATTATCTATTTATACAAATTTTAATCGGATTAGGAATATCTGAAAATGGCAAGGAAATACGCGTCTGGGGTCATGGACGCATTAATGAATACGCGACGAGGGGATCGGACGCCTTTTCTTGAATTATTCAGGAAAGTCAAATATTACAAAAAAATCAAAAAGGAAATCGCATCACCTTGGTCGGACGCGATTTAAGAAATTATGAATTTTTGGTAAATGGGCCAAAAAAAGGAAAGGGAATTAACGACAGTTCAAAGGGTCGCCCATTAAAGAAATAGCACCTTCTTGAGAAGTCGCTCATTGTAATGGTGACAAATGGCTTCTCAGGGGTGACAAATAGATTATAATGGCGACAAATGGCCACCCCTTAGGAATACAAGGTTCACAAATGGGAGAATCGAAGAAGACGCATCTTCCGTCCCAGACGCGGCCATGAATATGCGTCCAATTTGTTGGACGCGTCTCAAGAAATGAGCACCCACTAGAAAAGGCATTTAATTCAATAATTATCATGAACAAAGAATACGCGTCCACTTGGTTGGACACGTTTACCAATGTGCAACCTTTGAAAAAGTCGTTAATTCAAATAAACTAATGAGGCCAATAAATAGAAAAATGAATACGCGTCCGGGACCCCGAACGCGATTTTGAAAAGACTCGACTCACCCGAAAGAAATGGCATCCGTCCAAACAGGCTCTCAATTTTGAAGCAAGGAATGGGCGCCCACTTACAGGGTCGCTAATTCAGAAAAGCCTCGAAAGATTGGAGGAAAGCCCAGAAAAAATGGGGGAAAATGTGAGAAAGCTGAATTTTTAAGAAAAATGAGGGAAACCACTCAAATAGGTCGATTTGAGATTCAATTGGGGCATTACAATACAATATGAAATGTACTCACAATGATGTCAAATTTACCGTGTCTACAAGAGACACATCTTGAGTCCGCAACATAATAAAATGCTACATAGTGAGAGACATCTCTTGTGCCTGTATTGGTCACCTCTAGAATCCCCTCATGTTATATTCCTTTGAAATTGAACTCTACGCTATTCCTTGAATTATTATATTTTGTTCTCTAAATTTCGTTAGCTTGAATTCTCTATCCTTAAATATTAGACCCTCATGTCATCTATGATTATTGTCCTTTGGATTTATTTTATGTATTCACACCGTTTTATCATTTAGTACCTCTCTATATTGTCACGATGTTAGTTACTTATATTTGACTGGTCAATGGATATAATTCCTACTGAGCTTTCACTCACTTAGTGTTATTTAATATTTTTCATGTAATTCTGAAGATGAAATCTTCTCAGACGAAAGTGCCAAGAGTGATCAACTACATCGACATCCTTAGAAATTTTTCTATTTAGTAGTCTAGTATAGTGTGAGAGAGTTTATGTAATTTTTCTATTTCTTTAGAGTTGGAATTTGAGTCGTTGTGAGGTCAATTGTAATAGACTCAATATTTTTGAAGATTTATAATAGATATTGACTTTGTCTATTTTGGCATATTGGAGTTGTCTCTTTTGTGGAATGATGATGTCATATAGTGCTTACTTGATACAACTGTCATGTTCTGATATTCTGGGCTCAAGACATGACAGTGGCGACCATCTCTTTCCATCTGGTCAAGACACCCTTCGTGTCACCACCCGTTAAGAGACCTGCCATGTACCCAACATGGAGCTCCGCCTTGTGTTCTTCCTCCTCGAGGGCCTCCTCTTCCCTGCCAACCACTTCATGGTACACTACCTATCATTGGAGGCTACCACTGGCCCTGATAGCAGTGATCGCTTCCCCATTGTGGACATCACCAGTGATGCGGGACGGGACGGGACTCGACGCCAATTGATATGCAATCCTTGGACTCTAAGCAAACTCGCGATCGTCCCTAGCGAGGGAAGCGTTCAGACGTGCGCGGTTGAGAAACTGGCAAAGAGCTAGGGTGGTCAACTCACACTTTCGTGCCCGGATCGGGTCACGGGACGGTATCGCTCTCTCTCACAGCGGTGATTGAAATGAAATATCGAGCTAATTTACCCTATCACTCATGTAGCGGCATATAGAAATATATGAAATAAGCAAAAATGCCGAGTGAGGAGCGAATACGATACCTCCACGCTACCGGACGTGGGGACGACGTTCCCGGCCAAACTTCGTACTCCCGGTACAGTAATTAAATTAATTACAGAAGTGAATTTTCTTACCCACTCCACGCAGGCAGGTAAAGGGCTACACAAGATATGCTGGGAGCACCGAATTTAGGTTGACGGGCAGCAAGGCGGCGGGTTCCGGGCGATGGCAGGCAGCGGCTCCAAATCTGCGAGTTGCTGGCCGGCAGGATAGCAAGCACGGGCGTCCAAAGGGACGTCGATCTCTGGGAAGCTTCTGGGAGCGGCGGTTCACCGTGACGCTAGCAGAAGGTCCCCGGTCGACTACTGGGAGGGGCGGACGCTAAAGCTACCCCAACGTATTTTTCTGGGAATTAATCGGTACCAGCTTTGCTGGCCTATTCTTGGGACAGGATTGCGAGACCCGGAGAAAAGAATTTCTGTGCCCAGATCCGGAGGCGGATGGAGGCAAGACCAGCGCCGTTGGAAAGAGGACTCACATAAGTACAACATAAATTAAATTCACACCAATCCAACAAGTGGATTGAAAATGAAAATGACTGTGGCACTGTAAGTTTTCTGATTCGAAATCCAGACCTGGCAGGATAGAAAGGGATCTGCCTGAAGAAGAATTTTGACCCAAAAGAAAATGGTGGATCTAGACTCTATGAATTTTATTGCTGGAAAGGGGGTATGTGGGAATCACTCAAGATTTTTTAGGGATTTTTTAGAGATGACTAAGAGGACAAGAAAAATATAAGAATATAGTGCTATCCTGCAGATCTGCTGACATGCAGACTGTCAGGGGTGGAATTAAAATAATGGGAAAAATACCAAACGGGATCTGAATGGGTCAAAATCTATATTGTTGGAAAGCTATCTCAAATAGAAACAATCTCTCAAAATCTCACCTCGATCAGAGCTGGGAGCTGGGAGAACCGACCTTTGCTTTAGCTTGTTGTTCTAGAACTCGAAGTTCAGGATAGCAGGGGGGATGGCGGCTTCGACGGCGGCACGAACGGCGGTGGTGGAGCTTCACACTCCAGAGAGGAGAAGAAATTAGATTCACTCCAATATTGAGGGCTTCACACCCTGGATCAAGTGGAGAGAAGATGAAGAACAAGAGAAGGGAGAGAGGGGGAGGTGCGCCCAATACTTGGCTTCACACAATTTCTTGCATTTTTTCTCCATTAAAAGTGGTTAAATTGTTACAAGAGACATTAAATACTAAACCCTAGACCTAGGACAAATGACCACTAATGCTCTTGGTCAAAGGGGCATAAAGGGAAAGGCAGAAATAAAAATATTAAACAACTCCCCACATGGGGACAAATAAGGGGGCGCCCCTTTGAAAAAAGGGGTAGAAAAAATTAAATTTTCTTCATTTTGTCCCCCCTTGGTCCAAGTCCAATCTTGGACTTTGAACCAGCCCCACATGGGCCCTAGGACCTAGATGGACCAATGATAAAGAGGGTGGGGGACCCTGTGGGACCCACTGGCATATTACATAGAAACCCAAAGACTTCTAAGACTAACACTTTGGCTTATAGTTGCCATACAATTGCAAACCAATTAACCTAGGGATATAAATGCAAACAAAAAGGATACAAATATAAAAATAAAATGTACGTGCTCGGAGTTGATTCCCATCAATTCTCCCCGGGTGGGAAGAACTTGACCCCGTCGAGTAAGGGGTGCGACTGCTCGAGTAGCTCCGGTGGATCCATCACCATGCCAAGTAGCGCGGGTACGCTCCACTCCAAGTAACCATCACCTGCTCATCCCGTATATATTCGATATGCACACGCTGCTGTGGGAACGAGGCTAGTGGTGGACACTCCGGGGTGGGGTCACTCTCAAAGGGGAGGAGGCGGCTTGAAGGGTCACTAGGAATCACCACTGGGTCCTTATGGGTGACTAGATTCGGTACATGGATGTAGAGCTGATCCCAAACTCCGGCAAGTCTACAACGTACGCATTAGACCCGACTTGCCTCACACTCGAAAGGGACTGACATCTACGAGCTTGCACAAGACCGACTTGACTCGGCATATGTAGACGCACCATGCACTTGACAAATGCATGCATAGACTCCTAACAAACCACACAAAGAAGAAAAACAGACTCATGCATGACCTTAGACTTAATGCAGTGACATTACCCCCTAGGTGGTCATTATCTGAGTGCTACATCCTGGGTGTCGAGGGGTTCTTCCGGATCTTCTTCATAGAATTCATCAGCTAATTCCGGCTCGGCCTCATAGCTGACAGACACAAACCCAGATGGTGAGGCTTCTCCAACCCTTTTGTCCCCCAAGGCTAGTGATGTACGAGAGGGACATTGGTCGGCAAAGTGGCCAAACCCCTAACAGTGATAACACTACAGTCGTGGCCTACTAGTCTCTCCGATAAGTGGTCCCTTACCCTTATCCTCCCGACGGACAGGGGGTGTAGACAATAGGGGAGGAGGTGTGGGTGCCGGAGGACGGGCAATAGGTCCCGGGGGCGGGCAATGGGTGCCGGTGATTGGGGTGGAGGTAGATCCCTTGGCGGGGGAGGGCGAGGCCTTGGAGCGAATTGCTTCTGATGGGTGGGCTCTTGAGGTCGAGCCATGGGGGCCCTCGGATATGGGCCTAAGGAACTACGGGGCTCGACACTACAAAGAGGGACAGGACCCAACCGGTGGGTAGACTCGAACTCTCCCTCAAACTGCTCTATCTCGAGAGTAACCTGATATGCGTCTTCCAACTTGGTCACATTGCGACGAAAAAGCTCATACTGATAGTGGGACCGTAGACCACGACGGAAGCGAGAAATGGGCATGGTGCTCTCCTCCGAGACGCCACATCGCAAAAAATACTCATCAAATTCAGCGATATACTCGGAGACTGACCGATCTCCCTGACTGAGACTCTGCCACCTATCGATGAGGCACTGACGGTATGTGGCAGGAAGGTACTTTTCTCGAAGCTTGACCTTCATCTCACCCCATGTCTCAACCTGGGGTTCCTGGCGATGAGACAACAGGCTCTCTACGTTTTTCCAATAGGTCTATGCCTGTCCCATCAACCTCATGGTCGCGAATCAGACTCTTCGACGGTCCGTCATATCGAACCAATCGAAGTGCCGGTCCATCTAGGACTCCCAATCTAAATAGACCTTCGGGTCCAAGGACCCGTCAAAAGTGGGAGGGTCCGTACGAACGTGCCTGAGGGTCTGCTCGTCCTCTTCTACATCACGATTCCACCGTTGAACATGACGGTCACGACCATATCCCCCATTTTCATTCTCGGATTCATCATCAACCACCTCGGGGACTCGACGCCTCCTATCATCTACCCCTTGAGCCCTAGGAGCAGCAGGTGGCTGAACCGGCTCCTGTTGACCATGTGTTGGCGCGGGCTGCGCCTCAACTGGGGGTCTCTCTAGGACGGCTACACTCTCCCTACCATACCGTGAACAGACTGGTCCGACTCTTCAGCCCTATCCTCTAAGGCCTTCATCCTCTCTTCTAAACATGTGCCTAGGCCATCCACCCGCGTACTCAACCCTTCCATCTTATCCACTCGAGCACTCAAATCATCCATTTTTACCATAATAGCTCGAAACATGTCGACCACCGATGACACATCGGGACTAGGGACTCGGGGATCTGCCATAGGTGGTGGTGGTGGTGAGTATTGGGTACCCCTACGAGTTGGCATGCAAAGGACACAGGGTTGGAATGCACCGACCAAGGCGAAGTGAAGGACCTAAACTCCAATATTCGGTACGTGGCGGAGGTTTGATCCGAAGATCGCACTCACGCAAGTGTGCTACTGTCCCAATAGGCATAACCTATCGCTCCGGAGGCACCTTTTGATATACCGAGTGGAGGAATGCAAATGCAACCTTGGACCGACTTAGACTCTCTCTAGACTTAAATGACTTTTTTTCTTATTTTTAATCAAAGACTACCCTAGACTCAAACTATGCTCTGATACCAATTTGATGCAGGACGGGACGCGACTCGACGCTAATTGATATGCAATCCTTGGACTCTAAGCAAACTCGCGATCATCCCTAGCGAGGGAAGCATTCGGACGTGCGCGGTTGAGAAACCGGCAAAGAGCTAGGGTGGTCAACTCACACTTTCGTGCCCGGATCGGGTCACGGGACGGTATCGCTCTCTCTCGGAACGGTG
This sequence comes from Amorphophallus konjac, assembly GCA_022559845.1. Classification (NCBI taxonomy): domain Eukaryota; kingdom Viridiplantae; phylum Streptophyta; class Magnoliopsida; order Alismatales; family Araceae; genus Amorphophallus; species Amorphophallus konjac. The sequence continues at coordinate 63,003,745 of CM040123.1, read as the reverse complement.
ATTGAAATGAAATATCAAGCTAATTTACCCTATCACTCGTGCAGCGGCATATAGAAATATACAAAATAAGCAAAAATGCCGAGTGAGGAGCGAATACGATACCTCCACGCTACCGGGCGTGGGGACGACGTTCCCAGCCAAACTTCGTACTCCCGGTATAGTAATTAAAGAAACTACAGAAGTGAATTTTCTTGCCCACTCCACGCAGGGAGGTAAAGGGCTACACAAGATATGCCGGGAGCACCAAATTTGGGTTGACGGGCAGCAAGGCGGCGGGTTCCGGGCGATGGCGGGCAGTGGCTCCGAATCTGCGAGTTGCTAGCCGGCAGGACAACAAGCACAGGCGTCCAAAGGGACGTCAACCTCCGGGAAGCTTCTGGGAGCGGCGGTTCACCGTGACACTGGCAGAAGGTCCCCGGTCGACTGCAGGGAGGGGCGGACGCTAAAGCTACCCCAACGTATTTTTCCTGGAATTAATCGGTACCAGCTTTGCTGGCCTATTCTCGGGACATGATTGCGTGACCCGGAGAAAAGAATTTCTATACCCAGATTTGGAGGCGGATCAAGGCAAGACCGGCGCCGTTGGAAAGAGGACTCACAGAACTACAACATAAATTAAATTCACACCCATCCAACAAGTGGATTGAAAATGAAAATGACTGTGGCGCTGTAAGTGATGCGGGACGGACAGCGAACCTGGGACTCTAGCTCGCAACTCGTCCCTAGCGAGGGAAACGCGGGATCGTGCGCGGTTGAGAAACCGGCAATGAGTCAAGGGTACTCGACTCTTCCGTGCTCGGATCGAGTCACGGGACGGGTCACGCTCTCTCTCTCGCATCGGTGATAAAAGTATACGAGCTAGATTAACGTATCACATGTAGCGGCTTAAGAAAATATACGAGGAAAGCAAATGCCGAGATGGGGAGCGGACACGATACCTCCACGCTCCGGGCATGGGGAAGACGACCCCGGCCAAGTACGGTAACTCCCGGTAATAATATTACAATAATTACAGAAATTAATTTGCTGCCCAATCCATGCAGGGACGTAAAGGGCTACAAGTGGGGCCCGGGAGGACCGATCTTGGGTTGACGGACAGTAATTTGGGCCGGAGACGGGCTACTGGTCCGACTCGGGCCGACTCGGTACTGTTCCAACTCGGTACAGCACGGGAACTCAGCAACTGGGATGGCGGCTTCCGGTGGACTGCTTGCTGCGGCGGCTTATTGGGACGCTTCTGATAGGTTGTCGATCGACCTCCAGGAGCGGCGGTCACCGAAGGTGAGCCGGCGTATTTTCCGGGGAATTAAATCTCGGACTGAGTTTCTGGCCTGGGCTCGGATCTGCTCTGCGCGTCTCCACGAGAAGAATTTTTGCGGCTAGATCCGATGTCGGATTGAAGCAAAAGAGGTACCGATGGATAGAGGACTCAGAGGGATACAACATATAATTTTTACAGTTCCATCAAGTGAATGGATTGAAAATTAAAATGACTGTGCCACAAATATTTTTGCTGGCTCGGACTGACAGACACACAGGACAGACTGAGTTTCCCCTAAAAATGACTTTTGACCAAAGGGAAAACAATAGATCTAGACTCCATAAAAATTATGGTGGAAGGGGGGGTATGTGAGGAACACTTGTGAATGTTTGAAGATTTTCTGGAGATGTATAAGGGGGTGGGAAAAATATGGTATCAGGGATCTATCCTGTAGATCTGCTGATTGACAGACTGACAGGGGTGGTATAAAAATTGCGGGAGAAATACCAAACGGGATCTAAATAGAGAAAAATCTATATTGTTGTAAAGCTAACAGAGAGAGGAACAAGTTCTCAAAACCTCCGCTCGATCAGAGCTGGGATCTGGGAGAACCGACCTCTTCTTCAGCTTGTTGTTCTGGAACTCAGAGTTCTGGACAGCAGGGGGGATGGCGGCTTGTGGCGGCTTGATGGCGGCTCCGACGGCGGCACAAATGGCGGTGGGGGAGCTTCACACTCCAGAGAGAAGATAGAAACTGGATTCACTCCAATATTAAGGGCTTCACACCCTGGATCTAGAGGAAGAAGATGAAGAACAATGAAGAACAAGAGAGGGGGGTGCCCTTGGCAATATTTCATCAAATTTTCATCATTAATTCTACACAAATGGAAAATACATGGGATTTATAGAAATGTAAAAAAGACTAAACCTATCCCTAGATCTAGGATTTGGGAGGGGCAAATGGGGTATAACACTTTAATCCCCCATATAGTCAAATGACCAAAATAAATAAAAATACAACATTCATTAAAATACATAAAGGGGGGGCTTGGTCAAGGTACGCATGCAACATTTGACCACATGGATGGCCAACCAAGGAGGGGAGGAGGGAGGCTACGTGAGTTTTTTCTCCAATTCAAATAAATGTCACTTTGTGGAAATGCCAAGGGAGAAAGTTGAAGAATGTCAATATAAGGGGCTTTGAACGGGGGAATGTGGAAAGTGGACCAAGAATGGTCAACAATTGTAGCTATGGGAAGGAGAAAAGTGGGCATGTGGCATGGGCCTTGGAATGGGCCAAGTGGGCTTGGAAGGGTCAAATGGGCTTTGGGTGACCAATGGATAAAGTTGGCCCAATTAGGCTTCTAGTGGGTTTAAGGCCCAATATGAAAATAAACCCCTAATGGACTCTTTTAAGGAAAGAGACCCGTTACTTCCTAATGACTAACCCATTGGCTTATAATACCTTACAATTTACAAACCCAATTAGCCAAGGATATAAATACAAATAAAAGGATATAAATGTAAAATAAAAATGTCAGTGCCTGGTGTTGATTCCCATCAATTCTCCCCGGGTGGGAAGAATTCGACCCCGTCGAGTAAGGGGTGCGGCTGCTCAAGTAGCTCCTACGGATCCGTCACCGAACCTGGAAGCGCGGAGTACTCTCCACTCCAAGTAATCGACACATGCTCATCCCGTATAGATTCGATATGCTCACGCTGCTATGGGAATGAGGCTAGAGGTGGACACTCCGAGGTGGGGTCACTCTCAAAGGGGAGGAGGCGGCTCGAAGACTCACTAGGAATCACCGCTGGGTCCTTATATGTGACTAGATCCGAGATAGAGAGTGGTCGAGCCGATCCCAAATGCCGTCAGTTCTACAACGTACACAATAGATCCGACTTGCCTCGCACTCGAAAGGGACTGACAATGCGAGCGTATAAAAGACTGACTCGACTCGATGCATGCTGACTCACTATGCACTCGACAAGAAAGAAAAACATGGACTCACACAAGACCCTAGAGAAACCTACGGTTAGTCCTACCCATACATGTGCGATGGTGGACCAGGACATCCGAATGTGTGCCATGCATACATAAGATGAAACAGGGGGTTGGCGGTAGAACCATGGATGCCTAGACATCCAAAAAGGCACCGTGCATGCAAGGACTTCTTATTGGAGGTGGGTGTGGGAGGGCTAGGAGATTCATCACCACTATATGTAGGTAAGGCATGCCATCCTTCCCAATCAACGGCCTCTTGGCTAGGTGGAGGTGGACTAGACCGTGGTGTAGGAGTGTGATAGTGAACTTGTGACGACCCAGGAGATCCGGATACCGATAACCCGATATCATCGATTTATCGATACCAAGAGCTCGGGGAAGCCACCCAAGAGGCTGATGCGGCCCCGTAAGGGTTAGTAAGTGTTTGTCGAGGGGATGCATAACGAATATAAATTACACGACGCGCAATATTAATTAAAGCATTCATTTGAACTTTAAACGGAAGCAATTAAATATATCAGAGTGGTAAATTTATACAAGTAATCCATATCCATATATCACAAGTCCCACACTGTACAATGGTCAAAATAAATAACTACACGGGGTATACCCCGGCCAAAAGAAAAAAAAGACAAACTGACTACTAACCGACCACTGACAGACCACTGCTGGCTCTAAGACTTTTCACCAAAAGCAGGAGAGAATCATGCAGCCTGTTACTCCGCCTCACCTGGAAAAAAGGAAGAGGTGAGTCTCACAACAGAGACTCAGTAGGGTTCACAGGACACAGGAATCCCTAACTCGCAACTAACTTAAGGAAAGCAGTAAAGCATGCATTGGCATAAATAAATGATAGTCTGGTAAAGCTGTAAAACTATCTAAGCAGTTTCTAAACAGCTAACTAACATGCCAACTAGAATTTAAACACAACAACTAGAATTTAAACGCAAGTACTCAAAATCTACCAATAGATAATAACTCAATCATTTCCAAGTGACAAGAGTGAGAAGGAGAGGAGACCCACCAGATGAAGAAACCATGTGCGTCCACTGACGGCTTACACTACGTCTCAAGTGTCTATGCAAGCCTGATCATAGCAAGCGAGACGCGTAACAGTACCAGAACAAGTAACTAGTCAGAGCAACACTCGTCAATGTCAGTCCAAGTCTCTGACCACGTGTGCACACACCGGCTCGTGCCTAGAGCCAGGCCTCTAGCTAGTATTCCCCTCTGTAGGATGCTACGGTTGGACTGGGGCCCACGGAACTAGCTAAAAAATCGTAAACTGGGATACCCCGCCACCTCTATCGGGTGGGATCAACACTAAAAGTGATTGGGCTACGACTGGTGGTTCCATCACTAGGAAAGAGAATATAATCTATTGGGATCTAAAAATATGCCATAATTTACGATAACAATTAAACATGGCAATTATTCACTAATTAAATACATGAATAATTGAATATACAAAAATGGCGATTATTCCATAATTAGATGCATGAATAATTGACTATGTTAAGAATTGAAATCTATCAGGATTTAAACGGTTAAAAGAATACCGCCCCAGTCGATAAAATGACTTAAATATGGCGGAGATGCAATATTAATTGCATAATTAAATGAACACGCATAATTGCAGAACAAGCGGTCGAACTAGGCCGTTATAGTCTTAGGCGGTCGAACAACGAACCGCTGCGTGCTGCTAAACGGACTAGCCGTGAAAATTCTATCGCCATTCAAATTTAAATTGTTTACGCGGTCTAATCGTCAGCCGCACGGGTCAATAAACGGGTTATGGCGGACCTTTATAAAATCTGAAACAATATGAACATGGTCCTTATCGGAGAACCGGATCCACAGAAATTATAATCAGATCCCCTCCCGGTCGATTTAATTCGACGAGAATTATTTTAACCTGTTCCATATCATTCCACCATAACAACATGGCAATCCATCGTCTATGAACTCAGCAACGATGGGCATGCTCCAAAAACATAAAGACAATGGGCATGCTTCGAAAACATAAAGACGATGGGCATGCTTTGAAAACATAAAGACGATGGGCATGCCATTTAAAACATAACGACAATGGGCATGGCATTAGGAACGATCTAACGGGCTAGGGCAACAATCCCCTTACCTCAAACGTGATGAAAGCTCCTATCCAACCGCATGCAAACCGAGGGACGCGCCGCGGCTCGCCTTTCCCGGCCGTCTCTCCACTCCACGGCTCGGCTCGGGTTGATGCCACGGCATTCCTCGCATCATGTGGGACCTCCCGTCGCTCCAAATGAGACTAGAAGGCCGCCCCCCACTGGATCTAAGCCGAGGATGCCGATTCAACACGAGAAGGGGAGAGAGAAGAGCCGTCGATGCCGCCTTGGGTCGCACCTCCGTGCCGGGGTCGGAGCCGATGGGGGCGCCGCCGCGGTGGCTCCACCTTGGCCGCTCGCCGGCGAGGCCACCGAACCTCCGTCATGGCCGTCCGTTCACCGCGCCACCGAGAAGAGGAAAGGGGGAGGCGGAGTCACCGATCTCGCGGATTCGCGGGGTGAGGATGCTGCCGCGTCCCTCCTCCTTGCAGGTCCGCCGGCGAGGTCGCAACTCCTCCACCGAGGTCGCCGGGCTGCCGCGCCGCAGAGAAGAGGGACTGCGAGAGGGGGGTGGCCGGTCGCGGGTCTGCCCGCGGGTTTCCCCCTGTGCGCCTGCGTCTCGGGTGAAAAGGGGGGGGAGAAAATGGGAAAGTGAAAGAGAGAGGGAGAGGTCGAATGGGTTAAAAAAAGAGTTAAGATATTTTTTTATTTTTAACCCTATTTTGTGATCTAAACCCTTAAAGAAGCATAATTATCCATATGCCCATTAATTTCTTTAAAAGCTTTAATCTAATTAGATTAAATGCTAGAAAAAAAGCCCATAAATCTCATAAAAATAGTCAAAATTCATGGATTAAATTCAATTCTATTCCGGGTAAAGATCCGTTAAAGAACGGGTCTCACAGAACTCCTCGAAAGAAGTGGGGTGAATATGATAGCTCGGGAGGTTCACTAGTGAAGGGGTCAAAAGGGTCAAAGAAGGTATGACCCCATGAGATGGGTTCCCACACGACACGGTCCCATGTGTGGAATTCGTGAAGGTGTAGATGGTCACCTTCATCCATGAAGGGAGATGGGACGGTGGTCTCATATAGAAAGTACGGTTCCTCCCTTGGGATAAAAGGAATGCAATCAGGCTCATTGGGAACGGGGAGGAACAACAGGACCTCGGTGGTGATAGCACCCAAGGTGTACACCGAGGTAACATACCCCAAAGCTGGGAGCATGAAGCTATGAGTATAGGGTTGATCAGACCCTAAGGCCAAAGTATATGTCAGCTCCCACTGACATTCTAGACTCCGTAATAGATCCTTTACACTTTCTACGAAGCAAAAGGATTTGAACGTGGTGTGAAAGGGGTTAATGGGGACTATTGGGAGGGCTGGGTCCACGGAGGGATCGCAAGACGGTCTAGGGACCAAGCCTATCCTAAGCCAACTAAGAAGCGGCTCGGCTATGTGTAGCTTCCCCGTTAGAGGTACGGGTAGCTCTAGCTGAGGTGGGTGAGGCCGTGGGGTAGGCTGTCCGATCGGCTCGGGAATCGGCCGAGAGGTAGATGCTTGCCGAAGGGCGGCATCTGCTCACCGAAGGGCCGCATCAAACCTTGCCTTGAAAGGCTCGACCTCGAGAGCGACCTGATAAGACTGCCCCAAAGTTTTCACGTGGCGGCAAAATAATTCAAATTGGAAGTGAAGCCGTAAACCTTTCCAGAATTAAGATCATGCCTCGATGTTCTCCTTCCCGACTCCACATCTTATCTGGTACACTTCGAAGTCCCTAATGTACTCGGACACGGACTGGTTACCTTGGTCGGGCCTGATGTACGGGATGGCCATAGTGGCAAAGATGGGATTGGATCCCCTAGGAATGGGCATGCAATGGCATTTTTTTTGGTTTTTTTGTTGTTATATGCAAAAACTTATGCAAACTAAAACACCTAGACTCAACCAATAGACGGTACGTGACAGAGTTACGGGATCCGAAGATCCTCTCTCGCAAGTGTGCGACCTTCCCGATAGGCGTAACCTAACGTTCGGGCAACACTTTTTGATATACCGGATTATTGGGATGCAAATACAACGACCGACTTAGACTTAGACTCCTAGACTTAAATGACTTTTTTTTTATTTTTAAACAAGACTACCCTAGACTCAACTTGCTCTGATACCAATTTGATGCGGGACGGACAGCGAACCTAGGACTCTAGCTCGCAACTCGTCCCTAGCGAGGGAAACGCGGGATCGTGTGCGGTTGAGGAACCAGCAATGAGTCAAGGGTACTCGGCTCTTCCATGCTCGAATCGAGTCACGGGACGGGTCACGCTCTCTCTCTCTCAGCGGTAATAAAAGTATACAAGCTAGATTAACATATCACATGCAGTGGCATAAGAAAATATACGAGGAAAGTAAATGCCGAGATGGGGAGCGGACACGATACCTTCACGCTCCGGACATGGGGAAGACGACCCCGGCCAAGTACGGTAACTCTCGGTAACATAATTACAATAATTACAGAAATTAATTTGCTATCCACTCCATGCAGGAAGGTAAAGGGCTACAAGTGGGGCCCGGGAGGACCGATCTTGGGTTGATGAGCAGCAATTTGGGCCGGAGACGGGCTGCTGGTCCGACTCGGGGCCGACTCGGTACTGTTCCAACTCGGTACAGCACGGGAACTCAGCAACTGGGACGGCGGGCTTCCGGTCAACTCCTTGCTGCGGCGGCTTACTGGGACGCTTCTGATGGGTTGCCGATCGACCTCCAGGAGCGGCGGTCACCGAAGGTGAGCCGGCGTATTTTCCGGGGAATTAAATCTCAGACTGAGTTTCTGGCCTGGGCTCGGATCTGCTCTGCGTGTCTCCACAAGAAGAATTTCTGCGGCTAGATCCGATGTCGGATTGACGCAAAAGAGGTACCGATGGATAAAGGACTCAAAGGGATACAACATATAAGTTTTACAGTTCCATCAAGTGAATGGATTGAAAATTAAAATGACTGTGCCACAAATATTTTTGCTGGCTTGGACTGACAAACACACAGGACATACTGAGTTTCCCTTAAAAATGAATTTTGACCAAAGGGAAAACAATAGATCTAGACTCCATAAAAATTATGGTGGAAGGGGGGGTATGTGAGGAACACTTGTGAATGTTTGGGGGTTTTCTGGATATGTATAAGGGGGTGGGAAAAATATGGTATCAGGGATCTATCCTGTAGATCTACTGATTGACAGACTGACAGGGGTGGTATAAAAATTGCGGGAGAAATACCAAACGGGATCTAAATAGAGAAAAATCTATATTGTTGGAAAGCTAACAGAGAGAGGAACAAGTTCTCAAAACCTCCGCTCGATCAGAGCTGGGATCTGGGAGAACCGACCTCTTCTTCAACTTGTTGTTCTGGAACTCAGAGTTCTGGACAGCAGGGGGGATGGCGGCTTGTGGCGGCTTGATGGCGGCTCCGACGGCGGCACAAATGGCGGTGGGGGAGCTTCACACTCCAGAGAGAAGATAGAAACTGGATTCACTCCAATATTAAGGGCTTCACACCCTGGATCTAGAGGAAGAAGATGAAGAACAAGGAAGAACAAGAGAGGGGGGTGCCCTTGGCAATATTTCATCAAATTTTCATCATTAATTCTACACAATTGGAAAATACATGGGATTTATAGAAATGTAAAAAAGACTAAACCTATCCCTAGATCTAGGATTTGGGAGGGGCAAATGGGGTATAACACTTTAATCCCCCATATGGTCAAATGACCAAAATAAAAAAAAATACAACATTCATTAAAATACATAAAGGGGGGGCTTGGTCAAGGTACGCATGCAACATTTGACCACATGGATGGCCAACCAAGGAGGGGAGGAGGGAGGCTACGTGAGTTTTTTCTCCAATTCAAATAAATGTCACTTTGTGGAAATGCCAAGGGAGAAAGTTGGAGAATGTCAATATAAGGGGCTTTGAATGGGGGAATGTGGAAAGTGGACCAAGAATGGTCAACAATTGTAGCTATGGGAAGGAGAAAAGTGGGCATGTGGCATGGGCCTTGGAATGGGCCAAGTGGGCTTGGAAGGGTCAAATGGGCTTTGGGTGACCAATGGATAAAGTTGGCCCAATTAGGCTTCTAGTGGGTTTAAGGCCCAATATGAAAATAAACCCCTAATGGACTCTTTTAAGGAAAGAGACCCGTTACTTCCTAATGACTAACCCATTGGCTTATAATACCTTACAATTTACAAACCCAATTAGCCAAGGATATAAATACAAACAAAAGGATATAAATGTAAAATAAAAATGTCAGTGCCTGGTGTTGATTCCCATCAATTCTCCCCGAGTGGGAAGAATTCGACCCCGTCGAGTAAGGGGTGCGGCTGCTCAAGTAGCTCCTACGGATCCGTCACCGAACCTGGAAGCGCGGAGTACTCTCCACTCCAAGTAATCGACACATGCTCATCCCGTATAGATTCGATATGCTCACGCTGCTATGGGAATGAGGCTAGAGGTGGACACTCCGAGGTGGGGTCACTCTCAAAGGGGAGGAGGCGGCTCGAAGACTCACTAGGAATCATCGCTGGGTCCTTATATGTGACTAGATCCGAGATAGAGAGTGGTCGAGCCGATCCCAAATGCCGTCAGTTCTACAACGTACACAATAGATCCAACTTGCCTCGCACTCGAAAGGGACTGACAATGCGAGCGTATAAAAGACTGACTCGACTCGATGCATGCTGACTCACTATGCACTCGACAAGAAAGAAAAACATGGACTCACACAAGACCCTAGAGAAACCTACGGTTAGTCCTACCCATACATGTGCGATGGTGGACCAGGACATCCGAATGTGTGCCATGCATACATAAGATGAAACAGGGGGTTGGCGGTAGAACCATGGATGCCTAGACATCCAAAAAGGCACCGTGCATGTAAGGACTTCCTATTGGAGGTGGGTAGGGGAGGGCTAGGAGATTCATCACTACTATATGAGGTGGTGACGTCGTGGAGCTGCTATGACGCGTGATGATGCGAGAATCGAGGCGTGGTTGGTGCGATCCCGTTCGTGGATTCAAAGCCGACGTGGGTGGTTCATGTGATGTTTTCGGCTTGATTTAGTCATTTCGGCATGCGAGAACTTCGGTGGAGGTAAGGAGATGGATACCCTGCTTCTGTTCTTTGTTCCCTTGCGTTGTCGAGTTGAACCGTGCGAGAACGAGCGAGTTTTTCAGCTTTAAGGGTTAAGCATGTTTTGGGGGGTGTGAGACGAGTTCACCTTTCTCGGCGATAGTTTCTAGCCTAGTTAGTGTTATTTGAATCCCTAGCATGTTAGCATTTCGTTCCTACCTGTTTCGTTGTAATTGGTTGTCATTTGGGACCGGTATAAACCCGGGAACCCATGTGACTCATTTTGGGTCGATTCGTTGGAATCGCCCGTTTCTTGTTATTTTGGTGTGGTTTGGATCCCTTCCGGACTGTGGAAGGTTTATATCATCATTAGGATTGTTTCCCCTTCATTTTAGGGTGAACGGGGCGTGGAAAGGCCAGGTTTTAGCCATTCCCATGGTTTTCTCGCCGTAACGCCTTAGCGGTCCTTTCAGAGACCATTTTCATGTCCTAAGCGGTCCATTGGAGACCGCTAGGATGTGTGTGTTTGTCGGTTTAGCTAAGCGATCGTGCGATAGACCGCAAGGCAGGCTGTGACTGTTCGTGGATGATCGCTAAGCTTCGTTAGAATTTAATCAACGGTTTTAAGTCGGTTCGGGCTAGCGGTCTAGCTCCGACTGCATGGTGTCCTTGGCGGCCCTTGGGGAGACCGCCAAGCTCTGCGAAACGGTTCAAGGTAGACTGTTTGGTGGTTTGACTTTTTAAGTCAGTTTGGGAGTTGACTGGGCTTAGCGGTCTAGTCGTGACCGCTGGGGTCCCTCTTGCGGCCATGAGGAGATCATTTTCTGGCAAGAGACGGTCTCAAGCAGATCGCAAGGCTCCTGCTTTTGTGGATTTCAAACCTGGGGTTTCTCTTGAAAAGTAGCAACCCTTTGGCTGATCGCTTGGTTTGCCTAGCGGTCAGGTATGTGACCATTTCTTCCCAGAGTTTTGTTTGCCCATTGCTTTGGCCTCCAATTGTCTTGGCTTAACCTTGTGGTTTGCCCGTTGTCCCGCGGATGTCTTGGATATCCTATGAGGGCTGTGACCATGTTATAGGGTGGCTGGGAGTGCCATTATATCAAGTAGTGTTCCGTACTGCCTTAGAGTCGTTTTTGATTTCTGGTCAACCCGGTGTGATCCAGTGGTTGACATGTGACCTTATGAATGCCTCGGTGATCCTGTATGGATCGAGACATGGTTTTGGATGCTTTGAGATACTGTCTTACCTCGATTTGTTTGTCCACATATTTTGAGAGTCTTGGTGATCCCTTAGGTCTCCGTGATTCGTGTTACGCGGATATGTGGATCCGGCTGTTCTAAGCCGTTTCCTTTATTGGTGTTTTACCGTGATTTGGCTTAGGGACTAGGCTGATTGGCGGCATGTTACCGCTTTGTGCGACGATCTTGACCTGAGTCTTATGACTCAAGGATCTTTGTGTCAGCAGGTCTAGTTGTCTATCCTGAGTCCGGTGGCAGTCTGGTGTGCTGCCTTATGTCTTGTGTCTTATGCTTCGTAGTACGTGTGACAATGTGTGCTTAGCCTGTCCGTACTTCAGCACTGATGTTTTGGAGTCTCTGTGTCTAGTGAACCTCCACTAGTCGTAGCCTGACGACACTTTTCTATGTGTCGGCCCACCTAGGAGTGGTGTCGGGGTGAGTTCCCGATATACGATTTTTAAGCTAGTTTCCGTGGGCCCCCTTGCTTTGCGGTAGCGTCCTACTGGGGGAAACTTGCTAGAGGCCTGGCTCAAGACATTAAGCTTGTGTGTGCACACGTGGTCAGGGGCGTTTAGACGACTGCCGACGGGCATGACCCTGACTAGTCACTCATTACTATTGTTCCTTGTACTTGGTTCTGTGAGTGTCTCAGTTACCACCGTTCCCGGTGTGTGGGAGATACTTGTGGCACATTATAAGACGTCAGTGGACGCATCTGACTGTTCTTCTAGTGAGGAGGTACTTCTGTCACCTGACACGTAACTCATTGTGTTTTTGTGACTGATTCCGGTCATGATTGACGTGACTTGTCGGGTAGTCTGCATTGGCTCCACCCGCGGTCTAGTCTTGTGTAGCATATATGATGGTGAGCTCGTGTATGTATGTGCCTTTGATTGTGTAGGTCTTTTATAGGGCTTTTGCATGTTTTGGTAGGCTTTTTCTTTGGAGCTAGTGCTGTGTCGACGGATCGGTAATGCCCGACTTTGCGAGATCGGGGTTTACCTTTTTGTTGTTGTTTGGAGTAGCTTAGAGAGTCGTGGTTCGATCGGCTGCCGTGTTTCCGTCCCTTACGGCTTTACTCTTTCCTTTAGTTGTTCTTACTCTTGCTTTTACAACTTTACTATTATAGTTTAGCATTGTTGTTACTTCTGCTCCTACTTTACTATTTAGCACTGTTGTCTTGTATGTTACTACGTTGTTTCCAGTGGGGATCTGCGGGACCCCTACTGAGCCAGTGACACGAGGCTCACCCCTGCTTTTCAGGTGTGGTCGTTCTTCTTCCTCGTGATTTGTGACGCGATGCGTCAGTTCGTAGTTGCCAGCGTTTCCTGCGTTGGGTCCCCCGACTTCAGTGTACGTTCTCTTTTCTGTTGGACTGTACTCATCTTCATTTAGACTGGACTTTGTAATTTAAATTGTTAATTGAAAAAGTAATTTTATTTCTGCTACTTTAGCAAACCTGATCATGAAATATTAATTGCTTTATGTTTTATCTGGAACTTCAATGTACTCCACACACACCTTTTATCCCTTCGAAGCTTTACCGCTCTTGGGAGGTCTCGCAGGATCCAAATGGTATCGGGTTTACCTGATATCTGGACCCTGGGTCGTCACACCCGGCCTCCTGTCCAAGGTCTTACATATAAGGTTTATCTTGAGCTCATTCATTTCCCTTGTTTTCTGACTTAGCAGAGATGTGATAGTGGAGTAATTGGTGGCGTGATTATGGGGTTGTCAGTTACTTGTTCACCCGCTCTCTGAGAGCTGTAAGGGTGGAGTTGCTGGTGAGTAACCTAGAGACGTGGGTGATGACCTGACGCCTGCTCGTTTCTTGGAATAACTCCTGCCATTATTATGGCAATGGCTACCTGATTGAGTGACGTGAGGAACGTGGGGCACAAACATGTGTAGAGCACGTGTCTGGATGCTGGGCCAGTTCCGAATGGGCCTTTGTAGGCTGCGTCCTAGACTGTGGGCTAGTTGATGATGGGTCGTAGTGGGCCGAACGAATTTTCCCCTCCTCACTAGCCCCCCACTTCCGAGCAGCGAGAGTGCTCGATGCTAGGAAGGAATTCATAGAGGTCAGTTGAGGAGGTCTTTAGTCATGCACGAGTGCTCTCAGATGATGCTTCTCGACCCTTCCCACGTCTTCAGAGCTTAGGGTGTTGCGCTACCTACCACCCTTTCTTGGAGCACACGACAACTTCCACCCGTGTGGTTGTGACGTCATTGCCATCATGACAACATCTCATTGCCCCGAGGGAAGCGAAAGCGAATGACTCACAGGGCATGACTATCATAGGGTGCCAAAAAGTGTAGAGGTAGAAATATGGTATCTCGAGCCTCATACCACACTTTTAAGATTTCTTTAGGGAGAGAGGTAAGCCATCCTGAGGAATCCTACAACTGGTAAAAAATGCGTTAGAAGGAGCCCTGGGAGAGATCCCATGGGACAACCCTCCGATACTTAAGTCAAAAGAGTGCTCGGGCAAGGGAAGAGAGTGCTTAGAGTGTAGAGAGGAGTGCTTGAACGAGGCGGAGGAGTGCTCAAACGAAGAGAATGAAAATTTAGGAGTGTGAGGAGTAGTTTTAGTGGTCTTTGTAAGCAGGTTGTGTACCATATGCCTGGCCGTCTATCTAGAGTCTTACTTATAGGGTTTACTTTGAGCTTACCTATTTCCCTTACTTCCTGACTTAGCGGAGACGTGGTAGTGGAGTAATGGATTACCTCATCGTGGGGTCGTCGGTTATCCGTTCACCCACTCTCTGAGAGCTGTAGGGGTGGAGTTGTTGGCGGGTAACCTGGAGACATGGGCGATGACCCGACACCTACTCGTTTCTTAGGATAACTCCTGCCATTATTGCGGTAATGGCTACCTGATTGAGTGCCACGAGGAATGTGGGGCACGAATGTGCGCGGAGCACGTGTTTGGATGTTGGGCCAGTTGTAAATGGGCATTTGTAGGTGGCATCTTAGACTGTGGGCCGGTCGATGATGGGGCGTAGTGGGCCTGGCAAATTTCTTCCTTCTCAAGTCCCTATAAACTTAGTGAATTATCGATTAGTGCCCAAATTACAACTATTACCTTGTAAGCACCTATAATCTTCGCCATTATACAAATAAGTCCATACCGTCCACTCCGTTCGACGAAAGTTAACTGGACCATGGTTAACTTGATCCAAGTTAGGAAAATATTAATTTACCCCTGGTTAGTTGTGAGAGAGAGAGAGAGAAGAGAGAGATGTCCGATGGGGGAGGGGTGCTCTGCATAGGGGGGTTTTCGCGTGGGGTGTAGGGGGCGGCTCTACACATGGGCCGTTCCGACGGTGAGGCCTCTCCCCCCCCCTGCTATTGCAGCGGCATCACCACCGAGCACCTTTGGGGGAAGGGGTTCTTCCTATACCACACACACACACACACACACACACACACACACACACACACACACACACACACACACACAGAGAGAGTGAGAGAGAGAGAGATGGACTCACAGGCATGGGTTTTTTTCATCTTTTTCCTATGCACCGTGGGGACTTCTTAAGAAGAGGGCAAAGAGTATAAGGGTTAACATGATAATATTTATAATTTTAAAATTAATTAACAATTCATTGAATTTATAGAGACGCATAAGTAAAAAAAAATTTTAATTAAGGTAAGCTAAGCATAAAATTTTATCTACGAATTAAGGTCGCATTTGTAAAGTCTTCTGGCCTTTGGACTTTTTGAAAAAAATTGTTGTTCGTACAGATCTGACACAAGTGTCAAGTATTACTTTTGAAAATAAAATGAAAGTGAAATAATTTCATCTGATTGGATGCTTCAATTTTGGGGTGTACCACAAAGGTCATTACGCTAATTACGTTTATATTTACTGTTACTGTAAAATTTTTGAAATCATTCTTATTGCCGCCCGTGCCCATAGGGTTAAACACGACATTACGATTTCAAAAACCCTGTTGGCCCGGTTAGGAGGCAATTGAGAGGGGGGTGAATTGATTGCCCACCCTTTTCGACAAATTTAGACAAAATTAAATCAAACCACGGATATGGCAAATAAATCTTAGATGAAGCTTGATTAGAATATATGATTGAGAAGCAAGCAAGCCCTCACAACTTCCCAGCGCAGAAATATAATCACTCGGAGAACAATGTATGAACGGACAGTTGATCAAACTCTCGTCTCACCGACTCACACTCGTAGTATGAACGGATAGCAAATATCAACAACCACATAAGAAGCAAACCACGGCACAATGATTTTTAGGTGGTTCGGACGCATCAAGTGCCGTCCTACGTCCACCCCTCTCATCTCGAGAGGATTTAACTAAAACACGCTGCACGACGGCAGCAACCACCACACACGGGCTCGACGGCCCACACACGTGGGTTCTCGCACGACGACGAGAAGCCCCACACACACTCGGAGCAAGCTCCAAAATCGTCTAAAGATGAAAAAAAGATGGAAAGACAAAGCCCAGTCTGAGAATAGGAATCTAAGCAC
This sequence comes from Amorphophallus konjac, assembly GCA_022559845.1. Taxonomy (NCBI): domain Eukaryota; kingdom Viridiplantae; phylum Streptophyta; class Magnoliopsida; order Alismatales; family Araceae; genus Amorphophallus; species Amorphophallus konjac. The sequence continues at coordinate 62,987,521 of CM040123.1, read as the reverse complement.
AACAGAACTAAGAATATGATAAACAAAATAGATCTCCCCTAAATCCTTCAACCAAACTTGGAGATGAACGAAGGGAGGTTTGGAATGATGAAACCGAGAGGAGTGAGGTCGCCCCTTGATGAAGCTCACCCAGCAGGTTTAGGATGGAGAGGAGCCGCAGCATGCCTCCAACCTTGACCTCGGGAACGTGGAATGCGGTCAGGGACAGAGTTCCTCCTTCTCCACGGACGTAGCCCTTCTTCTCCTTTTTCCTGCAAGAGGATAGCACAATAGAAGCTCTTGGATTCTCTTCCGATCGAACAAGGGTGGCTACATATACAAGACGGATTGAAACCCAATAAGACACAAAAGCCCATGCCAAACCCTTTTCTAAACACATACAATATATGGTGGACGCCCTAAGGGTAATATGGTAAACAAGCAACCCAATCGGATCTATATTAGGTGGGTTCGAAACAGATCTGAAAAGACCGATAAGAACGCTCAGAAAAAGTGTCGACTCATAGAGTCGACTCTTTTTCACGAGTGTTCTGCCAGAACACATAAAAACAATACCCGTGAAACAAGTGTCGACCCATTGAGTCGACACTTTTTACCAAGTGTTCTGGCCTGTGAAATTCGCAACATTCGTGGTGAAAAGTGTCAACTCTTGAGGTCGACACTTTTTCACGAAGGTTCTGTTTTCACAGAATTAAGTGAACTTACCTGAAAGTGTCGACCCATTAGGTCGACACTTTTTCCCGAGTGTTCTGACTTTGCAAAAATAACAGAACCCTGGTGAAAGTGTCGACTTCATGGGTCGACACTTTCTGCCAGCGTTCTTAGCACTTAACGTAAGGCAGAGAGTGTTAAAATAAGTGTTGACTCCTGAGGTCGACACTTTTCCTGACAGCAGAAAAACTTCAATTAAATCAATTGAAACCTCCACATTTCATAAACCAAGTATCAAGATCAATCATATATGGACTTGTAACTCAGATAAACATTACAAAACTTGATTTCAACCCTAATCAATTCATCCACATTGAAGTCCAATTACACATCTATTCATACCTTGGCCTTGAGTGATTGAGTGAAAAACTCCACAAATATCCTGGATTTTCAAATTGTCATTCAACTCAATACCTCAAGTTAGCAATTGAAATTTCCAACACAATCCATATCATGAGAATCAGTTAATGCATCCATTGAAATGGCTATGCAATGTAGTGCAGTGAGGCACAAACATCTGTGCAGTTAAACTCATTCATCATATGACATAAGCTTCTTATAACATGACTCAAGTTCTCAAGGATTCATTTTATCATTCAAACTCCTCATTCATCAAATATGCTTCAAAGCAAATCTCACAAAAACTAAACTCGTGACATTTTCATTCAAGATCTTCGTCAAAATAGTCCGGGGCACAACAATCTCCCCCTTTTTGACGAAGATAAAACCATTGAAAAAATAATAAGATTTGCATGAAAGATGACATTCTTTGAATTAAAACAAGCATTTTCTCATGCATACAAGATGCATGATTTTCATTCAGAAATATCATATCTTGCTGAATCACTTCAACATGCAAGAATCAACATGCAACCATCAAACATTTAACTCTCAAACATTTAAATCCCCCTCTTTGCCAAAAACACAATCACAATCAATCAAGAACACACGCAAGCCATGAATCTTCATGCAAATGTAAGTTGGAATTATTTCTCCCCCTTTTTGTTAGAGTCAAATAGGGGATTATTAAAACTATGGAAGTATGGAAGCAAAGCCTCAATATGCACATTTAACTCAGAGAGATGCATATGAAACTCAAGAATTGAGCATGCAAGCACATATGCACTCATCAGTCTATAAAATAGCAAGCATGTTCTCTATGAACAGGTTAAGAAATATGCTATTGACAGAGAACATAAGTTGCATGAGCAATAGTAAAAGGGTAGTGCTTACAAGAAGTGGTACTGCAAGACTCATGAAATATGACTGATTCAAGATGTACATTCGTACAATCACTCCCTAGATGCAAATGTGATGTATGAGCAATGAATTCTAGACAGTATGGATTTTTATATTTTCTAAAGAACACAGTAGGAACTTTTCCTCCCTATACTTTCATACAACGTGCTCGACTTTTGGTAGCTTCGCACAACCCCAAAATTATTTTTATTTTTAAATGACAAACTGACTAACCTTTTGACACGAGTCATGCCCTTTATTTCAGGAGCACTTCTCGGTTACTCGGTATCGTCACTTATGATTATGTGGATCGGACACTTTTCAATGCGAGTTTCCTCCTTTATTTCAGGGAGGATTCCCAATTTACTTGATGTCAGATCACACTTATTGAAATTTTTGACAGGGCTAATAACTTTTTCCTCACAAGTCACGTGATTTCTATGTAGGGGATCCAGAGCCCTGAAATGTGTTAAGTAGAATAAGTGAAATCCTTATTTGTTAGAATCATTAACTCAAATGTGCAAGTTGTGTGAGAGATTGCATAGAATGTAAGAGATGAATTAGCCTATTCATGGTGATGTCTCCCCCTAAGTGTATGCACTGTTATAATAAAAACCTCCCCCTTAATATGTGCCATGTTAAAAACATGTCCTAGTCAAAGCATTTTATTTAGCAAGGGTGTAAGGTCATAGGAGATATCAAAACTGAAAGGTGTGTAATTTATATACACTCAAGCATGTTAAAATGGTGTTTTCAAGCAATTTGATTACCACTACGTGGCGGAGAACATAGGTCCAAAGACCATACTCACGCATAATGAAAGCTTCCAGGTGGACTTAATCCACCTTTCCACTGACGTCATTTTATATACCGGTGAATCATGTCATTCATGCACACGTATATGAAGTATATGCATTTATGTACATGCGGGCGAAAAGATAAAAGCATGTATGAGAACCAAAATGTTATTCACTGTGATATGCACAAAAGCAAAGTTTGAAATGTAAATGCCATGAAAGGACTTCTTATGTGCAAAAGATAAAGCAGTATGAGCAATTTCTTTATGAAAAGGTGAAAAGTGTGTATGTATAATTCAGCTCAAAAGATTTAAATATCTAACCTGCACACTCCTAATTCTCTCCTAAGAAAACAAAACTGATCAGAATTTAAAGGTTTAGTAAAGATATCAGCAAGTTGGGTTTTTGTATCAACAAAAACAAGCTCAAAATCGCCTTTGTTTATATGATCTCGTATGCAATGATGCCTAACTTCTATGTGTTTGGTACGAGAATGTTGGATAGGGTTTTTGAACAGATTTATTGCAGACATGTTGTCACACATTATGGGAGTATTTTTCAAGCAATAACCAAAATCAAGCAATTGATGTTGGATCCACAGCACTTGAGCCGCACAACTACCGGCAACCACATATTCGGCTTCGACAGTTGATAAGGCTACACAATGTTGTTTCTTTGAGGCCCATGAAACCATGCAGCCCCCTAGAAACTGACAGTGACCGCTTGTGCTTTTACGATCCATTTTACATCCAGCATAATCAGAGTCAGTGAAAGCATGTAAATCAAATGAATTGTTCTTTGGATACCACAAACCAAGGTCAGGTGTACCGTTCAAATACCTGAAAATCCTTTTCACAGCCGACAAATGAGAATCCCTGGGACAAGATTGATATCTTGCACAGAGACATACACTAAAATGGATGTCAGGCCTACTAGCAGTCAGATATAGCAATGAACCAATCATACCCCTAAATAGTTTTTGATCGATTTTGTTACCTTTTTCTTCTTCCATTTTCTGTGAGGTGGACATAGGTGTTGCAAAGGGTTTGGCAGTCTCAAGTTGAAATTTCTTCATGATTTCTTGTGTATACTTCTTCTGGTTGATGAAAATGCCATCGTCCAGTTGCTTTATTTGCAATCCCAAGAAGAAGTTCAGCTCGCCCATCAAGCTCATCTCGAACTCTCCCTACATGAGTTGAGCAAATTCATCACTCATCTTCAAATTAGAGGCTCCAAAAATTATGTCATCTACATAAACTTGAACAATTAAAGAATGTTCATCACAAGTTTTTGTAAACAACGTCTGATCTATATTACCTCATTTGAAGCCATTATCAATAAGAAATGAACTTAAACGATCATACCATGCACGGGGAGCCTATTTTAATCCATACAGTGTCTTATCCAATCTGTACACGTGGTCCGGAAGTGTTTCATCCCCGAAGCCTGGTGGTTGTTCCACGTACACTTCTTCCTTGATGATCCCGTTGAGAAACGCACTCTTCACGTCCATTTGAAATAGCTTGATGTTCCTGTGACAAGCATAAGCAAGTAAGATTCTAACGGCTTCTAATCTAGCCACAGGAGCGAAAGATTCATCAAAGTCAATACCGAATTCTTGAGAGTAGCCCTTGGCTACTAATCTTGCCTTATTCCTCACAACCACCCCATCTTCACTAAGTTTGTTTCGGAAAACCCACTTAGTTTCGATTATAGGATGGTTATCAGGCTGGGGCACGAGGAACCACACCATATTCCTTTGGAATTGGTGTAGTTCTTCTTGCATGGCGAGAACCCAAGAATTGTCATTCAAAGCATCATCTAAAGACTTAGGCTCAATGCTAGAAAGTAAAGCTAAGTTATCGTGAATTTCAACTTCCCTCATTGAACCCCGTGTTCAAATTCCTTCATCCACACCGTCGATCACATTCTCCAATGGATGGTCCTTGTGCGTGGTCCATTGGTGTGGAAGGTTCGGATGTTACTCTTGTTCCGCTTTGTAACGACCCGAGAATCTGATTACCGGGAAGGCCCGATAACCCGAGACTCGCACTGCCACCCACGAGTCCGAAGACTCGGAAGGGTTAGAAGGATGGTGTGGAAACTACACAGTATCACAAATAATTGTAGAAATTAAACTATCATAATATGAAGCAGGAAATAAATTAGCATTTTACATGGTCCACAATTGAAAATAACAACAACAGTAGCAGTCCACAACTAGTACAGAGACAAGAAAGAAAAGTACAGTTACACGGGGCATACCCCGACTCTGACCTCTGGCACTACCTCTGGGCACCCGCACCTCGCTACACCCCAGACGCACTCCCCTGGGGCGGCGTCTCACCTGAAACACGGTGAAAACACATAGGGAATGAGTCTCGGAACAAGACTCAGTAGGGATCACTCGAACCCCACCTCGTAAAATGAGAAACCACTACACTAGCGGTAGGAGAGTACCTCGAAAAAGGAAAACCTTGTACTCTACTAAACAAAGGTCCTACAGCACGCATACCGACACACGTGCCGCGGTGAGACAATCGAAACTCAACGGTCGACCCGACAAACCCGAAGGTCAAAGCCACGAAACTGACAGTCTGACACTCCGTACTCGACAGGAGTACCTCCCACTAGAAGCACAGTCGGTAGCGTCCTCTGACATCTTACACCGCGCCGCAGGTGATCCGCCTGGCGTGGTAGCTCCTACCAAAGGCGCGAACACCGAACAAGTAACCACAAACAAGTGACTAGCTGGGGTCATGCCCGTCGACGTGGGTCCAACCGCCCCCAACCAAATGTGCACACACAGACCTCGCGTCCATGGTCTGGCCCTCTGACCGGTTTTCCCCTCAGCCGGACTCTGGCTGCAAGACGTGGGGCCCGACGACAACCGGTCCACAAACCGCCTCTAAGGGTAAGCCCGTACACCACTCCCTGGTGCGACCGGTACTGCGTACTAGTAGGCTACGACTAGTGGAGGGTCACTGAAGGAGTAGACTCTCAAGTCACGGAAAATGACGCCCACATCCGACGACGCACGGGGACCACCCCACGCACCGGCCCCGTCGCACGGTGGCCACAGTCGGACTAAAAACGGGGTTGCAGCCCTCTCGCGGAAACCAGGCGCCTGACGGCCCACCCCGGGACCGTCACAAGGCTGTAACGGTCTAGGGGAGACCGTTACACACACCTGGCGGTCTAACGCAGGCCGTTACACGGCCTGAGGAACATAGAGGGTAACGCGACTGGTCCAGCGCGTTACACGAATGTAACGTGCCTGGCCCAGGGCGTTACGCAAATGTAACGCGCCCTCCCTGGCGCGTTACACGCGCCTCACACTCCCCTCGTGAAAGCAAGATGTAACGCGCCTGCCCCAGCGCGTTACACGAATGTAACGCGCCTGGCCCAGCGCGTTACGCGCCCCTCACACCTGGGATAACCCAGGGAGTAACGTGCTCGCCCCAGTGCATCACTCGGATGTAACGCGCTCGCCCTGGCGCGTTACACACGCAGACCCCCAACGGTCAAAACCAACGGTCTGAAAGCCCCTGACGGCCCAGCACAGGCGCGTCATATACAAGTGGCGGTCAATCATGGGACCGTCACAGTCCCTGACCCCCGAAGGCTAACCAAAGGGCATGTGACGGCCCCCCCGAGGCGCATCACATCATGTGACGGTCCCTGGAAGGACCGTCACACGCTCCCGACGGCGAGAACGGCGGGAAAGCCCAAAAACTTCAACCACGCCCCCATGCCTCCACCGGAGAGGGGGAAATCAAAGGGGAAGACCCCTGGGGACCCCTCGCATGATTCTAGGCCATCAAAACGTGAAATCATGTATCAAATCCATAGATCGGGCGAGCTCTCCCCAAATCATGGAAAAACCCCAACATCCTCAATCACACCCCTCTCGGCCTCCCCTCGGCCTATAAACCACGGAAATGAACGGCGGGGAGCTAAGGAACGTCACCCTACCTCAATGGAGTTAATACTCCGCCGGATCGTCTGTGAATCACGAAGAACACTTTTAGAACCCCGCCTCCCCACGCTTGTCGCACGCCCGCACGATCGTCTCGACGTCACCCACGTCCTTGCCATGTCGCACCGCCGCCGTCTGCAGCCGAAACGGTGGTCGCCGTGCTCGAACGGGAGAGAGGGAGAGGGAGAGGGCGGCCACGGTTGGGGAAGGAAGGAAGGAAGAAGAAGAAGAAAGAGAAAGGGGAAAAGAAAAAGAAAAGAAATGGGAATATATAGAAAATCTGATGTTACAGAAAAATACCAAAAATTAAAAATTTATATTTCCGGAATCCTCGGGACGCACCGATCGCAACGGCACCACTCGTGCCCAGGTGAACGGCCCGGTTCACCCGCAGCGAGGTTCAGAAGGAATTGCCGAAACACACACCGGAAATCGGAAAACATGCGCGGAAAAGCCGCGGAACGCCTCCGGGCCTCCGAAACAACTCCGGATCGCGCCGATCCAAACACGAAAGATGTCCGGATCGCGCCGATTTCGAACACAACGGAGCCGGACGCTCCGAAAAACCAGATCCGAGACCCACGAAGAAGGATCCGAAAGGTCCGGGATATTATAGCCCTCCCCCCTTAAGGAATTTCATCCTTGAAATTGAGAACAACCCAAGGGAAAGAAGAGGAAGACTCACTCAAACAGGTAAGGGAACTGCTGACGCATCTCATCCTCACGTTCCCAAGAAGCCTCACCACCAGAGTGCCGCTGCCACACCACCTTTACCAAGGGGATGACCTTGTTCCGCAGGCGCTGCTCTCGCCTATCCTCCACGCGGATCGGAAACTCTGGGATAGAGAGATCTGGAGTCACCTCAGGCCAAACAGAAATCTCAAGCACATGAGAGTCATCGGGTATATACTTCCGTAACATCGAGACATGGAACACGTCATGCACCGACGCCAACTCAAGGGGTAACTGCAAACGGTAAGCAACCTCACCGATGCGCTCCAAGATCACAAAAGGACCAACATAGCGGGGACTCAGCTTCCCACGCCGTCCAAAACGCATCACCCCCTTCATCGGAGAAACTCTCAAGAACATGTGATCGCCCACGGTGAACTCGAGGGGCTGCCTCCTACGGTCAGCATAGCTCTTCTGCCGACTCTGGGCCGCCAACATGTTCTGACGAACTAGGTGCACAACATCCGCACATTGCTGCACCAACTCTGGTCCCATCAAAACACGCTCACCAACCTCAAACCAATCAAGTGGAGTCCGGCAAGGACGCCCATACAGAGCCTCATAGGGAGCCATGCCGATGCTTGAATGATAGCTGTTGTTATAGGTAAACTCCACCAACGGTAGGTGGTGAATCCAACTCCCCTGCCACTCCAGGCAGCAGGATCTTAGCATGTCCTCCAAAGTCTGGATGGTCCTCTCAGACTGACCATCAGACTGAGGATGATACGCCGAGCTAAATGCGAACTCCATGCCAAGAGCTCGTTGGAAACTCCTCCAGAATCCAGAAGTGAAGCGCGGATCCCGATCCGATACGATCGAAATGGGAATCCCATGCAACGGAACGATCCGCTCCACATACAAACGAGCCAACTTGGACACGCTCCAGCTGACTTTGACCGGTAACAACCGAGTCGCCTTCGTCAGCCTATCCACCAGCAACCAAATACTGTCCTGCCCACCCGGGCTCCTCGGCAACCCCACCACAAAATCCGTGGTCACGTGGTCCCACTTCCACGCAGGAACATCCAATGGCTGGAGAGTACCTCCTGGTCGCTGATGCTCCGCCTTCACCTGCTGACAGGTCAGGCACCTGGCCACAAATTCTGCGACATCTCTCTTCATGCCAGGCCACCAGAACTGTCTTCGCAAGTTCCGATACATCTTCGCCGCACCCGGGTGTACGGTGTACCTACTCCCATGAGCCTCGCGCAACACTGCACGACGAATTTGCTCCTCCGCTAGGACGTACAGCCTGCCGCGAAACCTCGCAGCACCGTCCTCGCCGAGCTCCACATCAGCCATCACCAGAATCCGGGGCAACTCAGGGTCCACATACTGAGCCTCTGTCACCTGACGACGGATAGCAGGAGTGACAGTCAGACTCGCAAGCACTGCCAACCCTGGCTCCTGGGGAATCTTGAGCCTCTGTCACCTGACGACGGATAGCAGGAGTGACAGTCAGACTCGCAAGCATTGCCAACCCTGGCTCCTGGGGAATCTTGAGCCTGAAAGATACTTCGGGCACTTGTTCCCAGAGCCTCCACTTCCTCAACATCAAGGCACTGACCGTGACCTTCCGACTCAGGACATCGGCGACGACACTCATCCTGCCCGGCTAATAAGACAGGGTGAAGTCATAATCCTTCATAAATTCCATCCAACGCCTTTGCCTGAGGTTCAGGTCCCTCTGCGAGAACACGTACCTCAAACTCTGATGGTCAGTGAACACCTCAAACTTCTCGCCGTACAGATAATGCCTCCAGATCTTCAGCGCGAAGATCACCGCTGCCAACTCAAGGTCATGGGTAGGGTAGTTCTCCTCGTGGGGCTTTAGCTGCCGAGATGCATAAGCCACCACTCTACCATGCTGCATCAACACAGCTCCCAATACAACGCCGGAAGCATCTATACACACCACGATACCTCCCGATCCAGAAGGCAAAACTAACACCGGAGCCAAGGTGAGCAATCTCTTCAGTTCCCTGAAGCTCTGCTCACACTCCTCAGACCAGACGAAAGGCACATCCTTCAGCGTGAGCCTAGTCATCGGGGCCGCAATGCGAGAAAAATCCTGGATAAACCGCCCATAATAGCCCGTAAGCCCCAAGAAACTCCGGATCTCCGTCACCGACCTCGGCCTCGGCCATTGCATTACTGTCTCGACCTTGGCGGGGTCCACGAAAATGCCATCACCAGAAATCACGTGCCCCAGAAAGTACACCTCGCCGAGCCAAAACTCGCACTTGCTGAGCTTCGCATACAACTGGTGATCTCGCAACGTCTGCAGCACCACACCCAAATGGTACGCGTGCTCCTCGGCAGACTGCGAATAAACAAGGATGTCATCCACGAAGATGACCACGAACTGGTCCAAATACGGATGAAACACCCTCTGCATCAAGTCCATGAAGACTGTAGGGGCATTGGTGAGCCCAAACGGCATCACCAAAAACTTATAATGCCCGTACCTCGTACTGAATGCAGTCTTCTCCACATCGGACTGGCGAATTCTCAGCTGATAGTAACCGGACCGCAGATAAATCCGCGAGAACACTCGCGCAGACTGAAGCTGGTCGAACAAATCATCAATCCGTGACAACAGATACTTGTTCTTAATGGTCACTTCATTCAGCTGCCGATAGTCAATGCATAGCCGCAGACTACCGTCCTTCTTCTTCACAAACAACACGTGCGCACCCCAAGGGGAAAAGCTAGGACGAACATACCCCTTGGCCAACAGCTCCTGCAACTGCGCCCTCAACTCCCTCAACTCAGCGGGGGCCATACAGTAGGGAGCCTTCGCCAAAGGTCCCATACCAGGCACAACCTCGATCACAAAATCGATCTCCCACTAGGGAGGCAATCCAGGCAACTCCTCGGGAAAAACGTCGGGAAACTCGCACACCACCGGAATGTCCTCGACATTCGGCTCCATCCGGTCAGACATAACCACGGACGTGAGAAAACCCTGACAACCAGAATCAAGCAATCGACGGGCTCGAATAGCAGAGATGAGGAATCGAGAAGAGGTGGAACGGATACCTTGGAAATAGAAGGTCCGCTTGCTCGGATGCTGGAAATAGACCCTCTTCATTCCACAATCCACCACCGCTCCATGAGTCTCGAGTCAATCCATGCCTAGAATCACATCATAATCCCAAAGCTGCAACGCGTACAACCTGCCTGGCATACTCCATCCATCGATCCAAACCGGAACCTGATCGAAGCAATACGGAGTGATCATGAAATCACCCGAAGGCAACTCCACTGCCAAATCACATGACAACTGGGTCACCGGCTCCTCGATGCTCAACGCAAAATCCTCCAAAATAAATGAATGAGACGCGCCAGAATCAAACAAAACCCGAGCCGCATAACCCAAAATCTGAACGGTACCTTCCACGAGCTGCGACGCCACTACCTCTGCCCTGGTCATGTGCGTGATCTGGCCTCGAGCTCTCTGCCTGCCTCCCACACTAGCTGACCTGGGTAGCGGCGGATACTGTCCCTGCTGATCCTGCCTCTACTGCTGGGGAACCTGCTACTGCGGCGGCCTCTGAGGACAGTCACGCGCCATGTGCCCTGGCTGGTCACACCGAAAATAGATAATCGACGCTGTGCACTGCCTGCCTGGGTGGAACCCACTACACCATGGACACGGTCCTCGCGACCCACCCACTGATCCCTGACGCTCCAAAGGGATCGGCTGCTGTACACTGCCCGATGAAGCTTGCCCCTGATCCTTGGACTTCTTCTTGCCGAACCCTTTCTTGAAAAACTTCTTGACCTTCGTGCCAAAGGACGCAGATCCCGTCGCCGACGCTGCCTGTGCCGGCACTCCCGAACCACTCATCGCATGCTGAAAAGAACCCTGCTGCTGGGTAGCCGACTGCTGGCTGCGACCTGACAAAGACTGCCCCTGGCTGATCGATCCTCGGGTCCTCTGCATATCCATCTCCAAGGAAGCCGTAACACGAGACGCTGTCTCAAGATCAGTGGCCCCGTTCACGATCAGATGGTGCCTCAGCTCCTGCCTCAAGCCCTGAACAAACTACGTGATCTTCACCCTCTCATGCTCCATGATGTGAGGTGCATACCGACCCAGCTCGACAAATCGGGTCCTGTACTGCAACACGGACATGTCACCCTGCACCAGCTCCAGAAACTCCCGCATCCGTTGCGTAGCAACAAAATCTGGACAGTACGTACGCTCGAAAGCACTGACGAAATCGTCCCACTCGACCTGCTCAAGTGGACGAAGCTGAAAGGATGTCTTCCACTCGGAAGACCACCACTTCCGAGCCGTACCCTGCAACTGGTTGTAAGCCAACACCACTCTGTCCTCGGCAGCACACTTCGCAGAACTGAACACCCGCTCCATCTCATCAAGCCGATCACGAGCCACATCAGGGTCTGCCTGGCCGCTGAAGTAAGGTGGATGGAACTGCAGAAAGTCCCTCACTGCTCGGCCTGGCCCACCCCTAGCTGACGAGCCCTCACCAGCCTCTCCACCGAACTGCTGAGACATAAGCTGGTACATGCCACGGAAGAAATCCTCGGCCCTCGAAACTCTCGCGGTATCCGCGGCCTCGGTAGCTCCTGGTGGCACTCTACTATGCTCCTCCTGGTCCCCCTGGACCCCATGCTGGATCTCCTGACCTCCAGCTGACTGCCCCTGCTGAGAGCGAGAGCTCCTCCTCGGCGCCATACTTGCTCCTGAAGCAAAAGACAGAAAACACGAAAACGGCATGGTCAAAACAAACACCCGATGCCCAATGCCAACGTCACCTGTACATCGTCGCTGTGGACTAGTGGACCACTACAATTATCTATGATTCTCATGTAATTCCACAACCATGCTCTGATACCAGCTGTAACGACCCGAGAATCTGATTACCGGGAAGGCCCGATAACCCGAGACTCGCACCGCCACCCACGAGTCCGAAGACTCGGAAGGGTTAGAAGGATGGTGTGGAAACTACACAGTATCACAAATAATTGTAGAAATTAAACTATCATAATATGAAGCAGGAAATAAATTAGCATTTTACATGGTCCACAATTGAAAATAACAACAACAGTAGCAGTCCACAACTAGTACAGAGACAAGAAAGAAAAGTACAGTTACACGGGACATACCCCGACTCTGACCTCTGGCACTACCTCTGGGCACCCGCACCTCGCTACACCCCAGACGCGCTCCCCTAGGGCGGCGTCTCACCTGAAACACGGTGAAAACACGTAGGGAATGAGTCTCGGAACAAGACTCAGTAGGGATCACTCGAACCCCACCTCGTAAAATGAGAAACCACTACACTAGCGGTAGGAGAGTACCTCGGAAAAGGAAAACTCTGTACTCAACTAAACTAAGGTCCTACGGCACGCATACCGGCACACGTGCCGCGGTGAGACAACCGAAACTCAACGGTCGACCCGGCAAACCCGAAGGTCAAAGCCACGAAACTGACAGTCTGACACTCCGTACTCGACAGGAGTACCTCCCACAAGAAGCATAGCCGGTAGCGTCCCTTGACGTCTTACACCGCGCCGCAGGTGATCCGCCTGGCGTGGTAGCTCCTACCAAAGGCGCGAACACCGAACAAGTAACCACAAACAAGTGACTAGCTGGGGTCACGCCCGTCGATGTGGGTCCAACCGCCCCCAACAACGTGTGCACACACAGACCGTGCGTCCCTGGTCTGGCCCTCTAACCGGTTTTCCCCTCAGTCGGACTCTGGCTGCAAGACGTGGGGCCCGACGGCAACCGGTCCACAAATCGCCTCTAAGGGTAAGCCCGTACACCACTCCCTGGTGCGACCGGTACCGCGTACTGGTAGGCTACGACTAGTGAAGGGTCATTGAAGGAGTAGACTCTCAAGTAACGGAAAATGACGTCCGCATCCGACGACGCACGGGGACCACCCCACGCACCGGCCCCGTCGCACGGTGGCCACAGTCAGACTAAAAACGGGGTTGCAGCCCTCTCAGGGTAACCAGGCGCCTGACGGCCCAGCCCGGGACCGTCACAAGGCTGTAACGGTCTAGGCGAGACCGCTACACACACCTGGCGGTCTAACGCAAGCCGTTACACGGCCTGAGGAACGCAGAGGGTAACGCGCCTGGTCCAGCACGTTACACGAATGTAACCCGCCTGGCCCAGCGCATTACGCAAATGTAACGCGCCCGCCCTGGCGCATTACACGCGCCTCACACTCCCCACGTGAAAGCAAGATGTAACGCGCCTGCCCCAGCGCGTTACACGAATGTAACGCGCCTGGCCCAGCGTGTTACGCGCCCCTCACACCTGGGGTAACCCAGGGAGTAACGTGCTCGCCCCAGCGCGTTACTCGGATGTAACGTGCTCACCCTGGCGCGTTACACACGCAGACCCCCAACGGTCAAAACCAACGGTCGGAAAGCCCCTGACGGCCCAGCACAGGCGCGTCATATACAAGTGGCGGTCAATCGTGGGACCGTCACAGTCCCTGACCCCCGAAGGCTAACCAAAGGGCATGTGACGGCCCCCCCCCGAGGCACGTCACATCATGTGACAGTCCCTGGAAGGACCGTCACACGCTCCCGACGGCAAGAACGGCGGGAAAGCCCAAAAACTTCAACCACGCCCCCATGCCTCCACCGGAGAGGGGGAAATCAAAGGGGAAGACCCCTGGGGACCCCTAGCATGATTCTAGGCCATCAAAACGTGAAATCATGCATCAAATCTATAGATCGGGCGAGCTCTCCCCAAATCATGGAAAAACCCCAACATGCTCAATCACACCCCTCTCGGCCTCCCCTCGGCCTATAAACCACGAAAATGAATGGCGGGGAGCTAAAGAACGTCACCCTACCTCAATGGAGCGAATGCTCCGCCGAATCGTCCGTGAATCGCGAAGAACGCTTTTAGAACCCCACCTCCCCATGCTTCCCACGCTTGCCGCACGCCCGCACGATCGTCTCGACGTCACCCACGTCCTTGCCACGTCGCACCGCCGCCGTCTACAGCCGAAACGATGGTCGCCGTGCTCGAACGGGAGAGAGGGAGAGGGAGAGGGCGGCCACGGTTGGGGAAGGAAGGAAGGAAGAAGAAAGAGAAAGAGAAAGGGGAAAAGAAAAAGAAAAGAAATGGGAATATATAGAAAATCTGATTTTTCGGAAAAATATCGAAAATTAAATATTTATATTTCTGGAATCCTCAGGACACACCGATCGCAACGGCACCACTCGTGCCCAGGTGAACGGCCCGGTTCACCCGCAGCGAGGTTCCGAAGGAATTGCCGAAACACACACCGGAAATCAGAAAACACGCGCGGAAAAGCCGCGGAACGCCTCCGGGCCTCCGAAACAACTCCGGATCGCGCCGATCCGAACACGAAAGATGTCCGAAATGAAATTTTGGACACAACGGAGCCAGACGCTCAGAAAAACCAGATCCGGGACCCACGAAGAAGAATCCAAAAGGTTCGGGATATTACACGCTTCCTCCTCTTGTTCCTTTTCTTCCTCTTGATTTGCTGCCTCACCTTGTTTGCTCGACTCTCCCTTTTCAATTTCATTCTCACCTGTAACAATAAAATGATTATTATCATTCGACTTCCTCATAGTATATTCATCAACAACAACATGTGAACTTTCCTCGACAACAAGTGTTCTAGTGTTATAAACACGGTAAGCTCTGAGTGATAGAGAGTACCCAAGGAAAATCCCTTTATCACTCTTCGCATCAAATTTTTTGAGATTGTCTTTACCATTGTTCAAAATGTAACATATTGAACCAAATGGCTTAAAATGAGATATGTTGGGTTTCTTACCTTTGTAAAGCTCATAAGGAGTTTTCTTAAGGGTTGGTCTTACCATTGCTCTATTTCTAATGTAGCAGGCAGTGTTCACTGCCTCTGCCCATAAGTAACGTGGAAGACCATTCTCTGCAAGCATGGTACGCGCCATCTCCATGAGTGTCCTATTTTTCCTCTTGACCACTCCGTTTTGTTGCGGGGTTCTAGGTGATGAGAATTGATGTTCATACCTCTGCTTCCTGTAAAATTCATCAAACTCATGATTTTCAAATTCTCTTCCGTGGTCACTTTGAATTTTCTGAATTGAATAACTTTTTTCAGTCTGAATTCTAGCACAAAAATCAATGAATTCATTACATGCATCACTCTTGTTGGCTAGAAACAAAACCCATGCATATCACGAGAAATCATCGACAATCACGAAGCCATAAAGCTTCCCTCTAAGACTGCGAGTCCTGGTGAGACCAAACAAATCCAGATGCAACAATTGAAGGGGTTTTTCTGTTGAAACAATATTTTTGCATTTAAAGGAAGTTGTGGTTTGTTTTTCTTTATTACATGCTTCATAAATTTTTGAAGATTCAAAATTTAAACTAGGAAGTCCTCTGACTAAACCATGACGATCTAGCTTCCTAATGACATTTAGACTGGCATGCCCAAGACGGCGATGCCACAAGCAGACATCTTCATCTTTGTTAGCAACTAAACACAACTTTTCAGAAGTAATTCATCAAAATCAACTTGGTAAGTATTGTTACTTCTCACTCCTATGAATTTGATTTCATGTGAGTTAGCATCGACAATGGTGCAGTGAGAAGACTCAAAAATGACTTTGTGACCCTTGTCACAGAGTTGACTAATACTTAGCAAATTATGGCGAAGACAAATTATGGCAAAGACCTCTAACAAGTGAAACATCTTCAATGAAATGGTTGAGATCCTTACCAATTCTCCCAATTCCGATTATCTTACCTCTGTCCTGTCCACCAAAAATTACCGTACCGCCATTTTTCTCTGCAAGGTCTGTAAAAAGATATTTATTCCCCGTCATGTGCCTGGAGCATCCACTGTCCAGGTACCATTTATTCTCTCCAGCCTTCATGCAGACCTGCACCAATAAGCAATCATGCTCATTTTGATTTGGGTACCCAAGCTAGCTTGGGTCCCATGATGCTAGCATTTCAAAAGGATTGATTGTATTTACTGAAAAACATGTCATTATCATATTGCATTAACTGACATATGTACATGTCATGCCCTATCTTCCCACAGTAAAAACAAGTGGGTCTCTTCCTACCAGAATTTTTCATGTTATTTACATTCCTAAAAGTTGAGGGGAAACTAGAATTGACAGTTGATGTAACACGGTGTGTGTGTGAACATTCTCCATGATGAAATGAACTTTTAACAGCATAGTGAGAATGGTTTTTGTTGCCATGCATGTAAACTGAATTTTTTACAACTTGTTTTTCTTTTCCTTTCACCGTCTTCTCACTTCCATTCTTCACCTTTTCAATTTCACTAATAAGCATTTCATTATCGTTGTTCAATTTTTCTTTCATTTTTACACATTCAATTAATTTGGCATTCAAATTTTTCAACTCATTTTTCAACAAATCATGCCTTTCTTGGATTTCATCTTTGAGTTTAAAAGCGTTTTTCTTTTCAATATCTAGGCATGCAATTTCATCTTCGAACAAATTCACTTTGGATTCCAAAACTTCATTTGTACTTTTGAAATTTTTTACTTGCATTTCAAGCAGATTACATTTCTCACATGGATTGGATGAATGCAAGATTTCATGAATCTTTTTTTTTCAGGATTTTATTCTCATTTTTTATTCTCTTGTACTTTTCATCCAATTCTTCATAGGCAAGCTCCCATTGTTCATTAGTGATAAACTCTGAGTCAGAGATTACATGTTCTTGGTCGCTCCTGGCCATAAGGCACATATCCTTCACCAGCTCCTCAATATCTTGTTCATCATTGGACGTGGACTCATCCTCGTCCTCGTCGCTCCACGTGGCCTTCATCGCTTTGGGCTTCTTGCCCTTCACCATCCTTCCTTTTTTCTTTTGCAGCTCGGGACATTCACCTTGCATGTGCCCCATCTTCTTACATTCGTAGCACATCACTTCGGCCGCTTTTGATGGTTCATTTCTTTGCTTTGGCTGCATCTTTCCTTTCTTGAATTTCCCGCCAAATCGTCTTCTTTGGCGCAAGAACTGTCGTACTCTTCTTGTTAGCATGGCAACCTCTTCGTCATCGGTGGTTCCCATAGAATCCTCTTGACTTGAAATTGTTTCCGGGTAAGCTTTCAATGCAACAGACTTCTTCTTCTTTGTGTCCTCTTCCGTTCTCTTAATGTTAATCTCATAGGCCATCAATGACCTTATGAGTGCATCCACGGTGAGGGTAGACAGGTCTTTAGAATCCTCTATCACCGTCGCCTTGGTGTGCCAGCTTGGCGATAGGGATCTCAGCACTTTTCTAACCAAATTGGTGTCCTTGAACTCTCTTCCGAGTGACTTCAATCCATTTGTGATCTCCATGAGACGTGCGAACATCTCGGAGATACTTTCTTCCTCTTTCATGTGAAATAGCTCGTAGTCACGAATCAACATGTTCGCCTTCGTCTCCTTAACTTATGTGGTACCTTCATAGATAAGCTTGAGCTTGTTCCACATTTCCTTTGCGCTGCTGCACATGGAGACACGGGCATACTCGTTAGGGTGAATAGCACACTGAATAATGTTTAAAGCATTAAAGTTCACAGTGGCTTTCTTAATACTATCATCATCCCACATATCCTCATCAGGGTGTAAAACATACGGACCATTCCTAATGACAGTCCATATTTCATGACTTTGAGCACGTAGGAAGACGGTCATCCTATTCTTCCAGTAAGGGTAGTTACTACCATCGAAGAAAGGTGGCCGATGAATAGAATGTCCTTCGGACATTAACCCCTTGTTAATGTTGTTGGCCATTCCTAACAGATCTCTCGAAACCGCTAGGTTTCTAGAAAATAGAGCCGAGACTCTGATACCAATTGTTGGCCCGGTTAGGAGGCAATTGAGAGGGGGGTGAATTGATTGCCCACCCTTTTTGACAAATTTAGATAAAATTAAATCAAACCACAGATATGGCAAATAAACCTTAGATGAAGCTTGATTAGAATATATGATTGAGAAGCAAGCAAGCCCTCACAACTTCCCAGCGCAGAAATATAATCACTCGGAGAACAATTTATGAATGGACAGTTGATCAAACTCTCGTCTCACCGACTCACACTCGTAGTATGAACGGATAGCAAATATCAACAACCACATAAGAAGCAAACCACGGCACAATGATTTTTAGGTGGTTCGGATGCACCAAGTGCCGTCCTACGTCCACCCCTCTCACCTCGAGAGGATTTTACCAAAACACGTTGCACGACGACAGCAACCACCACACATGGGCTCGATGGCCCACACACGTGGGTTCTCGCACGACGACGAGAAGCCCCACACACACTCGGAGCAAGCTCCGAAATCGTCTAAAGATGAAAAAAAGATGGAAAGACAAAGCCCAGTCTGAGAATAGGAATCTAAGCACAACAGAACTAAGAAGATGATAAACAAAATAGATCTCCCCTAAATCCTTCAACCAAACTCGGAGATGAACGAAGGGAGGTTTGGAATGATGAAACCGAGAGGAGTGAGGTCGCCCCTTGATGAAGCTCGCCCAGCAGGTTTAGGATGGAGAGGAGCCGCATCACGCCTCCAACCTCGACCTCGGGAACGTGGAATGCGGTCAGGGACGGAGTTCCTCCTTCTCCACGGACGTAGCCCTTCTTCTCCTTTTAACACGTTAGAAGCTCTTGGATTCTCTTCCGATCGAACAAGGGCGGCTACATATACAAGAGGGATTGAAACCCAATAAGACACAAAAGCCCATGCCAAACCCTCTTCTAAACACATACAGTATATGGTGGACGCCCTAAGGGTAATATGGTAAACAAGCAACTCAATCGGATCTATATTAGGTGGGTTCGAAACAGATCCGGAAAGATCGATCGGAACACTCATAAAAAGTGTCGACTCATAGAGTCGACTCTTTTTCACGAGTGTTCTGCCAGAACACATAAAAACAATACCCGTGAAACAAGTGTCGACCCATTGAGTCGACACTTTTTATCAAGTGTTCTGGCCTGTGAAATTCACAACATTCGTGGTGAAAAGTGTCGACTCTTGAGGTCGACACTTTTTCACGAAGGTTTTGTTTTCACAGAATTAAGTGAACTTACCTGAAAGTGTCGACCCATTAGGTCGACACTTTTTCCCGAGTGTTCTGATTTTACAAAAATAACAGAACCCTGGTGAAAGTGTCGACTTCATTGGTCGACACTTTCTGTCAGCGTTCTTAATACTTAACGCAAGGCAGAGAGTGTTAAAATAAGTGTCGACCCCTGAGGTCGACACTTTTCCTGACATCAGAAAAACTTCAATTAAATCAATTGAAACATCCACATTTCATAAACCAAGTATCAAGATCAATCATATATGGACTTGTAACTCAGATAGACATTACAAAACTTGATTTCAACCCTAATCAATTCATCCAGATTGAAATCCAATTAGACATCTATTCATACCTTGGCCTTGAGTAATTGAGTGAAAAACTTTACAAATATCCTGTATTTTCAAATTGTCATTCAACTCAATACCTCAAAGGTAGCAATTGAAATTTTCAACACAATCCATATCATAAGAATCAGTTAATGCATCCATTGAAACGCCTATGCAATGTAGTGCAGTGAGGCACATACATATGTGTAGTTAAACTCATTCATCATATGACATAAGTTCTTTATAACATGACTCAAGTTCTCAAGGATTTATTTTATCATTCAAACTCCTCGTTCATCAAATATGTTTTAAAGTAAATCTCACAAAAATTAAATTCATGACATTTTCATTTAAGATTTTTGTCAAAACAGTCAGAGACACGACAAATCCTTCCAATAATTTAAAAGCTTTTGAGGCTGATACACTGCACCTAATTTTTGTGTGTCTATATCATCTCTTCTTCGTACGTCATCTTGACGTGAAAATTCAGGCAGTTGTGTTTCAACTGGGAGCGCTTTCACTGTGTCAAAGCTTTCAATTATTGGAAGTTGAGTTAAAAGTGAAGCGAAAGGGGGCCTAAGTTCTGCGGCTGTGCCCAGTGCCCACGGACCCGAGAAGGCCAAAACAGCGATCCTTTTCCTACCCGGTTCTGGTCTCGGTGATCCCCGATGTGGCGACAGGGAGTTAGGGCGGTCCGGCGGAGCTTCCGGGGCTTCTCCACCTCCGTCTGCCGCCAGCTGGAGGATGAAGGGGACTGGTCCTTCGCCTCCGAGTGGTGGGAGCCCGAGTCCGGTGGCCTCACCGTGTTCCAGCAGCATTCCAGCCATGGGAACGGCCTTGTGTCCGTCGTCGCCCACCCTTCTTCGAGACCTGTGAGCTCCCGCCGCCTCCTCTTCCTCCTCCACCCCTAACCATGTATTTGTCGCCATTGTCGATGCTTTTGCTTGGTACGAGCTTTTGGGACGGGTTCTGGAGTGATAAGCGCCGACCCACTGCTGGTGTCCAAGGAACTTTTGGGTGTTTTGTGATCTTTATTTCTTTCACCGATGGAAAAGATGTGGTCGAGCTGCGAGAATTGATGGGCAACGATGTCTCATTGTCTCATGGTTTAGTAGGGAAAACCTTGAATCGATCGTTTCCTCAATCATCAGGTACATCAATAATTTCGTTTGTTCATCGCCATTAGCCGTTGCTTGCTACCATGCGGTCCATGCCCACTAATCCGGAGGGAATAGCTTGTTACAACAGGAGGGGAAGAAAAGGGCATATGCACGCCCGTCAATACATTTGCAAGTTGCAACCCTGCATGTTGTTAGCCGTAAATTGTTCAGTAGATATGTAGGTATCATGAAAGAAGTGAAATGCACTTAAAAGAAACTGCCGTGAACCCCTGCGTGAAATGTGACGGAGTTTGGAGTTGCAAACGTGAATGAAATTCTTTAAGTAGACTTGCATGGTTTGCTAATGTAAAATATGTACAGAAGCAAGAAATACATAACCTGGTTTTGATGCCTGCAAACTGATCAAATTTGTTCTCATACTCCAACTGGCCCAAAATTTTCAAATACAAATTTAGCTATCATAATATCACAAACCGCACTTATCCTTTGTTTTCTGCAGGCATCAGATCAGTGGCCGGTGATAGAGAGATGGCTCCAACAAAGGTATGTAGAGGTACATCCAGAATCTGATCCAAGCATGCAGCTTAGGATACTTGGTTATCAGTGGCGTGTGCTTCGTTTTAACAATATTACTCGCCAAAGTGCCGCTAAAGTCCTGGCAGCTTACCAAAAATCAGATCCTGGATCATTTTATTTGATGCAGCAACCACATTGTTTGGCTGTTCCATGTAAATCCCTCTACTTGTTTCTTTTCAGTGGTTTCCTAATTTTAAGATTTATCTTAATCTCCAAAGGATTCTGTGGTGACAAACTAAATGTAAACTAGGTTTTGTCAACTATAAGGCAGAAAAGCCAGAATCTTCAGGTTAAGCTGGAAAGCACTGTGATTGATTGGGACATGGATTGATCCTTGCATGTTGAGTTAGAGGAAATAAAGTTCTTTAAAAGTCAGTAAACCTCTGGCTATCCAATCTAGTAATTTTCATCCGAGATTTTAAAAGTCTTCTTTCCTCTGTTTATTTATTTATTTCTTTCTACATTGAAACTTAGGATCATCAACTTTCAGAAGACCATAAAATTCATTTTTCTTATATTCTGTTTCATATTACAATTTAAAATCTTATGTTGTTTGTTATATTTTCTTAGATGCTACCACATGAAAAGTTGTTCTGGTTGAAAAAGGAACCGCAATCTTTGGCAAGATTTGTGTGTTATTGACATTGCGGATTATAAAATTGAATCTGAACAATCTGATACAATTTGATCACGGACTTGGTTGAGTTGATTATGTTATACCGATTCTTTTAGGCTCCTTTGAACAAAATTCTGAAGGGATTTTTTGGTTTTAAGTCCCTAAATTCTTTGGAAATTAGGAAAAAGTCCCCCCCTAATCCATCTATTTAGTCAAAAACCCCTAAAATCTTGGTAAATAATGTTGAGTCTCTCCAGGTGATTTTGATGATAACAAAACCCCGGTATGGCCAACAGGTTGATAACTTCCATAACTGTTGTAGCAAGAGCACTTGTAGGCTCACAAAGCCATTTTTATCAAAGCGATGCTCAAATCCATCTTGCCTCAAAAAATGCCCAGATTAAGTCAAACCAAGCTCAAATTGAATGGATCAAATTGCGAATACAAACTCTTTAGTATATGGACATGATTCATGGACTAAACTCTGTTATTTTGCAGGATTTCCAAGAGTTCGGTCGACCAGCTTGACTGGTCCGGTCGACCTAACCTCCCAACACTCAGAACTCTGAGAACTTACAGAGTTCGGTCGACCGTCAGCCCAGGACCGGTCGACCGATTCTCCCAGCGTTGAAAGCCACAAATTCTGTCACAGTTAGGTCGATCGCCCTACCAGCCCCGGTCGACCGAACCCTTCGAAGCCACTAATTTTGACTTTGTTTTCTTCACGAGGGAAAAGCATCTAGATATGATTTTTTAATCCCAAAAGTCTCCAGACATGTCTGAAATTGTGGATCTGTGTCTTGGCATGTCCCTTGACCATTCAAGGGTTATATAAACATCTCTTTGGGGTAAGAAACCCTAATGACACAAGGGGATCAAAGGAAGGCTATCAAAGGAGAAAAAGGGTTACAGGAAGAACTCCGTGAACAGTGTTTCGTCCAAGCATTCTTCATCAAATCTCAAGCATTTGAAGATCATCCTAAAGCCATTCAAGTGGAAATCAAGCCGAGAAGCAAGTTTCATCAAAGATCTTTTTCATCCACTAAAGGGGAGCTTAAATCTGAAGTTTTCATTTGTGTTTCTACTTCTATTTTCCATTGAGCTTCAAGTGTGTGTTCTTGTAATCTCTAAACATCTCTGTGTGTGTGTGTGTGTGGCTTTCCTTCACATTTCTGTGTGATTCGGTGCTTGTGCTCCTTCGTGGGAGTTCTGAACTCTTCACGAGTGTGTGTGTGTGCTTTGTTCTTGTAATCCTTTACAAGATAGTGTGTGAATCCTCATAGTTAGTGAGGGGTGGACGTAAGTTGCCATCGTTGCATCCGAATCACCTAAAAATTGCTGTCCTTTGTGTGGTTTGATCCTTTTCTTCTACCCCCGTTCTGTGCTAGCACACATTATATATCTCTCTTGCGTTTTCCGTTCAGATCTAGCATAATTTGTCATTTATATATTACATCTTTGGTATATCAAAAGGTAGGTTCGGATTGACAAGGCCATTCTTGTCAGGAAGATAATACCTTGCGTGAGTAGAATTTTCAGATTTATATTTCCGCCATAGTACCAAGGATCTGTTGTGTGTGATAGGTTTTGATAGATCTATTTGTTATTTCATCAGATCTAAGTCTTTAAATGGTTGTTTCATCATATCTGTTTAATTCTGGTAAAATTTTTATAAATTTTGTAATCACCCAATTCACCCCCCCTCTTGGGTGTCATAGATCGCGGGACTTCAATTAACCCGAGGGGTTATCATCCATTAAAAAAGGGAATATTCTATAGAATATTCCTTCCCCATCCCATTAATATGTGTATTCTAAGTTTTACCCTCCGATTCTCTCTCTCTGGGCACTCTCTCTCTTTCCTCAGGGGAGACATAGCAGCGGCCAGGGAGGAACACGATGGGGCAGACGGAGCCGATGGCGCAGTCCTGGATGCTCTTAATCCCCGACAGTTCCACGATGATGTTGTAGATGAGGCTAGACACCACCACGAAGTAGGTGAGGAGGAGGAGAGATGACGGTCATGGCGGAGGGGAGGACGACACTCTCTCGCTCTCTCCCTCTCTATCTGTCTTTCTCTCTCCCCCCTCTCCCTCTGCAATGGATTACGGGGTGCGGACGACCCTGGTCTCCCCCTCCGGTGTCCCACTCCCTCTCGTACTCTCTCTCTCTCTCCCGCTCTCTCTCTCTGCAACCCCAGTGGGGTGCGGTCGGTGTCGGAGGGGGAGACCCCCTCTGTTGCTCCACTCCCTCTCGCACTCTCTCTCTCTCTCTCTCTCTCCCCCCCTCTCCCCCCTCTCTCTGCAACCCCATTGGGGTGCTCCCGGCGCCAGAGGGGGAGGCCCCCTCTGGCGCCCCACTCCCTCTCGCACTCTCTCTCACTCTCCCGTTCTCTCTCTCTCACCCTTTGTCTCTCTTTCTCTCTCCTCCCTCTCTCTCTCTGCGACTCTAGTGGGGTGTGGTTGGCGTCGGAGGGGTGGGGGGATTGTCGGCGCCGAGAGGGAGGGGTTCCCCCCCTCTCTCTCTCTCTATGTCTCTATATGAGGTGGGGCTATTATGCTCTTTTCTCTCTCCTACTTAGGTTACAGCATGGTTAAGTTGGCTTAACTAGGCTTTACATCACGGTGAGAGACGGCGGTGCTTTTTCCTATAATGTTGAAGATTTTGGGGGGTTTTTGACTAAATAGATGGATTAGGGGGACTTTTTCCTAATTTTGAATGAATTTAGGGGCTTAAAATAAAAAATCCCAATTCTGAACTATGCCCCTTTTGTCAATACCAAGCTGCCAACTTGCACGAGTCTTTGCTGGTAGGGTTAAAGAACTGCATAAATCTGCATAGACTCTAAAGGGCAAGTCTTTATAGGCAATGCATTCTTTTACTCTGGGCTTGGAAACTTAGATGCAGTGAGACATTCCTTGTGCAGGAGCCTTTTTGTTAAGGAGACCCTATGCAGGAGATTACACACAAATTTTATGGAAATTGGTATTTTTGGGAGTAGGTAGGAAATGCCTAAGAAAATACTTCTTCTGATCTGAAGAATCAAAACAAACTCATAGTATCTTTAACTTGGGCAATGATCATGGTTTCCTTGTTGAGTTCAAAAGCCGAGATCTAGTGTTGGAGCTTTGGCATTTTGGTGGAGATTTTTCTATTTGGTGATGCTCAAAATGCGAAGGGATCTACTTGGCATGTAGAGTTTCTTACTGTTGTGGTTTAGTCCCATATCGGAAATACGTGAGAGTCTTTCTCTGTATATGTGGGGGATTCCCTCAACTGAACACCTAGGTTTTGGGTTAGAGGTTGGGCCTCTAACATGCTATCAGAGTCAAGTTTACCCATGGGATTCATACGTGGACATTTAGCTCTACCCGTGATGTGCACCAAACCGGTTGGTTCGGCGTGAGAGGGGGTGTTGTGGTTTAGACTCATATCGGAAATCCGTGGGAGTCTTTCCTCTACATGTGAGGGATTCTCTCAACTCAACGTCTAGATTTGGGGTTAGAGTTCGAGCCTCTAACACTTACACGGAATGAATATTGTGATTTCAATTCAAGCCTATTAGAGTATCTCAAAGATGATGGCATGAAAATTCTAACCATGAGGTTTACAAGACTTGTTGTTTTGTTGCTCCTCTGTTTATTCAGTATAATTTGTTGCTCCTCTGTTTATTCAGTATAAACTTGATCGTGTTTTATGAATTCATTTTACTCTTGTGGACTTTTGCTCTGTAATTTTACATTGTCAGGACACTTTCCAAAAAGAATTTTACATTGTCTGGCTTGCTAGTGTCTGAGTATGACAGTCTCTTTGCAGACCTGAAAAGCCTTGTATCGGTTGGTCTGGCTACCGTGGCTTCTCTTGGTTTTGACCTCCATGGTGCAGTTTCTGGCAAAAAAGCCATGCGTGTTTTATGCATTGGTCATGGTGGTGGAAGCTTGCCTTTATTCTTGGCTAGTAAATTCCAAGGTGAGTCCTTAATTCTTCTCATTTTTGTAGTCAAAGGCAGATGTAAATTATGACTGTCTAGTTTATGATGGTCAACAAAGATGAGCTTTTCATGTGCATTCCCTCATATCTGTTTAGATCATAGGGTACAGTCCTGCTCTTTTTTCACCGGACAGGAAAAAGTGTCTATGTTGGGCAGCTATTTGGGACCCATTTCTCTGATGCAATCACGATGTCAGCTTTACCTGAATATCTTCCACCAGTCATGCCAAATCTGATCAGTGGTATTGCCATTGCTTATTTCAGGTGCGACTATTCATGTTGTGGAGATTGATCCTGTTGTTGTATCCGCATCAATCCAGGCCATGGGCTTCCCTGTGTGTGAAATAAAAGACATGTCGGGCGACTCTTTCAGACTTGTTGATTCACCTAATCAAGATCTGTGGCAAGGAATCCAAGGGAGGCTCAGCCTTTACATATCAGATGCTGAAGATTTCATCCTTGGCAATGAAAATCTGTATGACTTGGTCTTCATAGATGCCTATGATGGGGATGACATCTTCCCTCACAAATTGTGGGATCCAGATGGTCCATTCCTGAAAGCTCTTGGAGATCGGCTTCATCCGGACCATGGCACCGTCGTGGTCAACCTCCATGCAGATTCAGATATTTTTGCACTAGACACTGTTTACTCTCAATTTGAAAACGTTCTCCCTATGGGCAAGTATGTCTCACAGGTTTGCAGAGCTTACAAGAGGCATTTGGGGCTAGCTTACAAAGTTTCAGTACCTTGGCTCTGCAACATCTCTCTCGTCGCATGCAGACGAGGTGATCAGGGGATAGGACTATCTGGTAGGAATTCTCTTCTCAACTCCCTCGTGGCCAAATCCAGTCTCGTGGAGTTCATTTTGGATCTGCCGTTTCCCTGCGTGCAATACATTAAAAGCGGTTTTGCTTTGGTTGATTGATGCATCTTTTTAAGTGTAAGCCCAGGTACTTTTTTGAGTTGTTGCCTTTCTAATTTTTGTTCTAATCTTCGATACTTTATTTCTGAGAATCAACGGTTCTATGTAATCCTTTTCAACCAATGGACTTCTCTAATCTTCTTAAACCTCAGGATCAGCATTTTGTGTGCATGGATGTGCATATCCGACCCACAACTTGATTGTCCTTCGTGACGGCTCTTCTGCTCGTGTCTGTGTCGCTGTCACATGATTTTAGAAACATGTAGACTAGGAGGGGGGTTCCTGCCAGCGTAGTAGGGGGGGTTCTGCGAACACCTTGGGGGCGGGTGGGCCGGCAATGGTAACAGGTAGGGGAGGGGGTTTCGACTAGGGTACTAGGGGTGGGGGGTTTTTGTGAGTGTCGTGGGGGGGGGGGGGGGGTTGTAATGACTCAAGATCCGGATATCGGGAATTATCCGATACCATTCGATTCTTGATCCGTCACCCACGAGTCAGAAAGTTTGGAAAGGTTATTTAGGTGTGTGGAGGTACATTAGTGTAAAAAATATCTACACAATTAACTGTTTAAATAATAAGAATTAAATTATATTTTTAATTAATAAATTAACTATACAGTCTAGTCTAACAAAGTATAATTTACAGGGAAAGAAGTGTACTCTCTCACCGTTACACCCCCGACATTGTCAAGTTGGCACTACGAACCTTTGCACTGCACCTTTGAACCTCGAGGAGGAACTGTAACACTTGAAAAGAAAGGAGTGAGTCTTAACTCATTAGTTCAGTAGAGGTCCCGTGGATCCCCACCATGAAA
Source organism: Amorphophallus konjac (assembly GCA_022559845.1). NCBI lineage: Eukaryota > Viridiplantae > Streptophyta > Magnoliopsida > Alismatales > Araceae > Amorphophallus > Amorphophallus konjac. The sequence goes on along the minus strand of CM040123.1, from coordinate 62,959,617 downwards.
CAACGACAGTAAATAATAACAATAACAATAACAATAGTAGCAGGAGTAGCAATAGTAATAGAAACAATGGAAGCAACAGTCGTAACAAGAACAGTAACAACGGTAGCCGACAGAACCACGACTCTCTAAGCTACTCTTAACGGCAATGAAAAGTAAACCCCGATCTCACAATCGAGAATAATCGAACCAACGAGAAACCCTAACCACACTACCAGGAAATACCACGACAACTCTGTCATGAAAGCCCGTCTTCACTAACAAAGGTCCAAACGGACCACACGGTCCAAGGGTACAGTCACGACCTCGCCGCCGTGAACCTTACATTGTCTATGGGTGAAACCTCGGTAATTCTACCGAGACCCTAGACCTCAACGTCAAGAAACGTACATAGAAACCACCCGAAGAACCACGTCTCGCTGATGGGAACCCAAAGCTCGAGTCACGTGTCGCGTGACGGGAGAACCTATCCACTAGAAGTAAGGTCGGATACGTCCACTGACGACTTAGTCTGCGCCTCAGGTGTCTCCCTACTCGCCCCAGGCGGAAACTGAGACACCGTACAAGTAACACAAGGACAAGGGTCTAGTCGAGGTCGTACTCGTCAACATGCGTCCGTAGTCCCTGACCACGTGTGCACACACTGACTGACTACGCTATGTCAGGCCCTCTAGCTAGTTTGTCTCACGGCCCAGACTCGAGCCACCACAGTGGGAGGCCATATGGCAACTAGTCCAAAATCGTCTCTCCCGAGAAAGTCGCTCTACCACTCCTGAGTAGGTCAACACCCGAGTATCGTAAGAAGGCGACGACTAGTGGGGAGTCACTCGACGTAGAAACTCTCAAAAGGAAACCTCCGAAGTAATGACAGGATATACACGCGCCCGTCACGAGTAACTCGGAACACATGGTGGCACAGTGCCACCAAACTCAAAACGACTAGATAGACTCACTAATCTAATGGCCATAGAGTCAATCGACTCATCCTAAGGCCGTTGTATCATACGGCACCATGCTGTCAAATCATCCTAGTCCAAGAGTCAGAAATCACGGTTAAAAATGACTCTTAAGGTGGCTCATAACCGCCGGGTCTATTCCCTCTCAAAGGGAGATTAGAAATCTCCCAGCCCCCGGCTGGGTTACTGGACTTTTGGTCACTGGCCATACACATGGCCCACACGGAAAACCACTTTCTGAAGAAGCCAACATCGTGCGGAGATAGCCCTCCGCATCTACACCGGCACACGGCGACTCGATCTAGCACAACAAGGAAGCTCGGAACACACAGAGTCACCCGGACCCTCAAAACTATACGAGCATGCTAATCAAGGTACAATTATTTCTCCAGACACCCAAAATCACGAATCCGATCTCCACGGGATGTCTGGGACATCCACGGGGTCAAAGGTCGACCAAAGGGTCTCAACTGGGTCGACCGGAGGCCAAAACTAGTAAAAGAGGCTGGGTTCGGTCGACCAACCCCAGGGGGTCAGTTGGCCCTCAGGGTTCGGTTGACCGAGCCAACTCAGTCACCCCCACCATGGCGAACCGGTTCGATCGACCGGACTCCCCCGGTCGGTCAACCGAAACCGGCAAACTAGCATTCCGACCCCAACCGTGGGGTCCCATTCCACGCCCCACTCGATTCGGATTGCGGGGGAATATATCGGGGACCTTACCCTGGGTCCCAAACCACTAATTGCAAGAAAATAAATGGCGAAACGTCGCCCGATCCGGCGAAAACCGTCACTCGCCCTAAACATGGAATAACTGCCCCGAATTGAAGGAAAATCCACTCTCGACCTCGCCTCAGCCTACAAATCATGGGAAGTGAAATACAAGGGCCAGACATCCATCCCCCTACCTCTCACGACGATTTCCCGTGCCGAGGATGCCGATTCCACACGAAAATGAACCTCGAACCCACGCCGACTTCACGAACTCGCGAACGAGCTCTGCCGCACCACTGCCTCGTTCCTCGCTCCATCCTCGACCTCTCACCGCCCCCATGTCGCCTCCGCCTCTCCCACCTCCAACTCCGTCGGCGGCCCAGAGAAGAGAGGGAGAGAAAGATAGAAACGATAGGGGAGAGGGAGAGAGTGTGAGAATGAGGGTGAGAGGGGTGGGGGTTGTATTTATAGGAATTATTTAGGGATTTCAAAAATTCAAAAAATAAAAAAAGAAAAAATCATCCCCACGATCCTCAAAAAATGCACAACGAACCTATAAAGTTTCGGAGTTCGAAAACATAACGGTTAACCCTACACGAGAATCCGAAGGCCTGATAGCCAAAAATCCAATTTAATTACAAAGACTAATCCGAGACTCACGAAAGTGCTCTGAAACCCACAGATTCCTGATTCAAAAATTCGGGGCGTTACAGGGGGGGTTTGACTGACGGTGGTAGCAAGTGGGGGAGGGGGGTTCTGGCAAGGGTAGCAGGGGGGTTTCTGCTAGTGCCGTGGTGTGTGTGGGGGAGGGGGGTTTGGCCGGCGGTGGTAGCAGGTGGGGGAGGGCAGTTTTGGCTAGGTAGAAGTGGTGGATGGGGGGGGGGGTTGGCCGACGATGGTAGCAGGTGGGGGAGGGGGGTTTCGACGAGGTAGAAGGGGGGAGAGGGGGGGTTGGCTGGCGGTGGTAGCAGGTAGGGGAGGGGGGAACCGGCCACGGTATCAAGGGGGAGCACCGTGGAGGGGGGGTTGGCCAGCGGTGGTAGTAGGTTGGGGGGGGGGGGTTCTGGCCACTGTAGCACTAGTGGGTGGGGGGGTTCTGCGACCGCCGTGGAGGGGGGGTTAGCCGGATATGGTAGCAGGTGGGGGAGGGGGGTTCCGGCCATGGTAGTAGGGGGGAGAAGACGCTAGCGCACTGGTCCATGGCGCACCACATCTAGGCCATCAATAGATCTAATGCAAAGGACGCCGGTGTAGTGGTCTATCGTCACCTCCAAGATGGAATTTTATGTGAAATATTCTTTTTTCTTAACGGTCATCAATCACATGGGTTTTTTTATAAGAGTTAGAAGATAGTAGGGACATATGTGCACGTCTCAAGAACTCAGGGAATAATATGTAATTAGCTAAGATTATAGGGTCTTATTAAAAAATCCCTTATTTTTTAACAATAGTAAATTAAGGATGACCTTCGATAATTATTGAAATAGAAAGTTGTCCTGCGCCACTGGCGTGAATGGTTGTATGCTTTAACCGTGCAGGATGCACGATTGAGTTTTGGGGTGCCCCTCTAGGATTGCCTAAGGCACGCAGTGTTGTAGAAACATACAAGCCCCCCCCCTCCCAAGGTTTCAATCTCAGACCCACCTGCCCCCTCCCCGAGTGTCCCCCTAGTATCCAGCCAACTGAACCATTGTCCAAGAAAAAGAAGGGTTTTTTTGCAAATATGTTATTGCTAAATTTTAAATGACAAAAAAATCATTCCTGGATTTGCATTAGTAGGGATGCCATTTATTTTATCTAAATAGTGCAGATATGCCATTGCTGTAACCTATCGTTACTTGTCGTGAATCTAACCTTAGTTAACCTTAACTTAACATCAGAAAAAACGATAACGCTCATAGTTAGAAAGAAAAAGACTCACCTCTCTCCTAACTTCTTCCCCCTCTCACCCCTAATCGGAGGGGGCTGCCTACGAGAGGTGGACTCTGGCGAGAGGTGGGGTAGCAAGGGGGAGGGTTATGGCAGAAGGGTTACAATGGGGGAGGGGGTTACAGGGTGGAGGCGACTCTATCGAGATGGGGTTCTGTTGGGGGATTACTAGGGAGAGCAGCTGGGGGGGGGTAGGAGAGTAGGGCTATCGGGTTGGGAGGGGGGGAGGCATCGGCGTCTGTGCCAGGGGAGGGGGTGAGGGGGCCGGGAGGGGTGGGGGTGGAGGGATGGGGAGAGTAGTGCCGCTGGCTAGGGAGAGCAATGGGGAGGGGGGGAGAGCAGCACCACCGGCCTAGGGGGGTAGCGCCGCGGGGGTGGGAGAGGGGGGTGGCGTCTTTGCAAGGGGAGAGAGGGAGGGAGCCTTGCTGGAGGGGGAGAGGGGACTGGAAGGGGTGAGGGGGGGGAGAGCAGTGCCATTGGTAGGGAGAGCAACTGGGGGGGGGGGGTGGAGAGCAATGCCGTCGAGGGGGGGGATCTCTTAGGGAAGGGGAGATCGAGGGGGGATGCTGGCAGGATGAAGGGAGGGTGGGGAGGTTCTACCTGCGGCAGTCCCCCCCCTCTCTCTCTCTCTATCTATCTATCTATCTATCTATCTATCTATCTATCTATCTATCTATCTATCCGGCTATAGGGAGAGTGGCAAGGGGGGTTGAAAGCAGCGCCACTGAGGGGGAATCACCTGGGAAAGGGAGATCGAGGGGGAGGTGTAAGACCCGGGATTAATCCGTGGGTTCCGGAGTGCTTTCGTGGGTTCCGGATCGCATTTTGTAATTAAATTAGAATTTTAGCTTTTGAGACTTCGGATCCCCGAATATCAAGAGACAATGTGTTTTCAGACTCTGGGACGTTACATGCGCGTTGTGCATTTTTTGAGGATCGTGGGGATAAATTTTTCCTATTTTTTAGATTTTTAAAATCCCAAAATGATTTCTATTTAAATCAACCACCACCCCCTCTCTCCTCATTCTCTCATTCTCTCCCTCTCACCTCTCATTTCTATCCTTCTCTCCCTCTCTTCTCCAGTGGCCGACAGAGCTTGAGGCAGGCGAGGCGGAGGCGACGTGGGACAACGAGCGGCAAGCACGAGAGTGAGGAATGGAGGCGGTGGCGCGGTGAAGCTCGTTCGCGAGTTCGTGCATCGGCATCCTCGGTGCGGGATTTCGTCGTGAGAGGTAGGGGGATGGATCTTTGGTAGGGCTGTCGATGGGCCGGCTCAGCCCGATAGGCCCGCGAGCCTGGCCCGATTTCGGGCTGAGCCGCAAGGTCTTTTTCGGCCCACAGACTTTTAGTCGGGCCTAAAAGCCAGGCCCGACTAGACCCGCGGGCCGAGCTCGGGTTTTGAGTTCGGCCCGCGGGTCGGCCCGGGCCGTTCTCTTTTTTTATTTTCACTTCAAATTTTAAAAACCATTTAGTTAAAATTATGTTATTTTACTTAATTAGAAATTTTAAAACTCTCTTTTCACATAAATTATGTAATTAATATCAAAATTTTAATTAATTTAGTGAGATTACAAGTTTTATATTATTAAATCTATTAATTATTTTTATTTTTATTATTTTATTTAAGTTGTCGGGCCGGGCCTTAGTCGGGCTTTGTATTTTTTACATAATGTCGGGCCCGACCCGGCCCGGCTCGACATAGGTCGGGCCCGGGCCGGGCTCGGGCCTTAATCTTGATAAGTCGGGTCCAGGCTCGACCGACCTAAGCCCGGCCTGGGCCCGGCCCATTGCCAACCCTAATCTTTGGCCCTTGCATTTTATTTTTCCATAGTTTATAGGCCGTTGTGAGACCGAGAGTGATTTTCTTTCCATGTTGGGGTGAAAATGCATGCTTTTGGGGTGAGCGACGAATTTGTCGATTCGACCGAGTTTTCATGGTTTAATTATAGCCTCCCGATAGTTTAGAGATTGGGAAATGGTTCCCCTATATTTTCCCCATCACCTGGGGTGATTGGGGCGTGGATTAGGGCCCCTCGGATGGGGTTTCGCAAGTGCGTCATCGGAATCGGTCGACCGACGTGATAGTTCGGTTGACTGGTTGGGCGTTCGCCACAATTGGTGAACTACCCTGGTTCGGTCGACCGACCTAGCTTGTTCGGTTGACCGACCAGGCCAGTGAACAGCCTGGCTGTGGGCCAGGCCGACCGACCCAGCGGGCCGGTCGACTGACCCCTTGTGTAGGTCAACCGACACAGTGGGCTGGTAGATCGAAATGCAGTGTTTTTGCCCGTTTTGGCCACTGGTCGGCCCGGTTGAGACCCATTGGTTGACCTTTTACCCTGTGGATGTCCCGGACACGCCGTGGGGATCGAGTTTGTGTTTTTGGGTGTCCGGAGAAGTCGTGTTACCTCGATTAGCGTACTAGTGTATTTTTGAGGGTCCAGGTGACCCCGTGTGTTCCAGACTTCCTTATTATGCTAGTTCGAGTCACCGTGTATCCGTGTACGTGGGGAGGGCTGTTCTCGCACAATGTTGGTTTCCTCAGAATGCGATTTCCGTATGGGCCATGAGTATGGCCAAGGACCGTGAGTTCCGTGACCTAGCCAGGGGTGCTGGGGGCTTCTTAGTCTCCCTTAGAGAGGGAACGAGTCGGCGGTTATGAGCCGCCTTAAGAGTCCTTTTAACCATGGTTTCTGACTCTCGGACTAGGGTAATTTGACGGCATGGAGCTGTATTGTACGACGGCCTTGGGATGAGTCGCGCGACTCTATGGCCGTTGGATTAGCGAGTCTAGCTAGTCGTCCTGAGTCTGGTGGTATGATGCCACCCTGTGTTCCGTGATACTTGCAATGGGTGCATTGGTAGCCCGTCGGTACTTCAGTGTTTCCTAGACGGAGAGTTCCCACCTCGAGTGACTTCCCCACTAGTCGTAGCTTACCTGGGCACGCGTATGCCGACCTGCTTGGGAGCGGTGGAGAGCTAGACCCAGGAGAGACGATTTTAGACTGGTTGTTGTAGGGCCTCCCATTATGGCGGCTCGAGTCCGGGCCAGGAGGAAAACCAGCTAGAGGGTCTGACATAGCGCAGTCAGTCAGTGTGTGCACATGTGGACTACAGACGTGTGCTGACGAGCACGACCCCGACTAGACCCTTATCTTCGGTTCCTTGTACGCTATCTTAGTTTTCACTTGGGGCGAGTAGGGAGACACCTGAGATGCAGACTAAGTCGTTAGTGGACTCATCCGGCCTTACTTCCAGTGGGCAGGTTCTCTCGTCATGCGACGCGTGACTCTCTTGACTCGAGGTTTGGTTTATCGTTAGCGGGGACGTGGTTCTTCGGGTGGTTTCTACGTACTTTTCCCGATGTTGAGGTCTAGGGTTCTCGGTAGAGTTACCGAGGTTTCACCTGTAGTCAGTGTAGGGTTCAGGATGGCGAGGTCGTGACTGTACCCTTAGACTAGGTGGTCTTGGTTTGGCCTCCGTCCGGGAGGACGGGCCTTCACGATAGAGATGTCGTTGTTTTTGCTTCAGTAGCATAGCTGTGGTTTCACCGGTGGTTCGACGGTCCCGACTGTGAGATCGAGGTTTCCTTTCCGTTGTCGATAGGAGTAGCTTAGAGAGCTGTGTTTTCGCCACCTTCTTTTGTTACTGTTGCTGTTATGATCGCTACTGGTGTTGTTACTGTTATTTCTATTATTGCTGCTGTTTACCGCCGTTATTTCATGGTGGGTGTAGGCGCTGGGGAGCGGTGGGCGGTGTGGGAGGTTGTCATCTGGGCGCACGGGGTGTTCGTGTGCTCAGCTCCCCTCTGTGCGCTAGCTCCTCGTTGCTGCTACTAGTACCCTGCAATGTGAAGCATATGGGGTCAAAACATAATAGAGTGATCATCAGGGAATTTTACCTGATTCCCACAAGGTGGATGATCGCGTGAAGATGCCTCGAGGGAGTTTATGGGGTCCCAACTTCTCCATTGTCGGCCGGGCAAGGACGGAGATCCATGCCTAGTCTAAAGTGCTGAAAGTCCTACAAACAATAGCAAACTCAAGGAAATGAAATAAAACACCAGTTAGGACTGAGAAGTATAGCAAATATTCTAAATAATCTGTGAAAGTGAAAGATTTTGGTGGTGACGTTACCTGGAGGGGTGGTTGGGAAGGTGGGATGGCCGAGGCTTTCGATCACCCGCCTTCCCTTTTATTTAGTTTTTAAACCTCTAAAACAGGGATTCTAAGGAATGTCTAATGTGCAATGATGGAGATAGATGCAACACAGGTATACTAAAGCAAAGCATAAACACAAGGCAGGAGATCAAACCAGGAGGCGGCTAAAAGGTTGGCCGCCCAGCAGCATGGATGGTATAGTCGATGGCCGTCCGTCCTTCAAGGCAACACGAACTCGGGAAACGCGAGCGAACAGAAAGCAGCACAAAGCAACCAGCACAAAGCGATGGAGAAGTCCCTCTCTCACACCAGGGGAACTCTCCTTAGCTTTGGCTCCTCATGAGACTCCCGTCTTCGATCCTTTCTCCCAACGCCACCTCCCTCGATGTCTCCTCTCGTCCCTCTCTCTCTGTTCCCCCCATTTTGGCCACTCTGAGAGTTTTTTTGTCTCCCATTTTGGCTTCTAGGAGCTTCCAGCTACGTGCCCAGAACGTGGGCAACAAGGCCGGGAGTGGGGGTCGAATAGGGGGAGTGTTCGAGGCGTGGGGCGTGAGCACGGAATGTGGGTGTTGACCAGCAGTTGCAGCTAGGCGGCCAGATTACTGGCCATTCTCAAGGAGAAGGCAACTAGGATATTGGCCGTCCTGTAAAACCTGGCCGGCCAAGGCCTTAGCCACCCAGCCAACCTGGGCGGCCATCGACCTGGCTGCCCAACCCATGGGCCTTCAACCCTTGATTACTTCGATTAAGGCCCAATATGGTCAGGTGGGCTGGACTTTAAACACATGACATCAATCAATCCGTGGAAAACAATAGCGTTACTTATATGACGGTCTAACAGGAGGTTCACGTGATGTCTAAAATTAGGCATCTACAGTGGGGATCTGCGAGACTCCTACTGAGCCAATGAAATGTGGCTCACCCGTGTCTTTTCAAGTGTTGCTGTAGTGCCCCAGAATTTATATATATAATTTTTGAATTTTAAAATAATTTTTTTAGAAATTATAAAGGCTTAAATAAATTAATGAAGAGGTTATTGGATTAATAAGTCATTATAAGGCTCAATTAGGCTAATTAGTTAACCTAGCCTATCTAATTATTATCCAAAAGGTTTATGGACCAAGCCCATCAAGTTTGGCCCATATTCTAGAAGGGTAATTAGCTTATTCACGTATTTTAAGGATAAATACTATTTATATAAGATAATTAAGTGGATAAACGAATAAAAGAGTTTTATTAAATTGAAACTCTATACACGTTGAATGTAACGGTCTATCGGGCGACCGCCACAGCCCTGTAACGCACCAGGCTGGATGCGTTACACTCTGTTAGTTCCGTGAAAGGAAGAACGAGCAAAAAGATTAGAACTTTAGGATCTTATCTATAAGAGATCGACTTAGGGAAGCTTATAACATTACTAAGGACTCTTAGGGATTAGGTTCTCGCAAATTAAGGACTCTATAATCGATCTAATTTTTAAACCCTAGCCAAAACCCTATAAATAGGACCTAGTTCTGAACTGAGCGACCCTTACTTTTGGCTCGTGAAGAATCAAGGTAAGGAGTCATAATTTCGGGTAAGTTCCTTACGACTTTTTGTTTATAATACATTAGACTAATAGCTCTCCAAATTTCGTGCTAGGAGATCAAGCAACCAAGGAGATAGAAGCTTCCAAAGTTGCTGATTTAACCTTAGCAACCCAGGAATCTGAACGCAAGTCCCCTGAAGATCCAGAGATTAGGACGTCTAAACGAGGTAATTAGAGTTCAATCCTTTAGAACTTTTTGTTTCCAATAGTTTCATCTTCTTACCCTCAAATTTTCACATCTTTAGGTCAAGAGGCTGAGGAAATAGAGCAGATTGAAGTTGCTGATTTATCATAAGAAGTACAAGGGACTAAGGGTAGCACCTAGCATCAAATTCGAAGTTTAAAGGTTTTAGAAGTGGTAGGTTATCTCATGATTGGTAAAAACACCTTGTTAGGGATAAAAACCCTCTAATTGTGTTTGATTTCATACATTATAGACTATGAATTTCATGTTTTAGTAGGTTCATGCATACATTCATATCCTTAACCCTAATCTAAGATCAAAGATATAATCTTGTTAATTCGCTGCAACCTATGCATCTAGATAACCTTTTACTTCATTTTGTCATGATTGGGATAGTTAAATCTTTTCAAAACATGACATGGTTTCAAATAATAGTCTTTCTATTTTATTATACTGTTAGCAGGGACTCTGACGCATCATGCTAGGACCGTCAGAAGACTGTAACGGTCTTACGATAAGCCGTCACAACCTCTATTGTATTTAAAGTTTCTCAGTTGTCTCTGACGCACCATAACAGGAGCGTTACAATATTGTAACGGTCCTACGATAAACTGTCACATCCCTATGACGCACCCATACTAGACCGTCAGAGTACGGTTTACTGTCAAACCGAGATAGGACTGAGGACAACCAAACTTACTTATGAATAAGCCTAGTTATCTAAGTTTTAACCTTATTTTCATGACTTTGAGTTTCTTAATTGATTCATGATAAGAAATTGTGTGATTAAAGCATTTTGAGTTATTTTAAGTTATGCTAATTTCATTGGCTAAAACTCTATAGTTTTGTATTCTAAGTCATGATTTTCCAATGTTGTATTGACAGAGTTTTATCTTTGTTTTGCATTGTTACACATTCTTTTCTATCTATAGAGTCATTTCTCTAAGTACATGGCGTATATTCAGGTATATGTCCATTAGTTACACTTTGCACTATAGGAACATTATTCTTGGACATGAGGACCTCTCTATTGGATATTTCTTCCAATGGACTAGGAAATCTTGTTTCAAGGCCTCCGTAATTCTCTGCGAGCCTGGGATTCCCACTAGGACGCCGAGTTGGTTGTACCATTAAAGCCCATTGATTAGATTACACTATCGATGTTTTTGGTTATCAGTAATGTAACGGCTCTATGTTGGACCGTCAGGCACAAGTAACGGCCCAATATACGACCGTCACATTCAACTGAGTCCGATTTCTTGGTTCTGGATTCAGACTAATGTAACGGCCCAATATTGGAGCGTCACATCATGTAACGGCCCAGTACACGACCGTCACACTACTTGAGTATTTTAACCCAAGGTGGACTAATGGTTGATATTCCAAGATTTCTAGATGGACTATTGATGATCTAGAACTTATCATATTGATCAAGAAACCTAAAATAATGAATGAAAAATAAAGAATGTACCGTTATGCTGCCGATTTATTTCCATAAGCATAACCTTGCTTAAGTCATTCTTGATTTCTCATGATTCTTATTAAAGCATTCATTCATTGAATTATTGTTATCATGAGTTTATTGAACTTATTACATTCTTGGCCATACTTTATTGTTACATGCGTGGAAAGCTTGATTTATACTTGAAGATGCGATCGAGCACTGATTGTGTTCAAGGGCTCTATGCTAGTCCCCTCGGCTGATTGTCGGAAACATACTATTATAAACCATGGGATATGATACTACTGGCGTCGCATTGCGCTGGGAGTACTGTCACGCCCCGTACTCTATACCGTCGAGGTATTGTCCGCTTTGGCCTACCGGCCTCACGGTTTTATCCCCTTTTTAATAGTGATCGGCTCCAGAATGGGGGACTTCCCGGGCAGGTCACCCATCCCAGTACTACTCCCCATTAAGCACGCTTAACTTCGGAGTTCTTTCCAAGAACTGAGCCGATACTTGAAAAGGCGCCTCGATGATATAGAGTACAACTTAGCTATATTTGAGGGTGTTACAATCTACCCCTCTTATATAGGCGACGTCCTCGTCGCTGGGCACATATAGCACGCAATCATGCAATCAAGCCCCCAGGCAGGTAGGACTCTAGAGGTGGCCCCTACAGGCTCAAGAGGTGGCTCCCACTATGTAGCACTTTGCTCCATTACGGACTCAAGAGGTGGCTCCCATATCGTAGCACTTTGCCCTGCATGGCACTTAGTTCCCACACTTCCGGCTGGGGTATGGCTCTGATACCATTTTGTCACGCCCCGAACAAGGCGGAAATATCGGGTCGTACAGTTAGAGACACGCTGGCAAGAGAGAGAACTAATCTAAAATAATACACAAGTGCTACAAGATGGAAATACTAAATGATCATTAAAAAACCACAACTGATACAATAACCTCATGTTCAACTTAATACAACTGGAATAATCAATCACTAAAGCTCAATAACATGACTGAGACTAAATGCTCTCCAAAACACAACTAAAAGTAAGATAACACACTACTAACACACTAGAACTGATACACTCAAGACATCACTCCTGCCCTTCCCCATCGGTAAGTGCGTCACCTGAACAGCCTGGAAAAGGGGGAAACACAACTATGAGCTGACGCTCAGTAGGAAATAACAGACAGGTATAAGTGATTAACAATTTAATTACATTTTAAAATGTCATGCTACAAATGATAAAAATAATAAAAAGATAACGATGATATCACGAAACAAAATTCAAAGATCTTGCAAGGTCAAGAAATATAATGAATAGAATGGTAAGACAAGAATTTACTACAGGAGATAACGATAAAAAGTTGGCCATATCAAGACAATTCAAGTCATGTCAAGCACGTATGTAATTTCATTTCCACGTCCAAGTAATCAGCAAGTAAAGTAACAACAAGTAGAGTATAGAACAGTGAAGAGTGGAAAGTGAAAAGTAGTAGAAAGTAATGTAGAGAGTAGTGGACAGTCCTAGATTTAACACATGTCAAGTACTGGTGCCAAATGCCACACCTAGTCATTCACCTCCCCGGGGGTACACGTAGTGTTCGGGCGCTCCTCCCAGGACTAGACCGAGCCCTTAATTGTTTGCCAGGCATTGATTTCTTTGGATCAAAGATCCCACGAATCTAGACTTCCACAGTTTATGGCCAGAATTCTAAGGTTTAAACTAAGTAGCAATAACAACTTCAAGTAAGAAAGAGATTCATTCCCAGAATTTCAAGGTAAGTATAATCATCAAGGAGATTGAAACCAAGTCACAACAAGAGTTAATCGTGCTGCGTTACTGTAAAACAGCAGCAATCAAACAAGCTAATCAACATATTAATCCTAATCACCAAGTTAAGATATCATGATTAACCATTATCATTTGTATTAGCCAAAGTGCCAACAAGCTAGAACAAGTTGTCGAAGTAAAGAACAAGCTCTCACAGCGGTGAAATAGAGTGCATTATCAGGGGTTTTAGTTACACCATTAATCATTAATTATGTGAGTTTCTATTTAACCAATGTAAGTGTTGTAATGGAGATGGTAAACATCGTGTTTTGTACTATGTTTGCAAGAAAAGACCAATGCAAATTTGAAATCAAGGGGGGTACAAGAATAGGTCAATTGTTCTTCAAAAAAATATAATTTTAGTGGGTCTAAGTTAAATGGGTTGATTCCCCACTGATTCGGATCCATCTTCGGGTCGAAAAATGATGAAAATCGGGTTTCTGGTGTACGGGTCGACCCCTGGGGTCGACCCCTGAAAAACTGGGGTCTGGAAGCTGAATGGGTCGACCCCTGGGGTCGACCCCAGCAATTTCTGAAGATGGGTCGACCCCTGGGGTCGACCCCCACCATTTCCTTCAGATGGGTCGACCCCTACATTCCTGTGCAATGGGTCGACCCCTGGGGTCGACCCCCATGCAGGGAGCTGGATGGGTCGACCCTTGGGGTCGACCCCCATGCAGGAATAGGAGGGGACGACCCCTGGGGTTGACCCTCGGGCCTTCAGGGTTGCCCAGAAAACGGGTCGACCCCTGCAAGAACAGCAACGTGAGTTGCCATCGAAAATCACATGAACTCATCCAAATGGGGTCCAATTGAGTTGAAATCAAAACCACAAGATCTAGAAATATTAATAGACATTCTAGGGTCATAAAACTACAATTTTGAAACACGGATTGTTACAAAAATTGATTGAATCTCAACTTATATATGATAAATTCATGAAAACCCTAGTTCCTGACCCACTTCTACTAAATCATGCAATTCTCTTAACATACACAACGGAATTTAGGGCTTTTGGTGTCAAAAGAAAGCTGACTCGATTATGAATCCAACCATATATAATATGCTGCATGAAGATCAGGATACATGACTCAAAATTAGCCCGTAATCAAGCTCTGACTTAAAGGAACACTATATGAATCATGTTCTAGGTATGCTCTTACAAAATTTTGAAATTCACGAGGCATGCTCAATGGAATTTGGGGATTTCTACGTTAAATGAAAGATAATAACATGCTGATTATATCATGTAAGTTAATTAGAGTTTGGTTGTTAGATCCTACCTCAAATCGGAGAGAGAAAACTCAAACCCTAGAATGAAGAACACTTGGACAGCACCTTAGAAAACCCGTGATAACTCACTCCACACCTGATGAAAATTGGGGCTTTCAGTCCCAATGGATAGATCTCGACGAGATGAACAACTTGCTATACTCATGATCAAAATTTGGTTGAGAATTCCTACCTCAATCGATGGATCAAAGAAGGATGAAGGGAAGCCAACGGCCTGCTGACCCACCTCCACAAATCGAGCTAGATCTCCCCAGATCTGAAACTTCAGCGAACCCCACAGTAGCCAAATGAAAGAAGACTCGTAGGGCTTCATTTTGATAGCTCATAGAGCTTCTGGAGCCTTCGGAGTTGGGAGTATTCGCTGCTGCAAGCTACGTGTTTAGAAACGGCGTCGAAATCTTTGACTTGACCAAAACTATGTCGGCAGCACGTTTTGAGGCTAGGTTTACCTCAAATTGATTGAGGGTAAATGTTCCTTACATTGTGGCCTTCCATTTGCCACTGATTTCAGATCATTTGGTTGAGTATTGAGGTCGAATTTCGTGTTTTAATCTAAGGGTTAGGTATGGGTCAAAAGTGTGCACTTTTGGGTTTAAACTCTAAATAGATCTTACCACGGATTTACAATGGCCTAATGCCAGAAGGAAAAGTTGTTATCTACCTCGACCTTAACATATTTACTATTTTTACAGATTTTTTTAAGGCAGTCGAATTTTCACTCATACTATTTCTAACGAATTAAATATTAATAAATCTGAAATTCAATTATTAATTCAATAAAATTCTATTCTCAATTAATAAAAGCTTAATAAGAAATATTGGGCTCAATTAAATAATTTGGGGTCTTACACCCTCCCCTACTTAAAGGAATTTGGTCCTCCAAATTCACTGCACTAAAACTGAGAGTAGAAAAAGATCGCTCACCTAGAATAGATCGGGATACCGCTTTCGCATAGTCTCTTCAGACTCCCATGTAGCTTCTTCGGTCCCACGCCGACTCCACTGAATCTTGACCATCGGTATCGAACGATTCCGGAGTTGCTGTTGCTTCCGGTCCAGAATCTTGACAGGTCTTTCCTCATAGGTCAAATCTTCCTTCAGTTCAAAATCCACATGCTGAATGATATGAGTGGGATCGTACACATATTTCCGCAACATAGACACATGGAAAACGTTGTGTACGCCAGACAAATGCGGTGGTAAAGCCAGTCTATATGCCACCTCTCCCACTCTATCTAGAATCTCGAATGGACCAATGTACCTCGGACTCAGCTTGCCATGAATGCCAAATCTTCAGATCCCTCTCGTCGGAGAGACCTTTAAGAACACATGCTCGCCAACCTGAAATTCCAATGCTCTTCTCCTGTTGTCGGCATAACTCTTCTGTCTTGACTGGGCTACTTGTAACTGGTCTCGGATAACACGGATGTTCTGTGATGAGTCCGAAACAAGATCTGGTCCAAGCCACTGTTTCTCACCTACCTCGTCCCAACACAACGGGGAACGACAACTTCTACCATATAGTGCTTCAAAAGGAGCCATATGAATACTAGACTGATAGCTGTTATTGTAGGCGAATTCAATTAATGCCAAATGCTCACTCCAATTACCACCGAAATCAATCATGTAAGCTCGCAACATATCTTCCACTATCTGATTGGTTCTTTCAGTCTGTCCATCTGTCTGTGGATGAAAAGCAGTACTGAAATTCAGACGAGTACCCAAAGACTCTTGCAGTCCCTTCTAGAAATGTGAAGTAAATCTGGGGTCTCGATCAGATACTATATTCACTGGGATACCATGCAATCTCACCACTTCCTTTATATACAAAGCAGCCAATACATCAATCGTCCACTTGGACTTAATTGGTAAGAAATGAGCCGACTTTGTCAATCGATCCATAATCACCCATATCGCATCAAATCCACCACGAGTCCTAGGTAGACCCATAATGAAATCTATGCCAATGCTTCCCACTTCCATTGGGGTATGTCGAGTGGTTTCAGTTTCCCTGCTGGTCTGAAATGTTCGGCCTTAACTTGCTGACACACCAAGCATCTACTCACAAAATCTGTAACTTCTCTTTTCATATTCGGCCACCAAAAGGACCTTTTCAAATCTCGGTACATCTTAGTGCCTCCAGGATGAATGGTATATCTGGATCTATGAGCTTCCTCAAGAATTTTGTTCTTTATTGTAACCTCATCTGGGACACAAGTTCTGCCTTTAAATAATAATCTACCATCATCGGCCAACATGAAGTCAGGTCTGCTGCTCAAGTTTCCCTTGATCTCTACCAACTTGGGATCATTTTCTTGCAAGGACTTGATTTCCATCAACAATTCGGGCTTAAGTTGGATCTGAGCAATCATGACCCGATCATTGTCAATATTAAGATCCAGACTAGATAATTATTCCAACAACCTCCATTCTTGTAACATGAGACTTGACAATCTAGCTACCGACTTCTGGCTTAATGCATCTGCCACAACATTACCTTTGCCAGGATGATACTCAATCGAGAAGTCGAAGTCTTTCAAGTACTCCAACCATCTCCGCTGCCTCATGTTGAGTTCCTTATGAGAAAATAAATACTTCAAACTCTTATGATCTGAAAACACTGTGAAGGTTTCTCCATATAAGTAATGCCTTCATATCTTCAAAGCAAACACGACTGCAGCAAGTTCCAAATCATGAACAGGATAATTATCTTCGTGCTTCCTCAACTGCCTAGAGGAATAGGCAATCACCTTCCCATGCTGCATGAGTACACAGCCTAAGCCAATACCTGAAGCATCAGTATAAACAACAAATCCTCCTTCACCAGAAGGTAAAGCCAAAACAGGTGCAGTAGTCAAACACTCCTTCAGAGTCTGAAAGCTTCGCTGATAATCATCTGACCAATCAAACTTATTCTCCTTGCGGGTTAATCTTGTCATAGGTACTGCAATCTTGGAGAAATCTTGAATAAATCTTCGGTAATAGCCTGCCAGGCCTAGGAAACTTCTGATTTCAGTTGCACTAGTAGGCTGCTCCCAATTCTTCACTGCCTCAATCTTCGAAGGATCAACTGAAATACCTTCCTTGGTGATAATATGTCCGAGAAAGGACACTTCTTGTAGCCAGAACTCACACTTACTAATCTTGGCATAAAGTTGATGATCTCTCAACAGTTGCAATGCCATCCTCAGGTGTTCAGCATGCTCCAATTCACTCTTGGAATAGATCAAGATGTCATCAATAAATACCACGACCCACTGATCAAGATAGGGCCGAAATACATCGTTCATCAACTGCATGAAAGCCGCTGGTGCATTCGTTAGACCAAATGGCATAACGACAAACTCAAAATGACCATACCTGCTGCGGAAAGCCGTTTTATAAATATCCTCTTCCTTAATCCGCAACTGGTGATATCCAGATCGAAGATCGATCTTAGAAAAATATTGAGCTCCTGCTATCTGGTCAAATAGTTCGTCAATCCTCGGCAATGGATATCTATTCTTGACAGTCTGCTGGTTCAATTGCCGATAATCAATGCACAGCCTCATCGAACCATCTTTCTTCCTGACAAATAGTACAGGGGCTCCCCAAGGAGAAGTACTAGGACGTATAAAACCCTTCTCGAGCAATTCCATCAGCTGCTGCTTCAATTCCCGCAGTTCCGCAGGAGACATACGATAAGGAGCCTTGGAAATAGGAGATGTGCCAGGAATAAGATCAATAGAAAAGATAACTTTCCGCTCAGGCGGAAGTCCTGGTAGTTCTTCTAGAAAGACATCAGAAAAATCTTGGACAACAGAAATGTCCTTGATCTCAATCTGCTGCTCAGGAGTTGTACAGACAAAGGCTAGAAAAGCCTCACACCCATGCCTCAAAAGCTTATCAGCTCGAAGAGCCGAGATGAGCGGTACGGAGTTATGGTGCTTGACTCCCGTAAAAGATAAACCAAAATGTCCAGTAAAAGTCACTGAGCTAGAACTACAGTGAACATTGGCCTCATACTTGGCCAACCAATCTGCTCCTAGGATTACATCATAATCCTTCATGTCCATGCAGACCAAATCTGCTGGTAAGTTCTGCTCACCAATCATCACCTTACTAGAAGGATAGAAATACTGGATTATTGATCTAGTGCCAATAGGGGTTGAAATCTCTAACGGAGTATTCATCAAAACAGGTTCCACAGCTAATGACTTAGCAAATCTCCGTGAAATAAAAGAATGTGTTGCACCAGTATCAAAGAGAGCAAATGCGGGCTTATCGATTATAGTAAGGGTACCTTCGACGAGTCCGCCATCATCAGAAATCCCAGTTTCATCTGCATGTAAAGCTTGAAGCTTGCCTTGTGGTTTCTTGAAGACTAGAGGTTTTGCCGGTGTAGCTTGCTCCGATATGAGAGGACAATTGGGGATACGGTGCTCCTTGCTTCCACATCGCAAACAGGCGCCTAGCTTGCGCCAGCACTCCTCTATCTTGTGATCCGGACGATCACAATAGTTGCACACGCTCTTGAAAGGCACCAAGAAAGAATTACCTACGGGTTCCGGGAGTGTCAAACCCGGGTATACCAAGAAGAGGCCTGTTAGTGGACCTGGTTCGTGGAGCGGGTCCGGATCGTGGAAGGGCAAGACGCCGAGGCATGAAGACAAGAAGCCTGGCCCTATTGTTTATCCTCCAGAACTTGCGCTTTCCTTACCACCTCAGAATACGTGGAAATCTCCATCGGTGCCAATTGGTTGATATAATGAAGCTTCAATCCATTGAGAAAGCGCTTCGCCTTCATCTTCTCGGTGGAAATGAGATGTGTAGCATATCGAGAAAGCCGTGCAAATTGAGCCTCATACTCTGCCACGGACAAACCTCGCTGTTTCAGGGCCGCGAACTCCGTCGCTTTCTTCTCTTGCACTCTATCAGAAAAATACTTGCTGTTGAAGAATTCTTCGAATTCTTCCCACATAACTTGCCGATCACCGAGAGTTGCCTTGATAGAATCCCACCAAGTACGTGCATCATGTTCCAGTTGAAATGTGGACAAAAGGACACGCTCTTGGTTGGTGCATTGCATAACTTCAAAGATCCTCCCCATCTCATCTAGCCAGTGCTCGGCTTGGTCAGGGTCGGTCGAACCCGCAAACCTTGGCGGATTCATCCCTCGGAAGTTCCGGTATAGATCACCGGTGCCATGCTGTGCCGCTCCTGCCTGAGCTACTTGCTGAAGGGCCTGAGTAAGGCCTTGAACCGTACGCTGCAGGTTCCTCCATTCAGCACGATCAGCTGCCATCTACACGAGAAATAGATTACTTAGGTCCAAAAAGATAGATAAAGCACGATTAAGGAACGAACTTAACCCAAGTTCTACCCCAATCTCACAGGTCAGGTCTGAAACTTTCACAAGGTTAGGGATCTAGTGCACCTAGACACGACCAAAACTCGGTACCTGGCGGAGATAATCGATCCGAAGACCACTCGCGCAAGTATGCGACCTTCCCGATAGGCGTAGCCTAACGTTCGGACAACACCTTTTGATATACCGATTATTGGGATGTAATGCAAGAAAACCTAAAACTTAGGGAACCTAGGAATGTGAAACCTAGGGCTCTGATACCAACTAAACTGTCACGCCCCGAACAAGGCGGAAATATCGGGTCGTACAGTTAGAGACACGCTGGCAAGAGAGAGAACTAATCTAAAATAATACACAAGTGCTACAAGATGGAAATACTAAATGATCATTAACAAACCACAACTGATACAATAACCTCATGTTCAACTTAATACAACTGGAATAATCAATCACTAAAGCTCAATAACATGACTGAGACTAAATGCTCTCCAAAACACAACTAAAAGTAAGATAACACACTACTAACACACTAGAACTGATACACTCAAGACATCACTCCTGCCCTTCCCCATCGGTAAGTGCGTCACCTGAACAGCCTGGAAAAGGGGGAAACACAACTATGAGCTGACGCTCAGTAGGAAATAACAGACAGGTATAAGTGATTAACAGTTTAATTACATTTTAAAATGTCATGCTACAAATGATAAAAACAATAAAAAGATAACGATGATATCACGAAACAAAATTCAAAGATCTTGCAAGGTCAAGAAATATAATGAATAGAATGGTAAGACAAGAATTTACTACAGGAGATAACGATAAAAAGTTGGCCATATCAAGACAATTCAAGTCATGTCAAGCACGTATGTAATTTCATTTCCACGTCCAAGTAATCAGCAAGTAAAGTAACAACAAGTAGAGTATAGAACAGTGAAGAGTGGAAAGTGAAAAGTAGTAGAAAGTAATGTAGAGAGTAGTGGACAGTCCTAGATTTAACACATGTCAAGTACTGGTGCCAAATGCCACACCTAGTCATTCACCTCCCCGGGGGTACACGTAGTGTTCGGGCGCTCCTCCCAGGACTAGACCGAGCCCTTAATTGTTTGCCAGGCATTGATTTCTTTGGATCAAAGATCCCACGAATCTAGACTTCCACAGTTTATGGCCAGAATTCCAAGGTTTAAACTAAGTAGCAATAACAACTTCAAGTAGGAAAGAGATTCATTTCCAGAATTTCAAGGTAAGTATAATCATCAAGGAGATCGAAACCAAGTCACAACAAGAGTTAATCGTGCTGCGCTACTGTAAAACAGCAGCAATCAAACAAGCTAATCAACATATTAATCCTAATCACCAAGTTAAGATATCATGATTAACCATTATCATTTGTATTAGCCAAAGTGCCAACAAGCTAGAACAAGTTGTCGAAGTAAAGAACAAGCTCTCACAGCGGTGAAATAGAATGCATTATCAGGGGTTTTAGTTACACCATTAATCATTAATTATGTGAGTTTCTATTTAACCAATGTAAGTGTTGTAATGGAGATGGTAAACATCGTGTTTTGTACTATGTTTGCAAGAAAAGACCAATGCAAATTTGAAATCAAGGGGGGTACAAGAATAGGTCAATTGTTCTTCAAAAAAATATAATTTCAGTGGGTCTAAGTTAAATGGGTTGATTCCCCACTGATTCGGATCCATCTTCGGGTCGAAAAATGATGAAAATCGGGTTTCTGGTGTACGGGTCGACCCCTGGGGTCGACCCCTGAAAAACTGGGGTCTGGAAGCTGAATGGGTCGACCCCTGGGGTCGACCCCAGCAATTTCTGAAGATGGGTCGACCCCCACCATTTCCTTCAGATGGGTCGACCCCTGGGGTCGACCCCTACATTCCTGTGCAATGGGTCGACCCCTGGGGTCGACCCCCATGCAGGGAGCTGGATGGGTCGACCCTTGGGGTCGACCCCCATGCAGGAACAGGAGGGGACGACCCCTGGGGTCGACCCTCGGGCCTGCAGGGTTGCCCAGAAAACGGGTCGACCCCTGGGGTCGACCCCTGCAAGAACAGCAACGTGAGTTGCCACCGAAAACCACATGAACTCATCCAAATGGGGTCCAATTGAGTTGAAATCAAAACCACAAGATCTAGGAATATTAATAGACATTCTAGGGTCATAAAACTACAATTTTGAAACACGGATTGTTACAGAAATTGATTGAATCTCAACTTATATATGATAAATTCATGAAAACCCTAGTTCCTGACCCACTTCTACTAAATCATGCAATTCTCTTAACATACACAACGGAATTTAGGGCTTTTGGTGTCAAAAGAAAGCTGACTCGATTATGAATCCAACCATATATAATATGCTGCATGAAGATCAGGATACATGACTCAAAATTAGCCCGTAATCAAGCTCTGACTTAAAGGAACACTATATGAATCATGTTCTAGGTATGCTCTTACAAAATTTTGAAATTCACGAGGCATGCTCAATGGAATTTGGGGATTTCTACGTTAAATGAAAGATAATAACATGCTGATTATATCATGTAAGTTAATTAGAGTTTGGTTGTTAGATCCTACCTCAAATCGGAGAGAGAAAACTCAAACCCTAGAATGAAGAACACTTGGACAGCACCTTAGAAAACCCGTGATAACTCACTCCACACCTGATGAAAATTGGGGCTTTCAGTCCCAATGGATAGATCTCGACGAGATGAACAACTTGCTATACTCATGATCAAAATTTGGTTGAGAATTCCTACCTCAATCGATGGATCAAAGAAGGATGAAGGGAAGCCAACGGCCTGCTGACCCACCTCCACAAATCGAGCTAGATCTCCCCAGATCTGAAACTTCAGCGAACCCCACAGCAGCCAAATGAAAGAAGACTCGTAGGGCTTCATTTTGATAGCTCATAGAGCTTCTGGAGCCTTCGGAGTTGGGAGTATTCGCTGCTGCAAGCTACGTGTTTAGAAACGGCGCCGAAATCTTTGACTTGACCAAAACTATGTCGGCAGCACGTTTTGGGGCTAGGTTTACCTCAAATTGATTGAGGGTAAATGTTCCTTACATTGTGGCCTTCCATTTGCCACTGATTTCAGATCATTTGGTTGAGTATTGAGGTCGCATTTCGTGTTTTACTCTAAGGGTTAGGTATGGGTCAAAAGTGTGCACTTTTGGGTTTAAACTCTAAATAGATCTTACCACGGATTTACAATGGCCTAATGCCAGAAGGAAAAGTTATTATCTACCTCGACCTTAACATATTTACTATTTTTACAGATTTTTTTAAGGTAGTCGAATTTTCACTCATACTATTTCTAACGAATTAAATATTAATAAATCTGAAATTCAATTATTAATTCAATAAAATTCTATTCTCAATTAATAAAAGCTTAATAAGAAATATTGGGCTCAATTAAATAATTTGGGGTCTTACAAGTACTTTCTCTATAAATAAGTGAAAATCCACAGTACGGCATGACATGACATTCTTGTACATGACTTTCTTGCTTGTTAAATGATATTCCACAGAAATTCACCAACTACTTGCTCATAAGCAAAGGATGTTTGGATGATGACTACGTGGTATTGCTAGTACATTCTCGTTACATTCTTGTTCATGAAAGGTCATATCATGTTCTTATAACATTCTTGCTAGTTCATACTTGCTCTCATTCTATCTTCATGATCATCATGTTACTTTGATTTAATCGCGTGTTTGATCGCATTTGCATGATTTTACCTTATTCCTCTAGAGCAAAGACGTTAATTACTTTAATGATGCCTTCATGTTGATACGAAGATACCTACTGGGCAAGTGTGCTCATTACCTATTTCCAATCTTTTCAGGAGATGGAAGTGATTCAAATTCGGATTCGGGTTATACAAGTAGCGGGTCCGAGAGTGAATGAAAGTATTGTCAAAGATGAGAGTGAAGACTTAGGAAAGTCTATATTGTTTAGATTCAGTCTATGTAATTTTCCTATTTCTTGAGTCTGATAGATTGGAATAAGTTGAATTAGTGGTTGTATTTGAATACTTGATTATTATGAAATAAAGTTGGAGTTTGAGTAAATATTATGCAATTGCATTTATGTGTATGATTATCTTACGCTCTGATCATTCTTGCTTGCAAGAGGCTTACCATGTCGGCTGTTCGCGTTTCTCGAGCGAGTCTTCCGCTGTCATAAAGGCTCGGGGCGTGACAGTTAAGTTGGTATCAGAGCCTAAGTCTCTGGAGTTAGGGAAAGGAATCGTGTCATATGAAAAGTCCAAGGTTTAAGGACCCATACCTATGAACTAAGGAGGAAATTTTCATACCCATGTGAGAATTGGGTAGAGCCCGGGATAAGATAATTAATTTGCTTTAAGATTGATTTTTCATTCCAATTTCATGAGAAATAACAAGTTGTTATTTTTCTCTCAGGTACCTTATCTTACGAATGGCTCATCATGTAGATTGAGATGGCATGCAACAAACAGTTGCCGGCCTTACTCAGGCATTACAAACCATAGCGCAAGGTGGCGCAGGGGCAAGGGCTGGTGACCTACATCGCAATTTCCGGAGTTTAAATCCTCCGCGATTCTATGGTTCTTCTAATCCCGACGAGGCAGAGAACTGGATAGACGAAATGAATCGTATATTTGATGTTATCCAATGCACCGATCAAGAGAAGGTGCGTCTCGTAACCTTTCAACTTAACAAAGATGCTCGCACATGGTGGAAGTCGGTTCCGGCACCTCCGGTCGATGCACCTCATACATGGGACAGTTTTCTTACCCTATTCCGTGTCAAGTACTTTTCGGAGCACGTAAAGGAACGAAAGGCTATGGAGTTCGCCACTCTTCGGCATGGAATGATGACGGTTGTCGAATATGAACTGCAATTCTCAAGGCCAGCACCGTATGCATCACATCTAATCAGTACCGATTTATTAAAGGTGAATAGGTTTATGGACGGGTTACGTCCCGGTTTCATCCTGCAGCTCGAGATCCAAAACATCCGTACTTATGCGGAGATGGTTCAGCGGGCGTACCTATGTGAAAGGACTTAGAGAAGGTCGAAAAATTGAAAGGGAAAGGAGAAGAATCAAGCCGACATTCTAATCGGCGTTATAAGAAAGAGAAATTCAGCATCACGGAACCCTACAAAAGTCGTGATAGTAAGGAAAGATCTAGGAGTGGGAACGATGGGAGTTCCCATAAGAAAAAGAAAGTCAAGGAGGAGAAGGAGCAGGTCGCCACGGCTTGCACATTTTGTGAAAAATTCGGCCATTCGGCTGAGGAGTGTTGGAAGCGCCTCGGCGCTTGTTTACGTTGTGGAAGCAGGGAGCATCGCATGCCGGAATGCCCCCTTATGAAGGACCAGTCATCTGGTAATGGACGTAGGAGGTAGGCTCACCTCAATGCCGTTCTAGAAGAAGAGGAAGCGCCCAGGGATGATGAGCTTATGGAAGGTACTCTTCAAATTTATTCTCGTCCTGCATTTGTGCTATTTGATACTGGTGACTCTCATTCTTTGATCTCCACTACTTTTGCTAAAACATTACCAATCGCATCGGTTCCCTTACCTTCAGATCTTGCTATTTCCACACCCTTAGGTTCTGGAACAAAGCTTACCGACTATTATCCTGATAGCCAAGTGATAGTAGAAGGTCATAATCTCCCTGCAAACTTAGTGTGCCTTGATATGAAAGGTTATGATCCCATTTTAGGGGTAGATTGGCTTGTAGATCATGATGCTTATATCAATTGCCGAAATAGGATTATATCCTTTCGAAAGCCCGATCTTCCAAGATTCTCTTTTCTTGGCATCAAGTACAAAAACCACCCCACTATCATATCCTCACTTCACGCTTGCAAACTTATCTCGCGAGGATGTGAAGCTTTTCTTGCTTCTGTCATTATTATAGAGTCCAAAGAAATTATCATACCAGACATCCCTATTGTAAATGAGTTCCTAGACGTGTTCCATCTGAATTACCCAGTTTACCACCCGAAAGGGAAGTAAACTTCACTATTCAACTCATTCCAGGAGCAGCACCTGTTTCTATAGCCTCTTACAGGATGTCCCCCACAGAACTCAAGGAAATAAAAAGGCAGTTGCAGGAATTACTAGACAAAGGCTTCATCAGACCTACCACATCCCCTTGGGGTGCGCCGGTTCTATTTGTCAAAAAGAAGGATGGTTCTCTCAGACTATGCATCGATTACCGACGACTGAATCAACTCACAATTAAAAATAAGTATCCGTTGTCGCATATTGATGAGCTCTTCGATCAGCTTTCAGGAGCAGAATATTTCTCTAAGATAGACCTCAGATCAGGTTATCATCAGCTTAGAATTAAAGAAGAGGACATTTATAAATCGGCTTTTCGAAGTTGTTATGGCCACTATGAATTCGCGGTAATGCCATTCGGATTAACTAATGCCCCGGCAGCATTCATGCAACTTATGAACGGTGTTTTCCAGCCATATCTGGACCAGTTTATCGTCATCTTCATTGATGATATCTTGATATACTCCAAGACAAAGGATGACCATGAAGAACATTTGAAAATAACTTTGCAAACACTTAAAGAACATAAACTCTATGCCAAGCTAAATAAATGCAAATTTTGGCTCAAGGAAGTTTCATTCCTAGGCCATATTATTTCAAAAGAAGGTATTGCGGTGGATCCTTCTAAGGTAGAAGCTGTCAGAAATTGGAGTCGGCCAATGACTGTATCTGAAGTAAGAAACTTTCTAGGTTTAGCAGGTTATTATAGGAGATTCATTAAGGACTTCTCAAAAATTGCGGTTCCTTTAACTAGACTCACAAGAAAAGAAAACCCTTTTGTCTGGTCAAAGGACTGTGAAAAGAGCTTTCAAAATCTTACGAATCATCTTACGACAGCTCCTACTTTATCACTACCAATGGAGGGTGGTGAATTCGAAGTGTATACGGATATGTCTGGCATTGGTTTAGGATGCGTTCTCATGCAGAATGGAAAAGTAATATGTTATTCTTCAAGACAATTGAAACGTCACGAGAAAACTATCCCGTACATGATTTGGAATTAGCAGCGGTTATTTTCGCCTTGAAAATTTGGCGTCATTATCTTTATGGAGAAAAGTTCACGGTCTACTCGGACCACAAAAGCTTGAAATATTTATTCTCTCAAAAGGAGCTTAACATGAGGCAGAGGAGGTGGTTAGAATATCTCAAAGACTTTGATTTTGCTATTCAATATCATCATGGCAAGGCTAATGCTGTAGCAGATGCACTCAACAGAAAACCAATGTGTATGCTATCAAGTCTTATGATAAGTGTAACTAACCTTGTTCCTCAATTTGCTCAGTTGAACTTAGATATTGACATAAAGGAAGTTGATTGTTTCATAACTAATATCCGAGCTCAACCTACATTGATAGAAGATCTGGTCAAGCTGCAAAATGATGATCCTATATTACTGAAAATTAAAGCCAATATTGAACAAAGGCCGGAATTTTCTATTTCTAATAACGGAAGATTGTTATTTAAGGGCTGAATATGTGTACTAGATCATGAGGCTACGAAGAAACTGATCCTAGATGAAGTGCATAATTCCAAATACACAATCCATCCAGGAGGAACAAAGATGTATCAAGATCTCAAAAGAAATTTATGGTGGCCCAATATGAAGAGAGAGATAGCTAATTTCGTGTCCCGTTGTCTCACCTGCCAACAAGTAAATGCAGAACATTTTAGACTCGCAGGTAAATTACACCCCTTGAGTATTCCCGAATGGAAATGGGAGAGTATAGGGATGGACTTTATTATGGGTTTACCCAAGACCAGAGGAGGACATGATGGAATATGGATAATCATAGACCGATTGACTAAATCCGCACACTTCATACCAATAAAGAGTCGATGGTCTGTGGATATTCTAACAGCATTATACATAAAGGAGATTGTTAAATTACATGGTGTCCCAGTCACTATTATATCTGATAGAGATCCTCGATTCACATCACAATTTTGGAAAGGTCTACAACATTCACTAGGGACTGGATTAAATTTCAGCACAACTTTTCATCCACAAACATATGGTCAATCGGAAAGAACGAATCAGGTAGTAGAAGATATGCTCAGGGCTTGTGCTATCGACTATGGAGGTAGTTGGCATGATCACTTGCCTCTAGTAGAGTTTGCATATAACAATAGCTATCAGGCTAGCATACGAATGACACCTTTTGAAGCCTTATATGGAAAAAGCTGTCGATCACCAATATGTTGGAATGAAATAGGGGAAAAGTAATTTTTAGGCCCCGATCTTATCAGGGATTCTACAGAGAAGATCAAGCTCATTCAAGAAAAAATGAAAATGGCACAAGATACGCAAAAGTCTTATGTTGACAATCGAAGACGTGACTTGGAGTTTCAGGTAGGAGATCATGTATATTTAAAGGTTTCTCCAGGTCGTGGTATTCGAAGATTTGGCATTAAAGGAAAGCTAACTCCAAGATTCATTGGCCCATTTGAAATTCTTGAACGGATTGGTGAAGTGGCTTACAAACTGGCTTTACCTCCACAATTAGCAGGAGTTCATGACGTATTTCACGTCTCTATGCTGAAGAAGTATGTACATGATCCTGACCATATTATCACTTATGACAATCTGGAGATTCAGAAGGATATGACGTTCGAGCAAAAGCCAATAAAGATTCCGGAACGAGAAGTGCGTCAACTACGAAATAAAGTTACTCCTATGGTCAAGATTTAATGAAAGGAAATATGGCCATATGAAGCAACATGGGAAACCGAAGCAGCCATGCGGAAAAGATTTCTAGAATTATTTAACTGTAAGTACACTATCCGAAATCCATATATTGAATTTGGGGACCAAATTCTTCTAAGTGGGGGAGGGTGTAGTGCCCCATAATTTATATATATAATTTTTAAATTTTAAAATAATTTTCTAGAAATTATAAAGGCTTAAATAAATTAATGAAGTGGTTATTGGATTAATAAGTCATTATAAGGCTCAATTAGGCTAATTAGTTAACCTAGCCTATCTAATTATTATCCAAAAGGTTTATGGACCAAGCCCATCAAGTTTGGCCCATATTCTAGAAGGGTAATTAGCTTATTCACGTATTTTTAAGGGTAAATACTATTTATATAGATAATTATGTGGATAAACGAATAAAAGAGTTTTATTAAATTAAAACTCTATACACGTTGAATGTAACGGTCTATCAGGCGACCGCCACAGCCCTATAACGCACCAGGCTGGATACGTTACACTCTGTTAGTTCCGTGAAAGGAAGAACGAGCAAAAAGATTAGAACTTTAGCATCTATCTATAAGAGATCGACTTAGGGAAGCTTATAACATTCCTAAGGATTCTTAGGGATTAGGTTCTGGCAAATTAAGGACTCTAGAATCGATCTAATCTTTAAACCCTAGCCAAAACCCTATAAATAGGACCTAGTTCTGAACCGAGCGACCCTTACTTTTGGATAGTGAAGAATCAAGGTAAGGAGTCATAATTTCGGGTAAGTTCCTTACGACTTTTTGTTTATAATACATTAGACTAATAGCTCTCCAAATTTCTTGCTAGGAGATCAAGCAACCGAGGAGATAGAAGCTTCCAAAGTTGCTGATTCAACCTTAGCAACCCAGGAATCTGAACGCAAGTCCCCTGAAGATCCAAAGATTAGGACGTCTAAATGAGGTAATTAGAGTTCAATCCTTTAGAACTTTTTGTTCCCAATAGTTTCATCTTCTTACCCTCAAAATTTCATATCCTTAGATTAAGAGACTGAGGAAATAGAGTAGATTGAAGTTACTGATTTATCACAAGAAGTACAAGGGACTAAGGGTAGCACCTAGCATCAAATTCGAAGTTTAAAGATTTTAGAAGAGGTAAGTTATCTCATGATTGACAAAAACACCTTGTTAGAGATAAAAACCCTCTAATTGTGTTTGATTTCATACATTATAGACTATGAATTTCATGTTTTAGTAGGTTCATGCATACATTCATATCCTTAACCCTAATCTAAGATCAAAGATATAATCTTGTTAATTCGCTACAACCTATGCATCTAGATAACCTTTTACTTCGCTTTGTCATGATTGGGGTAGTTAAATCTTTTCAAAACATGACATGGTTTCAAATAATAGTCTTTCTATTTTATTATACTGTTAGCAGGGACTCTGACGCATCATGCTAGGACCGTCAGAAGACTGTAACGGTCTTACGATAAGCCGTCACAACCTCTGTTGTATTTAAAGTTTCTCAGTTGTCTCTGACGCACCATAACAGCAGCGTTACAATACTGTAACGGTCCTACGATAAACTGTCACATCCCTGTGACGCGCCCATACTAGACCGTTAGAGTGCGGTTTACTGTCAAACCGAGATAGGACTGAGGACAACCAAACTTACTTATGAATAAGCCTAGTTATCTAAGTTTTAACCTTATTTTCATGACTTTGAGTTTCTTAATTGATTCATGATAAGAAATTGTGTGATTAAAGCATTTTGAGTTATTTTAAGTTATGCTAATTTCATTGGCTAAAACTCTATAGTTTTATATTCTAAGTCATGATTTTCCAATGTTGTATTGACGGAGTTTTATCTTGGTTTCACATTGTTACACATTCTTTTCTATCTATAGAGTCATTTCTCTAAGTACATGACGTATATTCAAGTATATGTCTATTAGTTACACTTTGCACTATAGGAACATTATTCTTGGACATGAGGACCTCTCTATTGGATATTCCTTCTAATGGACTAGGAAATCTTGTTTCAAGGCCTCCGTAATTCTCTGCGAGCCTGGGATTCCCACTAGGACACCGAGTTGGTTGTACCATTAAAGCCCATTGATTAGATTACACTATCGATGTTTTTGGTTATTAGTAATGTAACGGCTCTATGTTGGACCGTCAGACACAAGTAACGGCCCAATATACGACCGTCACATTCAACTGAGTCCGATTTCTTGGTTCTTGATTCAGACTAATGTAACGGCCCAATATTGGAGCGTCACATCATGTAACGGCCCAGTACACGACCGTCACACTGCTTGAGTATTTTAACCCAAGGTGGACCAAGGGTTGATATTCCAAGATTTCTAGATGGACTATTGATGATCTAGAACTTATCATATTGATCAAGAAACCTAAAATAATGAATGGAAAATAAAGAATGTACCGTTATGCTGTCGATTTATTTCCATAAGCATAACCTTGCTTAAGTCATTCTTGATTTCTCATGATTCTTATTAAAGCATTCATTCATTGAATTATTGTTATCATGAGCTTATTGAGCTTATTACATTCTTGGCCATACTTTATTGTTACATGCGTGGAAAAAGCTTGATTTATACTTGAAGATGCGATCGAGCACTGATTGTGTTCAAGGGCTCTATGCTAGTCCCCTCGGCTGCTTGTCGGAAACATACTATTATACCATGGGATATGATGCTACTGGCGTCGCATTGCGCTGGGAGTACTTTCTCTATAAATAAGTGAAAATCCACAATACGGCATGACATGACATTCTTGTACATGACTTTCTTGCTTGTTACATGATATTCCACAGAAATTCACCAACTACTTGCTCATAAGCAAAGGATGTTTGGATGATGACTACGTGGTATTGCTAGTACATTCTCGTTACATTCTTGTTCATGAAAGGCCATATCATGTTCTTATAACATTCTTGCTAGTTCATACTTGCTCTCATTCTATCTTCATGATCATCATGTTACTTTGATTTAATCGCGTGTTTGATCGCATTTGCATGATTTTACCTTATTCCTCTAGAGCAAAGACGTTAATTACTTTAATGATGTCTTCATGTTGATAAGAAGATACCTACTGGGCAAGTGTGCTCATTACCTATTTCTAATCTTTTCAGGAGATGAAAGTGATTCGAATTCGGATTCGGGTTATACACGTAGCGGGTCTGAGAGCGAATGAAAGTATTGTCAAAGATGAGAGTGAAGACTTAGGAAAGTCTATATTGTTTAGATTGAGTCTATGTAATTTTCCTATTTCTTGAGTCTGATAGATTGGAGTAAGTTGAATTAGTGGTTGTATTTGAATACTTGATTATTATGAAATAAAGTTGGAGTTTGAGTAAATATTGTGCAATTGCATTTATGTGTGTGATTATCTTGCGCTCTGATCATTCTTGCTTGCAAGAGGCTTACCATGCCGACTGTTCACGTTTCTCGAGTGAGTCTTTCGCTGTCATAAAGGCTCGGGGCGTGACTATTGTGGTTCCTCCTCGAGGTTCGGAGGTGCAGCACAGAGCTTCGCAGTTGTCAGCTTGTTAGAG
Organism: Amorphophallus konjac; assembly: GCA_022559845.1. Classification (NCBI taxonomy): domain Eukaryota; kingdom Viridiplantae; phylum Streptophyta; class Magnoliopsida; order Alismatales; family Araceae; genus Amorphophallus; species Amorphophallus konjac. The sequence goes on along the minus strand of CM040123.1, from coordinate 62,927,835 downwards.
CTGGGGGCGTACTCGGCGATTGAGTACGTTTTCTTCCTTGTAAACTGTACTTTGTTGACTAGACTCTATAGTTAATTTATTAATTAAAAATATAATTTATTTATTATTATTTAAATAATTAATTATATAATTATTTCATGTATTATTTTAAAATTCAATGTACCTCTATAACACCCAAATAACCCTTCCGAGTCTTCCGGCTCGTGGGTGGCAGGTCAGGATTCGAATGGTATCGGGTAATTCTTGGTATCCGGATCTTGGGCCGTTACATGTGGTATCAGAGTAGGGTTGTAGACGTACATGGGAATTTGAGATAATTACAATGTTCCAGAGTCCATAAAGTACAGTACAATTGACTGTTGGCATAGGGTTTTGTGTTTATTACTGTATTATTTCTCGCGTGGGAGCTAGAGTGCACGGTGATGACACTGTGAAGGCAGATTCGGTTATCGGCGGGGCCTGAGGAGTAAGATAGAGAGTTACCTTCCCCAGTGGTGGTGGCCCCAGTTGTGCTGAGTTGGGCAGAGTTTTCGCCGACAGGTTTGAGTTTTGGTGTAGCATCAGAGATACCAACGATGAAGTCAGTGGTTGGCGAGGATAGTTCGTAGCTAGCTGGCCATGAGTGTGCTCCGAATGTGTTAGTGTCATTTCGGCCACCCCAGCCTGAGATTTGGCCAGCCCCCGAGATGTCAAGGTCGTGGTTTGAGGTGGTGGAGCGGATGCCTTGATCAAGAAAGTGCTCAAATGAGTGGAGAATCCTCCTGGTGAGCTATTGACTATTGAGCCCGACATTCTCATCATGCTCTGTGGTGTCAGAGATGACTTTCTAGTCCCAATTATTTTGGCAAATTTTGAGGCAGGAATGGGTAGAGATATCCAAATGAGTTTTGAGTCCTACGCGTCTACGCGTGAATGTCTGTGTTAGCGTTGGATCTGATTTGGGATAGTATGTTGGTGGTTTAATTCTGGGCCCAAGTTGTGGAATTAGGGCCATTATGCATCGCACTATGATGCGTCGAGCGAGGTAGCAGAGGAAGTGTGGAGGTTCAGCGGCAGATTTGGGACTTGAGGATAAGCTGAGGCAGGTGCCGAACATGGTTCATGTTGTGATTCTTGGTGTGGTGGTCCGTGTAGCAGCAGCGCAGGAGGTGAATATTTTGAGGACCCGGGAATTAAGAATGGGTTGGTGTTAGCAAGGACATATTTAAGAGAATAATGTCCAGTGGGTAGAGGTATAGCAGTCTTCGAGCCTGGCGTCTTTAGTGATTTCTTCGCTTCCCAATAAGCTTTTTGTCATGTTAGTGATTTCGGGATCAGAGGCAGGCATAGGAAGGGAGCGTGTGGCAGCGGCTAGCTCAACTGCTGTGGCAGAGTGTGGCTGGCGATCAGTAGAGTTAGTGCTCGAGGCGTGGTGAATCACTATTCGGCAAGTTGTGATGGTGTGCCGAGAGATACTACCAGTGTGGTCCGACGGGACACTCGGCAAGTGTTGTTAGAGAAGCTGACCTGATGGTAGAGATGGTTTTTCCTAGTGCTGAAAGGCGAGGTTCCCAGCATGTGTGAGATTCAAGGTCGGGTCAAGTATGGAGATCTCCCACTTCGTGGAAGGTATATTGGCATCTCCTTAATTGGTTGGAGAGACAATTGCATTTGGTTGATTCCTGTCGTTCTTCAACACAGGTTTGGTTTGGTCGGCCTCCCTGAGTATGCCAAGGAGTCCGTGTGAGAAGTGTTCTATGTTTTGGCAGTGCGACTACCTGTGAGAAGTTATGCCCTCCCCTAGATACGTAAGGGTGCGTTGGTGTTATTATGGAAGGATGAGTGCCAGTTGGGCTATGTGTGCAAGAATTCATGGTGGGTGTTGTGATTCCCGATGCGTTGTGGATAGGAGCCTGCGGAGTTGTAGGAGGATTGCCAAATCAGGAGAGAGAGTCGGTACTCTAGGTTCAAGGTAATTGAGCTTTCCTCACCCTACCTTCTGGATTTAGCCAGCTGTGTTGAGAAATGTTTGGATGGCAGATGCTGAGTTGTCTGTGATGATTGTGTGTGCTGTGTAGAGTGCACAGTGGAAGTCTAGTGGGCCCATAACCTACAGGTCCAGGATCGTAGTGATGGCAGGGAATGGAAGGATTCCGGAGATTCATGAGAGTATCGAAGGATTCTGACCAATAGAGAGGGTCATTTCCTTAGTGTGAGATTGTTTCCGGCTATTGACCCATGTCGATTGCTGGACCATTACTTGAGGCATTATGGTTTGTGGCACCGATGGAATAGAGAGTTGGAGAAATATGGCACAAGTGTGCTGGGTGAGTACCCTATTTATCCAATAGAGGTGATGTCAGGTATTTGGTAATGGACCTAGATGGGGGTTGGAAAGGAAATAGCTTGATTGAGGACGAGGATGCGATGATCGGAGTCGGTAAGCTAGGTGCTAGACTTGTGTTGGGAGTTGTGTCCTCGAGACAAAATTGGGGTCCAAGAAAAGTGAATACAGAGAAAGGATTTGTGGGTCCCAGTTGGTAGTTGTGAGCGATTGATGAGGCTATCCGAGTGGTCGACTGTGATAACACTTGAAAAGGGGCACAGTTGAGTCCGAGAGTTTCGAAATGATGCGAGAAGGACCCAATTGGGGTAAGGATCGGCAATGTCTCGAGATTTGTGTAGATTGGCGTGTCGTTCAGACTTCTACGGCAGAAAGGCGGCACTTGTCTATCTTGGAGATATGTGCCGTGGATTGCTAAGGTTGTGTCCTGTGACTCTGTGGTGAGAGCGGAGTCGAGATTGGCAGGTGTCCATTTGGAATAATTGAGGTGAGGATTCAATGAGACTATATAATGGGCGATGCCTGAGTATGGTGGTCGCAGGAGGGATGTCATCGAATGGGAGCCTTGGTCTTGTGGCCAGCATGGGAGGAATTCCCTATGAGTCTTGTTGGGTGCGCAATAGGATCTAGAGGGGGGGTGAATAGATCATTTTAGAAAACTATACCCAATTCAAAATCAATCCGACCACTTAATGAAATGTGGAGTAATGGAACACTAATGTTCCCTAACAAGATATGCTGAACCAGAATTAGATAGTACTTCACAAAAGATAATCACAACACACAGTGTAGAAGATGGCTCATACCAAGCCTGGTGGAACACTTAGTGGGTGTGTGTGTGATCAATTCAGAGTGCATATGCAGTGTGAGAACATATTAGAATGTGTAAATCAGAAGCACGCAAGTTCCTGTGAATGGAGATAGAAGAGAGGGATCAAACCACAAGAACAAACCACTGCACAGTGTTTTTAAGGTGGTTCGGTTGCAAACCCGTAACCTACATCCACCCCTCACCAAACCTGGTGAGGCTTCATTGCTAACTAACGGCTTGACACGAGGACACAGTCCTCACGAGGACATAGTCCTCAAAATACATTGCTTCTCGCAGCAACACACATGAGGATAGGTCCCCAACAAACGCTGATACACAGCTTGACATGAGGACACAGTCCTCAGAACACGCTGCTACCCGCAACAACACATGGGGATGAGCCCCCCCCCCCACACGCTGCTACTCGCATCAACACACGGGGACATGCCCCAAAGGAAAAACACACTGCAAAGGTTCAACAAAACATGGGGGCAAACCCCAAAAGAAAAGCACGCTGCAAAGATGTTACACCGCACGGGGATAGACGCCCACAAGTGTCACAGACGCTGACAAACAACTTGCACGAGGAACAAGCTCCTCACGGCTACACGGTAGCCAAAACCACACTCCAGTCCCTAAAATAGAGTACCGGACGAACGCTGTCAACACAGCACCACACACGAAAAACAAATGCGGAGTTTCAAAAGAAAAACACAAAATAAAACTCAGAAACGATACTGTGACTTCAGATCGAAATCTTGAAGCTATAGCTGCAGATCTGAACTCAGATCTGAAGTTCCTCTCTTCTCAAGCTCAAGCCAGTTGCAAGGCTACTCTCCTCTCTTTTCTTCTTCTCAGATCTGTTCAGGATGCTCAGGGCGTCTCACTCTCTTCTTCTCAAACTTAGCCGCTCAAAAATTTTCTTCTCAAGCTCAGGGTGTTTCTAGTGGCTAAGGGCTGCTCTTCTCTCTTTTTCTTTTTTCTTCTTAAACTTAGATGCTAAGAGCTACAGCTAGTTCTTCCCAGAAGAATGGTCCATATTTATAGAAGGGAAGCATGGAAAGTTCCCTTTTTATAGATCTATTTTCTGATTGGTCCTTTTTCAGAGCTATTTTCTGATTGGCCCATGTTTGTAGGAGACAGACATGGACAGTAGCCTTTTTCCAGATCCGATTTCTGATAGGTCCTTTTCACAAAAGTAACCTGACTAGCTTATGATGAAAAAGAAGGATCTTTGTCCTAGGACCTTTTTCAGACCTTGAGATTCGTGTCCTGACTTAGATTAAATAAACCTGTGACTTCTTAAGGACTCACGAGTTGTACGGAGGGGCTCAAGTAGGCAGATCTGTAGCTGAGCTTCATGTGTGTCGACACACCTAGTGGGGTGTGTCGACGCACCTCACTGTCTGCTCTAGCTGCTGTGGGCTGGATTGAGAGTCGGACAAGCATGTGTCGACGCACCCTGATGTGTGTGTCGATGCACCACTATTGAGTATCTCCAAGTGATTTTGATGATAATAAAACCCTAGACTTGGTTTCCATCTCGTGCTGTGCCTAAGTGCTCAAGAGCGAGCATTGAACGTGATTAAGGCTAATTTTCATCATGTCGTATGCTCAAATGTTTAAAGCTTTCAAAATGTATAAACCGAGCTAAATGAACACCAAATGAATGTTAAAGTTAGTCAAACACAAGGCCTTGTTATATGGACATGTTTTATTGGGCTAACACATTTGTTTTACAGAGAAAACACAGTTCGGTTGAACAATGAGACTGGTTCGGTCGCCCAAATTCTCCAACAACCAAGGGATTAAACTCTGACAGAGTTCGGTGGACCGAAATGGGGATTTCGGTCGATCGATTCTCCCAGCGTTAGAAGCTCTGAGATTTCTCAGAGTTCGGTCGATCGACTGGAATTTTCGATCGACCGAACCCTTCGAGGCAACTTTTGTTGACTTTCCTTTTCACCAACGTGGGCAGCCTTCTCTTTAGGGCTTTTGAGTCCCAAAGCCTCCAGACATGCCAGTAAATGTGGATTTGTGTCTTGGCATGTCCCTTGACCACCCAAGTGTTATAAAAGCATATCTTTGGGAAAAGAAACCCTAATCACTTAAGGGAGATCAAAGGAGGCTACCAAGGGAAGAAAGAAGGCTGCTGCTACACCTGCGTGAACAGTGCTCCATCCAGGGATTCTTCATCCAACTCCAACCTTTTCAAGATCTATTTGAAGCCATTCAAGTGGAAATCAAGTGGAGATTCAAGCTTCGTCCAAAATCTGCATCACCCACTCAGGGGGAGCTTAAATCAGAATTTCTCTTTTGTGTTTCTCCTTCCAAATTCTTCAAGCTTCAAGTGTGTGCTATTTGTAATCTCTAAACATTCGTGTGTGTGGATCTACCCAGATCCGTGTGTGTGTGTGGTTTCTTTCAGATTCGTGTGTGTTTCGGTGCGTTTGCACTTCATGGGAGTTCTGAACTCCTTACGAGTGTGTGTGTTTTGATTTTGTAATCGTTTACAAGATAGTGTGTGAATCCTCACAGATTGTGAGGGGTGGACGTAGGCTGCCGTCGTTGCATCTGAACCACCTAAAAATCTCTGTCTCTTGTGTGATTTAATCCTTCTCTTTTACCCCAATTCTGTGCCAACACACACGCATATTACTTCTCTTGATTTCTTCGTTCAGATCTAGCATAATTGATCATTTCCACATTAGATCTTTGGTATATCAAAAGGTGGGTTCAGATTGACAAGACTAATCTTGTTAGGACGATAACACTTTGTGCGAGCAGTATCTTCGGATTCATACCTCCGCCATAGTACCAAGGAACTGCTGTGTATGATAGATTTTGATAGATCTAAGTTTTTAAGTTGATATTTCATCACATTTCTTTAAATCAGTTAAAGATTTCTTAAAATTTGTAATCACCCAATTCACCCCCTCTCTTGGGTGTCATTGATCGCGGGACTTCAATTGGTATCAGAGCTAAGGCTCTTTTCTTAATAGATCTAACGATCTAGAGAGAGATCCAGATCAATGGCCAACAAGGGGATGGCTTCAGGGTCACTCCATCCACCGTCCTCCATACTTCGATGACTCAAATTATTCATACTGGAAAAACAGAATGCTTGTTTTCCTTAGAGTCCAAGAATACGAAATTTGGAGGGTTGTGGACAAGGGTCCTTATGATCTTTCCAAGGATGAAGACGAGTGGACCTATGAGGACATTGAGAAATCTATAGTAAATTTTAATGCGATGAACATTATGCAATGTGCCATTCACCCTAATGAGTTTTCTCGTGTTTCCATGTGCAGCTCTTTAAAAGAAATGTGGGATAAATTACGGTTCATAGAAGGAACCTCCGAGGTCAAGGAGACCAAGGCTAACATGCTAGTTAGAGATTATGAGTTATTCAAGATGAAGTTTGGAGAGACGATTTCAGAAATATTTGCAAGATTAACAGAGATCACCAATGGTCTCAAGAGTCTTGGGAAGGAATACACCAACTCCGAACTTGTGAGAAAGGTGTTAAGATCTCTTCCACCGGCGTGGCACACAAAACTCACAATCATTGAAGATTCCAAAAACCTTTCTATACTCTCTTTGGACGAGCTCATATGGTCACTCATGACCTATGAAATAAACATCAAAAGAACTACAGAAGAAGAGTCCAAGAAAAAGAAAACCGTGGCCTTGAAAGCCAACCAACATGATGTTGACTCCCAAGAAGAGGAGTCCTCCGAAGGAAGTGACCAGGAAGAAGACTTGGCCATGTGCACTCGCCAAGTAAAGAAATTTTAAGACGGAAGAAAAATTTTCAAGAAAATTTCAGAAAGGGGCAAAGAAAACCGGCTCAAACCAAGGGCGAGCCGAGCAAGCCCAACAATGTCATTTGCTATGAATGCAAGAAGCCCGGGCACATGAGAGGAGAGTGCCCAGACTTGAAAAGAAAATTCAAGAAGGAGAAGTTCAAGAAGCCCAAAGCCATGGTCGCCACATGGAGCGACGAAGAGGACGAACAGTCTGAAGAGGAGCTGCAAGAGCTCGTGGAAAGCTTGTGCCTTATGGCACATGAAGAAGACTTAGTTGAGGTAAACTCTGATCCTGATGTTATTCTAAATGAACAATAGGAAGCTGAGTATGAAAAGTTGTACACTAAGTACAGGAAAATGAGGTCTGAAAACAAATCGCTCAAGAAAAAGATCGAAGATCTCACACATGAGGGTTCCTCTGTTAAGTTTGAAAAACTTGAGCAGGAATGGTTTGAACTAACCGAAGAAAAAGAAACCTTGGTACCAATAATTTCAGATATTGAAAAAGCCAAAGAGGAGTTATCATGTAAAATGTCTGAAATAACAAAAATTTCTTATAATTTGAAAAGTGAAAAAGAAGTTCTGACACCCTCAATTTCAGAACTTGAAAATAAAAATATGAGTTTGTATAAAGAAGTGAATGACCTGCAGTTCACCCTTTCTAGGTTTGTTAAAGGCAAACAAAACCTAGATAACCTGTTGGGAGTTAAAGTTAACTTCCAAAAAGAAGGATTGGGATACGTTCCCCAAAACAAAAAATTATTTGAGCACAAGATAACAACAACTTATGTGCATGAAAAAGATAATAATCGTGCTTCATGCTCACACATAAAGCCAAAACATGTTCAATCCAAACCAAACATATTTCAAAAAAGGTTTTCACATGTTAACTACTTTTATTGTGGAAAATTTGGACATGTTGTTGCAAATTGTTGGTTCCAACACAATGCGTAAAGGAATCATGGTGTTTGGATCAAGAAAAAATATGTGTAAAATTGGACTAACTCTTATGGACCCAAATTAGTTTGGGTACCAAAAACAATTGGATGAGAATGTTATTTCTTGCAGATATACCTTGAAGTCAGGGGGAGCAAATGGTACCTGGACAGCGGTTGCTCAAGACATATGACAGGGGACACGAAGGTGTTCTCTGCACTATAGGACAGGGAAGGAGGTTCCATTGCCTTTGGAGGAAAGGATAAAGGTAAAATCATTGGACTTGGCAACGTAGGTAAGAATTCTGAAACTCTGATTGAAAATGTACTTTTGGTGAAGGGTTTGAATCATAACTTATTGAGCATAAGCCAATTGTGTGACAAGGGTTTTAAAATTATTTTTGATGAAACTCACTGCCTTGTCATGAATAAAATCACAAATGAAATAAAATTCATTGGAAAAAGGAACAATAATGTATACACCGTTGATCTTGACGATGTTTCATGCGATGATGTGTGTTTGGTAGCTAACAACCATAAAAATGCGTGGCTATGGCACCAAAAACTAGGTCATGCTAGTTTTGGAGTAATCTCCAAATTATCTAGACATGATTTGGTCAATGGATTGTCAAAATTAAAATTTGAAAGTGACAAAATCTGTGAGGCTTGCACAAAAGGCAAGCAAACACACAGTTCTTTCAAAAATAAGAATATTGTTTCTACCTCTCGGCCCTTAGAACTGCTGCATCTCGATCTTTTTGGCCCGACTAGGACATCCATCCTAGGAGAGAAATCTTATGGATTTGTGATTGTTGACGATTACTCCAGATTTACATGGGTACTACTTCTAGCCAATAAAAATGATGCCTTGATGGAGTTTCAAGTATTTTACAGGAAAATCTAAAATGATAAAGGCTATCTCATCACCACAATTCAAAGTGATCATGGTGGTGAGTTTGAAAATCATGGTTTCAGCCGGTTCTGCAAGGAGCGGGGATACACACACAACTTCTCATCACCAAGGGCGCCTCAACAAAATGGAGTAGTGGAGAGAAAAATAGGACCTTGATAGACATGGCATGGACCATGTTAAGTGAGAACTCCCTACCAAAATACTTCTGGGCTAAGGCTGTAAGTACAACATGCTACATCATCAACAGGGCAATGGTAAGGCCTATTTTGAAGAAAACCCCATACGAGCTCTACAAGGGTAAGAAGCCAAATATCTTCTACCTCAAACCTTTTGGTTGCCCTTGCTTCATCCTGAACAATGGTAAGACTAACCTGGGCAAGTTTGATGAAAAGAGTGACAAAGGAATCTTCTTAGGTTATGCATTAAATTCTAGAGCTTTTAGAGTATTTAATAAGAGGACTTTAGTTGTAGAAGAAAGTCCTTATGCTATCTTTGATGAATCTGATTCAAAACTGACAAATCAACTCACTCCAATTGTGGATGCAGATGAAGCCTCTAAAAATCTAAGTGATGCTGGATCATCTAAGGCTAAGGATGAACCAACAGAAGGAACCTCCAACAAAGATGAAGATAATGAAGATCCGTCACCTGAAACACTTCAAGAACAACAAGTGCAGCATCCTGACTTGCCAAGAGCTTCAACGATCTTGAAAGATCACCCCGCCGAAAACATTATCGGTAATCTTGAAGATGGGGTAAGAACTAGATCTTCACTAAGACAAGTAGAAGAAGAGGATTTGATGGTCTTTATTTCTCAAGAAGAGCCTAAGGATGTCCATGAAGCTCTTCAAAATGAATCCTAGATTCAGGCTATGCATGAAGAGCTACACCAGTTTTAAAGAAACAAGATGTGGAATCCTGTGCTGCGTCCTAAAAATCATCACGTCATTGGAACCCGTTGGGTTTTCAGAAATAAACTAAATGACACGGGATTGGTTGTTAGGAACAAGGCCCGGCTCGTAGCCAAAGGGTATAGCCAGGAGATGGGTATTGATTTTGATGAGTCTTTTACACCGGTTGCTAGATTAGAAGCAGTCCAGATTCTCCGGTCCTATGCTTGCTCACTGAATTTTAAATTATTTCAAATGGATGTTAAATCTGCTTTTCTTAATGGGTACATCGAAGAGGATATTTTTGTAGAACAACCTCTAAGTTTTGAAGACCCAAAACATCCACAACATGTGTACAAGCTGCACAAGGCCTTGTACGGACTGAAGCAAGCACCAAGGGCATGGTATGAAAGGTTCACTTCATTCCTAATTGAAATGGGTTCAAAAGTGGTAAGGTTGACCAAACACTCTTCACGAGAAAATCAGGTAAAGATATATTAGTAGTTCAAGTGTATGTTGATGATATAGTTTTTGGAGCTACTAATAACGCCTTATGTGATGATTTTGCACAGATAATGTATGGCTAATTTGAAATGAGTCTAATGGAGGAACTTACATTTTTTCTTGGATTACAGGTGAAGCAAATGTCTGAAGGCATCTTTATAAATCAAGCCAAATACACCATGGAGCTGTTAAAGAAATACGGGATGGCAGAAACAATACCCATGTCAACTCCGATGGTCACAACCACAAAGTTAGACAAAGATGAAAAGGGTAAAACAGTAGATCCTACACTGTTTCGAGGTATGATTGGATCACTACTGTACCTAACAGCATGCCATCCTGACATTCAGTACAATGTATGTCTATATGCTCATTTTCAGTCAAGTCCTAAAGAATCTCACTTATTGGCTGTTAAACGAATTTTTTGATATTTGATTGGCACAATAGACTTTGGCTTGTGGTTTCCCATCAGTAGCTCATTTGATTTGATTGCATACACCGATGCGGATTATGTTGGATGTATTGTTGATCGTAAAAGTACTAGTGGGTACTGTCAGTTTCTTGGTGGGTGCCTAGTTACATGGGCTTCCAAGAAACAACATTCAGTAGCTCTCTCAACGACCGAGGCTGAGTATCACTACAAAAAAGTATAGATATAGGGGCAGTTCATTTAGAGACATTTCTTAAAAGTGTCTCTAAATTATCATAAATAGTGATATTTTATTTTTATTATTGTCTTTAAATATGTAGAGGCATTTTAAAATTGCCTCAAAATAACTATACAAAAATATCAATCCATTAAAAATGCCCCTAAATATTTCGCCTACGCGCGCCATATTGGAGCTCCCGCGCGATCGTAACTGGCATCTGGCCTCCTTCCTTCTCGCGCGATCGCGGACTCCCTCGATCAATATTCCACCTTCTCCGGCCTCCACCACTCCACCTCTCCCTCTCATCTCCCTTCTAATAGAATTTCTTTCCCCCGCCTCGTCACCTCCCAAACTAACTCTCTCTCTCTCTTACTCTCTCGCCTTCCCCTCTTTCCCACCGTGGACAGGTCCTTCCCAGCACAGCCACCGTCACAATCATCGCCACCGACATCGGAGTCGCCGCTGCCTGGCATAGCCGCCGGAAGTTGTGGAGCCCAAGTACTATGGATCAAAAATCAATTGCTTGATTTGAATGTTAAAATGAAATGTGTTCCAATTTTATGTGACAATACCAGTGCAATTAACCTGTCAAAAAATCCTGTACAACATTCTAGGATAAAGTACATTGACATTCGACATCATTTTCTGAGAGATCATGTAGGAAAAGGGGTCTTTGAATTGAAATTCATTGACACACATAATCAGTTAGTTGATATCTTCACAGAACCCCTAAACTAGGAACAATTCAGCAAAATAAGAAGAGAACTCGACATGTGCAAGGGTGAGAGCATACATATCTAGGTCTACACTAGGTTGAGTGTTGCTATGTATAAAAGTCAGTAGCATGAAAGGTAGATTGGGTGAAAGGCATGCATATCCTGTGTGTTTTTGTTTTCGTTCTTGTTGATACCACCTTGTATGCTTGATTGTATTTATGTATATATAGCCCCTCCTTGAAAAACTTCTAAGATCAAATATTCCTTAGTAAATAAATGTGGACCTAGTGACCTGAGGATCAGAGGCACTGTCTGAGGGGGAGAGTCAGAGGGACTTCTACAGCAATGCTTTTTCAAAATGCCCCATCACTTCCTTGTTCAAGTCAATTCCCTTCTACTATCAAAGAAAGGTTGAAGGAGTTATAAAAAAATGACACAAAAAGGGGAGGAGTTATATAAAAAAAAGCAAGGTTGAAGGAGTTATAATAAAAAAAACAAGGTTGACGGAGTTATAAAAAAAAGGATGAAAATAGGGCTAGGCCGACCATTTTGGTCGACCGATGCCCAGGTTCGGTCGACCGAATCCTGCAAATCGGACCGACCGAACCCGCGTCCGAACCCCCTTTTAAAGGGGTCTTTACTCCATTCTTTCACCTATTCGACCCCCATTCACCCTCACAGCATCCCTCCAACCCTAGAACACCCAAACTCACCATTTCCAACCCTAGAAACCCCTCTTTCTTCCATCCGCACAAGATCCGACTTCTTCGTCATCGTTTCGGGACGAAATCTCCACGGCGGCTTGTGCGACCTTGAAGCCATTCCTTGGGTTCCAGGTTGTGGAGAAGCACTTTTCACATGCCTTTAGTGTGTCTTCCGGTCCATCTTCATCTCAAGTGAAGAGGTTAGCGATCTAAGGGTTTTCACCTCGATTTCTTGTCCGATGGCGCCTAGAAGAAGTTCTTGGAGGTCTACCCAGGGAGAATCTAGTGCTAGGAGAGGAGAGGACCCGATTCCTCCACCATAGCGGGAAGTCGCACCTCCACGGGCACCACTGATGCACCCACGGCCGATACTCGACCCCCGTCTGGTCGATTTTGGTGAGATGAATGAACTTTTCCTAGTTATAGGTGCTATTTTTGAGGTTTAGAGTGGTTGGGTTGATTTTGTCACAAGGTACACTCGATACTATCCCAACCTTGTTCAGCAATTTTATGGAAACCTGAACGTGACAAATGAACATTTATACACTATTGTTAGAGGATTTGAGATTCAAGTAAATCTTGATCTTTTTGAGAGAGCCCTAGGAGTTTCTGCTAGGGGTGAAGATATGATTTTTGATCATGGTCACATTGAGGACACTTTCCTCCTCATGACCTGCAGCGAATACATGCATGGAGGTAGCAATTTGATCATGCAGAATGCCAACTACTTCCCTCCACTGTAGCGTATTTTGCATCATATGTTTACTACACTAATCTATCCAAAGGTCGGAAGCCGAAATGAGGTCAATGAAGTACACAAGTTTCTGTTTTATCATGTGATGAATGGGGTGACCATAAACATGGGTCGTCTTATGACGGATTTAGTTGGGTCATGCCGTACCCAACGGAGGTGCTCCTTGCCTTATGCATCTCAGTTAACCGGAGTGTTCATTTATGCCGGGATCAGCTTGGCCGATGAAGTATCCATTCAAGTGTGACCGAGTGATATCTATAACAAACACAAGATGTTCACAGACTTTGGCTATTATTGGGGTCCCGATGGTGAGATACATTGAGATGTTCGAGTCTATGGAGAGGAATCATAAAATGAGGAAGAAAAAGAAGAGGAGGGACAACAGGAGGCTCATGCACCGCCCCCACCTCCAGTTCAGGCCGAGGAGCAACCACCTCCTCTTCCACATGCAGATCAGGACATGCCACATCTACCACAGTTCCATTATGGGAAGTCCTCCACTTAGGGTGCTGGACAACCTTCTTGGGTAGATTATGAGACTTTTGATCGGCATTTTTATGGACTGGAAACTCGTATGGATGCCTTTGGGGAGCAATTCTCCAACCTTGGGAATTGGTTTGACACTTCTTTTGACCGACTGGACACCTTCATGCACACAATGACTGGCCAAATGGAAACTTTCTCCACCATCTTGGATATCCTGTCCACTAATATGGCCAACATGTCCACTCAGATGACTACCCTCTCTACCAGCCATGAAGACTCACAAGAAGCCTTTCACCTCATGAATCGCACTCTTGTAGACATCCAGCACCGTAGCCAGTGTGACGACCCAGACTCCGGATACAGGGTAAACCCGATACCACTTGGAACCTACGAGGCCTCCCAAGAGCGGAAAAGCTCCGAAGGGATAGAAAGGTGTGTGATAGTACGTTGAACTTCCAGATATAACAATAAGCAATTAAATTTCAAAGATCAGGATTGCTAAAGTAGCAGAAATAAAATTACATTTTCTATAACAAATTAAAACTAACAGAGTCCAGTCCAAAGAAAGACAAGTACAGTCCAATAGAAAGGGAAACGTACCCTCAGGTCGGGGGAAGCCCGACAGTGGCAACGTAGGCAACCGAACTACCGCACAGCAGAACTCACAGCACGAGGAAGCACAGCTCCACTTGAAAAGTCAGGGGTGAGCCTCCTATCACTGGCTCAGTAGGGATCCCGCAGAACCCTACCTCAAAACAACGCAGTAACAGCAGTGCTACGCTAAAGTAAAGTAGTAACAAAGCAGGAGCAGGAACAACAAAAGTAAAGAGGAAAGCCATAACGCAGAAACACGATAGTCGAAGGAACCTCGGCCCTCTAAACTACTCCAAACAACAACAGAAAGGTGAACCCCGATCTCACAAAGTCGGGCGTTACCGATCCATCGTCAAATCACGAAACCCTATCATGAAAAGCCTACCAAAATAGGTAAAGCATACCAAAGACCTACACAGTCAAATGCACGAACATACACTAGCTCACCGCCGTGTACGTTGCACAAGACTGGACCTCGAGTGAAGCCACGTAGAGGCTACTCGGAAATCGGTCACGAAAACACGAGTCACAAGAGTCATGCGTCAAGTGACAGAAGCACCTCCTCACTAGAAGAACATCCAGATGCGTCCGTCTACGCCTCAAGTGTATCCCATTCACCTCGAATGCGGTAACTGAGACCTGAACCAAGTGCAAGGAACAACAGTAACGAGTGACTAGTCAAGGTCACGCCCGACGGCGCTCATCCAACCGTCCCTGACCACGCGTGCACACACAAGCCCAATGTCTTGAGCCAGGTCTCTAGCTAGTTTTCCCCCCAGTAGGACGCTGCCGCAAAGCAAGGGGGCCCACGGAAACTAGCCTAAAAATCGTCTGTCGGGAACTGCCCCGCCACCACTCTCAGGTGGGCCGAAACACCGGAAGGTGTCGTCAGGCTACGACTAGTGGAGGTTCACTAGACACAAAGACTCCCAAAATAGCAAACACCGAAGTACAAACAGTGTAAGCACACACCTGTCACACATACTACGGAGCACAAAGCAGTACACCACTGCAACCATACTCAGGACAGTCAACTAGACTTGCTGACAATGATCCTTGAGTCACAAGACTCGGGTCAAGATCGTCGCACATCACAGCAACACGCTGTTAATCAGCCTAGTCCCTAAGCCAAAATCCACAATAAAACACATGAACGATGAGTCCTCGGCCTCGAGCCACATAACGGACTCACGATTCCGTGTAACACAGAACATGAAACATGAGGAATCACCATGACCCTCAAAACACATGGCACGCACATCGTGGTAAAACACTACCTCTAAGTGCCCAAAGCCAATGTCTCGATCCTCACAGGATAGATGAGACATTCACAAGGTCATGTGTCAACCACTGGGTTACAACCGGGTTGACCTGAAATCATAATGACCCTCGAATAACATAAAACACTACTCGGTACAAATGGCCCTCTCAGACACCCTATAACACAGTCACAACCCTCATAGGACATCAAAGACATCCACGGGACAATGGGCTAACCAAGGGGTCAAAGCCACAATAACCGGAAAGAACACAAAAACGATAGGCATTAACGCGCTCTAATCATACATCGCGATCATTAACGCAGTGCTTACCTCAGGCGCGACAACACCCAGACAACCAGATCGCGCTCAATACACGTACCGCGTTCACACCAGATCACGCTCACCCAAGTGTGCGCGTTCAAAGGATCGCGCTCACTACCGGTAGCGTGTTCCTAATCGCTAGACGATGATTGTGCTCACTACCTGCAACGCGTTCAACAAGATTGTGCTCATTACCTGTAGCACGTTCCTTAACTGACCTACTGTTCATCTCTGACACGAAACGCGACGCATCATTGTAGTGCGTTCCCTGAGAACGCGGCGCAACCGACGAGCGCATTATCGTCATGGAGCGAAAATCGGAAAATCCGCACAAAAACTCATTTTCACGCCCCAATCGTCGCCAGAACGACATGGAAACAACCCTAATCACATTGCCAACCTTCCACAAACCGGAAGGGGCCAAACCACGCACAAAAATGCTAGAAACGGGCGATTCCCACGAATCGACCCAAAACGAATCACGTGGGGAAACAGCCTCATACCGGCCCCAAACCACAACCAAACGCAATAAAACCAGCGGGGATGGCATCCAGACATGCCAGGGGTTCATTTCCATCAATTTAAGGCTAGAAACATCGCCTGGAACGACGATTCCATCGCACACCCCAAATCATGCTATAATTCCCCAAAAATTGAAAAACCACTCAAACTCGAGCTAATCGGCACAAAATTCAAGGGAAACACAGATCAAAAGGTAAGGAATCTATCCCCTACCTCTACCGACGATCTCCAGAGCCGAAAGGGCCAAAAACCAACACACGAGCCCACGCCGGCTTTGAATCCACCGAATGGGATCGTGCCAACACCGCGCTCCAATCTTCACGCCAGCACGCTCCAGACCACCTCCACGGCATCTCCACAGCATCCTCGGGCCTCCTCCGTCTATAGCCGAAGCATAGGGGGTGAGAGGAGAGAGAACGGAGGGGGAGAGAGTGAAAGGCGAGAGAGAAGAGAGAGGAGAGAGGTGAGGGAATAACAGGAAAAGAAAATAGGAAAATAGTAAATTTTCTTAAAATCCGATTTTTGGCACGAAATTTCATAAATTCAGAAAAATACGAAAAAATAGTCTTCGCGATCCTCGGAACGTGCACAACGCACCTGTAGCGTCCTTGAGTAGCAAAACTCAACGGTCAACTCTCCACAGGGTTCCACAAGTTATACAAGGAAAAAATCCGCGTGGATCGTAAAATACGTATCAGGACCCACGAAAGCGATCCGATAGCTCTCCGATTCCGATCCGAAGAATCCAGGATATTACAGTCCTCCCCCCTTTTAGGAATTTCATCCTCGAAATTTAAGGAGCCAACAAGTGAACAAGGGAAGAACAAACCCAAACACTGGATACGCTCTCCAAGCATCAGCCAAATCTCAAACACAAAACACGATAGCACAATTCTCGAAAAACATAATTTAGAGGGACACTGCCAGACCACAATCATAGGCACACGCTCCAGATCTCAAGACACATCGATCCACAGAACGAGCACGGTACCCAAGTGAACACAAGTCCGACACCTCCGAAACAAGGCAACATCGCTTACGTCTTACAGGGAAAGGAGACACGACCCATGCCACTTAACAGCTACCGATAAGACACGACAGACACAACAAGCATCAACTTAAATAAGGAAACACAGTCCTCTCGGCTGATAGCTCCAATACATCATCGGCTTCCATGCCAACAATAACAAAACTGGCACGCAGAACGCCAATGTAGTGCCCCGGAATTTTTATAAAATATTTCTGATACAATTAAGAATTTTCTGGATTTATTAAGGTCCTAAATGAATTAATTAATGAATATTGGGTTAAATAAATCATTATTAAGGCCCAAATATGGTAAACAATTAATCCATCCATAATAAATAAAGTCCAATAGGTTCAAGGACCCAGCCCATTAAATTTGGCCCATATTCTAGAAGAATAATTAGCTTATTCACGAATTTTAAGGGTAAATACCATTTTATTAGTGGATAATTAACCAAAGAGTTTGAATTAAGATGAATGACCACGTCCAGTTGATGTAACGGTCTATCGAGCGACCGTTACAGCCATGTAACGGACCAGACCTAGTCCGTTACACTCAGCTGATTCCGTGAGAGGAAGAACTTGCAAAAAGATTTGAACTTTGGGATTCTCTTGGTTAGAAACCTACTTGAGAGAACTTGTAACATTCCTAGGGACTCTTAGGGATTAGGTTTTGGCCAACTAAAGACTCTAAAATCGATCTAATCCTCAAACCCTAGCCAAATCCCTATAAATAGAACCCAGTTCTGAATTGAGCGACCCTTACTTTTGGCTCGCGTAAAATCATGGTAAGGAGATAGAATCTCGGGTAAGTTCTTTAGAGTATTTTGTTTCCAATACTTTAGACTAACTACCCTCAAAATTTTATGTTAGGAGGTCGAGTATCCAAGGAGTTAGGATCTTCTAAAGTTACTGGTTTCATCACGCCAACCCAAGAAATTGTGCAACGGGGTGCTGAAGACTAGGAAATTAGAGAAGCTAAACGAGGTAATTAGAGTTAGATGCTTTAGAACTTTTTGTTCCTAATAGTTTCATCTTCCTAAACTCCAAATTTCATGTCCTTAGGTTAAGAGGTTGAGGAGTTAGAGCGACGTGAAGTTGCTGAAAAATCACAAGAAGAGAAGAACTAGGACGATCCTTGAAGACTCAAATTAGAAGTTTAAAGCCTAGTTAAGGGGTAGGTCATCTCATGAACGGCAAAAATAACATGTTAGGGATAAAAGCCCTCTGATTTTGTTTGATTATTTGCACTATAGATCATGAATTTCATGCTTAAGTAGGGACATGCATACATGCATATCTTTAGCCTTAATAGAAAATAAAAAGGTACTATCTTGTTATTTCATTACTGCCTATGCATCTAGATAGCCTTTTTCTCATTTTGACATGATTAGAGTAGTTAGTATGCCATGATTTAATCATAGATTTCTATAGTTTCTATTTTCTGTCAGCAGAGGACCTAACGGTCTATCGTAAGACCGCCAGGGACGTGTAACGGACCTACGTTGATCCGTCACACCCTCTGTAAACGACTGAAGGGTTCTGGTAAACCTGACGGACCTAATCTAGCCTGTTACCTTCATGTGATGCGCCCAAACTAGTCCGTTACACAACACTGCGTTATGTCAACTTAGGACAGAATCAAGATCGGTCTAATTGGTATATATGTATGACTAGTTATCTAAGTTTTGACCTTATTTCATGACTTTGAGTTTATTGAATGATTTATGATAGGAAATTGCATGTTTTAAGTATTTAGAGTTATTTTCCAGTATATGTTAATTTCATGCCAAAGCACTATAGTTTGTATTAACTCCATGATTTCAAATGATGTATTGATAAAGTTTTATCATGATTTCACATCGTTACACATTCTCTCTCCATCTATAGAGTCAATTCTTTAAGTACATAGCATATATCCCGGTATGTGACCATTAGTTTACACTTTGCACTATAGGAACACATTCTTGAACATGAGGACCTCTCTATTGGATATTCCTTCCAATAAACTAGGAAATCTTGTTTCAAGGCCTCCGTAATTCTCTGCGAGCCTGGGATTCCCACTAGGACGCCGTGTTGGTTGTACCATCAAAGCCCCATTTATCTAGAAAAGCACAAATCGAAGTTTTAAGTCTTGTTCACATAACGGACCTACACTAGCCGTCAGGCACACCTAACGGACCGGTGTTCGACCGTCAGGCTCATATAACGGTCCAATATATGACCGTCACATTGTTTGAGCCCGTATCTATTTTTATTCTGGATTCAGCCCATTGTAACGGCCCAATACTAGAGCGTTATCTTCATGTAACGGCCCAGTATTAGACCGTCACAGTTCTTGAGTACATTAACCCGAGGTTTGACCAAAGGGTTGATATTCTAAAGTTCCTAGATGGATTGTTGATGATCTAGGACTTGTCATATTGTCCAAAGAAACTTAATTTAAATTATGAAAGTTAAGGAATGTACTGTTATGCTTTCGAATTGTTTCCATAAGCATAACATTGTCTTAAATCATTCTTGATCTCTCATATTCTTAATTGAAGCATTCGTTCTTTGATAATTGTTGTCATGAGT
The DNA here is from genome assembly GCA_022559845.1 of Amorphophallus konjac. Taxonomy (NCBI): domain Eukaryota; kingdom Viridiplantae; phylum Streptophyta; class Magnoliopsida; order Alismatales; family Araceae; genus Amorphophallus; species Amorphophallus konjac. The sequence continues at coordinate 62,908,038 of CM040123.1, read as the reverse complement.
TTATTGATTGAACTTATTACATTCTTGGCCATACTTTATTGTTACACTCATGGAAGTAGCTTGATTTATACGTGAAGATGCAGTTCGGGCGTTGATTGTGTCCAAGGGCTCTATGCTAGTCCCCTCGGTTGATTACCGGAAACATACTATTATAAACCATGGGATATGATGCTACTGACGTCGCATTGTAATGTGAGTACTTTCTTTATAAATAAGTGAAATTCATGAGCACTCGTGAAAAGCTAGTGAATTATTACACGATTGACGTTCTAGTGCGTAACCTTTATGGTTATGAAAGTGAAAAGTGAAAGTGCATTCTCGTTACATTCTTGTTCATGAAAGGCCATATCATGTTCTTGATACATTCTTGTTAGTTCATACTTGCTCTCATTCTATCTTAACGACCATCTTTGTTATTTTGATTATTCGCATGATTGATCGCATTCGCATGATTTTACCTAAATTCTTTAGAGCTAAAGTGCTAATTACTTAAACATTGCTAATCATGTTGATGTGAAGATACATACTGGGCAAGTGTGCTCATTACCTATTTTCAATCTTTTTCAGGAGATGGAAGTGATACGAATTCGGATTCGGGTTATACAAGTAGTGGGTCCGAGAGTAAATGAAAGTCATATTAAATTGAGAGTGAAGACTTAGGAAGTCTACAATGTTTAGATCGAGTCTTTGTAATTTCTTATTTCTTGGGTCTAGTGGAATGGAAAAAGTATGAAAAGGTTATTGTACTTGAATACTCGATTATTAATGAAATAAAATTAGAGTTTGATTAATTATTATGCAATTGCATTATGTGTGATTGTCTTGCGCTCTGATCGTTCTTGCTTGCAGGAGGCTTACCATGCCGGCTGTTCACGTTCCTCGAGCGAGTCTTCCGCTGTAATAAAGGGCACGGGGCGTGACAGCCAATGACATCACTAGACCACGAGCACAATCAAGTCAGTCCTCACTCAGATATTACATCTGATTCGAATCGCATGCCAACTCTACCATGATAGAAGAGTACAATAAAATCAACCGACAAGACCTCGGTCCACACAATGCCGAATCAGACTCACAGGGAACTCCTCTCAAGCTGAGCACAACCAGCAACCAACAACAACAACAACAACACCTGCAGAATCCCGACTCCGTTCTCAACACAGAACCACGGGACACAACTGCAAGCTGGGTCACGTCAAGTCACAATTACAGCTGAACACACGGCTAACACATACAAATCATACATCGAATAGCTCACCAACAAGGACCCACAACGACCATAATCTTGGAGAACGCATCTCAAGGACTAGGATCCGTCCCGAGAGTACAACTCCCAAGAAAAAAAATACAGAGAAGAAAAGGGTACTCGACCAGCATATACGCCGATAGATTTCCCCAATCCTCACACATGCCAGTGCCAATAACCACAAAGCTTCAAACAATGGCACGACAACCAACAACATCAAGGCACACATAGCCAAGATGAAGATCACACCGAGGAAATAAACCTCTCGGCCAGCCAGAATCTTTCAACCAACGATCCTCGACCTGTGGGTTATCAGCCCACACGCTTTCGCTGCGCACTCAACAACGCACACATGCATCGCAGACAACTCAGCATCCGCATCTCAGCATACACTCGGCGCCATCGTAATTCATGAAAGTGTAATATACCACGCCTCGAGTACCGATCTTGCTAACAACCGATCACAAGTCGCCAAAGTGTAAACTAGGAAGAGCACCAGCTTCAGCACAAAGCACAAAGAACACCTATCTCAGCTTATCCTCACATCCTGAAACGATTACTAAACCTTCTCAGCACAACAACCGCCAAACACAGCACATCGAACACGGTGCACAATGGCCCCCAAATACACACACTGGGTCCAAAGCCAAGCAACCGTCGAACAAGTGCAAATCAGGTTCAGAACTAACACAGTCCACTTTTAAGCAGACACATGACAAAAGTTTCACGGAGACAGCACTTCCAAGGCTTACCTTGAAAAGACGCCACCAAACCAGATGAGAAGAATCAAGCTCGGCTAACAGTAGCTCACCAAGAAGGAAAAATCCTAGGTTCGGCCGGGCATTCCCTCAAACAAGGCATCCAATCGACCAACTCAACACAACCTTAACACCTCAGGGGCTGAACAAACCTCAAACTGGGACGACCAAAACAACATAAAAATGTACACAGTCATCACCCCAATAATAAAGTCACCAGCCACCTGAACAAACCACGAAAAAAGCTCGAACACCGTACTACAGATTCACGCATGTCGGCGAACTCTGCCAAGTATAGCATAACCGAGACAAATACCACGGCAAAATAAGAACACACTGTCACATCCTGACGAGAGCAAAACCATCTCGCACAGTGCCAACACAGCACGTACAAGACCACACACGAAAGCAAAGCGACCAACAATCACAAAACCAATGCCAACTATCGACTGTACTGGACCTTAAGGACTCTGAACACTACAATATCTCGAATTCCCATGTACTTCACAAACAAAAGCTTAGTTAGCTCAGAAAAATTCTGAACAACTCTGAACTCTCGCTCTGATACCAACTATGACGACCCAGACTCCGGATACCGGGTAAACCCGATACCACTTGGAACCTGCGAGTCCTCCCAAGAGCGGAAAAGCTCCGAAGGGATAAAAAGGTGTGTGATGGTACATTTGTAATACCCCGGTTATTTATTAAGTTTTATTGAGCTTTTATTAATTGAAAATTGAATTAAAATGAATTAATGTTTGAATTTCGAAATATTGATATTTAATTCATTAGAAAATAGAACCTATAAAATTCGACTACTGTAGAAAAATCTGTAAAAATAGTAATTGGGTAAAAGATCATTTTTATAGCAATTTTGTCTTCTAGACTTGACCCAAATTAATTACGTAACCTTGTCTAATTAGAGGATTAATCCCGAATTTGACTTTCACCTAACCTTTACCTAATCGTAGCTTAAAACGTGAAATTCGACCTTATTACTCAACCAAATGATCTGAAATCAAGGGCAAATGGAAGGCCACGAGGTAAGGAACATTTACCCTCAATCAATTTGAGGTAAACCTAGCCCTAAAACGTGCTGCCGACATAGCTTTGGTCGAGTCAAGGATTCCGGCGCCGTTTCTAAACACGAAACTTGCAGCGCCAAATACTCCCAACTCCGAAGGCTCCAGAAGCCCCATGACCTATAGAAATGTAGCTCTTCGACTCTAGTTTCATTTGGTAGCTGGGTCAGCCGACGAGGAGTCCAGATCTGGGAGCATTCGTCGTTTTGGTGGAGGGTGTTGGTAGTTCGTCGTTCTTCATCTCCAGCCCTTTAATCCGTCGATTAAGGTAGGTACCCTTAACCAATTGAGACTTGTAAATATAGTATCTTGATCAGCTCGACGAGAGCTATCCAATGGGACTGAAAGCCCCAAATTTCATTAGGTATCCGTGGAGATATCGAGCTTTTTGTGAGCTGCTGTCAAGCTTGTTCTTCATTCTAGGGTTTCGAAGTCTTTCTCCGATTTGAGGTAGGTTATAACAGCCCAACTTCTAATTAATATACATGAATGTAATCAGTAGCTTGTTAGCTTTCTTTTGACACCAAAATCCCCAAATTCCGTTGTGTATGTTGGGAGAATTTTTAGATTTAGTGGAAGTATGTCAAGAATTAGGTCTTCTTGTGTTCTTCATAGAATCGGTTGTGATTAAGTGGGTTTCTGATGAAATTCATGTTTTAAAACTCATGTATTATGACCCTCATATGTCTTGTAAGATTCCTATAGCATGGGGTTTTGATTTCAACTCAATTGGACCTCAAATGGGTAAGTTTACATGTTTTCCGGAGGCCCCGGCCTTTTCTGGGCTTGCAGGGGTCGACCCCAGGGGTCGACCCATGCCCCAGCAGCAAAGGCCAGCCCGAGGGTCGACCCCTGGGGTCGACCCATTCGGCCCAGCGCGAGGGTCGACCCAATGGGTCGACCCATGCTGCTGGATTTGAGGGGGTCGACCCCAGGGGTGTTGTGCCCTGTGGTTTTGATGATGGTTTCAATTGTGGCTTTGCTGATGGCTTTGCTGTGGTTTTTACGATGATCTTGATGATGGCTTTGATGTGATTTTCATAGTTGATCTTTGATGTGTGTTATTCACTGTGAGTCATCCTGCTGTGTGAGTCATCATGCTATTACTCACCTTTTGATCATAATGCAGTTCTTCATAAGTTCTGATATGGCATTGCATATTTGATTATGTTCAGTCATGGCTGATTACTCAACCCCTCAGCTCATTCATTGGTTATACATGCCCATACTTAGGTCTTCTCCTCCAAGGTTATACATTGATCTTCCTTGACGTTTATACATTGGTCTTAACGTCAAGTCTATTCAGCGTGATCAGTGCATCATTTCTTCAAGTCTAGAATCAGCTCTATAAATCAGTTTCATTGATAGCCCTACATGCACCACACTTCGTGTGGTTTCTCCTCACAAACACGAAATGACTTCCTGTCGTCTTTGTTTACAACACTTCGTGTTAACTTTCATGGCTACCAGGTAAACTGCTATGAGGTAGTACGTCGTGTGTCCGTATTGTTTCCTTCATATTTCGTGTCGTTTATCCCTACAACACTTCGTGTTATCCGTTTATACTTCGTATTGTTCCATCTTTATCTTCTATGTCTCCGAGTAGTATCTTCCACTGTTTAACTTTGTGTCGCTTCACTTTCTGTCTTCATGTTGTTCACTGAAGCAGCTCGAATTGTTCTGACGAACTTCGAGTCGTCTCCCTGTGAACCTCGTGTCGTCTCCTTTGTTTTTAGTTGGTCATCTCGTGTCACCTTTTATGTTTGCTCGTGTGCTTTCGTGTCACTTACTACTGTTCCTCGAGTCGTTTCTTCCTGGTCCCACTGCTTCATCACGTGTCGTGATAGCCGTGTCATCTTCTGTCTTCGTGTTGTTTTCACTTCGTGCAGCCTTCTCTAAAGTTCAAGCTCTAAATGTCTCAAGTCGAGTGTGTCGGTGTTGTCTCCATGTCATCCTCAGTTAGAGTCATTTCTTTGTTATCTCTATCCTCGTGTTGACTTAACACACTTCGTGTTGGTCTTACGTCGTGCACTTCTTTTCTAATCAAGCCGAGTCTGTCTGTGATGTCCTCGTGTCGTCCTTAGTCCGAGTCATTTCTCTTCTGTCTTCGTGTTGGTTTTTCTCATTAGACTTCGTGTCCTTCTCGCCCTGACCACACTGCGTGTCGATTCTTGTTTTTCATCTTCGTGTCTTTCTCACCTCATGACCACACTTCGTGTCGGTCTCTGTTCCTCATCTTCGGGTTGCTTTCAGCCCGTGTCATCCTCGTTTTTGAGTCGCTCGTAAGTTCGAGCAGCTTTGTACTCGAGTTGTCTTTATGTTATTTTAGTATTTGTGTCTTCGTGTTATTTTTGTGTGTTAATGTCTCCGTGTTGTTTCTTTCTCTCCTCGTCCAGGTTTCTTCTAAATCGCGTGTTATTCTATTATTTCACTCTGTGTTATGACCTCTCACCTCGTGCCGTTCTTATCTGACCCCGTGTGACCTTCTTTGTTATATTAGCCTTGTTACCTCGTGTCATTTTCTTCTTACCTCGTGCTGGACTTATCTGACCTCGTGTCATCTTCCTTGTTGTGTTAGCCTTGTTCATTGTATCTCGTTTCGTTCATTTCCTACCTCGTGTAGTAGTCACCTTGTTTGCTATTACATACCTCGTGCAGCCTTAGCTTTAAATGAGCATACAGCGAACTCTGAATGATTAATGGTATTAATCTCATTACAGGTCCGAGGAAGAACATTCCACACACCTGGGCTGCACGTGATCAGAGACAAGAGGAACCAATCCGATAAAGACACGTGGCAGGAAGGTTCTGGATCGAGCGTGGGAGGCACACGCGTTTTGTGCCCTATCCACCTGCTGCTGCTGCTATATAATGTAGCCTTCGTCCACAGATAAAGAGAGATCGAAGCCAAGAAAGAAAAAGCAGAGTTGTAGAGAGCTCGATCCAGAAGAAGAAAGGAAAAATAGAGAGATCGTGAGAGTGTGGAAAAATAGAGAGTCAGATCGAGAGAGTAGAAGAAGAAGAAGAAAGAGAGACAGTGAGATAGAGAGAGTGAGAAGAAGGAGGAGGCAGAAGCAGTGAGAATAAGAAGAAGAAAAGAGAGTTCGTGCTGGGAGAAAGAGAGAAGCAGCAGAAGAAGTTCCTACTGGACCGTGGATCAAATCCAGGCCAGCCAGCTCCTGCGAGAGCCACATTTGATTTTATCTTTTCAGCTTTCCGTTGCTGGGTTTTGTTTTTACTTTGAACTATTTACTTGCTGTATCTCCGATTCTCTGTAGAGAGTTTGGGGTCCCTCCTGTTGGTTCAGGAGAAGGGAGATTGCTATCTCCGGTTGCAAGTAGCTGGGTGCTACTTGTGGGTTCCCTCTGGTTAGAGGAAGGGAGGCTCGTCCTCCGGTTCTGGGCTTGTAGGATTCAAGTCCAGGGGTCCCTCCGGTTGGAGGAAGAGAGGTCTTGGACCTCTGGTTGCTGGTGACGGGGAGTCACTGGCGGGTTCCCTCCTGGACTGGAGGAAGAGAGACTTTGGTCTCTGGTTTCCAAGTGACTGGGAGTCACTTGGGGTGTCCCTCCGGTTGGGAGGAAGAGGGGAGGTTGTTCCCCTGGTCAAGCTGTGTGGTAGCACCTTGTTCGCAGACTGAGTCTGCTTGGTTCTAGCGTTTGCTAGTGAAGCCTCACTCCGGTTGGGAGTGAGGGGTGGATGTAGGTCTGGAGGACCGAACCACCTAAAAATCTATTGAGCAATGGTTTGCTTTGTGTGTTTGCTTCCGCTAGATGCTTGGATAGGCGCGATCCATGTGCTTGCTCATAAGTTTAATTGAAATAATTTTATTTTGTGATTGCGTCTAGCATCTGAGTTTTATTTGGGCATTATTCCTAGCAGGATACATTCACCCCCCTCTGTATCCGGGCCTAGCACCTTAACAATTGGTATCAGAGCGGGTTGTCTGCTTAGAAGGTCCAGCGATCTGTAGATTCGATCCTGCTGTCTTGGTGCTTCATTATTCCTGTTGCATTTATCTGATCAGCGTTCATGGGTGATCCACCGGTTCTCAATGGTTCTAATTTTAATGCGTGGTTTATCAGTCTACGAAATTATGTTGATGCAGTTAATCCTGATCTGTGGAAATTAATTTCACAAGGTCCTCACACATTACCAAAGAAAGTGTCCAAATGGACCAACAGCCACAGATCAAAGGATGGAGAAAATCAGAAAGCCTTCAATCTGATGAAAGCAGCCACTGACAGAGCCTTACACTCTTGTGTTTATGATTGCAGGTCTGCCAAGGACATCCTGGAGGAACTGAAGCTAGCTCACAGGTTAAATGAAGACAACTGCATGATGGCTAAAGGAAGTATTCATAGCAGCAGCCAAAATGAAGAAGAAGATGATGAGGAGGAGGTAAACATCTTTGAAAACTTTTCTTTAGATGATTGGGAGAATGCATATGCTGAGCTGCTTGAGTCTCATGAACAATTAAGAAAACAATACAAGAAATTGAAAAAGAAACGTGATCGGAGTAGCTCAACTCCACAATGTGAAAGTTGTTCAAATATAAAGCAATCTCATGACGCCTACCTGTCTGATATCTATATGCATAAAAACCAGAATGAAAAATTGATGAATGAGCTTGAATGTGTTAGCTCTGAGCTAAGTAGGCTAAAAACTGAAAATGACTATCTTAGAAAATCTGTTAAAGAAAATGAAGAAAAACTTAACTCAGTTGAGGATGATCATGCTCATGTTGATGATTTAGTTCAGAATGAAAAACTGTTGAAAGAATTTGATTTTGTTAGTGCTGATTTGAATGCTCTAAAATTGGAAAATGAATGTCTTAGGAAACAATGTGAAAAACTTCAGGATCAAACAATATGTTCTGATGAATCTGTTTGCAATGAATGTGCATTCTTGAAGGAATTGATTGAGGACTTAGACTCTGATGATAATATACATAAAAACTTAATCACTTCCTTGAAGGAAGAAAATGACTCATTGCTAACTCAGAAGAAGGAAACTGATAAAATACAAGACAAGCTGATAGAAGAAAACATCTATCTGAATGAACAAAACAAAAAGTTGATGGTTCTTAACACTGTTTTCACTGAAAGATGGCTGACATTTGAAAAAGGGAAATTCATCTTAAAAGAAAACGAAGTGAATAATGAATTCACATTGACACTGGAAAATGAAACTCTGAAGAGTCTAAATGATGAACTACAAAATCAAATCATCTTGTGTGAAGATCACATTGTATCTCTCTCGAGAGAGATTGAAGATCTAAGAAACTCCCTATCAAAATTTGTTAAGGGAAGAGACAATTTGAATAAGCTTCTTGGAGCGAATGTGAATTTTCAGAAGGAGGGACTGGGTTACAGTCCAGCCATGAAGAAGTCTGAGAAGGCTACTGGAGATCAATTGAAGACTGTCTTTGTTAAAAGTTCAGAACAAGAAAAACCCTCTACCTCATTCTCACCTCAGTACAAAAATCAGGAAGAGAATGAAAAACAGAAAACAAATAAAAAGAACTCTTCTGTGTATATTGATCACAGTTCTCACACACACTCGCAAGCATCTAGAAAGAAAATGATCTGTCACTACTGTCACAAATATGGTCATGTGATGCATGAGTGTAATTTGATGGAAAAGGATGACCTGGCAGCTGCTCAAAACAATCAGGGTAGAAATCATGTCCTTAGGGAAAAGAAAATTCATTGTTATAACTGTGGAAAAATAGGACATGTTGCTGCACAATGCTGGTTAGGCCCTCATAGAAATACCTTTTCTAATTGTTCTCATTGTGGAAAACATGGCCATACGGTCAAGGACTGTTGGCATGCTCAGGGAAGAACTTTCTCTCAGAATATAAAACTCCCTACAAATAGAGATGTTTTTGGAAGAAATAAAACTGTTTTTAAAGATAAGAGTCTGGCATGCTTTGAATGTGAAAAATTTGGCCACCGAGCTTCGGAATGCTGGTGGGCAGGTAATAGTTTTAAAAGGAAGCATATCAGATGCTTTGAGTGTGGGAAAAATGCCCATACAGTCAAGGACTGTTGGCATGTTCAGATGAAGTCGGTTAACCCCCCCGTAGTCAAATTCTCTGCAAAACCACTTGCAAGACTTTCATGCAATAACTGTGGGAAGCAAGGTCACAAATCTTCTGAATGTTGGCTGATTAAGAATAAGATACAGAATGTTCATGTAAGCAACAAACAATCTTATGCTCATGCACATAGGCCTCATGTTTTTGCTAATGTGCATCATAATAAAGTCAAAAATTCTGTTGGTACATGTAGATATTGTGAAAAATTTGGACATTCTATGGATGATTGCTTTCTGATGAAATTTGATGATGATCTAGCTAAGAAACAGGTTAGAACACTTGTCAGGGCTAAGGCAGGACCCAAAGATGCTTGGGTCCCTGCAGGATCAAAATGATCAAAATTTGCAGGTGTGCCTTGGATTGAGAAATAAAAGGAGGGGTAAATAAACCAAGGCACCCAAGATGATAAAGCCCCATTCAGGTAAATTCTGATAACTCTGTATTCTGAATTTGTGTGATCTGAATGCACTGCATATCATGATAATTCTTTTGTGCATTGTTTAACTGAATATGATTAAAAAAAATCTGAAATGCTCATGGAAATGATTGTAGTTTATCTCTGAATGCATTGCATATAAATGTAATGATGCATGATCATGGTGATCTCATTTGCTGAATGCATCACATATCTATGTTCCGGAAATTTCTCCAGTAGAGCCTTTAAACATGCATACATGTAGTTAGTTGCATTACATTTCCTTGCATTGAAAAATCTAAAAAGAAATGACTCATTGCATCTAGATAGGGGGAGCATTCCTGTGTCATCTCTTCACCTCTTGAACTCCTTCTGTCTAGCAATCTGATCCATTCTTGGCAAATGAGTAGTTCACTTGAATTCCCTGATGTCTACACTTATATAGCTGTTCTGTCTGTACTCCAGACTCAGCTAGTGTCTTCTAAACTGAACTGTTCTAATGTTAAATCCTTGTCTAATCATGATTGCTCTCTGCTACTCTCACGATAAAAATGCTTTGTTGACTCCACTGATTTGCTAAAGTGTCATTGATTCATCTGAATGAGGAAAGTTTTTAGTCAGTGCACCCTAGACATAAATCAGACATATTCTGAAAAGAAGAAACTTCTATTATACTGGCTTAAGAATGTTTTGATAAATCAAATTGATTTAAGTCTAATGTATTTCCTAAGTTTTGATGTAAAGGACTTGAAAATATCTGAATCATCATGCTTAATAAATCTTAACCGATTGTCTCATGAACTTCATGCAAAACTTTCTGAAATCTGAAATTTTTAAAAGACATGGCTATCCTTGGTTAAGATACATGTAGAAGGTATTGTTCTTAAACATTTCAGTGTACTAAGCTTTGTTTGAAAAATCTAAAAACATTTAAAAAATTGCAAGAGCAATGACTTCGGTCACAGAGAAACTGGGTTCTCTATCAAAGAAATAGAGTAAGCCCAAGTCATGAAGTGCCATAGTTACCTCTCCTTTCAAAAAAAATATTTGAAAATCTGGCAGAGCAATGGCATGGATGTGTTGAGTAACTGGGGATTCTGGCCTCTGATCAAGGTGTCTCCTCATGTAAACAGACACTCCAAATTGCTAACTCTGTTCTCCTTAAGAGGCAATATGGTTGTCACACTGAGTAACTGGGTCACTTCACCTGAGAAGTGTTGTGCCTCACGTAAAAAGGTGTTGACTGAACCAAACTTGTTTAAGAAAAAAATGAGTGCTGATCAATAGAAAATTCTGAATATCTAAAGATATATTCATACACAATTATTTTTTGTTTAATCTTAATATCATCTTGTGTAACTTCCATAGGAGTCATTGATTTTTAAATAAGTAAGATGGAAAGAGGTTAAACATGAATGTCAGATGAGTTTTTGGTTCATTTATATTAAAAGGTGTTTCAGATATGAGTAATGAATTTTCAGACATGACTTTGGATTCATCATTCTTAAATCATGATGATAAGTTTAAACTCATTCATAATCTATTATAATTGATGAATCTGAAGTTCGTTTACAAAGATTTATGAATTTGGTGTGCTAATGAAAATCTGTCTTCCTCATTTATTCACTATGATTACAGTCTGTGTCTTGCTGATAGATGCTCATCACTTCACTATCTCAATTGGTTTCAACCTTCAAAACGTTTCTGATCATATTGCCCTCTACCAATGTGTCTTGATTGACATTGGTTCTCTTTTATGTAACGCACAACTCTCAGAATTTCCTTTGGATAACCAGAGTTCATCCTTGTAAATTTCTCTTGCTTCATGGATCATAAGGGGACAATGTGCTAGATTGTCTGATCATGTTATCCATCTGCATTGGCTCTATATCGTCTGCCATGTCACAGGGGGAGTATTGTTACATATGCATGACTGCATAAGTTGTTTGACTAAGGGGGAGAATTGTTTTAAATGCTTCTGATATGGTGTTGCCATCATCTGCTGAACTATGTTGTGTGTCTCATATGACATCACTGGATTATCTTTCTCAAACTATTTTCTTTTTGATGAAGTCAAAGGGGGAGAATAGTTTGAGTCATCAGACTGACTCACTGTGTAGTGTTGTCATCATCAAAAAGGGGGAGATTGTTGTGCCCTGTGGTTTTGATGATGGTTTCAATTGTGGCTTTGCTGATGGCTTTGCTGTGGTTTTTACGATGATCTTGATGATGGCTTTGATGTGATTTTAATAGTTGATCTTTGATGTGTGTTATTCACTGTGAGTCATCCTGCTGTGTGAGTCATCATGCTATTACTCACCTTTTGATCATAATGCAGTTCTTCATAAGTTCTGATATGGCATTGCATATTTGATTATGTTCAGTCATGGCTGATTGCTCAACCCCTCAGCTCATTCATTGGTTATACATGCCCATACTTAGGTCTTCTCCTCCAAGGTTATACATTGATCTTCCTTAACGTTTATACATTGGTCTTAACGTCAAGTCTATTCAGCGTGATCAGTGCATCATTTCTTCAAGTCTAGAATCAGCTCTATAAATCAGCTTCATTGATAGCCCTACATGCACCACACTTCGTGTGGTTTCTCCTCACAAACACGAAATGACTTCCTGTCGTCTTTGTTTACAACACTTCGTGTTAACTTTCATGGCTACTAGGTAAACTGCTATGAGGTAGTACGTCGTGTGTCCGTATTGTTTCCTTCATATTTCGTGTCGTTTATCCCTACAACACTTCGTGTTATCCGTTTATACTTCGTATTGTTCCATCTTTGTCTTCTATGTCTCCGAGTAGTATCTTCCACTGTTTAACTTCGTGTCGCTTCACTTTCTATCTTCATGTTGTTCACTGAAGCAGCTCGAATTGTTCTGACGAACTTCGAGTCGTCTCCCTGTGAACCTCGTGTCGTCTCCTTTGTTTTTAGTTGGTCATCTCGTGTCACCTTTTATGTTTGCTCGTGTGCTTTCGTGTCACTTACTGCTGTTCCTCGAGTCGTTTCTTCCTGGTCCCACTGCTTCATCACGTGTCGTGATAGCCGTGTCATCTTCTGTCTTCGTGTTGTTTTCACTTCGTGCAGTCTTCTCTAAAGTTCAAGCTCTAAATGTCTCAAGTCGAGTGTGTCGGTGTTGTCTCCATGTCGTCCTCAGTTAGAGTCATTTCTTTGTTATCTCTATCCTCGTGTTGACTTAACACACTTCGTGTTGGTCTTACGTCGTGCACTTCTTTTCTAATCAAGCTGAGTCTGTCTGTGATGTCCTCGTGTCGTCCTTAGTCCGAGTCATTTCTCTTCTGTCTTCGTGTTGGTTTTTCTCATTAGACTTCGTGTCCTTCTCGCCCTGACCACACTGCGTGTCGATTCTTGTTTTTCATCTTCGTGTCTTTCTCACCTCATGACCACACTTCGTGTCGGTCTCTGTTCCTCATCTTCGGGTTGCTTTCAGCCCGTGTCGTCCTCGTTTTTGAGTCGCTCGTAAGTTCGAGCAGCTTTGTACTCGAGTTGTCTTTATGTTATTTTAGTATTTGTGTCTTCGTGTTATTTTTGTGTGTTAATGTCTCCGTGTTGTTTCTTTCTCTCCTCGTCCAGGTTTCTTCTAAATCGCGTGTTATTCTATTATTTCACTCTGTGTTATGACCTCTCACCTCGTGCCATTCTTATCTGACCCCGTGTGACCTTCTTTGTTATATTAGCCTTGTTACCTCGTGTCGTTTTCTTCTTACCTCGTGCTGGACTTATCTGACCTCGTGTCATCTTCCTTGTTGTGTTAGCCTTGTTCATTGTATCTCGTTTCGTTTATTTCCTACCTCGTGTAGTAGTCACCTTGTTTGCTATTACATACCTCGTGCAGCCTTAACTTTAAATGAGCATACAGCGAACTCTGAATGATTAATGGTATTAATCTCATTACAGGTCCGAGGAAGAACATTCCACACACCTGGGCTGCACGTGATCAGAGACAAGAGGAACCAATCCGATAAAGACACGTGGCAGGAAGGTCCTGGATCGAGCGTGGGAGGCACACGCGTTTTGTGCCCTATCCACCTGCTGCTGCTGCTATATAATGTAGCCTTCGTCCACAGATAAAGAGAGATCGAAGCCAAGAAAGAAAAAGCAGAGTTGTAGAGAGCTCGATCCAGAAGAAGAAAGGAAAAATAGAGAGATCGTGAGAGTGTGGAAAAATAGAGAGTCAGATCGAGAGAGCAGAAGAAGAAGAAGAAAGAGAGACAGTGAGATAGAGAGAGTGAGAAGAAGGAGGAGGCAGAAGCAGTCAGAAGAAGAAGAAGAAAAGAGAGTTCGTGCTGGGAGAAAGAGAGAAGTAGCAGAAGAAGTTCCTGCTGGACCGTGGATCAAATCCAGGCCAGCCAGCTCCTGCGAGAGCCACATTTGATTTTATCTTTTCAGCTTTCCGTTGCTGGGTTTTGTTTTTACTTTGAACTATTTACTTGCTGTATCTCCGATTCTCTGTAGAGAGTTTGGGGTCCCTCCTGTTGGTTCAGGAGAAGGGAGATTGCTATCTCCGGTTGCAAGTAGCTGGGTGATACTTGTGGGTTCCCTTTGGTTAGAGGAAGGGAGGCTCGTCCTCCGGTTCTGGGCTTGTAGGATTCAAGTCCAGGGGTCCCTCCGGTTGGAGGAAGAGAGGTCTTCGACCTCTGGTTGCTGGTGACGGGGAGTCACTGGCGGGTTCCCTCCTGGACTGGAGGAAGAGAGACTTTGGTCTCTGGTTTCCAAGTGGCTGGGAGTCACTTGGGGTGTCCCTCCGGTTGGGAGGAAGAGGGGAGGTTGTTCCCCTGGTCAAGCTGTGTGGCAGCACCTTGTTCGCAGACTGAGTCTGCTTGGTTCTAGCGTTTGCTAGTGAAGCCTCACTCCGGTTGGGAGTGAGGGGTGGATGTAGGTCTGGAGGACTGAACCACCTAAAAATCTATTGAGCAGTGGTTTGCTTTGTGTGTTTGCTTCCGCTAGATGCTTGGATAGGCGCGATCCATGTGCTTGCTCATAAGTTTAATTGAAATAATTTTATTCTGTGATTGCATCTAGCATCTGAGTTTTATTTGGGCATTATTCCTAGCAGGATACATTCACCCCCCTCTGTATCCGGGCCTAGCACCTTAACAAGGGGTCGACCCATCCAGCAGGCAGACCCCATTTTTACAGGGGTCGACCCCAGGGGTCGACCCATGTACCAGAAACCCGGTTTTCATCGTTTTATGACCCGTGGATCGATCCGGATCATTAGGGGATCGACCCATTGAACTTAGACCAATTGAAAACTATGCTTTTGAAGAACCAGTGACCTGTTCTGGAAACCTTATGATTTCAATTTACATTGGTTCCTACTTGCAAATATAGTGTAAAAACATGTCGTTTACCATCTTCATTTCGACTCATACATTGGTTAAATAGAAACCCACATAATTAGTGGTTAATGGTGTAATTAAATCTCTGTTAATGCATTCTTTTTCCTTCCTGTACAAGCTTGTTCCTTTACCTTATCATCTTGAATCAGCTTTTGACAATTGTCTTAATGCAAATGATAATGGATAATCTTTGACATATTAACTTGATAATTAGGATTAATATGTTGATTAGCTTGTTGGATAGCTGCTGTACTACAGTAGCGTAGCATGATTAACTCTTATTGTGACTTGGTTTTCAATCTTCTTGATGATTGTGCTTACCTTGAAATTCTGAAATGAATCTCCTTCCTACTTGAAATTGTTATTGCTACATGGTTCAAACCTTGGAATTCTGGCCATAAATTGTGGAAGTCTAGATTCGTGGGATCTTTGATCCAAAGAAATCAATGCCTGGCAAACAATTAAGGGCTCGGTCTAGTCCTGGGAGGAGCGCCCGAACACTACGTGTACCCCTGGGGAGGTGATTGACTAGGTGTGGCATTTGGCACCAGTACTATGACATGGGTTAAATCTAGGACTGGCCACTACTCTCTACTACTCTCTACTACTTTTCACTTTCCACTCTTCACTGTTCTATACTCTACTTGTTGTTACTTACTTGCTGTTACTTGGACGTGGAAATGAAACTACACACGTGCTTGACATGACTTGAATTATCTTGATATGGCCAACTCTTTATCGTTATCTCCTGTAGTAAATTCTTGTCTTTGTTATTCCTCTTAAGTATTACCATTCTGTTCCTTTATATTTCTTAACCTTGCAAGATCTTTAAATTTTGTTTCATTATATCATCATTACTCTTTTATTGCACTATCCTTTGTAGCATGATATTTTGAAAATGTAATTAAACTGCTAATCACTTATACCTATCTGTTATTTCCTACTAAGCGTTAGCTCATAGTTGTTGTTTCCCCCCCTTTCCAGGCTTTTCAGGTGACGCGCTTACCGATGGGGAAGGGCATGAGTGATGTTTTGAGTGTATCAGTTAGTTGTGTTTAGAGTGTGTTGTGCTTCAGTTATATTATTGTGGTTTAGAGCTGTTATCCCAGTTGTATTGAGTTGATTTGAGGATTATGTACCAGTTATGTTTTGTTTAATGGTCAATAAGTTATTTCCATTTCTTAGCATTTGTATATATTTAGATTAGTTCTCTCTCTTTCCAGCTCGTTTCTAACTGTACGTCCCGATATTCCGCGTCGGGGCGTGACAGTTTAGTTGGTATCAGAGCCCTAGGTTTCATATTCCTAGGTTCCCTAAGTTTAGGTTTTCTTGCATTGCATCCCAATAATCGGTATATCAAAAGGTGTTGTCCGAACGTTAGGCTACGCCTATCGGGAAGGTCGCATACTTGCGCGAGTGGTCTTCGGACCGATTAGCTCCGCCAGGTACCGAGTTTTGGTCGTGTTTAGGTGCATTAGACCTCTAACCTTGTTAAAGTCTAGAACCTGACATGGTGAAATTGGATAGAAACTTGGGTTAAGTTCGTTCCTTAATCGTGTTATTATCTATTTTATTGGACCTAAGTAATCTATTTCTCGTGTAGATGACAGCCGAACGTGCTGAATGGAAGAACCTACAGCGCACGGTTCAAGGCCTGACTCAGGTGTTACATCAGGTAGCTCAAGCTGGAGCAGCAGGTCATGGCACCGGTGACTTATACCGAAACTTTCGAGGAATGAACCCGCCAAGATTTGCTGGTTCGACTAACCCAGACGAGGCCGAGCATTGGCTCAACGAAATGGGGAGAATTTTTGAAGTCATGCAATGCACCGACCAAGAGCGTGTCCTTCTTTCTACCTTCCAGTTGGAGCGGGACGCGCATACTTGGTGGGATTCCGTCAAGGCAACTCTAGGCGATCAACAAGTCGCATGGGAAGAGTTCGAGGAATTCTTCAATGACAAATATTTTTCCGATCGTGTACAAGAGAAGAAGGCGGCGGAGTTCGCGGCTCTAAAGCAGCGAAGCTTATCGGTGGCCGAATATGAAGCACAGTTCTCTCGGCTTTCGCGCTATGCTACTCACCTTATCTCCACAGAAAAGATGAAAGCTAAGCGATTTCTCAACGGGTTGAAGCTTCACTACATCAATCAACTGGCGCCGATGGAGATCTCTACTTATTCTGAGATGGTGAGAAAGGCACAAGTTCTAGAAGATACCTTAGAAATGACGGAGAGGATCCGTGGGCAAGGCATGAAGAAGGAACAACCAACTCCTAGACCCGGATTTGGCACTAGCAAAAAGAGGCCCATGAGTGGGTCTAGTTCATGGACCGGATCGGGAACGTGGAAAGGCAAGATGCCAAGAAATGAAGAGAAGAAACCTGGCCCTATTGTTCCATTCAAGGGCAAGTGCAAGTATTGTGATCGTCCAGGTCACAAGATGGAGGAATGCTGGCGCAAGCTAGGTACGTGTTTACGATGTGGGAGTAGGGAACACCGTATCCCTGACTTCCCTCTTCTATCGGAACAAGCTACACCGGCAAAACCTCAAGTTATCAAGAAGCCGCAAGGAAGGCTCCAAGCTTTACATGCAGATGAAACTGGGATTTCTGATGATGGCGGACTCGTCGAAGGTACCCTTACTATAATCGACAAGCCCGCATTTGTTCTCTTTGATACTGGTGCAACGCATTCTTTTATTTCTCAGAAATTTGCGAAGTTGTTATCTGTCGAACCTATTATGATGAATTCTCCATTGGTTATATCAACTCCTATTGGTTCTGGAGCGGCTATTCAATATTACTATCCTTCTAGTAAGGTTATTATTGATGAATGGAACTTTCCAGCCGACTTAGTTTGCATGGATATGAAGGATTATGATGTAATCCTTAGAGCAGATTGGTTGGCCAAGTATGAGGCCAGTGTTCACTGCAGTTCTAGCTCAGTGACTTTTACTGGATATTCTGGTTTATCTTTTACGGGGATCAAGCACCATAACCCCGTATCGCTCATCTCTTCTCTTCGAGCCGACAAGCTGATGAGGCGAGGTTGCGAGGCTTTTCTAGCCTTTGTCCATGCTACACCGGAACAACGAGTTGAGATAAAGGACACTCCTATTGTCCGAGAATTCTCCGAAGTCTTTCCGGAGGAACTACCAGGACTTCCACCTGAGCGGGAAGTTATCTTCTCCATTGATATTGTTCCTGGCGCGTCCCCTATTTCTAGAGCTCCTTACCGTATGTCCCCTGCGGAGCTAAGGGAATTAAAGCAACAGCTGATGGAATTGCTCAAGAAGGGCTTTATTCGTCCGAGTACTTCACCTTGGGGAGCTCCTGTATTATTCGTCAGGAAAAAGGATGGTTCGATGAGATTATGCATCGATTATTGGCAACTGAACCAGCTAACTATCAAGAATAAATACCCATTGCCGAGGATCGACGAATTATTCGACTAGATAGCGGGAGCACATTATTTCTCTAAGATCGATCTTCGATCTGGATATCATCAGCTGAGGATTAAGGAAGATGATATTTATAAAACGGCTTTCCGCAGCATGTATGGTCATTTTGAGTTTGTCGTTATGCCTTTTGGTCTAACGAATGCACCAGCAGCTTTCATGCAGTTAATGAATAATGCATTCCGGCCTTATCTTGATCAATGGGTCGTGGTATTCATTGACGACATACTAATTTATTTCAAGACTGAAGAAGAGCATGCCGAACATTTGAGGATGGCATTGCAGATATTGAAAGATCATCAACTATATGCCAAATTCAGTAAATGTGATTTCTGGCTGCAAGAAGTGTCCTTCTTAGGACATATCATCACCAAAGAAGGTATTTCTGTTGATCCTTCGAAAGTGGAGGCAGTAAGGAACTGGGATCAGCCTACTACAGTGACCGAAGTGAGAAGCTTCCTAGGCCTGGCAGGCCATTATCGGAGATTTATTCAAGACTTCTCCAAGATTGCGGTACCTCTCACTCGATTGACCCGCAAAGACAACAAGTTTGAATGGTCCGAGGAATGTCAGCAGAGCTTTCAAACATTGAAGGATTGCCTCACTACTGCACCCGTATTGGCTTTACCTTCTGGCGACGGTGGTTTCGTGGTCTATACCGATGCTTCTGGTATTGGCTTAGGCTGTGTACTCATGCAGCATGGTAAGGTGATTGCCTATTCTTCTAGGCAGCTGAGGAAGCATGAAGAGAATTACCCCGTTCATGACTTGGAACTTGCAGCAGTTGTATTCGCCTTAAAAATTTGGAGGCATTACTTGTATGGTGAAACATTCACAGTATTTTCAGATCATAAGAGTTTGAAGTATTTATTTTCTCATAAAGAACTTAACATGAGGCAGAGAAGATGGTTGGAGTACTTGAAGGACTTCGACTTCTCGATTGAATATCATCCCGGTAAAGGCAATGTGGTGGCAGATGCATTAAGCCGGAAGCCTGTGGCTAAATTATCAAGTCTCATGTTACAAGAGTGGAGGCTATTGGAACAGTTAGCTAGCCTGGATCTAAATGTTGATAATGATCAGGTTATAATTGCATAGATTCGACTTAAGCCTGAATTATTGATGGAGATCAAATCCTTGCAAGATAATGATCCCGAGCTGGTTGAGATCAAGGGAAGTTTGAGCAGCAGACCCGACTTCATGGTGGCTGACGATGGAAGATTGTTATTCCAGGGTAGAACTTGTGTACCTGATGAAGCTGAGTTAAAGAACAAGATTCTGGAGGAAGCACATAGATCCAAATACACTATTCATCTTGGAGGCACTAAAATATTCAAGGATTTGAAAAGGTCCTTTTGGTGGCCAAATATGAAAAGGGAAATTACAGATTTCGTGAGTAGATGTCTGGTTTGTCAACAAGTTAAGGCTGAACATTTTAGACCGGCAGGAAAGTTGAAACCACTCGACATACCCCAATGGAAGTGGGAAAGCATTGGCATGGATTTCATTATGGGTCTACCTAAGACTCGTGGTGGATTTGATGCGATATGGGTGATCGTCGATCGCTTGACAAAATCGGCTCATTTCTTACCCATTAAGTCCAAGTGGACAGTTGATGTTTTGGCTGCTTTATATTTGAAGGAAGTGGTAAGGCTCCATGGTATACCTGTCAGCATTGTGTCTGATAGAGACCCGAGATTTACTTCACATTTCTGGAAGGGACTGCAAGAGTCTCTTGGTACTCGTCTGAATTTCAGTACTGCTTTTCATCCACAGACAGATGGACAGACTGAAAGAACCAACCAGATAGTGGAAGATATGCTGCGAGCTTGCATGATTGATTTCAGAGGCAGTTGGAGTAATCACTTGGCATTGATTGAATTCGCCTACAACAACAGTTACCAATCCAGCATACAAATGGCTCCATTTGAAGCTTTGTATGGAAGAAGCTGTCGTTCCCCGTTGTGTTGGGACGAGGTGGGCGAGAAGCAATGGCTTGGACCGGATCTTGTTTCAGAATCATCACAGAACATCCGTGTTATCCGAGACCGGTTACAAGTGGCTCAGTCAAGACAGAAGAGTTATGCCGACACAAGGAGAAGAGCATTAGAATTTCAAGTTGGCGGGCATGTGTTTCTGAAAGTCTCTCCTTCAAGAGGGATTCGAAGATTTGGCATTCATGGCAAGCTGAGTCCGAGGTATATTGGTCCATTCGAGATCCTAGATAGAGTGGGAGAAGTTGCTTACAGACTAGCATTACCGCCTCAGTTATCTGGCGTACATAATATTTTCCATGTGTCTATGTTACAGAAATATGTGTACGATCCCACTCACATCATTCAACATGTGGATTTTGAGTTAAAGGAAGATTTGACTTATGAAGAAAGACCTATCAAGATTCTAGACCGGAAACAGTAGCAACTCCGGAATCGGTCTATACCGATGGTCAAGATTCAGTGGAGTCGGTGTGGAACCGAAGAAGCTACTTGGGAATCGGAAGATACTATGCGGAAGCGGTATCCCGACCTATTCTAGGTGATCTATCTTTCCCCTACTTTCCGTATATAGTGCAGTGAATTTGGAGGACCAAATTCTTTAAGTAGGGGAGTGTGTAATACCCCGGTTATTTATTAAGTTTTATTGAGCTTTTATTAATTGAAAATTGAATTAAAATGAATTAATGTTTGAATTTCGAAATATTGATATTTAATTCATTAGAAAATAGAACCTATAAAATTCGACTACTGTAGAAAAATCTGTAAAAATAGTAATTGGGTAAAAGATCATTTTTATAGCAATTTTGTCTTCTGGACTTGACCCAAATTAATTACGTAACCTTGTCTAATTAGAGGATTAATCCCGAATTTGACTTTCACCTAACCTTTACCTAATCGTAGCTTAAAACGTGAAATTCGACCTTATTACTCAACCAAATGATCTGAAATCAAGGGCAAATGGAAGGCCACGAGGTAAGGAACATTTACCCTCAATCAATTTGAGGTAAACCTAGCCCTAAAACGTGCTGCCGACATAGCTTTGGTCGAGTCAAGGATTCCGGCGCCGTTTCTAAACACGAAACTTGCAGCGCCAAATACTCCCAACTCCGAAGGCTCCAGAAGCCCCATGACCTATAGAAATGTAGCTCTTCGACTCTAGTTTCATTTGGTAGCTGGGTCAGCCGACGAGGAGTCCAGATCTGGGAGCATTCGTCGTTTTGGTGGAGGGTGTTGGTAGTTCGTCGTTCTTCATCTCCAGCCCTTTAATCCGTCGATTAAGGTAGGTACCCTTAACCAATTGAGACTTGTAAATATAGTATCTTGATCAGCTCGACGAGAGCTATCCAATGGGACTGAAAGCCCCAAATTTCATTAGGTATCCGTGGAGATATCGAGCTTTTTGTGAGCTGCTGTCAAGCTTGTTCTTCATTCTAGGGTTTCGAAGTCTTTCTCCGATTTGAGGTAGGTTATAACAGCCCAACTTCTAATTAATATACATGAATGTAATCAGTAGCTTGTTAGCTTTCTTTTGACACCAAAATCCCCAAATTCCGTTGTGTATGTTGGGAGAATTTTTAGATTTAGTGGAAGTATGTCAAGAATTAGGTCTTCTTGTGTTCTTCATAGAATCGGTTGTGATTAAGTGGGTTTCTGATGAAATTCATGTTTTAAAACTCATGTATTATGACCCTCATATGTCTTGTAAGATTCCTATAGCATGGGGTTTTGATTTCAACTCAATTGGACCTCAAATGGGTAAGTTTACATGTTTTCCGGAGGCCCCGGCCTTTTCTGGGCTTGCAGGGGTCGACCCCAGGGGTTGACCCATGCCCCAGCAGCAAAGGGCAAAGGCCAGCCCGAGGGTCGACCCCTGGGGTCGACCCATTCGGCCCAGCGCGAGGGTCGACCCAATGGGTCGACCCATGCTGCTGGATTTGAGGGGGTCGACCCATCCAGCAGGCAGACCCCATTTTTACAGGGGTCGACCCCAGGGGTCGACCCATGTACCAGAAACCCGGTTTTCATCATTTTGTGACCCGTGGATCGATTCGGATCATTAGGGGATCGACCCATTGAACTTAGACCAATTGAAAACTATGCTTTTGAAGAACCAGTGACCTGTTCTGGAAACCTTATGATTTCAATTTACATTGGTTCCTACTTGCAAATATAGTGTAAAAACATGCCGTTTACCATCTTCATTTCGAATCATACATTGGTTAAATAGAAACCCACATAATTAGTGGTTAATGGTGTAATTAAATCTCTGTTAATGCATTCTTTTTCCTTCCTGTACAAGCTTGTTCCTTTACCTTATCATCTTGAATCAGCTTTTGGCAATTATCTTAATGCAAATGATAATGGATAATCTTTGACATATTAACTTGATAATTAGGATTAATATGTTGATTAGCTTGTTGGATATCTGCTGTACTACAGTAGCGCAACATGATTAACTCTTATTGTGACTTGGTTTTCAATCTTCTTGATGATTGTGCTTACCTTGAAATTCTGAAATGAGTCTCCTTCCTACTTGAAATTGTTATTGCTACATGGTTCAAACCTTAGAATTCTGGCCATAAATTGTGGAAGTCTAGATTCGTGGGATCTTTGATCCAAAGAAATCAATGCCTGACAAACAATTAAGGGCTTGGTCTAGTCCTGGGAGGAGCGCCCGAACACTACGTGTACCCCCGGGGAGGTGATTGACTAGGTGTGGCATTTGGCACCAGTACTATGACATGGGTTAAATCTAGGACTGGCCACTACTCTCTACTACTCTCTACTACTTTTCACTTTCCACTCTTCACTCTTCTATACTCTACTTGTTGTTACTTACTTGCTGTTACTTGGACGTGGAAATGAAACTACACATGTGCTTGACATGACTTGAATTATCTTGATATGGCCAACTCTTTATCGTTATCTCCTGTAGTAAATTCTTATCTTTGTTATTCCTCTTAAGTATTACCATTCTGTTCCTTTATATTTCTTGACCTTGCAAGATCTTTAAATTTTGTTTCATTATTTCATCATTACTCTTTTATTGCATTATCCTTTGTAGCATGATATTTTGAAAATGTAATTAAACTGCTAATCACTTATACCTATCTGTTATTTCCTACTGAGCGTTAGCTCATAGTTGTTGTTTCCCCCCCTTTCCAGGCTTTTCAGGTGACGCGCTTACCGATGGGGAAGGGCAGGAGTGATATTTTGAGTGTATCAGTTAGTTGTGTTTAGAGTGTGTTGTGCTTCAGTTATATTATTATAGTTTAGAGCTGTTATCCCAGTTGTATTGAGTTGATTTGAGGATTATGTACCAGTTATGTTTTGTTTAATGGTCAATAAGTTATTTCCATTTCTTAGCATTTGTATATATTTAGATTAGTTCTCTCTCTTTCTAGCTCGTTTCTAACTGTACGTCCCGATATTCCGCGTCGGGGCGTGACAACATTGAACTTCCAGATATAACAGTTAGCAATTACATTTTAATGATCAGGATTTCTAAAGTAGCAGAAATAAAATTACATTTTCTATAACAAATTAAAACTAACAGAGTCCAGTCCAAAGAAAGACAAGTACAGTCCAACAGAAAGGAAAATGTACCCTCAGGTCGGGGGAAGGCTGACACTAGCAACGCTGGCAACAGAACTACCGCACAGCGGAACTCACAGCACGAGGAAGCACAGCTCCACCTGAAAAGCCAGGGGTGAGCCTCCTGTCACTGGCTCAGCAGGGATCCCGCAGAACCCTACCTCAAAACAACACAGTAACAGCAGCGCTACGCTAAAGTAAAGTAGTAACAAAGCAGGAGTAGGAACAAAAAAAGTAAAGAGGAAAGTCATAACGCTGAAACACGGCAGCCGAAGGAATCTCGACCCTCTAAACTACTCCAAACAACAACAGAAAGGTGAACCCCGATCTCACAAAGTCGGGCGTTACCGATCCATCGTCCAATCACGAAACCCTATCGTGAAAAGCCTACCAAAACAGGTAAAGCATACCAAAGACATACACAGTCAAAGGCACGAACATACACGAGCTCATCATCGTGTACGCTACACAAGACTGGACCTCGAGTGAAGCCACACAGAGGCTACTCAAAAATCGGTCATGAAAACACGAGTTACAAGAGTCATGCGTCAAGTGACAGAAGCACCTCCTCACTAGAAGAACAACCAGATGCGTCCACTGACGTCTTACTCTACGCCTCAAGTGTATCCTACTCGCCTCGAACGCGGTAACAGAGACACGAACCAAGTGCAAGGAACTACAGTAATGAGTGACTAGTCAGGGTCACGCCCGTCGGTGCTCGTCCAACCGTCCCTGACCACGCGTGCACACACAAGCCCAATGTCTTGAGCCAGGTCTCTAGCTAGTTTTCCCCCCAGTAGGACGCTGCTGCAAAGCAAGGGGGCCCACGGAAACTAGCCTAAAAATCATCTGTCGGGAACTGCCCCGCCACCACTCCCAGGTGGGCCGACACACCGGAAGGTGTCGTTAGGCTACGACTAGTGGAGGTTCACTAGACACAAAGACTCCCAAAACAGTGAACACCGAAGTACAAACAGTGTAAGCACACACCTGTCACACATACTACGGAGCACAAAGCAGTACACCACTGCAACCAGACTCAGGACAGTCAACTAGACTTGCTGACAATGATCCTTGAGTCACAAGACTCGGGTCAAGATCGTCGCACATCACAGCAACACGCTGTTAATCAGCCTAGTCCCTAAGCCAAAATCCATGATAAAACACATCAACGATGAGTCCTCGGTCTCGAGCCACACAATGGACTCACGATTCTGCGTAACACAGAACATGAAACATGAGGAATCACCTTGACCCTCAAAACACATGGCACGCACTTCGTGGTAAAACACTACCTCTAAGTGCCCAAAACCAATGTCTCGATCCTCACAGGATAGACAAGACATTCATGAGGTCACGTGTCAACCACTGGGTCACAACCGGGTTGACCTTAAACCATAATGACCCTCGAATAACACAAAACACTACTCGGTACAAATGGCCCTCTCAGACACCCTATAACACAGTCACAACCCTCATAGGACGTCAAAGACATCCATGGGACAATGGGCTAACCAAGGGGTCAAAGCCACAATAACCAGAAAGAACACAAAAACGACAGGCATTAACGCGCTCTAATCATACGTCACGATCATTAACACGTCGCTTACCTCAGGCGCGACAACACCCAGACAACAAGATCACGCTCAACACACATAGCGCGTTCACACTGGATCATGCTCACCCAAGTGTATGCGTTCAAAGGATCGTGCTCACTACCGGTAGCGCATTCCTAACCGCTAGACGATGATTGCGCTCACTACCTGCAACGCGTTCAACAAGATCGTGCTCATTACCTGTAGCGCGTTCCTTAACCGACCTACTGTTCATCTTCGACATGAAATGCGACACATCGTTGTAGCGCATTCCGTGAGAACGCGGCGCAACCGACGAGCTCGTTACCGTCACGGAGCGAAAACCAGAAAATCTGCACAAAAACTCATTTTTCACGCCCCAATCATCGCCAGAACGACGGGGAAACAACCCTAATCACATTGCCAACCTTCCACAAATCGGAAGGGGCCAAACCACGCTCAAAAACGCTAGAAACGGGCGATTCCCACGAATCGACCCAAACGAATCACGTGGGGAAACGGCCTCGTACCTGCCCCAAACCACAACCAAACGTAATAAAACCAGCGGGGATGGCGTCCAGACATGCCAGGGGTTCATTTCCATCCATTTAACGCGAGAAACATCGCTTGGAACGGCGATTCCATCACTCACCCCAAATCATGCTATAATTCCCCGAAAATTGAAAACCCACTCAAACTCGTGCTAATCGGCACGAAATTCAAGGGAAACGTAGATCAAAAGGTAAGGAATCTATCCCTCTATCTCTACCGACGATCTCCCGAGCCGAAAGTGCCGAAAACCAACACACGAGCCCACGCCGGCTTTGAATCCATCGAACGGGATCGCGCCAACACCACGCTTCAATCTTCACGCCAGGACGCTCCAGAACACCTCCACAGCATCTCCACAACATCGCTGGGCCTCCTCCGTCTGCAGGCGGAGCAAAGGGGGTGGGAGGAGAGAGAACAGAGGGGGATAGAGTGAACGGCGAGAGAGAAGAGAGAGGAGAGAGGTGAGGGAATAAAAGGAAAAGAAAATAGGAAAATAGCAAATTTTCTAAAATCTGATTTTTGGCACGAAATTCTATAAATTCAAAAAAATACAGAAAAATAATCTTCGCGATCCTCGGAACGAGCACAACGCACCTGTAGCGTCCTTGAGTAGCAAAACTCAACGGTCAACTCTCCACAGGGTTCCACAAGTCATACAAGGGAAAAACCCGCGTGGATCGTAAAACACGTATCAGGACCCACGAAAGAGATCCGATAGCTGTCCGATTCCGATCCGAAGAATCCATGATATTACAGCTAGGCTCATGAGAACACCCTTGCCAATGTTGAGCACCGCATTCAGTTTCAAGATCACACTCTTGATGATATCCGACGCCGTCTTGTCTATCAGCCGCCTCCTGTAGATGGCAACTGAGGATGGTCTATTTCATCTCCTTAGTGCTTGTTTTTGGGTCCGCTGGTTCACTTTTGGTCCATTTTTCTTGTATCCCATCCCCTCTTTTGATGATGCCACAGGGGGAGAAGTAGCTAGTCTAGGTTTATATAACTTATGCATGTGTGTCCCCATGCTTGTATGCATGTTTGCCTTTTGGCATTTGTGAGTCATTGCATTTTGTGTATGAGTCAGTTGCATTTACATTGTCCATGTGTCTAGAAGTTTGCATTCTCCCTATGTCCAATGTCTTCAAGTATCAATGTACTATGTAATGAACTTGAAATGAAATGAATGGAATGCAATTGGTATTGGACATACATGTTGGTTCTTGCCTTTCATTTTGTAAGACCTATGAAGTTCAGATTCTTGTCGGATTTATCAATCAGAAAATTCCCATGAATTTGGTTGATTTTGTGGGCTTTTTGGAATGAGTTATGCATTGAAATAACCCATTGTATAATGATTTATTAAAATCATGGGGCATTAACATAATTTTGGTTCTCTTAATACCTTTTTGCAATCAAAGGTTTTATAACAAAAAAAACCTAAACTAAACCCATTTTCACCCACGAGAGGAACCCCACGGTTCCCCTCTCCCTTCTCACGTCCCTCTCATTCTCTCCCTCGTTCTCTCGGTGTTCTGCTCCACCCGACCGCGGGCGGCTTGGAGGAGGAGACCTCGGCGAGCTTAGGGCGAAGGATGAGTGCTCGTGAGGCCGGGGAGATTGGTGGTTCGTGTGGTGATCGTCTTCCCTCTGGTGTGGGAGGCAGTTTGACATGTGGAACGGCTTGAATTTGCGATTACAAGTAGGGGGATAGATTTCTACCTTGCCCTAGCATGCTTTCCTATTGTTTTGCATGGTTATATGCATGTTAGAATGGTTAGTTTAATTCAAAATGGCATGTGGAATGAATTCCTTAAAAATCATGTTGTTTGATCCCTCTCTAGCCTTGTTCCTTATGTTTTTGAAGCTTAAATGTTGTGGGAATGATGTATGACAACAGGGAACATGTGATACTTATGTAACCCCATCTGTTGGGTTCTGTGCGCCCCTCTTTATCTTTGACAATGGTTTTGATGATTCTAATATATTGTGTGATTTGCGTATGAATAAAAGTGAAAATATTGTGGAAAATACTCATTGATCATTTTCTGTTATGGAGCTTACTGTTGATATCTTGTTTTGTAGGTTTGGATGTTTGGACTTCTATGGTCTGAAGAGTCAACCTCACCCATTCAGGGAGTTGACCTATTCCTCATGGCACTGATCTATATTTCATATGCTCAGACTTGAGCATCATATGTCTCGACCTTAGTGCTCTGCATGTTCATGTGCATCAACCTTATCTTTCTGCTTAGGAATTCCACATGGTTTTTCATGGACAAATCCTGTTGATTCTTCAAAATCATAAATGGGGTCTTAAGCAAACACGTCATGCATTTCTAATTTGGTGCTCTCATGCATAACATTCATATGTGATTTATCGAGCTTTCAAGATTCTCAAATGCATGTTATTTCTGGAAAGATCATGTTTTCATTGAGGGTCATAAGGCCCTTGGTGTGGTTGAATGGGATTGGATGTCCTTGGGTTGAACTGGACTGCCTTTTGGCAGATCCTTTCTTTCCCACTACAAGGGTCGACCCCATGGGTCAACCCCTGGCTCTTTGAGCCTTGTTCCTTATTTTGGATTGTTTAGATGGTAACAAGTCTTGGTTCCTTCATGCAGAAATCTGATTAAATTTGTATGAGAAACTGGTTTCCATGTTGGTTTATATGATGGGTTTAAGTCATGGAAATACATGTAAAATTGTCCGTGCCCCTACCTGAGATTTTGGTAGCTCAATGTGCATCGTCCACTGTTATAGGTTGTTTTATATAAGATACACCGACCTTGTCTATAGGTTTCACAATTGGAACCGACTTTGTGCATACTATGCACAGACTCTGTCCATGACATGCACAGACCTTCATGTGCTTGGACTTGTGCACTTATCTGCATTACTTGAAGATCAAACTAAGTGATTTGTTTTCACTTAGTGCAGGTCCACATTGCATTCAAACAAAAGGATTCATGGTAAGATGTCATTTCTCAATCTGATCTATAGCTTCCATGAATGTGTTTGAAGAATTTCTCATGAACTAGGTTTCCCTTGCTTTCATTAAAGTCTCAACTCGGTATTCATGGTTGGCTTGCTTGAATCATTATTTGATATGTGAACTCATGAATATATGAAGGTTAATCAAGCCATGCCAATGTATTTGAGCATTCACTTGCTTGTCTTTAAGACTGATATAAATCTAAATTTACAGAATATACAGGTTCCACTTTGCCAACAACTCTTTGGAGTCCATGGTAAGACTCTTATTTGCAATCCCTTGGATCCCTGGTACAAGTTTATGGTTATAAGGATTTCCATGTGCCTAGATTGGGTTGATTCATTAGTCATGGTTTCAATTGATTTCATTTGATAGTTGAGGACCTAATGGTTTGAAATTCAATATACTTGTCACTCTCGTTGGTTTATGTTGGAACGTGCTTTAATGTATGCCAATATCATGTTTCAATACATGGTTATTTATTTTTAATGTTTGGGAGAGGATTTGTAGGGTTTCATTTGAGTTTTATTGAGTTTTCAGTTCTGTCAGTAAAAGTGTCGACTCTATGAGTTGACACTTTTTTCAATAGGTGCTGTCTACGTTTATTTCTGATATGCTGACAAAAAGTGTCGACTCTGAGAGTCGACACTTTTGTCCTGACTCCTGTTTTTACAAACGGGACAGAATGAGATGAGAAAAGTGTCGACTCCATGAGTCGACACTTTCTCTGGTTCGTCCAGAACGAGTTTTTCAGATTGTTTGCGAAATACCCATAACATGATCCGATTGCTTGGGTTTTTTACACCTATAGCTTTAGGGTTTCACCCTTGTCTTAGGTGTGGTTTAGAAGGGTTTTAACATGGGATTGTGGTCTTTCATTATTGTTTTCCCTCTTGTATATGAAGGCCGCGATTTCCATCGGGAGAGAAGAATCCCCTTGTGCTAACACGTTCCATCTGTTTGCAGGAAAGAAGAAGGAGAGAGAGAGGTAGAACGTGAAGAAGGTGCTTGCATCGGCTGGAGAAGGAAGACGCAGCCGCCAACGACCGCGTCTCATGATCCCGAGCTTGAAGCTGGATGAAGCCATCGCTACTCTCTTCACCGGTTGTTGGCTTGGGCGTATCTATTAAAGGGGCTGAGCTCTTTTCTCACGATTTTATCATTCTAAAGCACTCTTCTATTTTATCTCCGAGTTGTGTGAAGATTAAGGGGATATCTAAATCATTCATTTCTATATTCTTGTTTGAGATTAGCTTAAAGTTTGGGCTTATTATTTCTATCTCTTCTTCAAGGTGAAGAAGAGCAAGGAGGAGAGGAAAGGGCCTTGAAGGACGCATCTGTTCTTGGTGATTGGAGGAGTGTTTGGAGGGTGGGATTTGAAGGAGTACACCTTGAACCCTCAAGGAAGACAAACGGCTGTTCCGACACCTTGTGGATTCGACTTCCTCCGACCTGGACTTCAAGGGAGATTTTAATACACCCATTGGAAAACGAAAGGGAAAAGTTCTATATCTTTCACCCACTTTCTTGTGTTGGTTTTCTTGATCTAAATCTTGTGTAAGCGTTTATTGTTCATCCTTCAGTTTGTTAAACTTGATATATTACTGTGTGTGTGTGGATGGAGCTGTGACTCCGTGTGGTTCAGTGTCCGGGGCGTGTTCCCCGACGTTGTGTGTGTGTGTGCTACAGTGGCAGCGTGTTGGGGCTTGTCCCCGTGTGTGCATTACTGCGGAAGCAGCGTGTGTGGTTGGGGTTCATCTCCGTGTTGTTACGTTTCGTAGCGTGGAGTGAAGCCTCACCCGGTTGGGTGAGGGGTGGACATAGGGAGCCCGTCGTGGTCCCGAACCACCTAAAAATCCTTGTGTCTTGTGTGATTGCCTGTGTGATTGTCATTTCCTCTATCTCTGTTCACAGGTCCATTATACATGTTTTTAATTCACTACACTGTCACACACTGCTACCTCCGTTATCTGTGTTGAGCTTAATTTCTTTGATTAGTTGCATTAACTATCCGTGTGAGATTGGAAAGTTTGAGAGAACATTATAATCTCACTTGAATTTTAGTTAATCAACGCTGTTAGTTTTACTTCCGTTGTAATTAGTTAAGAAAGTTTTTAAAATCCGCCATCTCGGCAAGGGGACAATTCAACCCCCCTTCTTGTTCGCCATCTCTCTGGGCCAACACCATCGATTTGATCGATTTGGGAGGGGTTCAAAATAGTTAGGGCATGTTTCAGATCATCCGGAATGGTAGCGGTCGTCATTCGACCGCTAATAAGGATTAGCGGTCTAACAGAGACCGTTTCCCATGAGTAGAGGCGGCGGGCAAGTAGCCGCCATGGGTCTGACCGCTACTGTAAAACTAGCGGCCATTCCCATGACCGCCACTTGACATTGGCGGCCCAGTCCAAGACCGCCACTTGACAGTGACGGCCCAGCGTAAGACCGCCACTTCCCTCCAGCCTGGTTTTTGCCGTAATCATTTGGCCATGTGTTTGGGGTCGTACCTTTGGTATGTTTACACCCTATAATGATTTGTGGCATACTTTTATGTTCCATTTGAGTTGGCTTCTCTTTCCTATGTGATGGACCCACTAGTCGTAGCCCGATGACCTCTAGAGTCGGCCCACCTGGGAGAGGTGGCGGGACAGTCCCGGTGTACGATTTTCAGGCTAGTTTCTGTGGGCCCCCTTGCTTTGCAGTAGCGTCCGACTAGGGGGGAAAATTAGCTAGAGGCCTGGCTTAAGGCATTGGGCTTGTGTGTGCATATGTGGTCAGGGGCGTGGACTTGCGTTGGCGAGCGTGACCCTGACTAGTCCTTGTCTTTGGTTACAGTTACGGTGTCTCAGTTACCGTGTTCGAGGCATGTGGGAGACACCCGAGACGCAGTGTAAGTCGTCAGTGGACGCGTCTGGTCTTGCTTCTAGTGGTTTCTTTTCTCTTATCACTTGGTATGTAGAAATTTGACTCTAATGGTGAATGAAAGATCCTCGTGTTTAATTATACGCTTTAATTAGCATGAGTTTATGTGGCATTCATATTTAGCTGTATTCATTACTTGACATTTTTGTACAGCTTTTATTAATTGATATAGTTGCATGTCATTGCGTTATTTATTGTGATTAACTATTTCTTTTGTGATTTTAGCTGCGAGGTAGGGAGTTGCGGGACCCCTATTGAGTTAATGAAATGAGACTCACCCCTTTATTTTTCAGGTGAGGCGCAACATCCCGCAGGTTTACCGTGTGGTTTTGGCGGTCAGTCTTAGTAGCCAGTGTGGTCCAATCCGGGGTATGCCCCGTGTAGTTGTCCTTTTTGGCCATTGTATAAATTTTGGACTTGTACTTTGTGCATCTGGACTAATGTATATCTATAATACTCTAGTAATGTAAATTTCTGCTTCTACTTAATGTTGTAATTCCATTAAAATGCGCGTGTGATTGTAGATCTTTATGCACCCCATAGCCTCTTTTCCAACCCTTTCGGAGGCTCATCAGCTCTTGGGTGGCGTCTCAGGGTCCTAGCGGTATCCAGGATTCTGGGTCGTTACAGTTGGTATCAGAGCAGTGGTTTTGTGGTGATGTATAAAGATCTAGAATTACAATAGTCCAGAACAAGTCTAGGTACCACTAATTGTTGGCTTAGGCTATTTTCCGTGATTACTTATGTTTCTTTGTTCGCGTGTTTTCTCCCATGTTTTTGAACTAATGGTGCCTAAGCGAAGGACGCGTTTCCAAGCCAGAGTGCCCGTGGATGTTCAAGGAGAAGAGAGCGGTTCATCGCCTCCTCCATTGAATGTTCGAGGTCAAGTCCGTGTTGATCTTGATGTTGGTGAAGGTTTGTCTTCCCAAGGTGGTTGTGGTTGAGTTTTGAAGGAGTTTCTCTTGTTCCACCCATCTCAGTTCAAAGGGCAGCCTGATCCAGATGCGGCAAGGGCATGGCTGGATGCTACTGAGCGTGTTTTCCGCTCCATGGAGTGTGCAGATGATGAAAAGGTAATGTTGGCTACTTTCCAGTTACAAGGGGCTGCACTTGCTTGGTGGACTACGGAGTGGGAAATGACATTCCAATATCGTCCTCTTCGATTGATCGATTGGCGAGCGTTTGTCTCTTCCTTTGAACGTACATACAATCCAGCTTATCTCAGAATGGACAAAATGTTCCAGTTTATGGAGTTGGTCCAAGGTGACATGACTGTTGTGCAGTATCGAACTAAATTCGTGGAATTGGGCTGATATGCTTCACATATCATGGCAGATGAAGGGCTGAGGACTCAGCAGTTTCTACGTGGTTTGAGGCCAGAATTGAGGCAACCTCTTATTGCAACTAGAGTGGCAGATTTGGACATGGCATACCAAGCAGCGGCGGCATTAGAACTTGATATGGCAAGAACTCAAGGGCGGACCCATGTTGGGCTAATGCAGCAAAGTGAGCCGCAGCAGTCGAGTGGTCAACTGAGTGTGCCAGGGGTGCCATCTTATGTTCCTTCTGCCAGTGGTTCTTCTTCTTTGAGGTCAAAATTCAGGTGGATGTTCAGGAAGCAAAAGAAGCGGCAAGATCGACAAGCTTCGGTTAGCAGTGTGCAATAACCTGCATTTTCTCAACAGGGATCAGCAGGGAATCAGCCTCGAGCATGTCCCAGATGTGGTGAAAGCCATCCGGGTAGATAGTGTACGATACCAGTGGTTTGCTACTGGTGTGATCAGGTGGGACACGTGGCCCATGAGTGTCCATCAAGGCCTAAGCAGCCTGCTCAGTTTTCACAGCCACATCAGTAGCCACAGTTTTCACAGGCACATGCGTCATCACAACAGTCTACGGCGAGCAGAAAGAAATCTCGAGGAAGTGTTATGCATATGACTCGTGCTCAAGCGGTTGCATCACAACTAGTGGAAGGTACTATTATGATTTATGGTCATGCCGCACATGTTTTATTCAACTCTGGTGCTTCTCATTTATTTATTTCTGAAGATTTTGTTGCTTGCATTGAGGAGCCGACTTCAGAGTTATCTTGTGAGTTGATTGTGGAATTGCGTACTGGAGAGATCATGTTCACTCCTTTTTGTCTTGATATGGCCCCAGCGGCAATTGGGAATCAGCAGTTGCCTGCTAGATTGTATGCTTTGTAGCTGGTAGATTATGATGTCATTCTGGGCATGGATTGGCTAGAAGATTATGGTGCTGTGGTTGATTGCAAAACCAAGAAGATTTATTTTTAGCCATATGAGGGAGCAACATTTTATTTTAAGGTATTCGATCTCGTTCTCCTCGCTTGCTTATTTCTGCTATTCGAGCCCGTAGGCTACTTGATGCTGGTTGTCATGGATTTCTTGCTTCTGTGGTTGTTGTTGAGGCACCACAGCAGGAAATAGATGATATTCTTGTGGTTTGTGAATTTCCTGATGTTTTCCCCGATGAGTTGCTAGGCTTACCTCCGCAGCGAGAGATTGAGTTTGTGATCGAAGTAATTCTAGGTACGACGCCTTTGTCAAAAGCTCCTTACCATATGGCTCCTATAAAACTCAAGGAATTGAGAGCACAGTTGCAAGAATTGCTGGAAAAGGGCTACATTCGTCTTAGTTTTTTCTCGTGGGGTGCTCCTGTGCTATTTGTACAAAAGAAAGATGGAAGCCTGAGGCTATGTATTGATTATAGACAATTGAATCAGGTGACTATCAAGAATAAGTATCCTCGGCCCAGGATCAATGATTTGTTTGACCAACTTTAGTCAGCTTGTGTCTTTTCCCGGATTGATCTCTGATCTGGCTATTATCAATTGCGGATCAGGGAATCTGACGTTGATAAGACTGCCTTTAGTACGAGGTATGCTCATTATGAATTTTTGGTTATGCCGTTTGTGCTAACCAATGCACCTGCAACATTCATGGATTTGATGCATCGGGTGTTTCGTCCATATTTGGACCGGTTTGTAGTGGTCTTTGTGGATGACATTTTGGTGTTTTCTGCTTCTGATGAAGACCATGTTCATCATTTAAGGATTGTGTTACAGACTCTGCGAGATCACCAGCTTTATGTAAAACTCAGTAAGTGTGAGTTCTGGCTTCAAGAAATTTATTTTCTGGGCCATGTGATTTCTGGTGAAGGAATTGCAGTTGATCCAGTAAAGATTGAGGCCGTTCTTCATTGGTAGAGGCCAAGGTCTGTGATAGAAGTTAGAAGCTTCTTGGGTCTTGCTAGATATTATAGAAGGTTCATTCAATATTTTGCACGAATTGCCGCGCCAATGACTAAACTGACTCGGAAAGATGTGCCATTTGAATGGTCCGAGGTTTGTGAACAGAGCTTCAATGATTTGAAAAGGGTACTCATGACTTCCCCAGTGCTTGTCTTGCCTTCTAGCTCTGGTAGATTTGTTGTGTGTACGGATGCTTCTCGAGTGGGCTTGGGTGCGGTACTTATGCAGCATGGCTGGGTCGTGGCGTATGCATCCTGACAGTTGAAGCAGCATGAAGAAACTTATCCCACTCATGATTTGGAGCTGGCGGCGGTGATATTTGCATTGAAAATATGGAGGCATTATTTGTATGGTGAGAAATTTGAGATCTTCACTGATCATCAAAGTTTGAAATATGTATTTTCTCAGAAGGACTTGAATCTTCGTCAGCGCAGGTGGATGGAGTATATGAAGGACTATGACTTTACTCTATCTTATCAACCTGGCAAGATAAATGTAGTGGCCGATGCACTAAGCAGAAAGGTGCAGATTAGTCACTTGATGATGCAAGAATGGAAGCTATGGGAGCAAGTTCCAAGCGAGACTTTCAGA
Source organism: Amorphophallus konjac (assembly GCA_022559845.1). Lineage (NCBI taxonomy): Eukaryota > Viridiplantae > Streptophyta > Magnoliopsida > Alismatales > Araceae > Amorphophallus > Amorphophallus konjac. The sequence continues at coordinate 62,872,107 of CM040123.1, read as the reverse complement.
TTGAAAATTCCTTGAGATCCGATGACAACTGGTCTTGCCAGTCTAGTGATGACTCCTACTATTTATTGACAGATCAGGAAGGCACAGTAGGCAGATCTTGAGTTGTCTCGTGTTGTGACAATGCCAGAAGTGGAATTATGTGATGATGTAGTGGTGAGATTCAAAGGCCAAATCTATGTTCCAGTTGAAGATTCTTTGAGGAATGCTATATTGCGTGAAGCACATGGATCCCGCTATACCATTCACCCTAGAACCACGAAGATGTACAATAATATGAAAAGGTAATTCTGGTGGCTAGGCATGAAAAGGGATGTAGCAGACTTCGTGGCTAAATTCTTGACATGTCAACATGTGAAGGCTGAGCATCAGAGACCCGGAGGTATGCTTCAACCTTTAGAGATTCTGATGTGGAAATGGGATCATGTGACTACTGATTTTGTTGTGGGTTTGCCTCAAACCCCACAAGGGTATGATGGCATTTGACTGTTGGTTGATCGTCTGACTAAGATAGCTAGAATGTTGCCGATTAAAGTAAAGTGGAATGTCCAGAGATTGGCCAGGCTTTATGTTGAAAGAATTGTGCCATTGCATGGAATTTCAATGTCTATTGTATCAAATCGTGACCCGCGCTTTACATCTGGCTTTTGTGGGAGTTTCCAAAAGGCGTTGGGCACAGAATTGGCATTCAGTTCGGCATACCATCCTCAGTCTGATGGCCAGTCTGAAAGGACCATTCAGACATTAGAAGACATGTTGTCTAGATTGGCAGGGTTCATGGAGCCAGCATTTACCATTGGTAGAATTTGCTTATAATAATAGCTATCATTCCAGTATTGGTATGGCACCGTATGAAGCCTTGTATGGTCGGCCTTGTCGTACACCGTTAGACTGGTTTGAGGTTGGTGAGCAACTTTTGAGAGGATCGGATCTGGTTCAGCATTGTGTAGAGGTGGTTCATCTGATCAGGCAGAGATTGCTGACAACTCAAAGTCGACAGAAAAGCTATGCTGATCGGTGTAGAAAGCCTTTGCAGTTTGAGCCTGGAGATTTTTTATTTGTGAGAATATCTTCAATGAAGGGCGTAATGAGGTTTGGCAAGCGTGGAAAGCTCAGTCCCCGATATATTGGTCTGTTTCTTATTTTTGAGCGTGTGGGCCAAGTGGCTTATCGCCTTCAGTTGCCACCGACGATGGGAGCAATCCACGATGTGTTTCATGTTTCCATGTTGAGAAAGTATGTGCCTGATGAGTCGCACATTCTCGATGATTTTGTGTGGCCTGAAGTGGCAGCGAATCTATCTACGCCAGAGTATCCGATTAGTATAGAGCATTGTCGCGAATAGCGACTGAGGAACAAGGTTATCCCTCTGGTAAAGGTAATGTGGCAGCGTCACTCCGGTCATGAAGCTACATGGGAGCGTGAGGAAGACATGCGTCTGCAGTTCCCCTACTTATTTGAATAGGTATATTCTTTCTGTTCCTTCATGTTTTTCCTTTTAAATTTCGAGGATGAAATTTTTATTAGGAGGGAGGGACTGTAAGACCCATGAAGTTCAGATTCTTGTCGGATTTATAAATCAGAAAAATCCCATGAATTTGGTTGATTTTGTGGGCTTTTTGAATGAGTTATGCATTGAAATAACCCATTGTATAATGATTTATTGAAATTATGGGGCATTAACATAATTTTGGTTTTCTTATTACCTTTTTGCAATCAAAGGTTTTATATATATAAAAAACCTAAACTAAACCCATTTTCACCCACGAGAGGAACCCCACAGTTCCCCTCTCCCTTCTTACGTCCCTCTCATTCTCTCCCTCATTCTCTCGGCGTTCTGCTCCACCCGGCCGCGGGCGGCTTGGAGGAGGAGACCTCGGCGAGCTTAGGGCGAAGGAGGAGTTCTCATGAGGCCGGGGAGATTGGTGGTTCGTGTGGTGATCGTCTTCCCTCCGGTGTGGGGGGCGGTTTGACGTGCGGAACGGCTTGAATTCGCGATTCCAAGTAGGGGGGTAGATTTCTACCTTGCCCTAGCATGCTTTCCTTTTGTTTTGCATGGTTATATGCATGTTATAATGGTTAGTTTAATTCAAAATGGCATGTGGAATGAATTCCTTAAAAATCACGTTGTTTGATCCCTCTCTAGCCTTGTTCCTTATGTTTTTGAAGCTTAAATGTTGTGGGAATCATGTATGACAATAGGGAACATGTGATACTTATGTAATCCCATCAATTTGATCGATTTGGGAGGGGTTCAAAACAGTTAGGGCATGTTTCGGATCGTCCGGAATGGTAGCGGTCGTCATTAGATTGCTAATATGGATTAGCTGTCTAACAGAGACCGTTTCCTGTGAGCAGAGGCGGCGGGCAAGTAGCAGCCAGGGGTCTGACCGCTACTATCAATTAGCAGCCAGGGGTCTGATCGCTACTGTAAAACTAGCGGCCATTCCCATGACCGCCACTTGACATTGGCGGCCCAGTCCAAGACCGCCACTTGACAGTGACGGCCCAGCGCATGACCGCTACTTGACAGTGACGGCCCAGCATAAGACCGCCACTTCCCTCCAACCCGATTTTTGCCGTAATCATTTGGCCGTGTGTTTGGGGTCGTACCTTTAGTATGTTTACATGCTATAATGATTTGTGGCATGCTTTTATGTTCCATTTTAGTTGGGTTCTCTTTCCTATGTGATGGACCCACTAGTCGTAGCCCAACGACCTCTAGAGTAGGTCCACCTGGGAGAGGTGGCGGGGTAGTCCCGGTGTACGATTTTTAGGCTAGTTTTCGTGGGCCCCATTGCTTTACAGTAGCGTCCGACTCGGGGGGAACTAGCTTGAGGCCTGGATCAAGGCATTGAACTTTTGTGTGTACACGTGGTCAGGGGCGTGGACTTGCGTTGATGATTGTGACCATGACTAGTCCTTGTCTTTGGTTACAGTTACGGTGTCTCAGTTACCGTGTTCGAGGCATGTGGGAGACACCCGAGGCGCAGTGTAAGTCATCAGTGGACGTGTCTGGTCTTGCTTCTAGTGGTTTCTTTTCTCTTATCACTTGGTCTGTGGAAATTTGGCTCTAATGGTGAATGAAAGATCCTCATGTTTAATTATACGCTTTAATTAGCATGAGTTTATGTGGCATTCATATTTAGCTATATTCATTACTTGACATTTCTGTACAACTTTTATTAATTGATATAGTTGCATGCCATTATGTTATTTATTGTGATTAACTATTTCTTTTGTGATTTTAGCTGCGAGCTAGGGATCTGCGGGACCCCTACTGAGTCAATGAAATGAGACTCACCCCTTTATTTTTCAGGTGAGGCGCAGCATCCCGCAGCTTTACCGCGTGGTTTTGGTGGTCAGTCTTAGTAGCCAGTGTGGTCCAATCCGAGGTATGCCCTGTGTAGTTGTCCTTTTTGGCCTTCTATAAATTTTGGACTTGTACTTTGTGCATCTGGACTAATGTATAACTATAATACTCTGGTAATGTAAATTTCTGCTTCTGCTTAATGCTGTTATTCCATTAAAATGCACGTGTGATTGTAGATCTTTATGCACCCCATAGCCTCTTTTCCAACCCTTTCGGAGCCTCATCAGCTCTTGGGTGGCATCTTAGGGTCCTAGCGGTATCTGAGATTCTGGGTCGTTACACATTTCCTCTCAATTTGGCCAATATGAGTGAATGGTTTGCGTTGGTTTGGCTTGATGAACTATTTGTAAAGGGATTGATTGCCTTGCAGATCGTTTGTTTTGCCCATCCTCCAATCTGTTCTATGTATCTCAAATGGTGTTGGATGAAAGATAGGTCAGCCCGTCTGCAGTCCCTCACTTTGCGTGAGTGTAAACTCCGCCTCGTACAAGAACCGTGTGGGAAATTGCAAGGATACAGTGCGTTGATTTTAATGTTCCAAATTTTCTTTAAGGCACGCTAATGCACTTATTGATCTAGAGTTTTATCATCATAAAAAATGAGGAGATTGTTGAGTATCTCCAAGTGATTTTGATGATAACAAGACCCTGGACTTGGTTTCCATCTCGTGCCCTGCCTAAGTGCTCAAGAGCGAGCATTGAATGTGATTAAGGCTAATTTTCGTCATGTCGTATGCTCAAATGTTTAAAGTTTTCAAAATGCATAAATCGAGCTAAATGAACCCCAAATGAATGTTAAAGTTAGTCAAACACAAGGCCTTGTTATATGGACATGTTTTATTGGGCTAACACATTTGTTTTGCAGAGAAAACACAGTTCGGTTGACCAGTGAGACTGGTTCGGTCGACCAAATTCTCCAGCAACCAAGGAACTAAACTCTGACAGAGTTTGGTCGACTGAAATGGGGATTTCGGTCGAATGATTCTCCCAGCGTTGGAAGCTCTGAGATTTCTCAGAGTTCGATCAACCGATCGGAATTTTCGGTCGACCGAACCCTTCGAGGCAGCTTTTGTTGACTTCCTTTTCACCAACGTGGGCAACCTTCTCTTTTGGACTTTTGAGTCCCAAAGCCTCCAGATATGCCAGGAAATGTGGATTTGTGTCTTGGCATGTCCCTTGACCACCCAAGTGTTATAAAAACATCTCTTTGGGCAAAGAAACCCTAACCACTTAAGGGAGATCAAAGGAGGCTGCCAAGGGAAGAAAGAAGGCTGCTGCTACACCTACGTGAACAGTGCTCTGTCCAGGGATTCTTCATTCAACTCCAAGCTTTTCAAGATCTATCTGAAGCCATTCAAGTGGAAATCAAGTGGAGATTCAAGTTTCGTCCAAAATATGCATCACCTACTCAAGGGGAGCTTAAATCAGAACTTCTCTTTTGTGTTTCTCCTTCCAAATTCTTCAAGCTTCAAGTGTGTGCTATTTGTAATCTCTAAACATTCATGTGTGTGTGTGGATCTACCCAGATCTGTGTGTGTGTGTGGTTTCTTTCAGATTCATGTGTGTTTTGGTGCATTTGCACATTCGTGGGAGTTCTGAACTCCTTACGAGTGTGTGTGTGTGTGTGTTTTGATCTTGTAATCATTTAGAAGATAGTGTGTGAATCCTCACAGATTATGAGGGGTGGACGTAGGTTGTCGTCATTGCATCCGAACCACCTAAAAATCTCTGTCTCTTGTGTGGTTTGATCCTTCTCCTCTACCCCTATTCTGTGCCAGCACACACGCATATTAATTCTCTTGATTTCTTCGTTCAGATCTTTCATAGTTGATCATTTCCACATTAGATCTTTGATATATCAAAAGGTGGGTTCAGATTGACAAGGCTAGTCTTGTCAGGACGATAACATTTTGCGTGAGCAGTATCTTCGGATTCATACCTCCGCCATAGTACCAATGAACTGCTGTGTGTGATAGATTTTGATAGATCTAAGTTTCTAAGTTGATATTTTATCACATTTCTTTAAATCAGGTAAAGGTTTCTTAAAATTTGTAATCACCCAATTCACCCCCCCCTCTTGAGTGTCATTGATCGCGGGACTTCAACCACACCAGCCGTGCATGCTGGTCTACGAGCCAGACATGTTTGTGTCGATGCTCCTAGTGGGGTGTGTCGACGCACCTTTGTAAACTGCTTCTGAAGCAGCTCTTGGAATGAGTCCTGTGTCGACACACCAAGAGGGTGGTGTCGACGTAGTCTTGTAATAAGCTCCTAAAGCTGCTGGCTGTTGCTTGGACTGCTGTTACTACTGGCTGCTGGCTGCTACTTGCACTGTTGTTGCTACTGGCTGTTCTGCTTCTTGTAAGCAAGTGGGTCGACTCACTAATGAAGTAGGTCCACTCAGTGCATTCTCATTGCCTAGATGGGTAGATGCCTTTGTTGTGTCGACGCCATAGATTCATTGCGTCGACCTGATCTTCACTTGGTTTCATGGGTATGCGATGTTTGTTCAAAAGTGTGTCGACACCAATGATATTAAAGCCGGACTGAACCGGCTAGTTCGACCGGTTCGACCACCGACCGGTTCGAACACCAGTTTGATTAAGGCCGGTTCGGTCTGAGGCTTAAAAACCTCCTGAACCGGACGAACTGTGGTCGTACCGGTAACCCAGTCCGACCCGGTTCGCCAATTAAAAAAATAAAATAAATGAAATGAAATTATGAAATCGAAAATCCCTCTCTCACCTGTGGTCCCGTGCGACCGTGCCTTAATCTGCTAATCCCCCCTCTCTGTCCCGAGTCTCTCCCCGATAGCCCTCTCCCGGTCTCCCCTCTCGGCAGTCGGCCCTCTCCAATCCACCTCTCGGCCCTCCGCCATCTCCGTCTCCGGTCGCCTCGGTGTAGACACGCCGTTTTTGACATTACCATGAGTGAATATCATATTACACTATGATGCCCCGAAGCGGCTTTCACATTCTAAATTACTTGGGTGATTTCCTATTTTTCTGGTATTTTTTTTCCATTTTTTAGAATTTTTTAAAAAAATGTTTTAAACATGGCGGGGGACGGTGACGCCTTCTTTAAAGGTGTCATCTGACCCAGGCGCCTTATTTAGCCCTCGTGTAGCACGCCAGCCCGAAAAAACTTTTGAACACGGCAATGAATGGTGACGCCTTATTTAAACGCATCAGCGACCTAAGACTCCTTATTTAGCCCTCGTGTAGCACGCGGGTGGCGCCAGCCACGCCGCTCAATTTGACGATTCAAATAAATCCAAAACAAGAGGATGTCTTGCTGACCAGACGTGGATTTAAAAGTGACCGTAAAAGTCACGGTTAGGTGCTGAAATCACTCGCTTTCTCTGTTGTCGACGGCTTTCGGCGCCGTTTTGGTGGAAAAACATGGCCGCGTCTGGGAACCTTGACGCTTGCATTTAACGCGTCCTGAGTCCAAGACGCATCCTATCATTTAAAAACAATAAAAATGATAACAAAATAATAAAAAATTGGTGAACACGTCTGGCCATCGGGATGTATGAATAGGAACGCGTCCCAGACCCAGGACACGTCCTTTTCATTTTCCCCTATAAATAGAGGACCCCCTCCCTCGAAAATCAAAGGGCTTCATGTAACGACCCGAGAATCCGATTACCGGGAAGGCCCGATAACCCGAGACTCGAACCGCCGCCCACGAGCCGGGAGGGCTCGGAAGGGCTAAAAGGAGTGTTGATGCACAAAGAAATAGGAAATAAAGTAGGACAACAATTAACAGAAATAAATAAACAATTACAGCTACAATAGAGTCCAGTCCAACAGAAAGTACAGTCTAAAGCAGTAAAAACATACCACATGCCGAGTGAACACTCGGCCCGGTGAGCTGGCAACTGAGAACCTCCTCACCGCACCCTCGAACCTCGAGGAAGAAGAACCGCCTCACCTGAAAAGCAGGGAATGAGTCTCCAAAACAGAGACTCAGCAGGGATCCCGCAGAACCCCAACCGGAAACAACGGCGGTAGCGGAAAGGAAGGCTACAAGATCAACCGCAACAGCAGGAACAGTAAACCCGGTGGCCGGTCGAAACCCCGCGCTACAACTACTCCTACTGTACCAGAAACACACCCCGATCTCGCAGTCGAGGTTACCGAACTGCACTAGTACCGCTTATCGAAGTAAAAACCCACGGCAACCACGCCGTAGAGAACTGTCTCCCCGGACACGGCCGACCCGGACACACTGTCCAAAGTGTAACCCCGACCATCCGGTCGCGGGTACCGCACAACAAGACGCAACCTCGGTAAAGCCACTAACACTAGTCTCATGGCGCGAGAGCCGACACACGTGCCACGGCGAAACAATCGAAACTCGACGGTCAACACGACCGAGAACCCGAAGGTCGAAGTCACGGAAACTGATAGTCTATCACTCTCTGTCCAGAACAGGAGTACCTCCCACTAAAAGCAAGGCTGAATGCTTCCACTGACGTCTTAGTCCGCACCTCAGGTGTCTCCCTCCGACCCAGCGGGAACAGAGACATCGTACAAGTGACTAGCTGGGGTCACGCCCGTCGATGTAGGTCCAACCACCCCCAACCACATGTGCATACACAGACCGTGCGTCCCTGGTCTGGTCCTCTGACCGGTTTTCCCCTCAGTCAGATTCTGGCTGGTAGACGCGGGGCCCGACGGAAATCGGTCCACAAACCGTCTCTAAGGGTAGCCTCTCCACCACTCCCTGGTGGGACCACTCGCGTGTAAGTAGGCTACGACTAGTGGAGGGTCACTGAGAGAGTAGACTCTCAACTCAACGGAAAATAACGTCCGAACCCGATGACGTATGGGGACCATCCCATGTACCATCACCGTCGCACGGTGATCACAATCGGAGAAGAAATGGGACTCACCGCCTACGGGCCGCACACTTGGCCACGCAGACACGTAGAAACACGGTTCCCAAAGCAGCTCACAGGCCGCCAAACCAAATCCCACTCTCAGGGAAAGGCGGGAACCCTCCAGCCCCAGGCTGGCAACTGGACTCGCAGTCCCAGGCCACCTGCATGGCCCACGCGGAAAGCACAGAAGCATGATTCCCAGGGCAACGCACAAGCTGCCACGCTGATAGCTGGACTCACAGTCCAAGGCCAAACACATGGCCCACTCGGGAATCATCTTCCAGGAAAACTCACGGCATGCGGGGGAGCCCCCACCGCACACACACCGATACACGGTGACTCGGTCAAGCGTAACACAAAAGCCCGACACATGAGGAGTCACCCAGACTCTCAAACCCACGGGCACGCTAAACGAGGTAGCACGGTCCTCCCGACACCCTCAAAACACGGACACAGAATTCCACGGGTGTCTGGGGCACTCACAAGACCGCAAGTCGACCACTGGGTCACGACCGGGTCGACTAGGGACCGACACAACGCGAAACGATCGTGGAGAACATGAAAACTCATCTCGGCACCACACAGAGCTTGACGGTCTAACCTTGGGCCGTCACAGTCTGTAAGGGTCAAAGCCTCGACCGTCACAACCATTCTGACGCACCAACAAAGGGCCGTCAGACGCTTAGTGCAAAGTTGGGTGTAACGCACCTACCCTGGTGCGTCACAGTCTCTAACGCGTCAGCCCTGGTGCGTCATAGTCTGTGACGCGCCAGCCCTGATGCGTCACAAGACAAGATGGAACCAACTGTGACTCGTCCCGTTCGATGCGTCACAGGCTGTAATGGACCAACTCTGGTGCGTTACAAGGTGGGAATGCGTCTACTCTGACACACCCACACAGGGGCGTTACAAGGCTGTGACGCGCCAGCCTTGGTGCGTCACAGGCCTTGACCCCGAATGGTCAAAACCAATGAACGAAAACCAACGGTCAGATCGTCCCTGACGGTCCAACCCAGGCGCGTCACAGCGCCGTGGCGGTCTATCGTGGGACCGCAACACCCACAAACCACCAAAAGGCTAACGGGCCCTGTGACGCACCCACCCTGGGGCGTCACAGGCTGTGACGGTCACTGGAAGGACCGTCACACCCGTCCGAGCACGAAATGGCGGGAGACGACCCGAAAAATGTCTCACTCCCCTATACCTCCACGGGAGAGGGGGAAAATAAGGGGGAAGCCCCCAAATAGCCCCTAGCATGCATCTAAGGCCTCGGATCGGCCAAAAACGCAATGAAACGGGAGATCGGCCCACGAGCCCTAAAACATGAATTTTTCCCAAAAATCCCCGATTACGCCCGCTCGGCTCACCACGGCCTACAAAACTCGCGGAAAAAGAAGTGCACGAGCTAGGGGTCCATCTCCCTACCTCCACCGAAGATTTCGCGCCCCGAGCTCGCCGATCTGCGAAGAAATGTCGTTGAAGCCTCGCCGGCTCGCGACCGCGCCACGAGCTCCCATGCGCCTCCACCGCCTCGATCCTCGCCCGCGTCCTCACCCACTCCGCCTCCGCCTCGCTCCGTCGGCCGTTGGAGAAGAGAGGGGAGAAAGAGGGCGTGAGAGAAGAGAGAGAGGGAGGGAAGAGAGAAATGAGAGGGTAGAGAGAAAAGTGTTAATATATATAGAAAAATCCAAAAATTGCAGAAATTCAGAAAATTATGAAAAATTACCACCGCGATCCTCGGAAGGAACACAACGCAGTGGTACTGTCCCGGAGTCGAAGAACGCCACGGTTCGCCCCGCACAGAGTTCCGAAGGCACATCAGGGAAAACACGTGTAAAGCACAAAATACACTCCGAGAGGCGAGATGGTGGCAGCGGTGCCATGTTGGTTTTTGTGGTGTCTGAGGTGATGCCGGACTGTGTCCTCTGGTATATGCCTACTCTGATGGCCAGTGTGCACGGCGCGCGGAGCGAGGTGTTGTTTGTGATTGTAAGTCTGGCTGTGTCCATCAGGATCGGTGTTTTCGTGAGAATCGAGATTTTCTGTGTTAGGGCTCTGACAGCGTTGTCAGTTGGTTCAGTGTTCTTCCCCTATGACTTCGTGCTAGGTCCTGAATTTTGAGGACGAAATTCCTTTAAGGGGGGAGGGCTGTAATGCCCCAGGTTTTTTTCGGATCTTTTAGTGGGTCTCGGAGTGTATTTTGTGCTTTACACGTGTTTTCCCTGATGTGCCTTCGGAACTTCGTACAGGGCGAACCGTGGCGTTCTCCGACTCCGGGACAATACCACTGCGTTGTGTTCCTTCCGAGGATCACGGAGGTAATTTTTTGTAATTTTCTGAATTTCTGTAATTTTTGGATTTTTCTATATATATTAACCCTTTTCTCTCTCCCCTCTCATTTCTCTCTTCCCTCCCTCTCTCTCTTCTCTCACGCCCTCTTTATCCCCTCTCTTCTCCGACGACCGACGGAGAGAGGCGGGGGCAAGGCGGAGGCGGCGCGGGCGAGGACGCGGGCGAGGATGGGTGAGGATCGAGGCGGTGGAGGCGCGTGGGAGCTCGTGGCGCGGTCGCGAGCTGGCGAGGCTTCAACGGCGTTTCTTCGGGGATCGGCGAGCTCGGGGCGTGAAATTTTCGGTGGAGGTAGGGAGATGGACCCCCAGCTCGTGCACTTCTTTTCCCGCGAGTTTTGTAGGCAGTGGTGAGCTGAGCGGGCGTAATCGGGGATTTTTGGGAAAAATTCATGTTTTAGGGCTCGTGGGCCGATGTCCCGTTTCATTGCGTTTTTGGCCGATCCGAGGCCTTAGATGCATGCTAGGGGCTATTTGGGGGCTTCCCCCTTGTTTTCCCCCTCTCCCGTGGAGGTATGGGGGCATGGGACGTTTTTCGGGTCGTCTCCCACCGTTTCGCGCTCGGACGGGTGTGACCGTCCTTCCAGTGACCGTCACAGCCTGTGACTCCCCAGGGTGGGTGCTTCACAGGGCCCGTTAGCCTTTTAGTGGTTTGTGGGTATGGCGGTTCCACGATAGACCGCCATGGCGCTGTGACGTGCCTGGGTTGGACCGTCAGGGACGATCTGACCGTTGGTTTCCGTTCGTTGGTTTTGACCATTCGGGGTCAATGTCTGTGACGCACCAAGGCTGGCGCGTCACAGCCTTGTAACGCCCCTGTGTGGGTGCGTCAGAGTAGACGCGTTCCCACCTTGTAACGCACCAGAGTTGGTCTGTTACAGCCTGTGACGCACCGAGCGGGACGTGTCACAGTTGGTTCCATCTTGTCTTGTGACGCATCAGGGCTGGCGCGCCACAGACTGTGACGCACCAGGGCTGACGTGTCAGAGACTGTGACACACCAGGGTAGGTGCGTTACACCCAACTTTGCACTAAGCTTCTGACGGCCCTTTGTTGGTGCGTCAGAATGGTTGTGACGGTCGAGGCTTGGACCGTTACAGACTGTGACGGCCCAAGGTTAGACCGCCAGGCTCTGTGTGGTGCCGAGATGAGTTTTTGTGTTCTCCGCGATCGTTTCGTGTTGTGTCGGTCCCTAGTCGACCCGGTCGTGACCCAGTGGTCGACTTGCGGTCTTGTGAGTGCCCCAGACACCCGTGGGATTCTGTGTCCATGTTTTGAGGGTGTCGGGAGGACCGTTCTACCTCGTTTAGCGTGCCCGTGGGTTTGAGAGTCTGGGTGACTCCTCGTGTGCCGGGCTTTTGTGTTACGCTTGACCGAGTCACCGTGTATCGGTCTGTGTGCGGTTGGGGCTCCCCCGCATGCCATGAGTTTTCCTGAAAGATGATTCCCGAGTGGGCCATGTGTTTGGCCTTGGACTGTGAGTCCAGCTATCAGCGTGGCAGCTTGTGCGTTGCCCTGGGAATCATGCTTCTGTGCTTTCCGCGTGGGCCATGCAGGTGGCCTTGGACTGCGAGTCCAGTTGCCAGCCTGGGGCTGGAGGGTTCCCGCCTTTCCCTGAGAGTGGGATTTGGTTTGGCTGCCTGTGAGCTACTTTGGGAACCGTGTTTCTACGTGTCTGCGTGGCCAAGTGTGCGGCCCGTAAGCGGTGAGTCCCGTTTCTTCTCCGACTATGGTCACCGTGCGACGGTGCTCGTACGTGGGATGGTCCCCGTATGTCGTCGGGTTCGGACGTTATTTTCCGTTGAGTTGAAAGTCTACTCTCTTAGTGACCCTCCACTGGTCGTAGCCTGCTTACACGCGAGTGGTCCCACCAGGGAGTGGTGGAGAGGCTACCCTTAGAGATGGTTTGTGGACCGATTTCCGTCGGGCCCCGCGTCTACCAGCCAGAGTCCGACTGAGGGGAAAACTGGTCAGAGGACCAGACCAGGGACGCACGGTCTGTGTGTGAACACGTGGTTGGGGGCGGTTGGACCCACGTCGACGGGCGTGACCCCAGCGAGTCACTTGTTCGCGGTTACTTGTACGATGTCTCAGTTCCCGCTGGGCCAGAGGGAGACACCTGAGGTGCGGACTAAGATGTCAGTGGACGCATTCGGCCTTGCTTCTAGTGGGAGGTACTCCTGTTCTGGATAGAGAGTGATAGACTATCAATTTCCGTGACTTCGACCTTCGGGTTCTCGGTCGTGTTGACCGTCGAGTTTCGGTTATTTCACCGTGGCACGTGTGTCGGCTCTCGCGCCGTGAGACTAGTGCTAGTGGCTTTACCGAGGTTGCTTCTTGTTGTACGGTACTTGCGATCGGATGGTCGGGGTTGCACTTTGGACAGTGTGTCCGGGTCGGTCGTGTCCGGGGAGACATGCCTCTACGGCGTGGTTGCCATGGGTTTTTACTTCGATAAGCGGTACTAGTGCAGTTCGGTAGCCTCGACTGCAAGATCGGGGTGTGTTTCTGGTACAGGAGGAGTAGTTGTAGCGCCGAGTTTCGACCGGCCACCGGGTTTACTGTTCCTGCTGTTGCGGTTGCTCTTGTAGCCTTCCTTTCCGCTACCGCCGTTGTTTCCGGTTGGGGTTCCGCGGGATCCCTGCTGAGTCTCTATTTTGGAGACTCATTCCCTACTTTTCAGGTGAGGCGGTTCTTCTTCCTCGAGGTTCGAGGGCGCGGTGAGGAGGTTCTCAGTTGCCAGCTCGCCGGGTCGAGTGTTCAATCGGCATGTGGTACATTTTTACTGCTTTAGACTGTACTTTCTGTTGGACTGGACTCTGTTGTAGCTGTAGTTGTTTATTTATTTCTATTAATTGTTGTCCTGATTTATTTCCTATTTCTTTGTGCCTCCACACTCCTTTTTGCCCTTCCGAGCCCTCCCGGCTCGTGGGCGGCGGTTCGAGTCTCGGGTTATCGGGCCTTCCCGGTAATCGGATTCTCGGGTCGTTGCACTTCAGATCTGACAGAGGAGGGGGAGACTCTGTGGTGCGGACACCCGAGCAGTTGAGCGGCGCGACACACCGAGCCACCGGTACCGCACATGGAGCACGACTCGAGCCACCTCAGCATCCATCTGGCTCGGAGACAGCCTGGGGACTCCCCCTGGAGTCCCAGCATTTATCATATTTAGTTAGACTTTATTTGTGTTTAATGTGTGTTTACTTCATTTTATTCGGTATGTAATTTGGATTGTAAGAGGGGCTTATTTGTAAAATGGGACCCATGGGCCCCACGGGACCCCCAGGCCCCCTCCCATTGATCCACCTCAGTCCTAGGGCCCCATGTGGGGTCGGTCAACCATTCAAATGGTGGCTTCTTGAAGGGTGGGCCAAATGGGGGACATTGGACCAAGAAGGTCAACAATTCCAACCCATCCCCACCTACCATGTCCCCCCTTGCCATTCTAGTCAATAGGCCGCCCCCCTTTATTTTTTTAATTTATTTTTTTTGTGGATGGTCACATGCAATTCCATCCCTCCATCTCCCATCCCTAGATCCAACGGTTGAGGATTGATTAGATAAGTGACCTATATAAGCTTGTAATTTCTATTTTTGATGGAATTAATGCCATTTGAATCCAAGAAATTCTTGAGCAAGCCCTTGGGCGCACCCCTCCTCTCTCCTCCCTCTCCCCCTTGCAGCTGTGAAGGCTGCCTTCTGGAGGTGTGACTCCTCCCCTATCGGTTCCGGTCATCATCGCCGCCGCCACGAGCCGCTATCGCACCGCCATTGCAACCGTCGGAGTTCTGCCATCTGCCCGTAGCTGCCACTTCCACGAATTTCTGCTATCAGTCACGAGCTCATATCGATTTGGGATTTTGAGGGGATGTTATAGAGGTGTTCCCCACTTCCTACAAAAATTTGTGGGTCATAAATCCTCCATTTTCTAATTTCCCATTTTCGTTCAAGTTCCAACTTCAGCTCTGCCAGTTTCAGATCTGATTTTCCACTTTTTCTGAGTTTTGCCTGTTCCGACCCCTTTGTGATTTTTTCTATGGCTCCCAATTTTACTGGGAGTTCTGTCCACCTACCCCTCCTTCCACGAATTTTCCTGATTTTTGATCAACCTTCCACCTATTATTCAAAATTCATTTTCAGAGCTAGCTACAGTGCTGTCCACCTATTCCCAGATCCGACCTCTTCCCAGTGCAAAAATCATATCAATTCGTAGACACCTCCAATCAGTCCACAAAAAATATTTCCATCTGTCTTGTTCAAAATCCTATAACGTTTGTGAAGAGCTCAGGAGCTGAATCGGCCATCAACCTCACGGTCAACGGCAGTTCTCAGACAGCTCACCTGCAGATCTGAGGTTTCCAGTACTGTACAACAGGAACTTGAAAATTCAATAAAGTTTAGATCCGACCAGATCCAGCAGATCTCTCTGGGTCTATATTGAATAATTTGAAGAGAGCTTTCCAACGATAGCTCATGCGCCCCGATCCGACATCGGGATTGATCGCAGCGGCCGTTTTCGCCGGAGCGCGCGCCGGAAAGCAGAACCGGAAATCCGTGGGCTATTAGTTCAAGAGTTGGGAATCGGGGCCGATCGACCCCCGATCGGTGTTTTCGGCCGACCACCGTCCGTGGAGACGCGCCACCAGGGGTCCCCACCACAGTGGGTCCCACCCCCGTAGATCCGGAGGACAGCGCCGTCCGTGGGCCCCACGGACTCGTAGAACCCGCCGTTCGGAAAGCACGAAAACGCGGAGTTCGGCACCGCCGGGCGACATCAAGATGCTGCCCGTCAACCTGATTTGCGTGATTCCCGGGCCTCACATATGACCTTTTACCTCCCTGCGTGGAGTGGGTCAAATCATTGTACGGCTGTAACATTGTTTAATCGGGAGTCCGTAATTCGGTCGGGGTTGTCTTCGCCACGCCGGGTGCGTGGAGGTACGGTCTTAACTTCTTGGCATTTGCTTGCTAGTTTAGTATATGGTCATATGCCACTGCAAGAGTGTAGGATTCTAGCCCGTGTGTCCATGTCACCACTCTGAGCGTGAGAGTGACCCGTCCCGCGACTCGATCCGAGTCCGAAAGTGAGTCCGACTACCTTGAACTCTGCCGGTTCCTTAACCGCGCACGATCCCTACTTTCCCTCGCATGGGACGACGAGTGAGTTTGCACTTCTGTTAGCGACGTGTAGCCTATAGGAGCTCTTAGTGTCGAGCCGAGGTCGCTCTAGTAGTCGTGTCGTTGCTGGTCGAGTCGTGTCCGTCTCATGTAGCGTCATCTCCTCAGTCCGTCCCGCATCAGTTTGGTATCAGAGCGAGTTGAGTCTAGGGTAGTCTTTGCATAAGTCTTGCATGCATCATGGTCTAAGTCGAGTCTAGGATCATCATTATTTTCAAAATAAAAAAAGGTGTTTTAAAATTGCATTTCTGCCAATAGCCCGGTATATTAAAAGGCGTTGCCCGAACATTAGGTTATGCCTATCGGGAAGGTAGCGTACTTGTGCGAGTGATCTTCGGGTCGCTTATCTCCCGCACGTACCGGATATTGGTTAGGTCTAAGTGCATCATTGTTGCATTAGTGAGTGTTTGCATTAGTCGGTGTCTTCTAGGTCGTGTGTCAGTTGCATGCCCACCCGTCGAGGTACCCGATACTCGCCACCACCACCTATGGCGGATTCCCGGGCTCGTTGCTCCGATGAGTCCTCGACGGCTGAGATGTTCCGAGCCATTATGGAACGTCTTGACACGCGTATGGATGGTCTTAGTACGCGTATGGATGGCATAGGAATGCGTCTAGAAGGGCGGATGAAAGTCCTCGAGGATCGGGCTGAGAATTCGGATCAGTCCATCCAGGGCCTAGTTGGGAGAATTGCCGTCCTCGAGAGGGGCCCAGTAACGGCACAACCCGCGCTGACGAACGGCCAACAAGAGTCGGTTCAGCAACCTGCTGCACCAAGGGCTCAGGCGGAGAATGTTGGGGTATAACAGGTGCATGTGGTGGATGATTATGCATCTGATAATGATCAAGGGGGTAACGGTCGTCGTAATCAACGACAGAATCGTGATGATGAGGATGACGACCGCATTCTTAGGGGCGTGCGTGCGGACCCTCCCACTTTTAGCGGGTCCTTGGACCCTAGGGTGTATTTAGATTGGGAGGCCGGCATGGACGGTACTTCGAGTGGTTTGAGATGACGGACCACCGAAGAGTCCGATACGCCAAGATGAAGCTGCAAGGGCAGGCCCAAACTTATTGGACCAATGTGGAGAGCCTGCTCAACCAACGACGTCAACCCCAAATCGGTACTTGGGATGATATGAAAATCAAATTGAGGGAGAAATACCTTCCCGCCTCATATCGCCAACGTCTCATAGACAAGTGGCAAAGCATCTCCCAAGGGAACCGATCCGTGACCGAGTACACCGCCGAGTTCGATGAGTATTACTTACGGTGTGGAGTCACGGAAGAGAGCACCATGACTATATCCCGCTTTCGAAGAGGTTTGTGGCCCAATTATCAATATGAACTCTTTTACCGCAATGCAACCACTTTGGAGCAGGCATATCAGATAGCTCTCGAATTGGAGCAATTCGAGGCCGAGTTCGAGTCACCCCATCGGTTGGGCTCCTCTCCCCTTCGTAGTGTCGAGCCCCGTGGCTCATCTGGCACATATCCGAGGGCCCCCATGGCTCAACCTCAGGAGCCCGCTCGTCCCGAGCCCTTTGCTCCTAGGCCTCGTCCTCCACCCCCGAGGGACCTTCCTCATCCCCAGCATCTTACGGCCCCACCCACAGCCCGTCCACCGGCACCCGCACCTCCTGCACGTCCTTTGCTACCTACACCTCCTATCCGTCGGGAGGATAAGGGGAAAGGACCCATGATTGGGGAGCCTAGTGGATCACGGCAGCAGTGTTATCACTGCAATGGGTTTGGCTATTTCACCAACCAGTGTCCCACCCGCCCATCTCTCATCATTGGGGACACACAGGCCGAGGATACCACCCCTACGGGCCTCGAGTTAGTCAGCTACGAGGCAGATCAAGAGCTAGCTGACGAGTACTATGAGTTGGGAGGTGATGCCCTGGATGCCCAGCAGTCCGATGATACTCACATTGGGGTCGTCAGATGTATCCTCACCTAGCCACAGGTCAGTGATGACTGGCGTCGGACCACTATCCTTCATACGTTCTATAGGCGGGGCAAGATCATCTTTAAGGTGGTCATCGATAGTGGGAGTTGCATCAATGCAATCTCCGCGGGCGCTATCACTCGTCTTGGACTTACGCCCGTGGACCATCCTTGCCCCTATCGAGTATCTTGGGTGGATTCCACCTCCATTCCGATCAGACTGCGGTGTCTGGTCCCACTGCAGTTCCATGCCTACCGCGAAGAGATCTTGTGTGACATCCTCCCTATGGAGGTTGGTAGTGTCATTCTTGGTAGGCCATGGTTATTTGATCGGGATGCCACGCTCCATGGCCGGTCGAACACCTGTACCTTCGACCATACTGGCCAACGGATTACCCTCTACCCCTCTCAGCCCAAGAAGCCCTCAGTCAGGGGTCCTACTGGCCCTAGTATTCCGGAGCCTTCCGTCCTCGGGCCTAGTACCCCATCCCCAGCTCGGGCTATGACCGTTTCCTCTGGCCCCGGAGAGCCCTCGACGAGGAGATTGATGATGATTAGCTCCCAGGAAATGGAGCAGGAGCTTAGTCAGGGCTGCCCGGTGTTTGCCATTACGGTTCGAGAGGTGGGGCGGGACTCCGAGGGTGAGCTCCCACCCGAGGTTGTTCCCATTCTACAGGAGTTTCCTGATATCTTTCCCGATGAGCTTCCCGAGAGACTCCCACCTATGCGGGATATTCAGCATGCCATCGACCTCGTTCCGGGCTCTTCTTTGCCCAACCTCCCTCATTATCGCATGAGTCCTACGGAGCATGCCGAGCTTAAATGGCAGGTCGATGAGTTAGTGCAGAGAGGTTCTGTTCGGGACAGCATGAGTCCATGTGTTGTACCCGCATTACTCGCCCCGAAGAAGGATGGCACGCGGAGAATGTGCATTGATAGTCGTGCCATCAACAAAATCACCGTGAAGTACAGGTTCCCTATTCCCCGCCTTGATGACATGCTAGACATGATGGCAGGTGTCACTATCTTTTCGAAGATCGATCTTAAGAGTGGCTACCATCATGTGAGGATTAGGCCAGGTGATGAGTGGAAGACCGCATTTAAGACCAAGGACGGTCTATATGAGTGGTTGGTCATGCCTTTTGGGTTGACCAATGCCCCTAGCACTTTCATGAGGCTCATGACTCAGGTCCTTCGACCTTTCATTGGAGTCTTTGTAGTGGTGTATTTTGATGATATCCTTATCTATAGTCGCACCACAGGGGACCACTTAGACCATCTTCGACAGGTCTGTCTACTTCTTCGGCGAGAGCAGTTGTTTGCGAACCCACAGAAGTGCGCCTTCATGACATCTCAGCTTACCTTCTTGGGTTTCATTGTGTCTAGTACTGGGGTCTCCGCCAATCCGGAGAAGGTCCGGGCCATTGTTGAGTGGCCGGAACCCCGTACTGTCCATGATGTTCGCAGCTTTCATGGCCTTGCGACGTTCTATCGTCGCTTCATCCGTGGATTTAGTTCCGTCACCGCCCCGATCACGGACTGTATCCGGAAGGGCGCATTTGTATGGACGAAGGCCACAGTTTCCGCCTTCAAGGACATCAAGGAGCGCATGACCCAGACACCTATCCTTCGACTGCCTGATTTCTCGAAGGTGTTTGAGGTCTCTTGTGATGCGTCGGGAGTTGGGATAGGAGGTGTGTTGAGTCAGGAGGCCCACTCGGTCGCATATTTCAGCGAGAAGCTGAATGACGCGAAACTGTGATACTCCACATATGATAAGGAATTTTACGCATTTGTTCAGGCTCTTAGGCATTGGAGGCACTATCTTTTACATCAGTAGTTTGTGTTATACTCCGATCATGAGGCATTGAGGTACCTCCATTCCCAAAAGAAGCTTAATTCGCGTCATAGTCGTTGGGTCGAGTATCTCCAGCAGTTCACATTTGTGCTTAAACATAAGGCTGGAGTGGAGAACAAGGTGGCCGATGCCTTGAGTCGGCGAGCGTGTTTGCTTACCACCATGGGTACCGAGGTCATAGGGTTGGAAAAGATGAGAGAGGCCTATGTTGATTGTCCTGACTTCGGTCAGATTTTTACCACTCTCCAGGTCGGACCCTCGGGAGACGTTGATGATTATGTGCTTCAGGAGGGTTACCTCTTTCGAGGTAGCAGGCTATGTGTTCCCCGAACTTCGGTTCGAGATTTTTTAGTGTGAGAGCTACATGCGGGAGGTCTAGCCGGCCACTTTGGTCGGAACAAGACTATCGAGGCGGTTGAGAATAGATTTTATTGGTCGAGCTTGAAGCGCGATGTCGCTAACATCGTGACTCAGTGCCGTACATGTGCTATGGCCAAGATGAAGAAGCAAAGCTCGGGCCTTTATACCCCTCTTCCCGTGCCTGATGTCCCGTGGCAGGATGTTAGTATGGACTTTGTTTTGGGATTGCCACGTACCTCCAGGAAGCATGATTCGGTCTATGTGGTGGTTGACCATTTCTCGAAGATGGCCCTCTTTATTCCTTGCTCGAAGACTTTGGATGCTTCTAGGGTAGCCCGCCTATTCCTTACTCATGTGGTGTGCAAGTTCGGGTTACCTCGCACTATAGTGTCTGACCGTGATGTTGATTCACTTCCTATTTTTGGAAGACACTATGGCATATGATGGGTACGCACCTCAAGTTTTCCACTGCATATCATCTCCAGACAGATGGTCAGACCGAGGTAGTCAATAGGAGTCTGGGAGATCTTTTGAGGTGTCTTGTTAGGGATCGCATTGGGGATTGGGATCTCATTCTACCCATGGTTGAGTTTGCATATAATGATTCGGTGAATAGGTCTACCGGCATGAGTCCATTTGAGATTGTCACAGGTCGTAGGCCTAGGAAACCCGTTGACCTTGTCCCCATGCCTATCCATGATAGAGTGTCGGAGTCGGCCGAGTCGTTTGCTAGGCATGTTAGGAGTTTGCATGACGACATCCGTCGTTACATTGAGGCCAGCAATGCACGGTACAAAGAGTTAGCCGATGCCCACCGACACCACCGAGAGTTCCAAGAGGGTGAATATGTCATGATCAGGGTAAGACCTGAGCGATTTCCCTCCGGAACCGTTAAGAAGTTACAAGCTCGCGGAGCTGGTCCATTCAGAGTGTTGAAACGCGTTGGATCCAATGCGTACGTTGTGGACTTGCCCGAGGAATACAGTATAAGCTCTACTTTCAATGTATCGGATCTAGTTGCATACAAGGACCCAGCGGTGATCCCTAGTGAGCCTTTCGAGCCATCTCTTCCCCTTGAGAGTGATCCCACACATGAGTGTCCACCTCCAGCCCCCTTGTTACGGCAGCGTGAGCATATAGATCATATACTGGATGAGCAGGTGACAGTTACCAGGAGTGGATCCTACCCGCGCTACCTAGTGCGATGGAGAGGACGGCCCGCTACCGAGGACACATGGATCACACATGGAGAGTTGCAGCGGATTGATCCAGACCTTCTGGAGCGATACAGGAGCGATGCAGACCCTTACTCGACAGGGTCGAGTTTCTCCCACTCGGGGAGAATTGGTGCGGACACCCGAGCAGTTGAGCGGCGCGACACGCCGAGCCACCGGTACCGCACACGGAGCACGACTCGAGCCACCTCAGCATCCATCTGGCTCGGAGACAGCCTAGAGACTCCCCCTTGAGTCCCAGCATTTATCATATTTAGTTAGACTTTATTTGTGTTTAATGTGTGTTTACTTCATTTTATTCGATATGTAATTTGGATTGTAAGAGGGGCTTAGTTATAAAATGGGACCCCTGGGCCCCACGGGACCCCCAGGCCTCCTCCCATTGATCCACCTCAGTCCTAGGGCCCCATGTGGGGTCGGTCAACCATTCAAATGGTGGCTTCTAGAAGGGTGGGCCAAATGGGGGACATTGGACCAAGAAGGTCAACAATTCCAACCCATCCCCACCTACCATGTCCCCCCTTGCCATTCTAGTCAATAGGCCGCCCCCCCTTTATTTTTTTAATTTATTTTTTGTGTGGATGGTCACATGCAATCCCAGCCCTCCATCTCCCATCCCTAGATCCAACGGTCGAGGATTGATTAGATAAGTGACCTATATAAGCTTGTAATTTCTATTTTTGATGGAATTAATGCCATTTGAATCCAAGAAATTTATGAGCATGCCCTTGGGCGCACCCCTCCTCTCTCCTCCCTCTCCCCCTTGTAGCTGTGAAGGCTACCTTCTGGAGGTGTGACTCCTCCCCTATTGGTTCCAGTCATCATCGCCGCCGCCACGAGCCGCCACCGCACCGCCATCGCAACCGTCGGAGTTCTGCCATCTGCCCGTAGCTGCCACTTCCACGAATTGCTGCTATCAGTCACGAGCTCAGATCGATTTGGGATTTTGAGGGGATGTTCTAGAGATGTTCCCCACATCCTACAAATATTGGTGGGTCATAAATCCTCCATTTGCTAATTTCCCATTTTCGTTCAAGTTCCAACTTCAGCTCTGCCAGTTTCAGATTTGATTTTCCACTTTTTTTGAGTTTCGCCTGTTCTGACCGCTTTGTGATTTTTTCTAGGGCTCCCAATTTTACTGGGAGTTTTTTCCACCACCCCTCCTTCCACGAATTTTTCTGATTTTTGATCAACCTTCCACCTATTTTTCAAAATTCGTTTTTAGAGATAGCTACAGTGCTGTCCACCTATTCCCAGATCCGACCTCTTCCCAGTGCAAAAATTATATCAATTCGTAGCCACCTCCAATCAGTCCACAAAAAATATTTCCATCTTTCTTGTTCAAAAGCCTATAACTTTTGTGAAGAGCTCAGGAGCTGAATCGGCCACCAACCTCGCGGTCAACGGCAGTTCTCAGACAGCTCACCTGCAGATCTGAGGTTTCGGGTACTGTACAACAGGAACTTGAAAATTCAATAAAGTTCAGATCCGACCAGATCCAGCAGATCTCTCTGGGTCTATATTGAATTATTTGAAGAGAGCTTTCCAACGATAGCTCATGCGCCCCGATCCGACGTCGGGATTGATCGCAGCGGTCGTTTTCGCCGGAGCGCGCATCCGAAAGTAGAACCGGAAATCCGTGGGCTATTAGTTCAAGAGTTGGGAATCGGGGCCGATCGACCCCCGATCGGTGTTTCCGGCCGACCGCCGTCTGTGGAGGCGCGCCACCAGGGGTCCCCACCATAGTGGGTCCCACCCCCGCAGATCCGGAGGACAGCGCCATCCGTGGGCCCCACGGACCCGTAAAACCCGCCGTTCGGAAAGCACGAAAACGCGGAGTTTGGCACCGCCGGGCGACATCAAGATGCTGCCCGTCAACCCGATTTGCGTGATTCCCGGGCCCCACATGTGACCTTTTACCTCCCTGCGTGGAGTGGGTCAAATCATTGTACGGCTGTAACATTGTTTAACCGGGAGTCCGTAATTCGGCCGGGGTTGTCTTCGCCACGCCGGGTGCATGGAGGTACGGTCTTAACTTCTTGGCATTTGCTTGCTAGTTTAGTATATGGTCATATGCCGCTGCGAGAGTGTAGGATTCTAGCCCGTGTGTCCATGTCACCGCTGTGAGCGTGAGAGTGACCCGTCCCGCGACTCGATCCGAGTCCGGAAGTGAGTCCGACTACCTTGAACTCTGCCGGTTCCTTAACTGCGCACGATCCCCGCTTTCCCTCACATGGGACGACGAGTGAGTTTGCACTTCTGTTAGCGACGTGTAGCCTATAGGAGCTCTTAGTGTCGAGCCGAGGTTGCTCTAGTAGTCGTGTCGTTGCTGGTCGAGTCGTGTCCGTCTCATGTAGCGTCGTCTCCTCAGTCCGTCCCGCATCACTCTGCCAAATCTGTTTCCAGGTCCGAGGCTTCTTCAGGAGAGATTCTGCAGGATTTCTGGGGTGCCCAGGTGCTCGCGAGAGAAAGGCTGCTTCATCCACCACGCTTCCACGCCATCCTCACACTGTCGAAGCTACGCCGAATCTCGCCATCGACGCCCCAATAAGCCTTTCTTCCCTTTTGTTCTTCTTTGTTCTTAGTTGCATGCATCATCTTCTATTTTCATTTATACCGCCCCTCTCTACTTAAGAGAAGTTCTTCATTTTGCGCCTCGCCGCACACCGTCTCATTCATCATAGCATCCTTCCACCCTTTGCACTAAGAGGGGTTTAAAAATAATACCAACCAGGTGTGTGTTCGTTCATGGTTTCATCATTTTCTTCACAAGGGACTGATACTATACTGCCGTTGTTCTGACTCGGTTGGTTTTTTGTTTGTTCTTTTGCAAGGGTAACCCAAGGAAGCCCTCTTCCACAACCTGAAAAGGCGGCATTTCAGACGGCCGATTTTCATCTATAATCCGTCTAAAATTCCGTCTGAACACGATTTTGTAACAGATTTCAAACAAATTTTGGACGGTACAAGGCCGTCTCATATTCTTGGTTACAAATTTCGGACAGATTTATTATCAATCACAAATTCCGTCTGAAATGTCAAACGGAAATATTCCGTGTGAAATCCCGTCTGAAAATAGAACTTTCGGACAGATTAATATCAGTCACAAATATCGTCTGAAATTTGACACGATAATTTTTCCGTTTGAAATACCGTTTGAAATTTATTCCGTCCGAAATTTCACACGGAAAATCTTTCGTGTGAAATACCGTTCGAATATCCGTCTGAAATTTCAGATGTACATTTCAGACGTACGTGGCTGAAATCCGTCTGAAATTTCAGACGCAGACGGACAAGTCTAAACGTCTGAAATACCGTCTCAAAGCCGTCTCAAATCCGTCTGAAATTTCAGACGGATCTGTCTCAAAATCCGTCCAAAATAACTTCCATTAAAATTTTTTAAAAATACAAAATTGTTTTAAAAAAACATGTTAAAATTCAAACTAATGTACTAAAAATAAAACACATTCATAGATAAAAAAAATATGCTGATCTATCATCCTCTACATCGTCCATATCCTCATCCCTACCCTACTCATCTCCTCTGTCGTCACCCGCAGAAGGATCCTCCTACATAACAAAATAATAACATTCATTCATAGATAAAAAAATTAGTGCGAAGATAAATTAAATATTTTATTACATTGCATAAATTGAAATCAAACATAATATCAAATCGATAACTGCATAGATTTTAGACCCCAACTAACCTAGCTGTCATCAGTAATTTATATTCATTACATTTAGAGACTGTACTTTTGAGCGTCGGCCCCACACCAGGTATCCGATTTGGATTCCGTCAGTTCTGACAAGTCACTTTCATCTCCCAGGTCCTGTTGGAATGATCGGCACGTCGATCAGACCGATATTTCATATTTTAGACCCCCGGATTTGACGCATTTAACATTCATGATAGTATTGAACACATTATCAAAAAGTGCTTCTCGGTATGCATAACATCCAGATTATGTCGTACAAGAAGAGTTGGCCAATAAGGTAATTCCCAGAAAATACTTTTCTTATTCCAGTTATGATCTTTTCTAAAGCCAGAGAGTTAGCGTATGCTACCAGACAATTATACTATATCTGGTAAATTTTACACCCGTGTCGCCGTATGTCGACCCGACACCCTTTGCAAGTCTGCTTCATCCATTTCAACTATATTTTTTTTAAACGAGTCTTTTTGCCTTTGAAAAGGATGGTCACTTGGTAGCAATCGCCGATGGCAATCAAACCAGCATACTTTCCCACCATGTTTCAATACAAATGATTTGGTATCTTCCATACAGTAAGGACATGCTAACCTCCCATGTGTGCTCCAACCAGATAGCATTCCATATGCAGGGAAGTCACTTATTGTCCACATCAGTGCAGCCTTCATAATAAAATTTTGCTTCCTACATGCATCATAAGTAACAACTCCATCAGTCCATAATAAATTGAGCTCATCAATCAACGACCTGAGATATATGTCCAATTTTTTTCAGGACTTTTTGGACAAGGAATTACTAAGGACAAAAATAGATTTTCTTGCTTCATGCACATGTCCGACGGAAGGTTGTACGGTGTCATGAACACTGGCCAACAAGAATAAGATGCCACTGAACCACCGAATGGATTAAAACCATCTGTGCATAATCCCAATCGAACATTACGTGGCTCCTTTGAGAAAGCAAGATGAGCACGACTGAAGTGCGTCCAAGCTTCACCATCGGTAGGATGACTGATTATATCATCGGCACGGCGTACTCTTTCGGTGTGCCATGTCATATGTCGAGCCGTCTTTGAGGACATATACAGCCGCTGCAGCCTAAGCACAAGAGGGAAGTATCGTAATGCTTTGTAAGATACATCTTTTTGCTTTGAATTGCCCCCTCTCTTAGGTTTGAATCTGTCATGGTGACAAATAGAACATGATATCTTATCTGCATCGTCTTTGTAATATAACATACAGTGATTCGGGCATGCATCTATTTTAACATATCCAAGTCCTAGCTCATTGACCATCTTTTAGCACGGTAATAAGTTTCTGGCAACTTCTCGTCTCGAGACAACATACTCTTGATCAAGAGGAGGAGACGGTCAAAACAAGTCTCACTGATGTGAAATTCAGATTTCAAATTCAACAATTGTGACACTGCAGACAATCGAGTGTACTTTTCACAACCATCCCACAGCGGCTCATCAGCATCCCTAAGTAGTTGATAAAATCTTCCGGCTGTCTTATTCGGCGCTTCTTCCATGTATGCATGTTCCTCATCAACATTAAAACTAGGACCATCAGCATCTACAACCATATCCACATACTCACTTGTACCTGCAATATTATCGGGCTCATACCTGAAGTATTCCTCACCATGACATGTCCAATTCGTATAACCATCCACGAACCCTTTCGTATATAAATGATGTTGCACATCCCATGGTGAATGCCACCTCAAGTTTCTACAATTTGAACAAGGGCATCGAATGTGACCTTCACGGTCTGTTGCTGCATTGGGATTCCCCAATGCAAATTCAATGAAACTCTCAACTCCTTGCTTAAAGTCATCTGGCACCACCCGGTCAACTATTCTATGATACATTCATGAACGATCTCTCATCATTTTGCCTGCACCCAATAAATGTTAATACACATCCTAACTTTGAAATCATTGCTCCTGAAAATATTCACAACCATTTTCTCACATCGTTCGCCCTAGACCATTTGCAGTTGGAAGAGGACTATTAATTAGATTATCACTTTTTCAGCCATCCATGAAGGTTTGATCGCACAATCACTTACTATATGTGTTGCACGATTTGCTGAAAATTTTGGCAACATCTCCCCACACTTCTCCGATATACCAAAAATATTTATTGATTTTTAAATTTTCTTAAACACTTACAAGTAAGTGGTTAAGAAAACACTCAAAATTAATAATGGTATATCAGAGAAGAGTGAGGAGAAGCAACCGAAATTCTCAACAAACCATACAAACACATATAGTAAATGACTGCCTAAGTGCGATCAAACATTCACAGACTGTCATAATGGGATAATTCAAGACTTTGAGTTAGTTATATACATTCTTGTAAAAAAATGAGAACATACACATCAATCCCAAAGTCTTGAACGGGAAGGTTCATTGACACAATTTTAACACGTTCTCCTGAGGTGCGTGTAATGTTAGGTCGCACCCACGCACCTCAGCTCACAGTGAATACCCCATGTATTTATATAACATAAATTTAAATAACAAGGTAATTATTATTATGCATATAACAAGTTAAATAACATCCAATTGTTAAAAATTTTCAAATGAAGAACATCAAAGCGAAATAATCCACATTTTTTAGTCAGATCAACATCAAAGATAAATATGATAAAATAAACAAATGAAGCCACATCAGATAGAGGGCTTCAATTTCATGGTGAGATACCTAGTGGGTGATAATCCTAGAGGCTGCATTTTGGCACATGCACCAGGGTCATGAAACATTTTCATGCTCATTAGCTTTCTTCAGAGTTTTTTTGGCTAAATATCATTCTTCCTAAAGGAATTCTGCCAACGTGAAAGAGAGATCCATCATTGACAAGTAGGACTTCCTCTGTATGACTTCTACTCTGTTAAGGCTGACAATAGATCTCAGCAGCTTGATGTTCTTCAAAAATGGGAGGAGAACATGAGTATTCTTTTCTTGGGCTATAAATAATTTTCTAGAATTATGTGCGATGTAAGAGACGAGATAGGGGCTGCATGTCAGGAGAGGTTACTAAAGGTCCCTAGCCTTCTCATTTTAGATGAAGGCCATACTCTCAGAAAAGAAGACACAAATATTCTTTCTATGCTAGAAAAGGTGCAAACTCCCCGTAAGGTGGTCCTTTTAGAGACACTATTTCAGAATCATGTCAAATAAGTTTTTAATATATATTGTATCTAGTGCGTCGTAAGTTTGAGAACATGGACTCGGCACGTACTTGTCATGATGAGTCCATGTTCAGGAAAACTTACGACGCACTAGATTCAATATATATTAAAAACTTATTTGACATGATTCTGAAATAGTGTCCCTGAAAGGACCACCTTACGGGGAGTTTGCACCTTTTCTAGCGTAGAAAGAATATTTGTGTCTTCATTTGTGGGAGTATGGCCTTCATCTAAAATGAGAAGGCTAGGGACCTTTAGTAACCTCTCTGACATGCAGCCCCTATCCCGTCTCTTACATTGCACACAATTCTAGAAAACTGC
Source organism: Amorphophallus konjac (assembly GCA_022559845.1). Classification (NCBI taxonomy): domain Eukaryota; kingdom Viridiplantae; phylum Streptophyta; class Magnoliopsida; order Alismatales; family Araceae; genus Amorphophallus; species Amorphophallus konjac. Next base: position 62,843,689 of record CM040123.1, on the reverse strand, counting down.
TTATAGCCCAAGAAAAGAATACCCCTATTATCCTCTCATTTTTGAGAACATCAAGCTGCTGAGATCTATTGTCAGCCTTAACAGAGTATAAGTCATACAAAGGAAGTTCTTCTACTTGCCAATGTGTAGCTCCCAAGAGATACCATCACGAGATGCCATGAGACTCATCACGAGATGCCAAGAGACAATAGTATCCTGAGTAGAGCATGTATATCAGGTGGTAGTAGGAGGCACCTGAAAGTTGATGCAGAGGCAACTTTCTTTGATATAGTGGAAGAAACATTGCAAAACGAAGATCATTGTAAAAGGAGAATTTCTATCATAAAGCACCTTCGAGAGATGACCTGAGATGTCTTGCATTACTACAAAGGTGATTTCTTGGTTGAGTTGCCAGGACACATTGATTTCACTGTGCTATTGTGTCTGAGTCCCAGACAGAAAAAATTCTAGGAGAGTTCGGGAAATATGAGAAGTTTAAGATAATTGATGTTGGTAGTGCAATGTACCGGGCATCCATGTTTGAAAGATTGTGCTGATTATGCTTCTCGAGACCGGAGTGTCATGAAAGTGAAAGATCAAGAGATTGATAATCTTTTAGACTCCATAGACTTGATAGATGGAGTGAAGATAAAATTCTTTTTGAACATTTTGTCAATGGAAGACTCTGCTGGAGAGAAAGTGATTGTATGATTTCTGGTGACACAAATACTGAGCAGAGGGAATTGGCAATGAAGCAATTCTTCCACTCACCTGATGCTAAGGTTCTATTTGGTTCATTTAAGACATGTGGAGAGGGCATCTCTCTTATAGGAGTATTCTAGAAGTTTAGTATGTATTTATGGGAGGTTTTCATGTGTAGAAAAATCACCCAATGCCATTCAACCAAATCAAAGGCCTTATGACCCTCTTTGAAAACAGGATTTTTCCAGAAAAATGATATGCAATAGAGAAAAAAACATGAAGAATAAAAATATTCAACCAAATCAAATGACGTGCAATAAGGGTTGTTTTAATGTCAATAGGGAAAAAATATCAAGAATAAAAATATCCTCCGCCAAAATGTGTCGACTCTGAGAGTCGACACTTTCGATTGGATTTTTTGTTTCTTTGCTAGAAACAGAACTCTCGATGAAATGTGTCGACTGTGAGAGTCAACTCTTTCACCCTGTGTTCAGATTTTGTTCTTTGACAGAACACCCGTGAACCCTCATCACAGGGTTTTCAGATGATTCCCAGAATACACCATAGTCTATATGAAGGATGTCGGATGGCATTGAATAATTCATAATATATTTCACAAACATGTAGACGCATAAAGAAAAAAAAACATCCCTATAATATGGTTCCAAAAATCAGGAATCGGAGGCCTAGCCCGGTTATCTGAGATCAGAGGAGGCCTCCTCCTCCCCCTCCTCCTCCCCCTCCCCCCACCCTCCCTGAACCCCCCTTCCCCTCCCACCGGCGACCTCCCCCCTCCCTTAACCCACTCCCACCGATGACCTCCCCTCCCCCTCTGACCTCCCCCTCCCTGCCACCAGTCGCCTTGCCACCGGTCGCCCCTACCTGAACCCCCCCTCCCCCTCTGAGCTCCCCCCTCCCCCTCCCTGCCACCGGTCGCCCCTCCCTGAACCCCTCCTCCCCTCCCACCGGCAACCTCCCCCTCCCCCTCCGAGTTCCCCCTCCCCCCCACCCTCCCTGAACCCCCCCTCCCCTCCCATCGGCGACCTCCTCCTCCCCCTCCCCCCCCCCACGTACCCTTATGGAACCCCTCCGATGATCCCAAAAAAAAGGGCACTTGCGCCGGCGAGGGAGGGGGAGGGGAAGGGGGATGTGACTTACTGGAGAGGCTGGCAGCGGTGGCGATGACAAGAGGCGGCGGCGACGACGAGAGGGAGGAGGCGATGGCACGAACGACGAGAGGGAGGAGGACGGTGGCAGCGGCGACGACGGAGGCCGGCGGAGACAGCGCGAACGGCGGCGGTGACATCGAGAGGGAGGAGGGGGCGGCGGCTCCGACGGGGACGATGGAGGAGAAAGAGTAAGAGGGAGAGGGAGGGTGGGGAAAATGGGGAAATGGGGAGAGTCTCGAAAGACTCGACTGTGGCGGGGGAGGGAAATTTTGAGACGGAACGTCAGACGAAAAAATATTCCATCTTAAATTTCCGACTTCACAAATTGCGTCTTAATAACCGTGTGTAAATTTAGACGGATATTCAGACGGAGTGATTCTATCCTAAATATTTTGGGAACACCAAACGAAATATGTCTGTCTAAATTTACAGATAGAACTGTGATGGAAATTAATCAGTCTGAAATTTCTATGTGAAATATCACCTTTTCTTGTAGTGTTTGTCGGCCGGCCGAAGGAAGAGGAAGATAGAACCCCTAGTCCCGCTAGGCGCGATCACCCTGCTCCCATTCGGGGTCTTTGACCCCTGGCGATCACATACTCCACACACACGCACTCCGTGTGATTTTTAGTTTCCCTTTTTGTTAAAACCCGTGGTGAGTCATTTCCCACAGTGATTTTCCCCCTGTTTCATCCCCTTTACTTTCCTGTTGTTAAAACCCGCGGTAAGTAACTTCTCGTAGCAGTTTCTCTTTATTTTCATTACTGTTAAAATCCGCGGTGAGTAAATTCCCGCAGGCATTCCCTTCCCCCAATCTTATTTTCTGCCATTTAATTTCTGTACCATTCCCATCCCTGCGAGACCCGCGGTGAGTAACTTCCCGCCATGGTCATTTAATTCCTGCATTTTAATTTTAGCACGTCCCATCCCCATTTCAATTCCAGTTAAAACCCGCGGAGAGTAATATCCCGCTGCGGTCCAATTTTCATTCCGTGTGTTTTCCCTATCTCAACCCCGCGGAGGGCAGCTTTCCTCGGGGGTGTTCCATGTGTTTCACGATGTCATTGCGTGTTTCAGCTGTTCCCTTCTCTTTTCTTCACGTGACGTCGTTCACATCTTGGCGATCACGGTGGGACCTCTTTTTGCTTTCTTTGGTTACCCGTGTGTTTTCAGCACCCGCGTGTGCCCCTCCACTTGGCACCCACGTGTGCCCCTCCTTATTGCGCCCACGCGCGCTACAATTGTGCTCCTAGCAGCACTTTTACCATTTTATTTTCATCCCTCGTGCACCACGTGCACTCCCCCATAGTCCCTTGTGATTCCTCGAGAGCTGTGCGTTGTTTCGGAAAGGAGAGCGGTAATATCTTGTTCTGTCTATTTTGTGTTTGCATATCTCTGTTCCCTCTGTTCTATTTGTGTGTTCTATATATCTCTGTCACGTACTGCATTGCATAGCATCTTTCTCCCCTTTTTGTACTTTTTAGGATTACCCTCTCTCGATGAAGGAAGCACACTCCGTTCGGGAATTCCTCTCGACGGACTAGGATCTCCTTCATCGGGACCTCCGTAAGTCCCTGACAGCGAAGGATTCCCTCTTCGTTTACTAGGCTGGTTGTACCATTGAAGTTCCTCGAAACTAGTTGACCCATTCGTGGTGAGACGAGTGACCCTAGTTGACACGGTAGTGAACCAAATTGTAACCAGGGTCCTTCCTACTTTGTGTGAACTTCAGATCTGTTAAAAACAAAAAAAAATTGAAACAAAAAACACAAAAAGGGGCATAAGAGCATCCACTTGTTTGATAATCTATGTTATTTATTTGTTAGTGCATGTTTTTGCATTCCCGGAGAAGTCTAAAAATTGGCCCAAGAGTCTTTTGAGGAGTACCACCCGGGTCGTGGCCACTCAGCTGACCAACATGTCCATGCTATGGACGCAAGCACTTCCCACGAGCCCTTACAAGAGGTGCATGGTATTGTAGGGGACGCATCCCCGTCCCAGGACATCTCCTCCCCATTGGGTGTCCTCGCTAATGCAGAGCTTAGTCCTGAGCAACTCCGAGCCTTTCAGGCCATTCCAAAGGGGAAATCTGTTTCTCCCGCTCCCCAAGAGCCAACTCCGGCCATTACACCCCTCCAGGAGTCGGTACAAGCTATCCCATCCCCTTCACCGGTACAAGCCATCCCCTCTTCATCACCGGTACATGTCATTTCTTCTCCTTCGCTTCAAGGGCAGGCAAGTCAATAGCCTCCCTCTTGTTGGAAATGGATGCACTCTAAGATCTAAAGGGGGGGTGAATAGATCTACCCTCTAAAGCCTTCTATCCTCTAAAATTTAACTGCAGTAAGTAAACAGACGCGAAATTGAAAGAATTACTACTGCTGAATAAGTTCAACTTAATGGAAGAATATGTATGCGAAGGAAAAACGATCAGGTTCAATATAATCAACTGCACGCTGTTGGAACCAAAACACAAGCACAATGCATGCAAGCTACTAAGCAGAGATCACACACCAATCACACAGAACTCAGGAGATTTTAGGTGGTTCGGCACAAGCCTACATCCACCCCACACTTAAACCGAGTGTGGCTTACTACTGATTCACAGCTTCTCACGGCTGATCCACAGCTTCAGGAATTATATCCCTACACCCGCTGAGCTTCACAGCTTGCTACCAGAGGAATCCTCCTCTTCCGCTAAGGTTTACAGCTTAACCTACTTTTAGTGGGCTTAGTTCTCCCGTCACATGACATACGACGCTCTTGACTCATGATTCAAGGTTGAGTTTCCTATCTGTGTTGACGTGGTTCTTCGGGTGGTTTTATGTCTCTTTACGACACTGAGGTCTAGGTTTTTTGGTAGAGTTATCAAGACTTCACCCATAGTCAGTGTAGAGTGCACGACGGTGAGGTCATGACCGCACTCTTGGACCGTGTGGTCTTAAGTTGGGCTTTCGTCAGTGAGGACGAGCCTTCACGACAGAGGTGTCGTGGTGTTTCCTGGCAATGTAGCCAGAGGTTCTTGTTGGTTCGGTAATTCTCGACTGTGAGATCGGGATTTACTTTTTGTGCCATTAGGAGTAGCTTGTAGCAAGCCGTGGTTTCATCTGTTGTTGTTGTTACGACTGATGCTTCTATTATTGTTACTCCTACTACTGTTGTTATTGTTAGCGCTGTTATTTACCACCGTTGTTTCGTGGTAAGGATCCGCTGGACCCCTACTAAGTCAATGAAATGAGAGTCACCTTTTTCTTTTCAGGTGTAGCGGTTCCTCCTCGTGGTTCGGAGGTGCAGTGCTGTGGTTCTTAGTGCCAGCTTCACCATAGTCGGGGGTGTACCCGACATTAGAGTATGTTTCCTTTTTCGTAGATTGTACTTAGTTGGACTGGACTCTGTAGTTAGCTCTGTAGTAGTTAATTTGTTAATTAAAAATGTAATTTTATTTTCTGTCATTTAAACTATTAATTATATAATTATTCCTGCATTATTTTGAATTTCAATGTACCTCCACACACCTTAATAACCCTTCTGAGCTTTCTCGCTCGTGGGTGGTTGATGTGCACTATACTCGTCGTTAAAAGTTGTGCCATAATTTCAAAAATAATCGTACTCACTCACTAAAAAGATATTAAATCTAAGTAGAGTGGTATGAACGGGTCGATCCCACGGAGAAGAAATTTTCTTTTAAGCAAGTTGGAAAATCCGTATGTTTTGAAAACCGAATTTGAGTGAGTTTATGCTAAAGGAAAATAAAATTACATGGAAATAAACTATTAAAAGAATATGAGAGGGTTAAAGAAGATAATTTGGAAAGAGATAGAGAGAGAACTAGAAAAACACAGTTGCATAAGATTGACTTTTTATTGCTAAGGAAATATTACAACTCTATGAAAAATAAAAATTATAACTTGAAGTAAAAGATCAAAGGAAGAAATAGAGCCAAGATGATGAAGAATAGCACCGCCATCTCCGTGTCAAGCCTTTGATTGAATCGCCCCACCGTGGAGGTAGACGCCGCCTTTAGAGCACCGAAAGAAGAATCTCTACCTTGGGATGTATGAAGAGAATAGAGGAGGGGAAAGATAGATAGAAGAGGATGAAGGGAGTTAGAAAAATAATAAAATAAAAATAAAAATAGAGTGAGATTGAAAGTAAAATAGCTTTGAAACCAAAGAGAATTAGAAGATGTGGTAGAAGAGAAAGTTGAAGATCATAGAAAGACGAAGAAGGTTGATGAAGAGAGTAGAGGGAGACAAAGATCATAAGATGATGAAAACTGACAAAGAACAGATAGGTGTTGCGTGGATGAACAGTAAAAGCCTAAAAATTGAACTTTGAAAAAAAGATTATAACATGAAAATGAGAAAGAATTAGAAGAAGAGGAAGAAGAATAATTTGAATAACACTTAAAAATGAACAACTTTTATGAAGAAAGCAAGAGGAGAATAGGATCAGAAGGGGGATAAAATAGAGAAAGAACAGAGATATGCGTAGATGAATAGTGAAAAACGTAAAAGATAGAGCTTTGAAAAATTGGAAATAGATTGAAAACGATAGAGAATTAGAGGAAGAGGAAGAAGAAGAAATTAAAGAGCACTTAAAAAAGAAGAAGTTTGCAGAAGATAGTAAATTGAAAAGATAAACAAAAAAGTATGTAAGAGACTAAGAAAGGCTAAGATCTCTGGCTTGGTGGCTCTAGGGTGAGTTTTATAGTGTGCAGGGGCTTCTAATCCTATAAAGCCTTGGAGATTGACTTGAATCTGACGTTCCAGCATCAAAATCTTATGCAAAGTAGGTATCTTGCCATAGATAGAGTCCTCCTTGCATCAAACTTGGTAGGATTGCTTTAATTAGAACGGTTTGGTTCCGTTGCGGTTCCTGACTGTAAATGGCGACCACCAAAGTTGTCGTTCATTCTTAAATGGGTGACTTTCCATTCGGGGGCATATTCCTCATTTTCTTATTTTAATATTTCCTTCATTTCTCGATAAGATGAATGTGCGACTTTATGAACGGTCGCAACTTCTTTCCCACGGAATGGACGCCCGAACGCATGGGCGCTCATTCTTTTTCCACTTTTTCCCCTTCATTTTTCCTCAATATTTTGCCTTTTCCGTACATAAGGATTGAGCGCCCACGTAAGCAGTCGCTCATTCTTCTAATGAGCACCTCTTCATGTGGGCACAGTTTTAATGGGCGACTTAAGCTTGGCCGCACATTCTTTCTTCTCAGAATTGGCTTGAAAAATTGGCGTCTTTCTGCAAAGTCATTCATTCTTTAATGGGCGCCCCTCAGCATGGTCGCACATTCCTGAAATTCCAGAAAAAATTTAAATAAATATTGTTCTTGATCCAAAATAGTTATGCAATTTCTTAATTAAATCTCACATTGTTATTTTCACTCAAAAATGATGGTAAAATACATGCAGACTCAAATAATGTGTGAGGGTGGAGTTATTTGTTTGAATTGTATAAGTTTATTCTTTTAATGTCCAAAGATGATAAATGTGATGCAAATTATGATATGAAATGTGACACTTATCACACCTCCCAACTTACTCATTGCTAGTCTCTTAGCAATACAAAATTAAAATTTAGAACCAACAAGAGTTTGCAAAGATCATACCTTCATATCCAGCTCTCCCTTCACAGAATCAACCAATGATTTAAGAACATCGAATCATTAATACATACTAGCCTTAGATTTGGAAATAAAGATACATGATAAAGAATTCAAATCAAAGTTCAATAGCACTTATGCATGTGTAATACTAAATCCACAGCATAGACAATTGTATCCTCCATTTGCTATTCCAAATAAGTGCCTTTCAACCTTGCATCTCTTAATCAAAGTATGAAGCATATTAGCTTTTTGTCTGCCTTATTACTTTGTCCCTTTGGGATCTTTTTTTTATTTTTCTACACACATGATGTTACACTACCCTTCATTGCTTAACATGAACCTCGACTCTTACCTTAGGAGAAGCAGACCCGGTTACATAGATCAAGGTTCCCTTTTTCCTTTTGACGTGAACCTCAACACTTGTTAGGTGAAGTAGGTCCAGTTATTAAGACTAGGGGCATTTTTTATGGTGTTTCTTTTTTTTATTATTTTTCTTTCAACAATGTACTTTTGCACTTATTTGATAAATAACCTGACAGAAAGCTTATAAAAGATCTCTTAAGAAGTGTAGAGTATCAGACAAACATATCCAAAATAGTCGAAGGCTTGTCCTACTTATTTCATTAGCGTGAAATGTGATTTCTTTTTTTGTAAAGTGCACATGAACTTTAAAGAGATTCTTAAATCAATTTTCCATAGTTAAATTGAATAAATTTTTCATCATCATTCTCCCTATTCTTTTCTATTCCAGAATCACTTTCAATAAAAGCATGAATCAATAAAACTCAGTCAGAGATTTCATCTTTTTATTTTATGCAAAAATGCAGGACATTATAATCATGCAAGAACTCATTTCAATTTTTTCTCTTCCCCCCCCCCAACTTAAAGGACATTGTCCTCAATGACATATAAAATAGAAATAAAAGAACAATGTAACAAGAAATATTACTGAGTAGGAGAGAGACAACCTGATATGCGGGGCAAAACCACCTTTATATGGATAGCGACAGCTTCTTCTCCTTGACCTGTCTACTGAAAAACAAACTAAAAATAAAGCATCAAATAACAAAGAACCTTGGGTTGCCTCCCAAAAGCGCTAAGTTTTCCGTCTTCAGCCATATGCATGAAAGCTCTATAACCAACATGTAGATTTAAGAATGAGACACCACGTTATCTCATCTTTATTGAAAAATCAAGCATTGTACCACAATAAGACGAGATTGAGCATGATTGCGTAGGGGCTAGAGTGGTTGTTATCACATTTAGATTAATCATGCGATGCATGGGTGAACAATCGTACTTTGAATGGGGGTGGCCTGCGGCAAATACCATGATGGATCAGTTAGGCCAAAAGGATTCCCCTAATTAATGACAAGAAAACTTTCTTCCCATTTGTGGTCTTGGTAAGTGTTAAGAATATTAATGAAGACCTTATTATCAAGCAAAATATCTTTTTCTACCTCAATTTCAGATATTTCATGAACATTAATGAGGTGAGAAGGGATCAAAGGGAGAGGAGTTTCAAGCAATGGATCAGTGTCAAGGAGACTAGGAGAATCAACAGTGAAAGACCAGGGTGGATTTAGCTCAAAAGGACCACCCCGATCATAGAATGAAGGAAGAACATTGCCAAGGATCATGTCATGAATGATGAAATATTCCTCCTTAAGGTCTGTAGAAGGTGCGAATGAAGCGATGCAGACCTTATTACTATTGACAGAATTTTGATCATCCTCAAGTGTGGGCTTGTCTAACATCAAGTCGAGGTGAGGAAAATCAAGAATGGGAGGGGCGTCAAAAGATTCCACCACAAGTTCATTGTGCAGGAGGCAAGGAAAATGAATGTATTCCTCGACACAGTGATGTTCATGCATTTCAGGTGGATTCGACCAATCGACTTGAAGAATTTCAGAAAGATCTCTAGGATGGCCATGGTCAAGAATGTGCGAGAGCTCTATCCTCTCCTCATGATTAAAGGTTGCCTGGTCATAAAGATTTTCATGCGAAAAATTCAACTCCTCATTAACCCTAGTTGCATTGTTCAAATAAATGCTCAATTCTTTTTCTATCCTCACTTCTTCCTTCCTTCCCATCTTCAAAGAGAGTTTTGTCAAATTCAGGGAGAGGCATTTGATTATAGATCTGATGTTCATTTCTCTCTTCTTCTCTTCCCAACCTAGACTCCTCATTATTTTCTTCATGATTATGCTTGGCCATCACAACTTGAGCTTCACTAGATTCCTCCCACTTCTCCTGATATGGCTGCCCCATATACTCCTCATCATCAAAAATTATTTGAGAGTTATTGAATTGAGGATTTATGGATTGATCGTTCAGGCAGATATTATAGTCATAATCATGAAATAGATTTTTAAAGTTTTCAGTGGGGAGGCTAGCATGTTAGTCCATTTCGAGCTCTCTATCAATGGTCAAGCTGGGCTTGGATAATTTGGCTCTGAGCTATAATGGACTGCTGATTGGCCAAGATGAGTTGAGTCATTTGATTAAACATATTCCTTAAATTAGACTGTGGAGGAGCTAGATAGGTTGGGTGGCACTCAAACTATGGTGAGTAACAATCAGAATAGAAGTCAGTCTGGTACTGAGATAGTGGGGAGTAGATGGGTTGTCCTTCATGTTGGGCTTGGTTATAAGGAGCATTTGAGTAAGAAGCCCAATCTGAAAAGTGTGAGTTCGAAAAACTTTGCATGGGATCTTGATAGGGTGCCCACGAAGAAGATTGCTGGTTTTTCTACCTAGGATATAGATATGTGTGAGAATAAGGGGTCAAAAAATCCAGTGACAATTGGTGTAGTTTTTGGATAAGAGATGGATTGTAAACCCCATTGTAGAAGAATGAAGGATTTTGATGATATTGGATAAATGAGAAATTTAAGTTCAAGTGGCCCACATAGTTTAGCATGTATTAACCTCTCAATTTTACTAATGGGCCCTAACAATTGTGGATGTAGGGATCTCCTACCTTGCATGCAATGCAAAAGGGCCCAAAGAAAGATTGTTATTTTTAGATTTTTTATTTTGAAGTTTTTCAAAATAATGAACCACTAAATGAAAATGCAATGAATTATCCACTATATGAATGGTACATGCAAAAATGATGATTATTTTTTTTATTTTTGTTTTTATTTTTGTGTTTCTTTTCTTTTCAAAATGATGCAAATGCAACTATATGGGTTATGTATGCAAAAATGGTGGATTTTTTTTAAACTTCTAAGGGTAAGCTAATTTCGGGGTGCTTTGTGGTACAATCGGTCTGGCGTCCGTGAGGGAATCCACGGGTGCGGAGACTTATGGAGGTCTTGGAAAAGGAGATTCCAATCTAAAGAGATGGAGTGCTCAATAGAGGGTCCTTCTAATTTCAAGAGGGGTGTTCCTATATTGCCCTTAAGAAGGGAGAAAGAGAAGAAGAGAATGATGAGTTTTTTCTTTTTTTAAATGATGCAAGAGCAAAGAACAATGACTAAGCTATATGCAACAATGTAAGAAAGAAATATAACTAACATGAAAGCATGCCGATGGTGCACAAGTTTTTTTTTCTGTTTTCTGATTTTTTTTTCAGAGAAATTTTTTTCAATTTTTTTTCAAATAGAGAGATGGATAAAAGATAAATAATAACTAAAAGTAATAAGCAACATGTAACTTACTGAAGAATAAAGCCTAAAATCATGATCCCTGTTTTTTATGAGTTTTCTAATTTTTTTTAGATTTTTCAAGAATTTTTTTGATTTTTTTGATTTTTTAGAAATTTTTAAAAATAGAACATGTTCCTACGCTTACTAACCTTTGGCGACGCTTAATTCTAAGAATTTTTAGAATTTTGCCCCCTGTTGTGACAGATACAGACTTTCAGCGACGCTTTCTGACTTTCTGCAACATTTGATCTTCTGTGAATTTCAAGTCCGAATTTCCCTTTTTCTTTGATTGTCTGATTTTATGATTTTTTTCTTTTTCCTATAAAATAAAAAATAGAAAATTTAATATACAAATATACAAATCAAACATAAGAATTTTTAATTATCAAAAATTATTTTCCTCCCCAACAACGGCGCCAAAAATTGATGTGCACTATATTCATCGTTAACAGCTGTGTCACAATTTCAAAAATAACCGTACTCACTCACTAAAAATATATTACATCTAAGTAGAGTGATAAGAACGGGTCGATCCCACAGAGAAGAAATTTTCTTTTAAGCAAGTTGGAAAATCCTTATGTTTTGAAAACCGAATTTGAGAGAATTTATGCTAAAGGAAAATAAAATTGCATGGAAATAAACTATTTAAAGAATATGAGAGGGTTAAAGAAGAGAATTTAGAAGGAGATAGAGAGAGAACTAGAAAAACATAATTGTAAAAGATTGACTTTTTATTGCTAAGGAAATATTACAACTCTATGAAAAATAAAATTACAACTTGAAGTAAAAGAACAAGGGAAAAAATAGAACCAAGATGATGAGGAATAGTGTCACCGTCTCTATGCCAAGCCTTTGATTGAATCGCTACGCCGTGGAGGTAGACGCCGTCTTTAGAGCACCGAAAGAAGAATCTCCGTCTTGGGATGTGTGAAGAGAATAGCGGAGGGGAAAAATAGATAGAAGAGGATGAAGGGAGTTAAAAAAATAGTAAAATGGAAATAAAAACAGAGTGAAATTGAAAGTGAAATAGCTTTGAAACCAGAGAGAATTAGAAGATATGGTAGAAGAGAAAGTTGAAGATCAGAGAAAGATGAAGAAGATTAATGAAGAGAGCAGAGGGAGAGGAAGATCAGAAGATGTTGAAAACAGACGAAGATCAGATAGGTGTTGCGCGGATGAACAGTAAAAGCCTAAAAATGGAACTTTGAAAAAAAGATTATAACATGAAAACGAGAAAGACTTAGAAGAAGAGGAAGAAGAATAAGTTGAAGAACACTTAAAAATGAACAACTTTTATGAAGAAAGCAAGATGAGAAGAGGATCAAAAAGGGGAGAAAATAGAGAAAGAACATAGAGATGCGCAGATGAACAATGAAAAACGTAAACGATAGATCTTTGAAAAAATAGAAATAGATTGAAAACGATAGAGAATTAGAGGAAGAGGAAGAATAAGAAATTAAAGAACACTTAAAAATGAAGAATTTTACAGAAGACAATAAATTGAAAAGATGAACAGAAAAGTATGTAAAGAGGCTAAGAAAGGCTAAGATATCCGACTTGGTGGCTCTAGGGCTGATTTTATAGTGTCTAGGGGCTTCTAATCCTACAAATCCTTGGAGATTGACTTGAATCCGACCTTCCAGCATCAAAATCTTATTCAAATTAGGTATCTTGCCATAGATAGAGTCCTCCTTGCATCAAACTTGGAAGGATTGCTTTGATTAGAACGGTTTGGTTCTGTTGCGGTTCCTGACGGTAAATGGCGACCACTAGAGTTGTCGTTCATTCTTAAATGGGCGACTTTTCATTCGGGCGCACATTCCTCATTTCCTTATTTTAATATTATCACGCCCCGATGCGGAATATCGAGGAGCGACGAGTCGTAAACATTCATGTCGATCATAGCATGTACAATTAGGGTCCAATCACAAGGTAGATAATAAGAAAATGATATTTTTATTTCATCAAAATAAAGTTTTACAATAACATTAAGCCTTAAGAGGAATACAACTTCCAAGTACATGATTCTAACAAGAGTAATACTCATAAACCTAGGTAACTAAGATAAACTTGATCCCTCATTTCACTCTTGCCCACCCTCATGTGTTTGGGGTTCATCGTCGGAACTACCTGCAATGTTAACCGAAAATGTAGGGTGAGCAAAACGCTCAGTAGGACTTATATCTCTATACTAGGCAACTTAAAGTAATTAACATTTTTGGATAAAGGTATGTGATATGCCGTGAAACGTAAATAAAATATGGAACAAGAATAGGAGAGAGAGTAAAGTAATGCGAGTAAATGGAATCATAAGTAGACAAGATATCAAGAGTAAAGTTCAAGTAGAGAATGATCATGTAGTAAGTATTATCATGGAATTGGCCATTTCACGCAAGTATGTACAAGTCAAGTATTTCACGTAATTCAAGTACTTCATGTATTCAAGAAAGTCAAGTAATTCATGAACTGTGGAATGTCATAAATCAATCTAGCAAGTCAAGCACTTCGGTGTAATGCCACATCAGGTCATTCAACTCTCATGGGCACAAGTATTTTTGGATGCTCCCCCCAAGACTAGACCGGGCCCCATTAACGCCAGGCATTGGGGTTATGGATCATAGATCTCTAGTATATTTAGACATTCACATAATATGTATGGCCAAAGAATTTCAAGGTAAAACTTACCAAATAAAGTATAGATCTAGCAAAATTATCATTCTAGGCATGAGTAGTACAAGATTACAAGTAGTTGAAAGAGAAGTTCAAAAAAGGATTTAAGGCATCATGTTTAACGACATGCTAAAAATCTCGTAAAATGGGTTTAGATCCAGTTTTTCACAGTCGGGTGCTTAGCTAGAAAACTGAGGAATTACTGTCAAGTAAGAGGTGGGACAGTGGGAGGCTCCCCTCACATGCGTGAGGTCCTAATTAAGAAATCACTTATCCACTTAAAGCGTTTGCCCGTTGACCTCTTTCCTTAGACACCATTTTTCCTTGGGAATCTTGCTAATTACACAACTTGTTGGAAATGAGGAACCATTCTAGCAAAAATTCTATTCTGTTTTTCGCAGTCGGAGCTTAACAAGATAATCAAAGAATCACGGCCAAGTAAGAGGTGGAATAGTGGGTGGCTCCCCTCGTATACACGAGGACCTAATTAAATAACCACTTATCCACTTAAAACGTTTGCTCGTGGACCTCTTTCCTTGGACACCGTTCTTCCTTGGAAATCTAGCGAGCTATGCGACTTGTCGAAAACACGGTAACGTAATAACACGGAAATCATTAAAACTCGTATCGATCACGATTATGCAACTAAGCCCATGTAATTTTAACAGATAATATCTACTTCATTTAACATGCCAGAAAGATAATATAATCATGGAGATCAATGATATCATGAAGGTAACAAGAACTAGGATGGAAATATAAGCTCATGGAATAGAATTATTATCTTCCATATCTTTAACTGAATCATGTGTGAATTTAAATGATATGCAACTTAACATGACATATTTAACATGCTAAATCTTTCTCCCCCTTTGCCATTATCACAAATGGAAGGAAGTCAATGAAGTTCCCTGAAACCAACAAATCAATATGATTCCAATACAGCATGTATTAACAAATCTGACACCGTTCAATGCCTGAAAACCATTGAGCAAGTATAAAGCATTGGAAGTCCATTCCATTTTTGGATTTTCATTATTTTTCATATGTTTGGTTTTTTATTGAGATGCATGAGACAATATGTAAACAAATGATGACATATGAGATGCACATGATGCAACCAAGTAAGTATGTATATATACATGCAACATATCTCTCCCGTACTTATTTAAGGAGGAAATAGGTATAAGAAAAGTGCATGAAGGTCATGACAGCCGGAATGTTCATATATAGCACCTTGGAGGTTGTGCAATCACATAGGAAGATCATGCAATAGTCAATGCAGTCAATCAATTTTTTACAAATTGAATCAAATTTCCAAGTGTATATGTGAATAACATGAAAAATAACTATAGACATATAGATATTCAGATTTTCAAATCAACACAATGAGAGATTTTACAGACTCCACTTCAGTTTATGAGAACAGCGTATTGGAGGCTACGCTCTACCTCAATAATTTTTTACATTAAATTTTTTAATAATTTTCCAAAGATAATCAGAATTATTCTAAGAATGATCAGGTTCAAATAATTCTTTTTTACGCGAGTAGACACATGGAGCTCATGCCAGACTCTCCGGTTACTCAGAATATTGAACCATTTCATCTCATTTTGAACAGAGGTACTTTAGTCAACACTTTTCAGAAATGAACCACATCCCGTCTCAGGTGACATGTATCCAGTTTACTCAGTGAGACTTAGTATTGCTCTATCATTCTTTTCAGATTCTTTCAACAAGTATAGGTAGGCAGCTTTTTCCTCAACTACCTCTATAACATACATGCAGCAAGTTTAATATCTCTAGAGTGTTGAAAGGAAATTTATATATCCTAATGTTTAACAGTCATTTACATATATTGTGCAAGACGTGTGAGAATTTGATTTAGCAAGAATACCGAAAATATTATGAACACATAACAGTGCACCTCCCCCTAAATAGATGCACTTATCAAATATTTGCTCCCCCTAAGTGTATGACATGAAACACTTCAGTAATGACTCATATGCAACGTTATGTAGTAAGAAAAATATAAGGTCATAGAAGTTTCAAGGATGGAGGTGAATAACATATAGTAACATGCAAGCACACAATTTAGAAGATATGCAATGTGCGATGTAAAATGCAGAATGCATTATGAATGTAAAATTTTAGATTTCATTTGAATGTCCTAAATGCAATGTAAGGTGCAAGGCGTAGCATGGATGCAAATTACAAGTTTTCAGTTTTTCATTTGGATGATCTAAATGCACCTAATGCATTGAATTCTAATGCATGCAACCTATAACTATATGAAAATGGAATGCAAGATGCAAAAGCAAGATGAGAAGGTTTGATTTTCAGAACATTTATCAGATTCCACACGAGGGCATTCAGTTTTGAAAGATGACCAACAAGTATTTTTCATCACGTGGCCTTTATGAACAAGGGTGCAGAAAAGATCAAAAATGAGTAATGCAACCCATTTATTTTCAAAAATTGTTCAAGAGCAGATTCTCAATCACTTTTCAAAAGTTTTGAAGACATTCACAAGCCATTCAGGAATTGACATTTCCATTGAAGAACTTTTCACATCATTAAGGATCAATTTCAGAAAATTTGAAGCAATTCATCATAAGCATGTTGCATGTTACAATTGGAGATCACTCAGTCAATAGAAAATGAAACTGATGTGAAACGACCCCTTGGACCGAGAATTGCAAGCAATCGAACAGAACGGCGGACCCACTCAAGTGGGTTCACCCGCGTCGCACGCACCCGGGTCCGTAGGTGGACCGGCGATAGTGGTGAGGGTTCGAGGATGGACCTTGCCTTTCCGGGGATTTGACTAGCTTGGGCTGAACCCCTAAGGGCCTGGGATGCCCAATTTCGTGGGCGGCCAGCACACCAAGGGCGTGGGATGTAGTGGCTCTCTCACAACTCGCTCCGCGGAGGCACTCAATTAGATGGCAATTTGAGATCGGGCGCTCGCCTCATCGCCGACGGGCAACTAGAAACGATACTAAGACAAACAATGGTAAAACTAGAAGAGGATGGGGGCTCAAAGCTCACCTGATCGGTGTGAAGACACCGATCCCGGTCGGAGACGAGGGCGAGCGGGGAAGCGTGGGCTACCCACACGCCGCGCCGATGATGCTTTAGCCGATGACCTGCTAGTACACAACTACTCCTCGCGCAGGAGGGTGATCGTGGGGTGGGGAAAATAGAGGTTACATTCAAACACTACCTCCACGCAGGGAGGGGCGCTAAGCCGGCCAGGCGGGGAAGGGAAACTAGCTAAGGAGGTAGCCGATTGATCCCACCGTCGGTTCTGCCCGCCTGTTCTTCCAGCTGACAGGTACTCACTGTTGGATGTCCTGCGGATGCTCCCAAACTCAAAAATTGACAAAACCAGTGCCGAAACGTCACTGACAGACCAAAGAATGCCTGTGAATTTTTGTGGGTGGTTCCGATGTCGTCACCGGTAGGGGCGGGCTCTGGAACAGGGTCCCTGCGATCAGGCTCGGACTGCTCCCAGGGTGCAACAGCAGATGGACGAAGCCACCACGCCCGCTCCCGAAGTCAAAATAATGCGGGACCAAGTCGAGGATGACCGTGGACGAGTCTTCTCCGAGCAGCAACAAAGCTGGGCATGAGACGATGTCGGGGCAGAGAGAGAGAGCCCGTTGAGTGGGTAGGTGTCGGGTCAGGTCCTGAGTGGCCTGATCTGCGCACCCGAGGGAGAAAAATTGGAAAACGTTCCTCCGGGTGCCAAACGGGATACCGTCTTCTGATGATGGAAGTAGATTGGAGGTAGAAGACCTTGGCTGAGCGGCGCCTTCATAAGTGATTGGGTGTGACTGTGGGAGCTTCTGCACTGCAGCTCTAGTCCTGGTTCAGGTCCCGGTTGCGCAGTCGGACAAGAACGAGTCCTCCAGATAGCAGGGATGTCTGATGCCAGCGAGACCACCTCGGTTGCGAAGCCGTCTGGAAGAGCTTTCCGGCAATGTATGGTGCACCTCCAGAGGACGTCGAACGACTCCGAAGCAGCCTCTGTAAGTTGAGCTCCAACTGCTGTCTGCGAATTGAGATGGATAGGGTGGTGAAAGGTGATGGGAGACGGAGTGGATGGGGTGGGAAATGGGGTGGATGGGTGTGGGGATGGCACCTGACTATGTGGGGGTCTGTTAGGGGGTGATACAAGGTGTGGGAGGGGCAGAAAGGGGGCTGGGAGGTGGTCTAGCAAGTGGAGGAAGGGGGAGCTGCGAATTTGGGTTGGGAATGAGAGAGGGAGGAGAGATCTCTCCTTTGGTTTGAATGTGTGGTTAATGGAGGGTTTAATTCTGGTCTAGGGAATGGGAAGGGGTGTCTTGGGGATGTGAATGGGTGCTTGGGAGATGGGATTCTCCCTTGGGAAAATTAAAGGTTGTATGGGGAAGGGGAAAAGTTGCTTGGGAGGAGGGAGAGGTGCCTAGGAGAAGGGGATTCCACCTAGGGGTTGGAGGGGGATTAAATGAGAGGTATGGGGAAGGGGGAGGGGTCTTAATTAGAGGTGAATAGGGAGGAGAGAGAGTGAATTTCGAAATTTGGAGAGAGGAGGAGAGAGAATGGGGTTCGCCCCCTTTAGAGAGAGAGAGAGAGAAATAGAGAGAGAGCTAGAGAGGTAGAGTGAGAGAGAGAGAGCACAGGGGTTTCAATATTCAACTCAAAATTTTCATTCAACAATTCATTAGCCTCCAAATGAGGGATTGGGGTCCTATTTATAGGAATCTCACAATTTAACTTAAGTCCCTAACTTTTGGACTACTAACACTAAACCAAGGGGAAGGGGGCGCCCCTGGGCCTAGCCCATATAATTGGGCCCAATAACACACATAATGACTTAAGACTTAGGTAAATAGCTACCTAACCTAGGTATTGGACTCAAATAAAAGGAAAAGTACATGATATAAAAATGAAAATTACATCATATGACTTGAAATAAAGTGGCAAACGAGATGTAGCATAGTTGGCGAGCATCGGGGTCCTCGATCAAATGAAATTATTGGTGATGTCCTCATCATACCCCCGGGGTGCGGAAAACTCGACTCCGTCGAGTATGGGCCCACCGAAGGAGCAGCTCAGGGCGTCCTGCAATCTCCAAAACCAACCTGCACCTGCGACCAGGGGACGGCTCTTCATCCTCTCAAGGCGGCCCGGACACACCCTCGTGCTGGCATTGGAACCCTGCTTGCATAGTATTGCCCCTCTGCGTACACGTCGGGCTCTCAAGGCTGTTTGGTGGAAGCACTCCAGGGTGTCCCTCTTAAAGGAAGTTATAGGCTCAAAGTACTCACTGGGATTCACCGCGGTGCCCATGTAGGGTGCCGGATCAGCCGCATGATAATTGGGGTATATCCCATAGCCCATTAGTAAATCTAATCCATAAGCCAGTTTTGCCAAAGCCACTTGGAACATGAAAGGTCCAAGTCCTCGTGCCCTCGATTTGGAGGTGGCCCTAAGATAGAGTCGTTCCAATGCCACCATCGCGAGGTTACCTCCTTGGATTTCAAAGTGCCACCCTTGAGTTATAGTCCGCTCATTATGATCGTCACTACCCATATTTGGATGCTTGCTTGAATGAGAATGCTTTGAGTGATGGTGCGGTAGGGGTGGGAAGTATGTGGTATGCAGAGGGGGACCGGGGCAACCGTACATAGACCTATCATTCATTGATGTGATGAGGCATCTTGTGGACTCAGGGGGGCCTGGGAAACCATAGGTGGATCTATCGTGTATGGCTGTGAGAATTACCGGGGGACCCGGACATCCACGTGTGTGTAAGGGCTATGAAGAATGTGGGTGGGTCAGCACAACCAAATGTAGGCCAGTTATGCATTGAGCCTAAACTGTGCGTGACATGCAAGGGAGGGCTGGACTCATGACCCTTGTCGAATGATGTGACATGCCAAGATGGGTGCTTTCTTCTCCTAGAGATGATGACCATGTGTGTGGGTATGGGGTGACCTTTAAGCTCCCATTTGTAAGGGTCGAAGGGATCATAGTAGGTATGCATCATGGGGTGGGGCACTACCTTGTTCCCTAGGTGTATACTGCCCATGGTCATGGTTCCCTTGCTGTGGACTGGGTCTAGGACGAGGTGTGTTGGTTCTAGTATGGTTGGTGAGGGTAGGAGGGAGTGGGTGGTGGGTAGGGCGGTCAGGTCCCATGGGTTCATTGTCTTCCATAGGGTGGGATCAAAGGGGTCATGGAATGTGTTACCAAGGGTGAGGTATTCTTTCACCTCAAGGTCTCCAAATGGTGAGTCCTCCTCCTCAAATGTAGTAATTGAAGCGAAGTTCGAGGAGGGTTGGTTGGTCATGATTGGAGGGCTTGGCATCCCACCTGAAATAAGTATCTCCAATTCGCGGATAGCATCGGGCTCTTCGGGTATGGGGAGGGATAAAAGAAGGTCGCTAGTGTAGCAACCCACAGTGTAAATGGAAGAGGTGGACCCGACACATAGATGTAGGAGGTTAAGACTCCTAGGTTGGTCGGCTACCGTGGTCAACATGCCAGTTAGCTTCATTTGCCAAGTTAGACCCTCAAGAAAATCCCCTAATGTTTCCACCTGATAGGATGATTGGATTGTGGTGTGATAGGTGGATACGGGTACTATAGGAAGATTTTGCTCCATGGGTGGGTAAGCATGGACCACGAGATCTCCCAATGGGTTCTCCTTTAGCCAGTGTGAAAGGGGTTCTCCTATGATAAGCTAGGTCCTTATTGAGGAGGGTGGTGTAAGGTGAAGACCACCATGTGAAGTTCCTTCTTCTTCCTGGACATGGGCGATCTCTATGGCGGGGGTTGGTGTGTTCACCTCTATGGGGTCAGGTATGGGAATCATGGGTTCCTCTATCAAGGAGGTGAGATGGTTCCTTGAGGGTGGGGTGGTGAGGGTAGGTGTGTGGTACCCCCGGGGTGGGAGGTAAAGGGGCACTTGGTTTGGGATCGGTAAGGGGAGAAGTGGAGGCCTAGGTTGGGGTTGGATAGGGGTTGGTAGTGGAAGATGGATGGGTTGAGGAGGATTGGGTTGGTTGGTTTTAGGGGGTGTGTCTCTTTCAGGGGAAGATGGAGGGGTGGTTTTGGGGACCAAGGAAGTTTGTGGAGTGTGGGTTTGTGGGAGAGTTTTGGGTGGGATGGTGGTGGCCATCATGGGCCTAGGTGGAGTGGACATGGGGTCCATACGGGTTGGAATGGTGAGGGTGGAGTGAGCCATGATGCTTCCTCCACTTGGGATGGGAACTTCTTGGCCTAACCCATGATATTGTGATTCATACTCCTCTTCCCATTCGGGGGAGGCCTCATATTCCTCAACTTCAATCTCATTCTTTTGTGGTGTGGGGGTCTTGCTCTCCAGGGGAGTGGGAAGGCCTTTTGGCGATGGGGTGGTGCAAGTTGGAATTATTTGGGGTGGTGGAGTTTGGACCCTAAGGGAGGTGAAGATATTCTTAATCTCAATCATTAGTTCTTCTAATGAGTCTTGGGGTCTTTTGGGTGGTGGGGTTTTGGTCCTAGTGGAGGGTTTCGATGAACTGGGCGAGAAAGGAGGAGTGGGAGTGCTCCTCGGGTAATGGGTCTTAAGGTAGGAGTGGGACGGTCGGGGAGCATAGATCTTCCTAAGCTCACTCTTCATCTCTTCCCATGAGTGAATGGGCTCTTGCCCCCAAACCCTTCTGAATCTCTCTTTGTGTTCCAACATTTTCTTAGCTAGACCCCGAAGTCGTGCCTTGGCCCTGCGGACTCTCTCGGATCCATATACCCAAGTTCTTTCAAAGTCCCTTTCCATGGTATTCTCCCACCTAAGATAGGCATGAGGATCTCCATCAAAATGAAGGTCCTCATCTACAATGTAGTCCATGTGGAGGGGGTCAATCGGACCATTTGGCCAACGAGGGGTATGCATGATGATCGGGTGATGAATGCAACTGCCCTAGGACAAGACTTAGTAGAGACAAGTCTAGAACTTGCTCTGATACCAATTTGATGTGACACACCATGCAGCGGAGGACAAGATATCAAATTGATGTGTCGCGACTCCCTTGGACCAAGGATAGCAAGCAACACTATGAGTCGGCAACGTCGCACATGCGGTTTCGCTCGCGGCAGCACACTCGGATCCGTAGAAGGACCGGCGATGGTGGTGAGGGTCCGAGGTTGGACCTCGGGGCTCCAAGGGTCGGCCGGATAGGGATAGATCCCAATGGGCCAGGGATGCCCGATTTCAAGGGCGGCCGGCACGCCGAGGGCGTGGGATGTAATGGCTCTCTCTCAACTCGCTCCGCGTTGAACACTTGATTGGATTGAATTATAGATCGAGCGCTCCTCTCACCTCCGACGGACAACTAAAAGCAATACTAAGCAAGCAATGGTAATAACCAGCAAAGAAGAGTGGCCAAGAGCTCACCTGATCGGCGTGAAGACGCCGAACCCGGGCGGAGACGAGGGCGAGCGGGGAAGTGTGGTCCCCGCACACTGCGCCGGTGTAGCTTCAAAAATCTGTCAAGAGTACAATTACTACACCTCGCGCAGGAGGGTGATATCGGGAGTGGGAATTGATTAATTACAACAAACACTACCACCACGCAGGGTGGGGCGGTAAGCCGGCCAGGCAAAGGGGCGAAGAAACTATGGAAAGAACTGAAATGATCTTCCCGAGTTCTGCTTGCTGCCCGATCTGCTGACCCGTCTGTGCTGTGGAAGTTCCCGAGCTCTCTGACGACCTTAGAATGGCGTGGGACTGGCGCCAAATTGATGGTGATTGGCTCCTGGAGGCTGTAAATTCTGGCCGGGCTTGTGGTGGTCGTCGCTGGCCGGTAGGAGCTCTGCAACAGGACCGAAGTGTTCTGGTCTGCACAGGTTCCAGGAGCAGGGGCTTGAAGAACTGGCTGCCACGATCACTCCCGGAACTCAAATGTGGCAGGATCAGCTCTGGAGCGTCCGTGGTCGAGGTGGATCTCAGAAGGAGTCGACGGAGCTGCAATCCGATGCTGAGAGTGGACGGTGTGCCCAGGAGAGTGGGCCCTGGTCGCTGCAGACTGCAGGAGACAGACCTGCGAGACTGAGGGAGAAAATTCGTATCTCTGTTTCCCGGTGTCCGAATGCCGTTCCGCCTTCTGATCCTGAAAGAGGGCCGGGAGGATCAGAACTTTGATGAAGGGCCGTGGGTCTGAATCCTCCATGATTAGCCGTGGTGCAACAACGAACCGGGTTGCAGACTCTGGCCGCAGCGGCTACCAGATGCGAGCAGTGGATTGCAGAAGTTGTCCCGGCCGCTCCCGGATGCCGAATCACGAACCGTCGGAGTTGCTGGAACCGTGGACAAAGCCTCTTCACAGAAAAACTGACGGTAACACCTTCTGAGGTCAGGGTGGACAGGGGTACGCCGATGAGTGTATGCTGGTCGCAGAAGACTGGAGAAGACAGCCTCGTGCGACTGGAGGAGAAAAATCAGAACATGGGGTCCCGAATGCCGAATGTAGCTCTGCTTCTTTCTCCTGGTCCGGGACAGGGGGAGGAAGAACTTTGAAGAAGGAACTTCAGCCTGATTCCTTCGCTGTTGGTCGTGAAGCAGCTTCCAATCGGGCTCAGGCTTTTTGCAGGTGGTGTCTGGCGCAGTCGGGGTAGGATAGCTCTCACGGACGGCCACGAACTCAGAATGGGGTGATTCCACCTCGCCTGCGAAGAGGATAGGGAGGCCTTTCCAGAAAGGTAGGCCACGCCCCCAGAAGCTTCAAGATTTTGTCGTGGTAGTTGCTGCAACTCGAGGCTGGTCTGCAGGTCAGCCTGCAGACAGAACTGAAGTTGACAAAAGGGGGGGGTGGAGGGGTCGGCCAAGGCAATGGGAGGGTGGAGAGGGGTTGAGGGGGTCGACCCTAGGAGGGAGGGGAAGGGGGTGGACGACCTTGGGAGGTGAAGGGGCTCCTTGGGGAGGGGAAAGGGCCCTTGGGAGGTGGGAGGTTGCTTGGGGAAGGGGGAGGGATGCCTTGGGAAGGTGAAAGGGTGCTTGGGGAGGTGGAGTGATTAATGGTGAAGTAATGGGGGTCTTGGGAGGTGAAGAGACTTGCCTAGGTGGCAAGTGAGGTGGCAAGGGGTGAGGAGAGAGGGGAATTTCGAATTTTAGAGAGAGAGGGAGGGAGGAGAGAGAGGGGGTTCGCCCCTAGGAGAGAGGGAGAGAGAGAATTAGAGAGAGAGAGAGAACTAGAGGGAGAGAGAGAGAGAAGACTCAAGGGGATTCAAGTGGGTTCAATTTTCATTCATTCATCAATTACCCTCTTCAAGTGGGGGATTGGGGTCCTTATATAGGAAACCCACAATTTACAATAAGTCCTCACATTGTGGACAACTGACAGAAGACCAAAGGTTGGGGAAGGGGGCGCCCATGGGCCAGGCCCAATAGCCTACTAAGCTAGTTAATGAAACTTGGACTTAGGTAAATGACTAACTAACTTAGGTAATAGACTCAATAAAAGGCAAAATTACACCCCTCCAAGAGTCGGTACAAGCTATCCCATCCCCTTCACCGGTACAGGCCATCCCCTCTTCATCGCCGGTACATGTCATTTCTTCTCCTTCGCTTCAAGGGCAGGCAAGTCAACAGCCTCCCTCTTGTTGGAAATGGATGCACTCTAAGATCTAAAGGGGGGGGTGAATAGATCTACCCTCTAAATCCTTCTATCCTCTAAAATTTAACTGCAGTAAGTAAACAGACGCGAAATTGAAAGAATTACTACTGTTGAATAAGTTCAACTTAATGGAAGAATATGTATGCGAAGGAAAAACGATCAGGTTCAATATAATCAACTGCACGCTGTTGGAACCAAAACACAAGCACAATGCATGCAAGCTACTAAGCAGAGATCACACACCAATCACACAGAACTCAGGAGATTTTAGGTGGTTCGGGACAAGCCTACATCCACCCCACACTCAAACCGAGTGTGGCTTACTACTGATTCACAGCTTCTCACGGCTGATCCACAGCTTCAGGAATTATATCCCTACACCCGCTGAGCTTCACAGCTTGCTACCAGAGGAATCCTCCTCTTCCGCTAAGGTTTACAGCTTAACCTACTTTTAGTGGGCTTAGTTCTCCCGTCACATGACATACGACGCTCTTGACTCATGATTCAAGGTTGAGTTTCCTATCTGTGTTGACGTGGTTCTTCGGGTGGTTTTATGTCTCTTTACGACACTGAGGTCTAGGTTTTTTGGTAGAGTTATCAAGACTTCACCCATAGTCAGTGTAGAGTGCACGACGGTGAGGTCATGACCGCACTCTTGGACCGTGTGGTCTTAAGTTGGGCTTTCGTTAGTGAGGACGAGCCTTCACGACAGAGGTGTCGTGGTGTTTCCTGGCAATGTAGCCAGAGGTTCTTGTTGGTTCAGTAATTCCCGACTGTGAGATCGAAATTTACTTTTTGTGCCATTAGGAGTAGCTTGTAGCAAGCCGTGGTTTCATCTGTTGTTGTTGTTACGACTGATGCTTCTATTATTGTTACTCCTACTACTGTTGTTATTGTTAGCGCTGTTATTTACCACCGTTGTTTCGTGGTAAGGATCCGCTGGACCCCTACTAAGTCAATGAAATGAGAGTCACCTTTTTCTTTTCAGGTGTAGCAGTTCCTCCTCGTGGTTCGGAGGTGCAGTGCTGTGGTTCTTAGTGCCAGCTTCACCATAGTCGGGGGTGTACCTGACATTAGAGTATGTTTCCTTTCTCGTAGATTGTACTTAGTTGGACTGGACTCTGTAGTTAGCTCTGTAGTAGTTAATTTGTTAATTGAAAATGTAATTTTATTTTCTGTCATTTAAACTCTTAATTATATAATTGTTCCTGCATTATTTTAAATTTCAATGTACCTCCACACACCTTAATAACCCTTCCGAGCTTTCTCGCTCGTGGGTGGCTGATGTGCACTATACTCGTCGTTAAAAGTTGTGCCATAATTTCAAAAATAATCGTACTCAGTCACTAAAAAGATATTAAATCTAAGTAGAGTGGTATGAACGGGTCGATCCCACGGAGAAGAAATTTTCTTTTAAGCAAGTTGGAAAATCCGTATGTTTTGAAAACCGAATTTGAGTGAGTTTATGCTAAAGGAAAATAAAATTACATGGAAATAAACTATTTAAAGAATATGAGAGGGTTAAAGAAGATAATTTGGAAAGAGATAGAGAGAGAACTAGAAAAACACAGTTGCATAAGATTGACTTTTTATTGCTAAGGAAATATTACAACTCTATGAAACATAAAAATTATAACTTGAAGTAAAAGATCAAGGGAAGAAATAGAGCCAAGATGATGAAGAATAGCACCGCCATCTCCGTGCCAAGCCTTTGATTGAATCGCCCCACCGTGGAGGTAGACGCCGCCTTTAGAGCACCGAAAGAAGAATCTCTACCTTGGGATGTATGAAGAGAATAGAGGAGGGGAAAGATAGATATAAGAGGATGAAGGGAGTTAGAAAAATAATAAAATAAAAATAAAAATAGAGTGAGATTGAAAGTAAAATAGCTTTGAAACCAAAGAGAATTAGAAGATGTAGTAGAAGAGAAAGTTGAAGATCATAGAAAGACGAAGAAGGTTGATGAAGAGAGTAGAGGGAGACAAAGATCATAAGATGATGAAAACTGACAAAGAACAGATAGGTGTTGCGTGGATGAACAGTAAAAGCCTAAAAATTGAACTTTGAAAAAAAATTATAACATGAAAATGAGAAAGAATTAGAAGAAGAGGAAGAAGAATAACTTGAATAACACTTAAAAATGAACAACTTTTATGAAGAAAGCAAGAGGAGAATAGGATCAGAAGGGGGATAAAATAGAGAAAGAACAGAGATATGCGTAGATGAATAGTGAAAAACGTAAAAGATAGAGCTTTGAAAAATTGGAAATAGATTGAAAACGATAGAGAATTAGAGGAAGAGGAAGAAGAAGAAATTAAAGAGCACTTAAAAAAGAAGAAGTTTGCAGAAGATAGTAAATTGAAAAGATAAACAAAAAAGTATGTAAGAGACTAAGAAAGGCTAAGATCTCTGGCTTGGTGGCTCTAGGGTGAGTTTTATAGTGTGCAGGGGCTTCTAATCCTATAAAGCCTTGGAGATTGACTTGAATCTGACGTTCCAGCATCAAAATCTTATGCAAAGTAGGTATCTTGCCATAGATAGAGTCCTCCTTGCATCAAACTTGGTAGGATTGCTTTAATTAAAACGGTTTGGTTCCGTTGCGGTTCCTGACTGTAAATGGCGACCACCAAAGTTGTCGTTCATTCTTAAATGGGTGACTTTCCATTCGGGCGCATATTCCTCATTTTCTTATTTTAATATTTCCTTCGTTTCTCGATAAGATGAATGTGCGACTTTATGAACGGTCGCAACTTCTTTCCCACGGAATGGACGCCCGAACGCATGGGCGCTCATTCTTTTTCCACTTTTTCCTCAATATTTTGCCTTTTCCGTACATAAGGATTGAGCGCCCACGTAAGCAGTCGCTCATTCTTCTAATGAGCGCCTCTTCATGTGGGCACAGTTTTAATGGGTGACTTAAGCTTGGCCGCACATTCTTTCTACTCAGAATTGGCTTGAAAAATTGGCGTCTTTCTGCAAAGTCATTCATTCTTTAATGGGCGCCCCTCAGCATGGTTGCACATTCCTGAAATTCCAGAAAAAATTTAAATAAATATTTTCTTGATCCAAAATAGTTATGTAATTTCTTAATTAAATCTCACATTGTTATTTTCACTCAAAAATGATGGTAAAATACATGCAGACTCAAATAATGTGTGAGGGTGGAGTTATTTGTTTGAATTGTATAAGTTTATTCTTTTAATGTCCAAAGATGATAAATGTGATGCAAATTATGATATGAAATGTGACACTTATCACACCTCCCAACTTACTCATTGCTAGTCTCTTAGCAATACAAAATTAAAATTTAGAACCAACAAGAGTTTGCAAAGATCATACCTTCATATCCAGCTCTCCCTTCACAGAATCAACCAATGATTTAAGAACATCGAATCATTAATACATACTAGCCTTAGATTTGGAAATAAAGATACATGATAAAGAATTCAAATCAAAGTTCAATAGCACTTATGCATGTGTAATACTAAATCCACATCATAGACAATTGTATCCTCCATTTGCTATTCCAAATAAGTGCCTTTCAACCTTGCACCTCTTAATCAAAGTATGAAGTATATTAGCTTTTTGTCTGCCTTATTACTTTGTCCCTTTGGATCTTTTTTTTTATTTTTCTACACACATGATGTTACACTACCCTTCATTGCTTAACATGAACCTCGACTCTTACCTTAGGAGAAGCAGACCCGGTTACATAGATCAAGGTTCCCTTTTTTCTTTTGACGTGAACCTCAACACTTGTTAGGTGAAGTAGGTCCAGTTATTAAGACTAGGGGCATTTTTTATGGTGTTTCTTTTTTTTATTATTTTTCTTTCAACAATGTACTTTTGCACTTATTTGATAAATAACCTGACAGAAAGCTTATAAAAGATCTCTTAAGAAGTGTAGAGTATCAGACAAACATATCCAAAATAGTCGAAGGCTTGTCCTACTTATTTCATTAGCGTGAAATGTGATTTCTTTTTTTGTAAAGTGCACATGAACTTTAAAGAGATCTTAAATCAATTTTCCATAGTTAAATTGAATAAATTTTTCATCATCCTTCTCCCTATTCTTTTCTATTCCAGAATCACTTTCAATAAAAGCATGAATCAATAAAACTCAGTCAGAGATTTCATCTTTTTATTTTATGCAAAAATGCAGGACATTATAATCATGCAAGAACTCATTTCAATTTTTTCTCTTCCCCCCCCCCAACTTAAAGGACATTGTCCTCAATGACATATAAAATAGAAATAAAAGAACAATGTAACAAGAAATATTACTGAGTAGGAGAGAGACAACCTGATATGCGGGGCAAAACCACCTTTATATGGATAGCGACAGCTTCTTCTCCTTGACCTGTCTACTGAAAAACAAACTAAAAATAAAGCATCAAATAACAAAGAACCTTGGGTTGCCTCCCAAAAGCGCTAAGTTTTCCGTCTTCAGCCATATGCATGAAAGCTCTATAACCAACATGTAGATTTAAGAATGAGACACCATGTTATCTCATCTTTATTGAAAAATCAAGCATTGTACCACAATAAGACGAGATTGAGCATGATTGCGTAGGGGCTAGAGTGGTTGTTATCACATTTAGATTAATCATGCGATGCATGGGTGAACAATCGTACTTTGAATGGGGGTGGCCTGCGGCAAATACCATGATGGATCAGTTAGGCCAAAAGGATTCCCCTAATTAATGACAAGAAAACTTTCTTCCCATTTGTGGTCTTGGTAAGTGTTAAGAATATTAATGAAGACCTTATCATGAACATTAATGAGGTGAGAAGGGATCAAAGGGAGAGGAGTTTCAAGCAATGGATCAGTGTCAAGGAGACTAGGAGAATCAACAGTGAAAGACCAGGGTGGATTTAGCTCAAAAGGACCACCCCGATCATAGAATGAAGGAAGAACATTGCCAAGGATCATGTCATGAATGATGAAATATTCCTCCTTAAGGTCTGTAGAAGGTGCGAATGAAGCGATGCAGACCTTATTACTATTGACAGAATTTTGATCATCCTCAAGTGTGGGCTTGTCTAACATCAAGTCGAGGTGAGGAAAATCAAGAATGGGAGGGGCGTCAAAAGATTCCACCACAAGTTCATTGTGCAGGAGGCAAGGAAAATGAATGTATTCCTCGACACAGTGATGTTCATGCATTTCAGGTGGATTCGACCAATCGACTTGAAGAATTTCAGAAAGATCTCTAGGATGGCCTTGGTCAAGAATGTGCGAGAGCTCTATCCTCTCCTCATGATTAAAGGTTGCCTGGTCATAAAGATTTTCATGCGAAAAATTCAACTCCTCATTAACCCTAGTTGCATTGTTCAAATAAATGCTCAATTCTTTTTCTATCCTCACTTCTTCCTTCCTTCCCATCTTCAAAGAGAGTTTTGTCAAATTCAGGGAGAGGCATTTGATTATAGATTTGATGTTCATTTCTCTCTTCTTCTCTTCTTCTCTTCCCAACCTAGACTCCTCATTATTTTCTTCATGATTATGCTTGGCCATCACAACTTGAGCTTCACTAGATTCCTCCCACTTCTCCTGATATGGCTGCCCCATATACTCCTCATCATCAAAAATTATTTGAGAGTTATTGAATTGAGGATTTATGGATTGATCGTTCAGGCAGATATTATAGTCATAATCATGAAATAGATTTTTAAAGTTTTCAGTGGGGAGGCTAGCATGTTAGTCCATTTCGAGCTCTCTATCAATGGTCAAGCTGGGCTTGGATAATTTGGCTCTGAGCTATAATGGACTGCTGATTGGCCAAGATGAGTTGAGTCATTTGATTAAACATATTCCTTAAATTAGACTGTGGAGGAGCTAGATAGGTTGGGTGGCACTCAAACTATGGTGAGTAACAATCAGAATAGAAGTCAGTCTGGTACTGAGATAGTGGGGAGTAGATGGGTTGTCCTTCATGTTGGGCTTGGTTATAAGGAGCATTTGAGTAAGAAGCCCAATCTGAAAAGTGTGAGTTCGAAAAACTTTGCATGGGATCTTGATAGGGTGCCCACGAAGAAGATTGCTGGTTTTTCTACCTAGGATATAGATATGTGTGAGAATAAGGGGTCAAAAAATCCAGTGACAATTGGTGTAGTTTTTGGATAAGAGATGGATTGTAAACCCCATTGTAGAAGAATGAAGGATTTTGATGATATTGGATAAATGAGAAATTTAAGTTCAAGTGGCCCACATAGTTTAGCATGTATTAACCTCTCAATTTTACTAATGGGCCCTAACAATTGTGGATGTAGGGATCTCCTACCTTGCATGCAATGCAAAAGGGCCCAAAGAAAGATTGTTATTTTTAGATTTTTTATTTTGAAGTTTTTCAAAATAATGAACCACTAAATGAAAATGCAATGAATTATCCACTATATGAATGGTACATGCAAAAATGATGATTATTTTTTTTATTTTTGTTTTTATTTTTGTGTTTCTTTTCTTTTCAAAATGATGCAAATGCAACTATATGGGTTATGTATGCAAAAATGGTGGATTTTTTTTAAACTTCTAAGGGTAAGCTAATTTCGGGGTGCTTTGTGGTACAATCGGTCTGGCGTCCGTGGGGGAATCCACGGGTGCGGAGACTTATGGAGGTCTTGGAAAAGGAGATTCCAATCTAAAGAGATGGAGTGCTCAATAGAGGGTCCTTCTAATTTCAAGAGGGGTGTTCCTATATTGCCCTTAAGAAGGGAGAAAGAGAAGAAGAGAATGATGAGTTTTTTCTTTTTTTAAATGATGCAAGAGCAAAGAACAATGACTAAGCTATATGCAACAATGTAAGAAAGAAATATAACTAACATGAAAGCATGACGATGATGCACAAGTTTTTTTTTCTGTTTTCTGATTTTTTTTTCAGAGAAACTTTTTTCAATTTTTTTTCAAATAGAGAGATGGATAAAAGATAAATAATAACTAAAAGTAATAAGCAACATGTAACTTACTGAAGAATAAAGCCTAAAATCATGATCCCTGTGTTTTATGAGTTTTCTAATTTTTTTTAGATTTTTAAGAATTTTTCTGATTTTTTAGAAATTTTTAAAAATAGAACATGTTCCTACGCTTACTAACCTTTGGCGACGCTTAATTCTAAGAATTTTTAGAATTTTGCCCCCTGTTGTGACAGATACAGACTTTCAGCGACGCTTTCTGACTTTCTGCAACATTTGATTTTCTGTGAATTTCAAGTCCGAATTTCCCTTTTTCTTTGATTGTCTGATTTCATGATTTTTTTTCTTTTTCCTGTAAAATAAAAAATAGAAAATTTAATATACAAATATACAAATCAAACATAAGAATTTTTAATTATCAAAAATTATTTTCCTCCCCAACAACGGCGCCAAAAATTGATGTGCACTATATTCATCGTTAACAGCTGTGTCACAATTTCAAAAATAACCGTACTCACTCACTAAAAATATATTACATCTAAGTAGAGTGGTAAGAACGGGTCGATCCCACAGAGAAGAAATTTTCTTTTAAGCAAGTTGGAAAATCCTTATGTTTTGAAAACCGAATTTGAGAGAATTTATGCTAAAGGAAAATAAAATTGCATGGAAATAAACTATTTAAAGAATATGAGAGGGTTAAAGAAGAGAATTTAGAAGGAGATAGAGAGAGAACTAGAAAAACATAATTGTAAAAGATTGACTTTTTATTGCTAAGGAAATATTACAACTCTATGAAAAATAAAATTACAACTTGAAGTAAAAGAACAAGGGAAAAAATAGAACCAAGATGATGAGGAATAGTGTCACCGTCTCTATGCCAAGCCTTTGATTGAATCGCTACGCCGTGGAGGTAGACGCCGTCTTTAGAGCACCGAAAGAAGAATCTCCGTCTTGGGATGTGTGAAGAGAATAGCGGAGGGGAAAAATAGATAGAAGAGGATGAAGGGAGTTAAAAAAATAGTAAAATGGAAATAAAAACAGAGTGAAATTGAAAGTGAAATAGCTTTGAAACCAGAGAGAATTAGAAGATATGGTAGAAGAGAAAGTTGAAGATCAGAGAAAGATGAAGAAGATTAATGAAGAGAGCAGAGGGAGAGGAAGACCAGAAGATGTTGAAAACAGACGAAGATCAGATAGGTGTTGCGCGGATGAACAGTAAAAGCCTAAAAATGGAACTTTGAAAAAAAGATTATAACATGAAAACGAGAAAGACTTAGAAGAAGAGGAAGAAGAATAAGTTGAAGAACACTTAAAAATGAACAACTTTTATGAAGAAAGCAAGATGAGAAGAGGATCAAAAAGGGGAGAAAATAGAGAAAGAACATAGAGATGTGCAGATGAACAATGAAAAACGTAAACGATAGATCTTTGAAAAAATAGAAATAGATTGAAAACGATAGAGAATTAGAGGAAGAGGAAGAATAAGAAATTAAAGAACACTTAAAAATGAAGAATTTTACAGAAGACAATAAATTGAAAAGATGAACAGAAAAGTATGTAAAGAGGCTAAGAAAGGCTAAGATATCCGACTTGGTGGCTCTAGGGCTGATTTTATAGTGTCTAGGGGCTTCTAATCCTACAAATCTTTGGAGATTGACTTGAATCCGACCTTCCAGCATCAAAATCTTATTCAAATTAGGTATCTTGCCATAGATAGAGTCCTCCTTGCATCAAACTTGGAAGGATTGCTTTGATTAGAACGGTTTGGTTCTGCTGCGGTTCCTGACGGTAAATGGCGACCACTAGAGTTGTCGTTCATTCTTAAATGGGCGACTTTTCATTCGGGCGCACATTCCTCATTTCCTTATTTTAATATTATCACGCCCCGATGCGGAATATCGAGGAGCGACGAGTCGTAAACATTCATGTCGATCATAGCATGTACAATTAGGGTCCAATCACAAGGTAGATAATAAGAAAATGATATTTTTATTTCATCAAAATAAAGTTTTACAACAACATTAAGCCTTAAGAGGAATACAACTTCCAAGTACATGATTCTAACAAGAGTAATACTCATAAACCTAGGTAACTAAGATAAACTTGATCCCTCATTTCACTCTTGCCCACCCTCATGTGTTTGGGGTTCATCGTCGGAACTACCTGCAATGTTAACCGAAAATGTAGGGTGAGCAAAACTCTCAGTAGGACTTATATCTCTATACTAGGCAACTTAAAGTAATTAACATTTTTGGATAAAAGTATGTGATATGCCGTGAAACGTAAATAAAATATGGAACAAGAATAGGAGAGAGAGTAAAGTAATGCGAGTAAATGGAATCATAAGTAGACAAGATATCAAGAGTAAAGTTCAAGTAGAGAATGATCATGTAGTAAGTATTATCATGGAATTGGCCATTTCACGCAAGTATGTACAAGTCAAGTATTTCACGTAATTCAAGTACTTCATGTATTCAAGAAAGTCAAGTAATTCATGAACTGTGGAATGTCATAAATCAATCTAGCAAGTCAAGCACTTCGGTGTAATGCCACATCAGGTCATTCAACTCTCATGGGCACAAGTATTTTTGGATGCTCCCCCCAAGACTAGACCGGGCCCCATTAACGCCAGGCATTGGGGTTATGGATCATAGATCTCTAGTATATTTAGACATTCACATAATATGTATGGCCAAAGAATTTCAAGGTAAAACTTACCAAATAAAGTATAGATCTAGCAAAATTATCATTCCAGGCATGAGTAGTACAAGATTACAAGTAGTTGAAAGAGAAGTTCAAAAAAGGATTTAAGGCATCATGTTTAACGACATGCTAAAAATCTCGTAAAATGGGTTTAGATCCAGTTTTTCACAGTCGGGTGTTTAGCTAGAAAACTGAGGAATTACTGTCAAGTAAGAGGTGGGACAGTGGGAGGCTCCCCTCACATGCGCGAGGTCCTAATTAAGAAATCACTTATCCACTTAAAGCGTTTGCCCATTGACCTCTTTCCTTAGACACCATTTTTCCTTGGGAATCTTGCTAATTACACAACTTGTTGGAAATGAGGAACCATTCTAGCAAAAATTCTATTCTGTTTTTCGCAGTCGGAGCTTAACAAGATAATCAAAGAATCACGGCCAAGTAAGAGGTGGAATAGTGGGTGGCTCCCCTCGTATACACGAGGACCTAATTAAATAACCACTTATCCACTTAAAACGTTTGCTCGTGGACCTCTTTCCTTGGACACCGTTCTTCCTTGGAAATCTAGCGAGCTATGCGACTTGTCGAAAACACGGTAACGTAATAACACGGAAATCATTAAAACTCGTATCGATCACGATTATGCAACTAAGCCCATGTAATTTTAACAGATAATATCTACTTCATTTAACATGCCAGAAAGATAATATAATCATGGAGATCAATGATATCATGAAGGTAACAAGAACTAGGATAGAAATATAAGCTCATGGAATAGAATTATTATCTTCCATATCTTTAACTGAATCATGTGTGAATTTAAATGATATGCAACTTAACATGACATATTTAACATGCTAAATCTTTCTCCCCCTTTGCCATTATCACAAATGGAAGGAAGTCAATGAAGTTCCCTGAAACCAACAAATCAATATGATTCCAATACAGCATATATTAACAAATCTGACACCGTTCAATGCCTGAAAACCATTGAGCAAGTATAAAGCATTGGAAGTCCATTCCATTTTTGGATTTTCATTAGTTTTCATATGTTTGGTTTTTTATTGAGATGCATGAGGCAATATGTAAACAAATGATGACATATGAGATGCACATGATGCAACCAAGTAAGTATGTATATATACATGCAACATATCTCTCCCGTACTTATTTAAGGAGGAAATAGGTATAAGAAAAGTGCATGAAGGTCATGACAGCCGGAATGTTCATATATAGCACCTTGGAGGTTGTGCAATCACATAGGAAGATCATGCAATAGTCAATGCAGTCAATCAATTTTTTACAAATTGAATCAAATTTCCAAGTGTATATGTGAATAACATGAAAAATAACTATAGACATATGGATATTCAGATTTTTAAATCAACACAATGAGAGATTTTACAGACTGCACTTCAGTTTATGAGAACAGCGTATTGGAGGCTACGCTCTACCTCAATAATTTTTTACATTAAATTTTTTAATAATTTTCCAAAGATAATCAGAATTATTCTAAGAATGATCAGGTTCAAATAATTCTTTTTTACGCGAGTAGACACATGGAGCTCATGCCAGACTCTCCGGTTACTCAGAATATTGAACCATTTCATCTCATTTTGAACAGAGGTACTTTAGTCAACACTTTTCAGAAATGAACCACATCCCGTCTCAGGTGACATGTATCCAGTTTACTCAGTGAGACTTAGTATTGCTCTATCATTCTTTTCAGATTCTTTCAACAAGTATAGGTAGGCAGCTTTTTCCTCAACTACCTCTATAACATACATGCAGCAAGTTTAATATCTCTAGAGTGTTGAAAGGAAATTTATATATCCTAATGTTTAACAGTCATTTACATATATTGTGCAAGACGTGTGAGAATTTGATTTAGCAAGAATACCGAAAATATTATGAACACATAACAGTGCACCTCCCCCTAAATAGATGCACTTATCAAATATTTGCTCCCCCTAAGTGTATGACATGAAACACTTCAGTAATGACTCATATGCAACGTTATGTAGTAAGAAAAATATAAGGTCATAGAAGTTTCAAGGATGGAGGTGAATAACATATAGTAACATGCAAGCACACAATTTAGAAGATATGCAATGTGCGATGTAAAATGCAGAATGCATTATGAATGTAAAATTTTAGATTTCATTTGAATGTCCTAAATGCAATGTAAGGTGCAAGGCGTAGCATGGATGCAAATTACAAGTTTTCAATTTTTCATTTGGATGATCTAAATGCACCTAATGCATTGAATTCTAATGCATGCAACCTATAACTATATGAAAATGGAATGCAAGATGCAAAAGCAAGATGAGAAGGTTTGATTTTCAGAACATTTATCAGATTCCACACGAGGGCATTCAGTTTTGAAAGATGACCAACAAGCATTTTTCATCACGTGGCCTTTATGAACAAGGGTGCAGAAAAGATCAAAAATGAGTAATGCAACCCATTTATTTTCAAAAATTGTTCAAGAGCAGATTCTCAATCACTTTTCAAAAGTTTTGAAGACATTCACAAGCCATTCAGGAATTGACATTTCCATTGAAGAACTTTTCACATCATTAAGGATCAATTTCAGAAAATTTGAAGCAATTCATCATAAGCATGTTGCATGTTACAATTGGAGATCACTCAGTCAATAGAAAATGAAACTGATGTGAAACGACCCCTTGGACCGAGAATTGCAAGCAATCGAACAGAACGGCGGACCCACTCAAGTGGGTTCACCCGCGTCGCGCGCACCCGGGTCCGTAGGTGGACCGGCGATAGTGGTGAGGGTCCGAGGATGGACCTTGCCTTTCCGGGGATTTGACTAGCTTGGGCTGAACCCCTAAGGGCCTGGGATGCCCAATTTTGTGGGCGGCCAGCACGCCAAGGGCGTGGGATGTAGTGGCTCTCTCACAACTCGCTCCGCGGAGGCACTCAATTAGATGGCAATTTGAGATCGGGCGCTCGCCTCACCGCCGACGGGCAACTAGAAACGATACTAAGACAAACAATGGTAAAACTAGAAGAGGATGGGGGCTCAAAGCTCACCTGATCGGTGTGAAGACACCGATCCCGGTCGGAGACGAGGGCGAGCGGGGAAGCGTGGGCTACCCACACGCCGCGCCGATGATGCTTTAGCCGATGACCTGCTAGTACACAACTACTCCTCGCGCAGGAGGGTGATCGTGGGGTGGGGAAAATAGAGATTACATTCAAACACTACCTCCACGCAGGGAGGGGCGCTAAGCCGGCCAGGCGGGGAAGGGAAACTAGCTAAGGAGGTAGCCTATTGATCCCACCGTCGGTTCTGCCCGCCTGTTCTTCCAGCTGACAGGTACTCACTGTTGGATGTCCTGCGGATGCTCCCAAACTCAAAAACTGACAAAACCAGTGCCGAAACGTCACTGACAGACCAAAGAATGCCTGTGAATTTTTGTGGGTGGTTCCGATGTCGTCACCGATAGGGGCGGGCTCTGGAACAGGGTCCCTGCGATCAGGCTCAGACTGCTCCCAGGGTGCAACAGCATATGGACGAAGCCACCACGCCCGCTCCCGAAGTCAAAATAATGCGGGACCAAGTCAAGGATGACTGTGGACGAGTCTTCTCCGAGCAGCAACCAAGCTGGGCATGAGACGATGTCGGGGCAGAGAGAGAGAGCCCGTTGAGTGGGTAGGTGTCGGGTCAGGTCCTGAGTGGCCTGATCTGCGCACCCGAGGGAGAAAAATTGGAAAACGTTCCTCCAGGTGCCAAACGGGATACCGTCTTCTGCTGATGGAAGTAGATTGGAGGTAGAAGACCTTGGCTGAGCGGCGCCTTCATAAGTGATTGGGTGTGACTGTGGGAGCTTCTGCACTGCAGCTCTAGTCCTGGTTCAGGTCCCGGTTGCGCAGTCGGACGAGAACGAGTCCTCCAGATAGCAGGGATGTCTGATGCCAGCGAGACCACCTCGGTTGCGAAGCCGTCTGGAAGAGCTTTCCGGCAATGTATGGTGCACCTCCAGAGGACGTCGAACGACTCCAAAGCAGCCTCTGTAAGTTGAGCTCCAACTGCTGTCTGCGAATTGAGATGGATAGGGTGGTGAAAGGTGATGGGAGACGGAGTAGATGGGGTGGGAAATGGGGTGGATGGGTGTGGGGATGGCACCTGACTATGTGGGGGTCTGTTAGGGGGTGATACAAGGTGTGGGAGGGGCAGAAAGGGGGCTGGGAGGTGGTCTAGCAAGTGGAGGAAGGGGGAGCTGCGAATTTGGGTTGGGAATGAGAGAGGGAGGAGAGATCTCTCCTTTGGTTTGAATGTGTGGTTAATGGAGGGTTTAATTCTGGTCTAGGGAATGGGAAGGGGTGTCTTGGGGATGTGAATGGGTGCTTGGGAGATGGGATTCTCCCTTGGGAAAATTAAAGGTTGTATGGGGAAGGGGAAAAGTTGCTTGGGAGGAGGGAGAGGTGCCTAGGAGAAGGGGATTCCACCTAGGGGTTGGAGGGGGATTAAATGAGAGGTATGGGGAAGGGGGAGGGGTCTTAATTAGAGGTGAATAGGGAGGAGAGAGAGTGAATTTCAAAATTTGGAG
Organism: Amorphophallus konjac; assembly: GCA_022559845.1. NCBI lineage: Eukaryota > Viridiplantae > Streptophyta > Magnoliopsida > Alismatales > Araceae > Amorphophallus > Amorphophallus konjac. The sequence goes on along the minus strand of CM040123.1, from coordinate 62,805,065 downwards.
AGAGGAGGAGAGAGAATGGGGTTCGCCCCCTTTAGAGAGAGAGAGAGAGAAATAGAGAGAGAGCTAGAGAGGTAGAGTGAGAGAGAGAGAGAGCACAGGGGTTTCAATATTCAACTCAAATTTTTCATTCAACAATTCATTAGCCTCCAAATGAGGGATTGGGGTCCTATTTATAGGAATCTCACAATTTAACTTAAGTCCCTGACTTTTGGACTACTAACACTAAACCAAGGGGAAGGGGGCGCCCCTGGGCCTAGCCCATATAATTGGGCCCAATAACACACATAATGACTTAAGACTTAGGTAAATAGCTACCTAACCTAGGTATTGGACTCAAATAAAAGGAAAAGTACATGATATAAAAATGAAAATTACATCACATGACTTGAAATAAAGTGGCAAACGAGATGTAGCATAGTTGGCGAGCATCGGGGTCCTCGATCAAATGAAATTGCTGGTGATGTCCTCATCATACCCCCGGGGTGCGGAAAACTCGACTCCGTCGAGTATGGGCCCACCGGGGAAGTGGTCCTCTCCAGCGGCTCAGAGTGAACCTCAACCTCCAAAACTCAACCCTGCGTCTGCAACTAGGGGACGGTCCTTCATCCTCTTGAGGTGGCTCAGGCGCACCCTCTTGCTGGCGAGGGAACCCTGCTTGCCCAGTATTGCCTCCGTGTGCACACGTCAGATTCTCAGGCTAATTTTTGGTGGCTCTCCGAGGGTGTCCCTCTCAAAGAAAGATAAAGGCTCGAGGCACTCACTAGGATCCACCGCGGTGCCCATATAGGGTGCCGGATCCACCACGTGGAAAATGGGGTGAATCCCAAAAACCCATTAGTAAGTCCAACCCGTTAGCCAGGTTGCCAAAGTCACTCGGAACTGGGGAAGGTCCAAGGGAGTCGCGACACATCAATTTGATATCTTGTTCTTCGCTGCATGTTGTGTCACATCAGAAACAGCATTCATTTGAAGTTGTTTAGCTAGCAAGACTCCCCCCTTGACAAATACATGAATTTCAGAAACATTCATTGAAAGTGCAATGTGTTCTCTTATGACATGGGGCTAGCTAACAAAGGAGCATAGAATAGCATCAGAAAATTCATTCAAGGCCAATCATTCGATTTCTTCGAGTTCTGGTACGAGACGGAGAACTTTGGTCTAAAAACCAACTCACGCATAGTGAGAGTTTTCAGGTGGACATAATCCACCTTTTCACTACCCAGTATTTGATATACCAGAAATGTAGTTAAGTTCAAATTAGCAATTGAACATACAGTTCCAATAGAGAATTGTTCAAAAAATAGATTTAGACATCTTCACCACATGAGACATTGTTAATAGTTCAAGAGATGATGCCATCTACATGAACCTGAACCACTAACATGTCCTTACCTGAATTTCTTGTGAACAGGGTCTGATCAACCTTACCTTTCATGAGTTAATTTTCAAGTAAAAATGAGATGAGCCTCTCATACCATGCCCTTGGTGCTTGCTTCAGTCCGTACAAGACTTCCTGCAACTTGTACACATGCTGTGGATGTTATGTCGATCCTAGAGGTTGTTTTACAAAAACATCCTCTTGATGTTCCCATTAGGGACGACAGTTTTAACATCCATTTTAAGATGATATTAAGGTTCAGTGATCAGGTGTTGTTATATGAGAGTCCGGACTACTTCTAATCAAGCAGTCGGTGCAATAGATTCATCAAAATCACTACCCATTTCCTGGTAGCAGTTAAGGGAATTCACATCATCTTTATCCTTGCAATATACTCCTTCAGTTGACTCAAGCTTGGCCATGGCTGGCCCAACATCACTTGGATTTTTGGGAGTGTGATCTGCATCCAAAGTTCAAGAGATTTGATTTATCAATTTCGATTTAGATTTATTAACAATGACATGAAGAGTTCCCTTAGCAACTAACATCCCCTTAAGAAGCTCTAGACTTAATGCATAACTCAGGTGTGAACCTAAATACTAAGGTCATATGATGAATCTGGTGACTCCCCCTCAATGTGTGCATGACTATGAGATGTTGAGTAAAATTCTAATGCCATATACAACCTTTAAGTACTTGACTCATAGTATTGGGCGGAGAGCTTAGATCCGAAGATCGCCTCACGCATGGTGATAGTTTCCAGACAAGCTTAACCTGTCTTTTCACATGTCACCATTCGATATACTATGCAGTCATAGATGTGATGAAGGGAAGAGAATTACAATGCATTATGACATGAGTTCACAATGTTGAACTTTTGCAAGACAGGATGTGAAGGCATATGATAAACTCAATATATGTAGTGAAGGTTAATTTGAAGGTTTCCAAACTCTTCTTCAACAATATGCTATGTGACAAGTGATATGCACAGAGATATGCAACTGACTACGGATTAAATGCATGTATAGACATATGCATTATCACATAACCATTCAGCACACAGACATATGCATGATCACATAACTATTCAGCACAATATGAATCAAGACATGGAACAATTACTAGAGAGAGTAAGAGGGATATCACCTGAGTATTCAGATTTCAGTTTTTAGTTTTTCTTTTAACCTGACTTATGCCACTTGGCCCGTGTGTCTTATCTTCTTGACTGAAAACATGTTTCAAGCTTCATATTTCCAATGCACACCTGTAAAATAGATTTCTCATTTGGCATTCTTAGGTACCCAAATCCTTTTGGGTCCTTGTGGGTTAGCAGCAACATTGGCACGTGGTTTTCAATTTGTGACAACATTCAAATCATCATTTTTAATAAAAAAATAATCATGCATCGTATGTCCAGATTTACCATAATAATTACAGCATGACTTTGAGTACTTAAAAGCGTGAGGATTTTTTGAAGCATATGACTTTTTGTTCCAATATTGTTTCCAATTGGTAAGAGGTGTGTTAAACACATTAGAGATTGTAGGTCGACCTTCCCTTGGTTTTGGCTGAGGATAATGGGTCCAGAACACAGGATGTGTTGACACCATAGGTTGGTAGTGTTGTTTAGCCTTGGGATGCGTCGACCTACCCTTACCTTTTCCATTGTTCATTCTTTTCCTGCATGCTTCTAAATCATCATTCTTCATTGTAAAGTAATCATGCATGGCATGTCCATGTCTTCCACAATAAAACATGAGATTTTCTTTCTAGGTGGATGTGTGTGTGTGGCAGAAGTATGTTTAACATGCATAGTGATGCTAGCAGCATTTTTGGATTTTTGATGCAAATTGACTTTCTGATTTTTATTTTCTTTTTGAATCACTTGGACAAAAGACTGCTTTGGGGGTGAAGTAGAGGTACTGGCTATATTTGAACAATGAACAAAAGAGGTATAAACCTTATTTACAAAAGAATTCTTTTTTATAGGATTGTAGCCAAGCCCTTCCCTTTGAAAATTAACTTTCATGTCCAAAAGTTTATCCAGATTATCTTGGCCATCCACAAACTTGGACAGCGAATTATTCAAGTCTTGGATTTCAGATTGAAGAGATGAAATGTGCAATTCTACACTGGCAAATTCTTCTTCATAACTAGCAAGCCTGACATTCAACAATGCATTAGTGGTCTTGAGGCTGTCTACTTCCTGTTGTAGTCCATCCACATTTTCACATTCACTTTCAGCCACAAACTTTCCTTTTTCTAGAATCATCAATCTTTCAGAAATGGCAGTGTTCAATTCCTTCAGTTTCTCATTTTCTCTTGCAAGCTTTTTATCATGACCAAATTCATTTTGACCATTGTCCATTGAACTTATTTTCTCTCTCAGCTCTTTATTTTCATTTCTCAAGGAGAAAATTTGATCTTTGTGAAATTCAATGTCGAAGACATGATTCTCAATCAATTCCTCTAAATGTGAGTATTTTTTATAGGAGGAATCACAGTTATTTTGTTCGACATTCTTTTTCAATTTTTTGTTTTCAGATTTTAGCTTCTTATACTTATTTGCAAGCTCATCGTATGCAACCAATAGATCATCAAGAGATATATTTTCAGAATCTGAATTTACCTCCAAGGGTGATCCATTCTGCTGATCACTATCGTGATCACTCGTGCCTGCCATGAGACATTTGTCTTCATGCTCCTCCTAGAAACCGGCTAAGCCATCCAATATGTCCTTTGCGAAACTACAACGGGAGACAAAGGGAAAACTATTAGCATTAACTGCGGCAGTGAATAAACTTAGAACCAAGTAATTTTGATCATGTTTGAACTTATAATCTACAGTCCATATAGATTTGTCTTTAAGCAACTCATAAGGACCATGTGAAATAAGCTTCCATAGCTTAGGATCGTATGAGTTGACTAGACTGTACATTTTTCCCAACCACAAATCAAAGTTAGAACCATCAAACACCAGTGGAGAATTCAAGGTGTACATTTTGGTAGTCATTGATCTAGATCTCTCTAGATTGTTAAATCTATGAAAAATCGAGCCTTAACTCTGATACCAATTAAAGCCCCACGATCAATGACACCCAAGAGGGGGGATGAATTGGGTGATTATAACTTTTAAGAAATTTTTTACCCGATTTAAATAAATATGATGAAGCATCAACTAGAACATTCAAATCTGTTTATCCACAAGTTAGATTTATCAAAATGTATCTCCACGATAGTTCTTGGTACTAGGCGGAGATGTGAATCCAAGAATTCTTCTCACGTAAACTGCTATTGTCCTGATAGGAATGACCTTGTCTGTGACGACCCGGAGTTCAGGATGCCGATATACCGATAACATCGATACACCGATACCAAGAACTGGGGAAGCCACCCAAGAGGCTGATGAGGCCCCTGAAGGGTTAGTGGGGGTTTGTCGAGGAGGTGTATAACGGATTGCAATTTGGAACGCGCATATTACAATTAAGCAATAAAATTAACACAAGTGCGGAAGCAATTCAAAAATAACCAGAGTAATATTTATATAACTAGTCCAGAAGCACAAGAGTACTAGTCCAAAAAGTACAACTACGCGGGGCATACCCCGGTAAAAGTACAACAGAGCCTCACAAGGGCGACCCGTCAACTGCTGGCAACTAAGCACGGTCTCCGAGCAACCTCACAAAACACCGGGAGACGGCGGGCGCGGCTCACCTAAAAGGAGAAGGGTGAGTCATAGCCAGACTCAGTAGGGGTCACGCGGATCCCTACCTCGCACTAAACAAACATGCATGCGAAGATAAAGGCAATAGGGCATGCATTTAAATAAAATAACAGGCATTGGCATGAATAACTAATCACAAGAAAGCTGTAAACTCTATCTAAGCAGGTATAACAGCTAACACATGCCAATAATAATTAAATGCAAGTGACTGAAACTAAATCTACCAAATAGAATAAGCCGTAAATAATCCAAGCAACAAGGAAGGACAACCACTGGGAGCAGAAACCAGATGCGTCCACTGACGACTTACACTGCGTCTCAAGCACTCGCAGTCGGTAAAATGACAAGCTGAGCGCGTAAACAGTACCAAACCAAGTGACCAGTCAGAGTGACACTCGTCAGTGTCAGTCCACAGTCTCTGACCACGTGTGCACACACTGACTCTCGCCTGAGCCAGGCCCTCTAGCTAGTTTTCTCCCTCGGTAGGACGCTACCGTTGGCCGGGAGCCCACGTAACTAGCTTACAAACCGTGTACGGGAAACACCCCTCCGCTATCCCCAAGCGGGTCGGTACTCAACAGACCTAGGGAAACAACAGTGGCTCCATTGCAAGGAAAGAAAAGCTACTCTATTGGGATTAAAAATTGGCCGTCAGGCTCACCGCCTCACCCGGTCAACGCGATCTAACGGACGAGTAACGGATGGGAGCCCCACCGTTACTCTCAAAATAACGCCCCGTCAACGGGCAGTTATATAAAAATAATGCGTCCTCCAAGGACCGTCAGGCGTGTGACGGTTCCTGGAAGGACCGTCACACCACCTGGGACGCGGGCATGTTCGGTTTGAAAATCGGTTCCCTCCCGGACGATGGAAATCGTCGGGTAACGACGTAAAACCTGTTTCCTGTCAAACCATACATCCCAAACAATAGTATAACAGCTAAAAACATCACATGCAAAGCCCATAATGCATTAATCTCAAAATTTTAGACTAAAACCCCACAAATAGAAAAATGAACATTATGCATGCTACGGGGTTCTAATCAAACGAACTAGCTACAGGAATTGATCCTAGCAAGTTCAGGAGTCCATCCCCCTACCTCTTGCAAACTGAAATGGCCGAAAACGCCGCATGCATGGAGGAGGGTTCACGGAGCCTTCACACACCGTCACGCTCCCACGATCACCGAACCGCGACGAAATGGGTACCCACGCGTTCCTCTCCACGCGAGGAATCCACCGGCACCAACCACGCTTCAATCCGACGTCGTCTCGCCGGCTTTCCCTAGGAGAGGGGAGAGGGTGATCGAACGAAGAGAGAGAGGGAGAGCGTGAGAGAAAGAGATCGACGGGGGAGAGAGAGAGGGTGTGAGGGTGAGGGATTAAAAGAAAATAAAATAAAATTAAAAAATATATAATATAATCATTATATATATATTAAAATCGTATTAATTTCTAATAACCCTCAATTAACTCCAAATAAATCCGGAAAAATACCAGGAAAATTCCAAAAAATACAGGAAAATAATCAAAAATTCCAGAACAAATATTAGATCCAAACCACTAAGGATCCACTAAGGCACGGGCCTTACAGTCCCTCCCTCCTAAAAGAAATTTTGCCCTCGAAATTTACAACAACGAAAAAGGGGGAAACAGAGAAAAGACTTATACCTCACTGGAATAAGAAAGGAAAAAGCTGACGCATCTCATCTTCACGTTCCAAAGTGGACTCATTACCAGAGTGATGCTGCCAAGCAACTCTTACCAGAGGGATATTCTTATTTCTCAACCGCTGCTCACAACGGTCTTCAATTCTGATAGGAAACTCTGGCGTAAACAAATCAGCAGTCACCTCGGGCCAAACTGAATCATCGAGAACATGAGAAGCATCTGGCACATATTTCCTCAACTGAGAGACGTGGAACACATCATGAACAGCTTGCATAGCTGCTGGTAGTTGCAAACGATAAGCTACCAGACCCACAGCTTCAACAATAGGAAACGGGCCAACATATCGCGGACTAAGCTTTCCACGCTTCCCAAATCTAGAAACACCCTTCATCGGAGATACCTTAACGAACACCATATCTCCTAGCTCAAACTGTAGTGGACGTCTGCGCTGATCTGCATAGCTTTTCTGTCGACTCTGGGCTGTCAACAATCTCTGCCTGATCAGACGAACCACATCAGAACACTGTTGTACCATGTCAGGTCCTGTCAACAATCTGTCCCCAACATCAAACCAGTTCAAGGGAGTACGACAAGGACGACCATACAACGCTTCATAAGGAGCCATGCCAATACTGGAGTGAAAACTGTTATTATAAGCAAATTCAACAAGTGGCAAATGTTGACTCCACGAACCCTTCCAGTCAAGGCAACACGATCTCAGCATGTCTTCCAGAGTCTGAATAGTCCTCTCTGACTGTCCATCTGACTGTGGGTGATACACTGAACTGAACGCTAACTCAGTGCCCAAAGCTTTCTGGAAACTACGTCAGAAGCTGAAGGTAAAACGTGGATCACGATCTGACACAAGTGAAACAGGAATTCCATGCAGTGGCACGATCTTCTGCACATAAAGCTCGGCCAACCTCTGCACACTCCAAGCAACTTTAATCGGCAACAATCTGGTAGTTTTAGTCAATCTGTCGACAAGCAACCAGATACCATCAAAACCTTGAGAAGTCTGAGGCAAACCCACCACAAAGTCTATAGTAACGTGGTCCCATTTCCACATTGGAATCTCTAAAGGCTGAAGTAATCCCCCTGGCTTTTGATGTTCGGCTTTAACCTGCTGACAAGTCAAGCACTTAGAAACAAATATAGCCACGTCTTTCTTCATACCTGGCCACCAGAACTCCTTTTTCAAATTCTGATACATCTTGGTGACACCTGGGTGAATAGAAAAATGGGAACCATGGGCTTCACTCAAAATCTCATGCCTCAATTCATCATCAGCGGGGGCATACCATCTGCCCTGGAAGCTGACGACCAGCTCGTCATCAAATTCCACATCATATCTTCATATAACACGGGCCAAATCAAAATCAGCTTGCTGAGCTTCTTTAATCTGCTGATACAAAGCTGAACCCAAAACCAAGCTAGCACAAACTGCCATCCTCGGATCGACAGGAATCTCCACGCTGAATGCCTCACTCGGAAGCTGTTCCCACAATTTCCATTCATGAAACAACAATTGATTGACTTGTACTTTCCTGCTCAGAGCATCAGCCACAACATTCATTTTACCCGGCTGATAGGAGAGTGTAAAGTCATAATCTTTCATGAATTCCATCCATCGACGCTGCCTGAGATTCAGATCTTTCTGGGAGAAAATATACTGTAAACTCTGATGATCAGTAAGAATCTGAAATTTCTCACCATACAGATAATGTCTCCAGATCTTCAAGGCAAAAATAACTGCAGCTAGCTCCAGATCATGCGTGGGATAATTTTCTTCATGCTGTTTCAATTGCCGAGATGCATATGCAATAACCTTACCATGTTGCATCAGCACTGCACCCAAACCCACTCGAGAAGCATCTGTGCAAACAAGAAATCCACCTGAGTTGGAAGGCAAAGTCAACACTGGAGAAGAGGTTAATAGCCTTTTCAATTCAACAAAGCTCTCCTCACACTGATCCGACCAGATAAAAGGTACATCTTTACGAGTCAGTCTAGTCATAGGTGCTGCAATCTTCGCAAAATCCTAGATAAACCTGTGATAATACCCAGCCAAACCTAAAAAGCTTCTAATCTCAGTGATCATTCTCGGTCTCTACCAACTCAAAACAGCTTCAATCTTTGTAGGGTCCACTGCCACTTCGTCACCAGAAATCACGTGGCCAAGAAAATGAATTTCCCGAAGCCAGAATTCACACTTACTGAATTTCGCAAAGAGCTCGTGATCTCTCAGAGTCTGTAGAACGATCCTCAAATGTTGTACATGATCTTCATCAGAGGCAGAATAGATCAGAATATCATCAATAAAGATCACCACGAACTGATCAAGAAATGGACGAAAAATACGCTGCATTAGGTCCATGAAAGCTGCTGGGGCATTAGTCAATCCAAAGGGCATTGAAGAGGTGAAATCTCGTGCTGGTTCCTGAGCGGGCTGTAATCACCAAGTTCATGAACTGCAAGACAGGGAAACGGGTCAGAGGGCCCAGGGGGATTCCCTGGGGCAAAACCCTCCGACGCTCAAGTCAGTAGAGCAATGGTGGGAGCAGCGATAGGGAGGAGAAGGTGAAGGCGCGAGATCCCTCTCCACCAATGGGGTGAAGTGATCCGTGCTCAGGAATTGGGGGTGGATCAATGGCCTTTTTTGGACTTACTTTTCGCCGGAGGGTATCACAGGTTTAAATAGTGTGCCGCCCTCTGGAGTCCTGCAAGCCAAGGGGTCTCCGGTGGAGGTTACGTCCTCGTCGTGGGCGTTTATTGCCTCATCGTGGGGGCGTTATCCGCGCGGGGAAGCCGGAGCTCCTGGACTTCTTGGCGCCTGGCCCGCGGTGGACTCTAACGGCTGCAATGATAAATATTTCATCGGTCGTACCGAGCTTAGAGGGGCCGGCCCTACTTGGGCAATAGGCCTAGCTCGGTGAGAAGATGGGTAGGACAGACCGGCTAGCGCTTCCCCCCTTCGTGCGGAGGGATAGCTCGTGCGCGGGTCTTCCTGTGACCTGACCGAGGCTCGGGCTCTCCGAGCCTTGGGGCCGCCTAGGAGAGTTGTTTCCTCGAGCATTGTTTTATTGGGCTTTTCCAAGTGGGCCCTGTGGGCTGTCACTTGGACGAGCTTGTCTCGTTGGGCCTTGTTGGGCCTAGTTGGGTCTGCTCTTTGAGTGGGCTGCAGGAATCCCCCTCTCCACTTGTCCCACTCCTGCTCCCGAGCCAAGGGGGCTCGGTTGAGTAGTTCTTCGAGGCTTTGGACCGGCGTGGCTCGGGTGGGTGGAATCCTGTCGGCGTTTATGAAGCCACGTATAGTGGTCGCTTGGGCCCATAGTAATAATGATCCTGACAGATTTGAAATGAAGGAGCCCCCTTTTTCTCGGAGGTTGAAACGGCGCACCGCCTCCCGCGAGGGTTTATAGGCATAGGGCGCTACTCGTCCTCCCAGTCTTTCTAGGGTTTTTTGGCCTTTCCTCCATTTCTTTGCTTCTGGGGCTCCTTGATGCGCCGTGAAGATACAGCGGGGGAGCAAGCTCTTGCGGCGGCATTTGAGGAGCTGGCGCATATAACCGCGGAGGCGATCCGGTAGCTTCCTTCTCCCCCCGGAGTCTTCGGGCTCTCGTGAAGGTTCTTCTTCTAGCTCTATGGCGGATCTGCGCTCGGAAATCGAGCAAGTGAGGCGGGAGCCCGTCCCCAATCGCAGGGAGTTGGGGGAGGCTGATGTGAAGAAACTGGAGCATCAGTTTCGCCTGCCTCTCCGATATAGCTTTGTATCCGCTGCACCCTACGAGACGAGCTTGGATAGCTGCACGAGCCATATTTGTACTTTTCTCCTGGCGTGGAAGAGTGGATTCTGCCTCCCCTTTGAGCCTTTCGTTCTGAAGCTTCTCAATTTTTTCGTGTTGGCGCCTGTCCAGCTGGTGGCCAACTCGTATCTTCTGCTGTCTGCCTTTCGGATCCTCTGCCGCCTGTAGGGGGTTCCCCCGTCCCTGGATCTTTTTCATTATTTCTTCGAGCTGAAGGCACATCCGTCGGTGGGGAAAGGCTTCTATTTTATCCAGGCGCGCAGGAATCGGAGTTGTATTCCGCTGGCGGCGAAGGATTCTTCGCACAAAGGGTGGAAGAGGCAGTTTTTCTGGGTGAAGGCGGAAGCAGTGGATGAATCCTAGAGGTGCCAGGTTATGCCCAACTTCCATCTGAATCTTCCCCCGCGGTAGGAGGAGTTCCCCGCCGATGTGGAGGAATACGCCGCTCGTTTGTTGACAAATCGCCGGTCGACTGAGGAGCTGGTGACACTGGAGAACGTAGAGCAGTATCTGCTTACACAGCTCAAGCCATAAGGTATCATCCTTCGGATCCTTCGGCGGGGTCGGAGGGTCACCTTTTCGCCTCTTAACCGAATCTTCTTCTTCATTGCAGACATCCGGCGGGAACCTTTGGAAGAGGTCACCGAGGTCATCGATCTTGGGGATGACTCGGTGGCTGATGAGTCTGTCGTTCCCGCGGGTCCTTCCCAAGCCCGGGATAAGGGCAAGGGGGTGACCTCCGAGGGATCTTCGCGGCCAAGCGGGGCGAAGTGCAAGGATCCCATGGAGGGAAAATTGCGGGAAGCCGCGAAGGCCAAGAAACGGGCCAAGAAGGCTGGCCTCCCTACCACTGCCGGGGGTGACTCTGGCTCGGTGGCGCTCCCCTCTCGGGGGCAAGATGGGGCCGACCCTTCCGGGCTAGCTCCCCCACCTACCAGGCGAGAGGGGGCCGAGGAGACCAGGGGCCCCTCAGAGGGCGGAGATGGGTCGGTTCTCCCCTCCCCGGGGATGGAGGGGACCGGTGCTGAAGCAGCCGACGTCGAGATCGGGAGACCGGTCGAGGTCGGCGATGTCTCGGGCGGCGAGGCGCGGGCCGAGACAGACAGGTTTGGGGGTTCGCCTGCGAGGGCGTTGCAGCCCCAAGTGCTCGAAGTTCCCGGTGTGGTCGGTCCATTGGCATTGATCGAGGTTGGGGGTTCACCCGGGGAGGCGTCGCAACCCCAACCGACCGCGGCGCGTGGGGCGGTCGGCCCCGTTGCTCGAGCCGAACCTTCTCGCGGGGCATCCGGTGGGGAGCGGATCTCCATGCCGGAGGCCTTGGAAAGGCTTGGCGTTTCGGGCGACCTGTATCGGGTTTGCCAAGAGGTTGCCGCAAAGACGAGGGGGGGAGACAAGCACCACTCCCCCTCCGGAGTCCTCGACGTCCTCATGGAGGGCGGCCTAGTCATAGCTCGGTCGGCGGCCTTGATGGCGGAGACGTACGCTCGGACGGAGGCGGAGCGGTCGAATCTCGCCTGGGCCCTCGGGGGGTGCGAGAGGAAACTGGCCCGCCTCAGCGAGGAGCATGAGGGGCTTCAACGGGAGTTCTTCGTGATCAGGGATTTGGCACGGGCGAGCCGGCTAGAAACCGAGGCGCTGACGGAGCAGTTGGCTAAGGCCCGAGAGTCGCTCGAGAGGAAAGGTAAACTCTTGGAAGAGGAGCGTCTGCGTCACCTCGAGCTGGATGGTCGCTGGGAGCTCGAACGTGCCGAGCTACTGGACCGGGCAGAGGTAGCGGAGCGCCTTCGTTCCGTGGCCGAGGCGGACCGAGCCCGGGCGGCGAGGCGGTCGAGCGAAGCCGAGCGAGGGAGGGTCGAGGCAGAGGAATGCCTGGCGGGGGAAGAGGAGCGTGCGGCCAAGGCGGAGCGGGCTTGGGTCGAGCTCTTTGGAAGGACGGAGCAGATCGAGGCGGAGGCGATCGAGCGGTATAGGAGCTCGGACGCCTACTCAGCCGACCTGGAGAGAGCCGCCCTACCATATTACGAGGTAGCGCTTCGCCGGGGCGCCCGAAAGCGGTTTAAGCAGGGTTATCGTCGGGCGGTGGACTATGCCTACGATCAAGACTCCGGGATCGAGTTCCCTTTGGGCCAGAGCTATGACTCGGATGAGTCAATTTATAGCTCCTCTACGTCGAGCAGGGAAGATCCAGAGGGGTCTCCTCCGGCGGGGTCACCAACTCCGGACGTCTCGGGAGGGCTCGCGACGGAGACAGTTCTCGCACAGGCGAGGTCAGTGCCCGGGTCGGCCATCACCGAGGGTGTTGGGGGTGACGCGCCCACTTTCGTCGCTCCCGAGCTTCAAAGTGGGCCCGAGGCCTGATGTATTTTACCTTATTTTACCCCTTTCTCTTGTTTGTCTCTCTTTCCTCCTTTAGAGAGTTTCCTCTTTATGAGATAATGAATGACTTACTTGTTTGATCGCCATCCTTGCCGTGATTTGGTTGGCGTATCTGAAGTAGTTGGAGAGTGCCGATATGTCCTGCGTGGTTTTCGCATGCTGATTTGGTAGGCTTCTGACAGGGCGTCCTTCCGTTCCCTCACGCTTTGAATGCCAGGCCGCTTCGTGAATCCCGCTAGGGCGGGAAACGAGGAGTTTGAGGTGACTGTTCAAGGGAGAAATCCTTTGGCGTGTTTTCAAGGGGGGAGTCATTTAAGGCGTGTAGCCTCCTTTGGCCTATAAGAAGGATCGAAAGGTGCCCTTTCCTCTTTACCGCTTGGGATTTTCTCTAACAGTCTTTCCTCACTCCTTCTTCACTCTGCGCTGTGCCGTTGCATTCGGAGCATGGAGGATCCTTCGGAGGGCGACGCCGCCGCCGACGGGGAGCAGAGAGCTCTTGCTGTCCCGGCTTGTTGGACGGGTCCCACGGTCGCCGCGCGGGTTTGAGACGGGTCCGAAGGTCGCCGCGCGGATCTGGAGAGGGCTTCGACATGTGAGGGCACGGCTCTTGCCCTTTCTCAGTTCTGGCGTGGCTTCCGGGCGGGCGCCGAGGCGGAGGACGGATGGGGGTATCAGGGATGCCTGCCGCCACTCCCCCTCTGCATGGGGGGGGAGGCACATCAAGTTCCCTCCTCACTGAAGCCTTCCTCCGTCTACAGCCTCTTTTTCCCTCTTCTGCTCTTCATTTCTTTCACTCTTCGGAGGCTGCTTGCTCTCTGTTCCCTTCCAAGGAGTTGGTAGGTTGGGAAAGAGGAGGTCTTCAGGGCGCTCCTTCTCCCTGGCCTCTATCAACTTGGAAGGTAGCCTTCTCCAACTTTAGAAGGTGGTTACCTTCTCTGCAGTCCCTCTGTCACCTTTGTCAGGGGTCATCTGGGCCAACTGGATCGGCCCCCTCTTGTCCGAGCCAGTTTCTACGCGAGGTAGAGTCAGTGGCTGGGCGCGAGGAGATCGAGATCGAGTCAACCGAGTGATGACCCCTTGCAGCGGTGTTAGACGGATTTTCTTGTTTTTGTCATGCAATGTACTGGCCTTTACATTTTTGATGTATCAATAGTTTTGAATGAAAAGAAAAGGGATTTATTTTGTCCATCTTGCTGTACAATTTCAAAAATAGAATTTGCGTAGTGCGGCTGCGTTCCATGTCCGAGGAATGGGTTCCCCTTCCATTGTTGCTAACCTGTACGCACCTTTCCCGAGCGTCTCGACCACTAGGTAGGGGCCTTCCCAGTTAGGGGACAGCTTGCCCGCCGCCTCTAGTGGTCGAGAGGCTTCGGCTTTTCTGAGGACGAAGTCTCCCGATTGGAAGTGTCTGATGTTGTGCCCCTGTGATTTTGATGATTGGCTTTGATGTGAGTTAATCATTTGATGATTGGTTTTAGATGTGAGTTAATCACTGTGAGTCATCTTGCTGTTATTCAGTCATTTTATTATATCATAATGCAGTCTTTCATATATTCAGTCATCTTGCTGTTCTGTTAGTTTATCAGAACTGAAGCATTGCATATTTTATGATCAGTCATGTTATCTGCTGCATCAAGCATTCATATACACAATTGCATTGAGCATACTGTCAGCACTCTCTTTAAGCCATAAAGTCCATACATTTGTCTTCTCTTCAAAGTCAGTACATTGGCATTGGGCCTTCAAGCTTTTGAAGTCTATACACTGGCTTACTCTTCAAGTCTGTACAGCCGTTTGCTTGCCAAAGTCCATACACTCAACTGCCTTGTCTTAATCAAGTCTGTACATTGGTTCAGACTTTTCAAAGTCTGCACATTGGACTCTTTCTCAAAGTCTGTATAGCCATTGCACTCAATTGAAGTCTATACATTGGTCTTCATATTCGAAGTCCATACATCGGTCTTCATATTTGAAGTCTGTACATTGGTCTTCATATTGGAAGTCTATACATTGGTCTTCATATTCGAAGTCCATACATTGGTCTTCATATTAGAAGTCCATACATCGGCCTTCATATTTGAAGTCTGTACATTGGTCTTCATATTGGAAGTCTATACATTGGTCTTCATATTCGAAGTCCATACATTGGTCTTCATATTCGAAGTCTGTACATTGGTCTTCATATTGGAAGTCTAGACATTGGTCTTCACCTGAAGTCTGTACAGCCATTCTCTTACCAAAGTCCATACATCCTTCTGTTGGAATTCCAAGTCCATACATCGGACTGTTTGAGCAAAGTCTATACAGCGTGTCACTCACATTGGAAGTCTATACATTGGCGTTGGTCATCCAAGTCTGTACATCGCTTGGCGCTCACCAAGTCTGTACATCCTCCGCCAAGCTTTCCAAGTCTGTACAGCCAAAGTCTGCACATCCTGTTCAGCTGAAGTCTGTACATCAGTCTGTACATCAGACTGTTTCATCAGCAAGTCTGTACATCGGACTGTGTCAAGTGAAGTCTGTACAGACATGGTGTTTGCATTCAAAGTCCATACATTGGACTGTAGCATGCACGAAGCTAAGTCCATACTTTGATGCACTGTAGATAGCCTGAGGTGTAGTCTGTACAGCCATTGCCTTCATATAGGAAGTCTGTACATCTTACTGCACTGTAGCTTTCACAAAACCAAGTCTATACATCGTGAAAGTCTGTACACTCCTCTTGGCCTTAGCATCTGTTTTGAAGTCCATACATTTCTTCAGTTCAAGTCTGTACAATGGACTTATAGGTAAAGTCTATACATCCTTCAGCTAGAACTGTGCAAGTCTGTACATCGTTGCTTGCCAAAGTCTGTACATTGGCATCTGTTCCTACGTTGCACTTCCAAGTCTGCACATTGGGTTCTTTACCTACGTTCAGCTTTGAAAGTCTGCACATTGGTAGTTTTACCAATGTTGCCTTGCCAAAGTCTATACAATGTGTTTGTTCAAGTCTGTACAGACTTAGCCTTGTTCTAGTCTGTACATAGACCAGTTATATTTGGCAAGTCTACACATCGTGATTTCATCATGTCTGTACAGCCTCTTCATTGAAAGTCCACTCATCACTCAAGCCTATACAATGCACACTTGTTTTCTTGCATAAAGTCCATACACTGCACTTGGCTTGTGTTCTTCACACCAAGTGTGTACAGCCTGTGCTCGCAGCAGTCAAGTCTACACACTCGATTGCCTTGCTCTGCTTCAAGTCTGTACAGTCTCTCCCTCAGCAAGTCTATACACTGGCGTAGTCAGCTGCAGGGACAGGATGTCTGTACATTGGGTGCTCATGCATTGCTCTCATCGAAGTCTATACATCCGATAGGCTTGTTTCAAGTCTGTACACCGAGGACGCTTGAAGGCTTTCAAGTGTATACACTCTACACACTTGGTTAACTAATGCATTTAACTGCAAGTCTATACACTGAGCTCGCATGAAGATATCCAAGTCTATACACTCGATTCCTTCATGCATTTCATAGAAGTCTACACACTCCCTCCTGTTATGATAATGCATTCTTCAGCAAGTATATACACTGAGATCGCATAAAGTCTTACAAGTCTATACACTCTCTCAGTGTACACACTTACTCACTTACTGCTTCTAAAATATATACATTCGTGGTTGTATGACTGAACTAACTAATCACATTTCCTTTGTCTCTGCCTGCAGAGGATTCAGATTAATGAGGGCACGTGATCCAAGAATGGATAAAGGCCCAGGATCGTGACACGTGTGCTGAAGTTTGCTGGAGAGCTGCCACGTGGTCCAAGGTTTGGGCGGGAGCTGTGGAGACCACACGCGCCCAGTGCTGCTACTGATATAAATAGAAGGCTTCGTCTTCGGATGAAGAGGGATCGAAGTGGCCAAGTATATACAGAGAGAATAGAAGCCAGTGAAGAAAGCAGAGAAGCAGAAGAAAGAGAGCAACGATCAAAAGAGCAGAAGAAGAAGAGAAAAGAAGAGATAGGGAGAGCCTGCGAAAGAGAAGAAAATAGAGAGTGAGAGCAGCAGAAGAAAGAGAGAAAGATTGCGTGAGCTGAGAAGAAGAAAGAAGAGGAAGAAAAGAAGAGAGGAGAGAGTTCTATTGAAGACCTGTTCAGTCTGTTCGTGGATCAAATCCAGAACGACTATTGTGTTTCATTTCCAGCCTTTGTCGTTGTTCCTTTTATGTTTTCTTATTTTTCATTTTGTTTCTCTGGTTAGCTTTGTTCTTCCGATTGCCCTGTTGGGGATCGGGTTCCTCCTGTTGGTTTAGGAGAAGGGAGATCTGATCTCCGGGTTGCAAGTGACAAGTTGTCACTTGTGGGTTCCCTCTGGTTAGAAGAAGGGAGGCTCGTCCTCCGGTTCTGGGCTTGTGGTTGCAAGTCCAGGGGTCCCTCCTGGTCTGGAGGAAGAGAGGTCTTCGACCTCTGGTTTCCAAGTGGCTGCGAGTCACTTGGGGTGTCCCTCCGGTTGGGAGGAAGAGGGGAGGCTGTTCCCCTGGTCAAGCTGTGTGGCAGCAAGTGTTCGCAGACTGAGTCTGCTTGTTTCTAGCGTTGGCTAGTGAAGCCTCACTCCGGTTGGGAGTGAGGGGTGGATGTAGGTCTGGAGGACCGAATCACCAAAAAATCTTCTGTGCAGTGGTTTTGCTTTGTGCGTTTGTTCCTTGCCTTCTACCTCCTATTCACAGGTTGTGCATGCTTGATTAGTTGTGTTATCTTGGGAGTAAATTTTGAGGTTTATATTCTGCTAAGTGTGTTTGGTGTGTTTAGCTCTGCCTGCGTTTCTGGTGTAATCAGGTGACTGCATTGTTGCAGTCCAACTGTTTGATCATGTGTTGTCTTATCATCTCATCTTGGAGAGCTCATTAGTTAAATTCCGCATGTCTGAGCTTTAGAGTTTTAATTTGGGCATTATCTCTAGAGGGATACATTCACCCCCCCCCTCTGTATCCGGGCCTAGCACCCTAACATCTGCTTCGGACTCTGGTGTTGTAGTATCGAGTGAGGCGTCGCTGGTATTCCGTCGCTTGGATGCTGGCAATATCCCAGAGTTCATCGGCTAGGTCGAGGTTCTCGAGTAACTTTTGGTTATTTTCCTCGAGCGAGTAGCGGATGACTCGGAGAGACGGGTTGGCGATCTCTAATGGAATGACGGCCTCAGTGCCGTACACCAACTGAAAAGGACTTTCACCGGTTGCCGTCCTGGGAGTCGTTCGGTGCGACCACAGTACGCTAGGCAATTCCTTGAGCCAACTACCCTTGGCTTTGTCGAGTCTGGTCTGTATGCCTTTCAAGATAGTCTTATTGGCATTTTCGACCAGCCCGTTGGCCTGAGGGTGGGCGACCGAAGTGAAGTGGTTGTGGATGTTTAGGTCAGCGCATCTGTCTCGGAAATATCGAGAATCGAATTGCCGACCGTTATCGCTCACTATCACTCGGGGGATGCCGAAGCGACAAATGATCGATTTCCAGACGAAACTCCAGACGACTGTCTCGGTGATCCTTACAGTGGCTTCGGCCTCGATCCATTTAGTGAAGTAGTCGATGGGGACGACAATGAACTTTTTCTGGGACTGAGCCGTGGGGAATGGCCCGAGAATGTCGATCCCCCACCGAGCGAAGGGATAAGGCTCGAAGAGGGTGATGAATTCTGTAGCCGGCTGATGGACCAAGTGGTCGAACCGCTGGCATCGGTCGCACTGTTGAGCATAGGCCGAGCAGTCGCACTGCAGGGTGGGCCACCAGTACCCCTGTCGTAACAGGATCCTGGCCAGTGACCTTGCCCCTGAGTGCGCTCCGCACAGGCCTTCATGAACCTCTTGGATGGCTCGGCTGGCTTCGTTGGGGCCGAGGCACTTCGGGAGAGGGCCGGCGAAAGACCTTCGGTAGAGTGTGTCGTCCAGGACGACGAAGCGCCGGGCTTGGTACTTCATTCGGCGTGCTTCTCGAGGGTCGGAGGGCTCTTGAGAGTCTCGAAGCCAAGACAGGTAGGGGTGCGCCAGTCGCTCGGGACGGCCGAGTCAACAGCGAGGAGCTCCGAGTCAATGCTCGGGCGTTCTAGCTCTTCGAGGAGGACCGATCGGGTACCTTCTGGGTCTAGGGAGGAGGCCAACCGAGAGAGGGCGTCCGCTCGGGAGTTTTCTTCCCGGGCTATTCGGACTACCTCGAATCCCTCGAATTGTTGGGCCAGGCTCCTGACCAGCTGGAGGTATTTGATCATGGGTGCCTCTCGAGCTTCGTACTCGCCGTTGACCTGGCTTGCGACCAGCTGAGAGTCGGTGTGGATCCTGACTCGCTCAGCCCCCAACCGTCGGGCCATGCGCGCTCCCAATATAAGGGCCTCGTACTCGGAAGCGTTGTTGGACGCCTGAAAGTTGAATTTCAAGGCGTACTGCAGCTCCACTCCTTCGGGGGATCTTAGGAGGATCCCAGCACCACTACCGACCGAGTTAGAAGATCCGTCGACGTACAGTTCCCAGGTTGGCCCGGGCATGGTCGGTAGTCTTCCTTCGGTCGGGATGGTGCTTTCGGCGATGAAGTCGGCGAGCGCTTGACCTTTTATAGCTGAGCGCGGGCGATACGAGATGTCGTAGGCCCCAAGCATAATGGCCCATTTGACGAGTCGCCCCGAGGCCTCGGGGTGGGCCAAAATCTTCTTCAACGGCTCGCCGGTTAGCACGGTGATGGGGTGCCCTTGGAAGTAGGGTCGGAGGCGTTTCGCGGAGGTAACCAGTGCTAGCACGAGCTTCTCGGTTGCAGGGTACCTCCTCTCGGCCTCGTTGAGCACCTTGCTGGGTAGTAGACTGGTCTTTCGATTCCCGAGTCATTTCTGACTAGGACCGAGCTGATCGTTGATGATGTCGTCGAGAGATAGAGCAGCAAGACTTCGCCCGACACGGGCTTGGAGAGCACCGGGGGTGAAGCCAGGAACTCCTTGAGCTCGGCGAACGCTTTCTGGCATTCCTCATCCCATGCGAACGTAGCAGATGCCAACTTGGGCCCCCTCAACAGTTTAAAAAAGGGCAAGCATCGTTCGGCCGCACGGGACAAGAAACGGCTGAGAGCGGTGACACGCCCCGTCAGACGCTGGACGTCCTTAATGTAGGCGGGCGGGCGCATGTCCAGGATGGCCTGGACCTTGTCGGGGTTGGCTTCGATCCCATGCTGAGTGACCAGGAAACCCAGGAACTTCCCGGATCTTACTCCGAAGGCGCGCTTGGCAGGATTGAGCTTCATGTTGTACTTTAGGAGGACGCCGAAGGTTTCAGCGAGGTCAGTGAAGTGGTCCTGGGCCTTGGGGGTCTTGACGAGCATGTCGTCAATGTAGGCCTCGACGTTCCGACCTAGCTGCTCCTCGAACATGTGATTGACCAGTCTTTGATACATGGCTCCGGCGTTCTTCAACCCGAAAGGCATCCGGGTATAGCAGTATACGCCGTAGTCGGTGATGAAGACGGTCTTTTCGACGTCTTCAGAATTCATTCTGATCTGATGGTAACCCGAATAGGCGTCCAGGAAGCTGAGCATCTCGTTGCCCGATGTCGAGTCGACCAGTTGGTCGATGTTGGGCAAGGGATAGCAGTCCTTAGGGGTCGCCTTATTCAAGTCGGTGAAGTCCACGCACATCCGCCACTTGCCGGAAGCCTTTGGTACCAGGACGACATTGGCTAGCCACGTCGGGTACAGGACCGATTTAAAAAGACCAGTCTCTTGCCCCTTGGTGACCTGCGCCTTGATAATCGCCTGCTTCTTAGGTGCGTGCTTCCTTCGGTGCTGCTACACGGGCTTCATGGTGGGGTTGAGGTTGAGTCGGTGCATCACGGTCTCCTCTGGTATCCCAGGGAGTTGGTCGTCGGACCAAGCGAAGACTCGGATGTACTTAGAAAGAAATCTCTTATATTGCTGCTATTCCTCGGGTGGTAGGTCGGCTCCGATCCTTACTCCTAGGGTCGGGTCATCGTTTAGGAAAATTGTTAGCAACTCGGCACCTGGCTCAGTAGCTGCGGATTTTTCCTCGACTTCCCGGGGGCCCTTATCATTCCCGCCCGGCCTTGTGGCCTCCACCGAGATATTATAGCACCTTCGGGCCGTGGCCTGGTTACCTCGGATTTCCCCTACCCCATTTTTGGTGGGGAACTTCATTTTTTGGTGATAGGTAGATGGTACTGCCTTGCTCCGGGTGAGGATTCCCCGGCCGAAGATGGCGTTGTACGCTATCATCCCTTTGATCACCATGAAGTCTACCATGACCGTAACGGTTTTGGGTGGGGTGCCGAGGGTAACCGGCAGGCTTAGGGCTCCTTCGGGGAGAGTGGCCAGGCCGTTGAACCCACAGAGGGGCGTTCGGATCGGGCGAGTTTGGATGGATCCTCTCCCATTTTGAGGAAACAGTCATAAGACAATACATCAGGGGCACTTCCGTTGTCCACAAGAATCCTATCTACGTTACAATGGTTTATAGTGGCCGAGATTACGAGGGCGTCATCATGCGGGGTGCTCAGCCCCTCCAGATCTTGATCGGAGAAGACTATGACCTGGGGCGGGGCCTTGGGTGGCTCTGGGGCTCGGCTTGCCCGCTCGGCATGACACGTCCTCCCACGGCTGCTGTCGCCTCCTGATGCCATTCCTCCGGAGATGACGTTGATGCGATCCCTCGGGGGGCGTTGTCAATCTCCTCTGCGGCACCTTGATCTTCTCTGCGCTCAGCGGTGAACCGATCCAGGTGCCCCAGGCGGATGAGGCGCTCGATTTCATCTTGGAGCTGGTGGCAGTCACCGGTGTGATGCCCATGATCGCCGTGGAATAGACAATGTCTGTCTCGCTTGCGGTTTTTTGACCTCATCGGCTCGGGCCAACGGAGGAGTCCCGAGTCTTTGACGTCTTCATAGATTTCATAGACCGGTGCGGTTAACAGGGTGTACCGCTCGTACTTCCGCTTGCGCTCTCCATCTCAGTCTCGCTTCTTTCCCGAGCTAGGATTTGGCTCGGGGCCCCGCTTCTTGTCCCCCTCCCGACCCAAGCCGGTTGCATCTCGGCAAGCGTTGAGTACTTCTTCGCACTCGGCATGGCGCAGAGACAGAGTCACTAGCTCAGCAAGGGTCGAGGGAGGGTGGAGGACAAGTTCACGGCAGAGGTTCGCATCCCGGGTGCCCCCGGTCAGTGCGGTTGTGGCCGAGGCCACGTCTAGGCGGGGGATTCAGAGGGCTTCCGATTTAAATAGGTGGACGTAATCCCGGAGCCTTTCCCCTTGCGCCTGTTTGAGGGCCAAGAGCCCCGCTACCGACCTTGGGGGGGCACTTCCGGCGAAGCTCTCCTTGAAGACTCGCCCGAACTTCTTGAAGTCTCGGATGGATCCAGGGGCAAGGGCCCGGAACCACGCTTGAGCACCCTGGACCAGAGTGGTCACAAAGGCTCGTCACTTGATGGGGTCCGACACTCCGTGTAGAGTCATCAAGGTGTCGAAGCTATCATAATGGTCGGCCGGGTCGCCCTGGCCGTCGTAAAGCTTGAAGGTTGGTATGGGGGCTCTGGGAGATACCTCTGCCTTCAAGATATACTCGGAGAACGGGGATTTCTCCTCGTCTTCCGGGGAAGAGGCCTTCTGTAGGGCGCGAAGGGCGCGCTCCTGCTCAGCGAAGCGCCTTTCAAAATCTCGCAGCCGGAGGGATAACTCCGATTGTTGTCGTGCCACGGGGCTGGAGGGAGCATCTTGGCAGTCTCCGGGAACGTCGGCTTCCGGATCTGGCCGTTGTGTCCCCCGCCTTCCTTTCCTCGGCGTGGAGGAGGCCTCTTGCTCCGGAGGTGGAGCTTGCGAGGGTCCTCCGACCCTGTTACGGATGAGCTGCTGGCCGCGGAGGGTGAAGCGGCCCCCAGCTGTGTGTTGGGACGTACTCCTGCGGGGGGGGCTCCCTGACGGGGCACGGAACCTTTCATCCCTGGCCGCCTGGGTCTTCATGAGTTCCACGAGGACATCCAGTTTGGCGTTGAGGGCCTGGAAGGCTTCGGCGCCACCGTAGGGGGGTAGCCCCACCGCCGCAGGGGGGGTGGTGGTCCGTCGGCGGGGATGCTGGCGTTGGAGGGAGGGTTTTGTGAGGCTCTGGAAGGGTCATCCCCTGCTGCTACCATGGCCTTACCCCTCTCGCCGGCGGACCTCCTCCCTGAGCTCCTTCTCACCATGTTGGCTCTTCGTGCGTTTCCCACAGGCGGCGCCAGATGAAGAGGCGAAATCTCGCGCTGGTTCCTGAGCGGGCTGGTAATCACCAAGTTCATGAACTGCAAGACAGGGAAACGGGTCAGAGGGCCCAGGGGGATTCCCTGGGGCGAAACCCTCCGACGCTCAAGTCAGTAGAGCAATGGTGGGAGCAGCGATAGGGAGGAGAAGGTGAAGGTGCAAGATCCCTCTCCACCAATGGGGTGAAGTGATCCGTGCTCAGGAATTGGGGGTGGATCAATGGCCTTTTTTGGACTTACCTTTCGCCGGAGGGTATCCCAAGTTTAAATAGTGCGCCGCCCTCTGGAGTCCTGCAAGCCAAGGGGTCTCCGGTGGAGGTTACGTCCTCGTCGTGGGCGTTTATGGCCTCATCGTGGGGGCGTTATCCGCGCGGGGAAGCCGAGCTCCTGGACTTCTTGGCGCCTGGCCCGCGGTGGACTCTAACGGCTGCAATGATAAATATTTCATCGGTCGTACTGAGCTTAGAGGGGCCGGCCCTACTTGGGCAATAGGCCTATCTCGGTGAGAAGAAGGGTCGGACAGACCGGCTAGCGCTTCCCCCCTTCGTGGGGAGGGATAGCTCGTGCGCGGGTCTTCCTGTGACCTGACCGAGGCTCGGGCTCTCCGAGCCTTGGGGCCGCCTAGGAGAGTTGTTTCCTCGAGCATTGTTTTATTGGACTTTTCCAAGTGGGCCCTGTGGGCTGTCACTTGGACGAGCTTGCCTCGTTGGGCCTTGTTGGGCCTAGTTGGGTCTGCTCTTTGAGTGGGCTGCAGGAATCCCCCTCTCCAGGTATTACCAGAAATTCAAAGTGACCATATCGAGTGCTGAAAGCTGTCTTCTCCACATCAGATTCCCAGATCCGCAATTGAAAGTAGCCAGACCGGAGGTCAATTCGTGAAAAGACAGTAGCAGACTGTAACTGGTCAAACAAATCATCAATCCTGGGAAGCGGATGTTTATTCTTGATAGTCACCTGATTCAGCTGCCTGTAATCAATACAAAGTCTCAGGCTTCCATCTTTCTTTTTCACAAACAACACTGGCGCACTCCACGGAGAAAAACTGGGGCGAATATAGCCTTTTTCCAGCATTTCAAGTAGCTGTGCTTGTAGTACTTTAAGTTCAGCTGGAGCCACACGGTACGGTGCCTTTGCTAACGGGCCTGTACCAGGAATCAGTTCAATCACCATTTCAATCTCTCGCTCTGGAGGCAAGCCTGGCAACTCGTCAGGAAACACATCAAGGAACTCACAGACAACAGGAATATCACAGACATCTCGTCGTGGTTTTTCAATAGCAACCACAGAAGCTAAGACTCTCTGGCAACCTGCACTAAGCAACCTATAGGCTCGAATAGCAGAAATAATCATACGAGAAGAACGGGATCGAATACCTTGGAAATAAAAGGCTGATTTTCCTTGGGGCTGAAAATAGACTTTCTTCGATCTGCAGTCAACCACAGCTCCATACTTGTAGCGACCCTGATAAAAGCAAGATTTTTAAATATATCAAATTAAAAATAAAAGATAAGTAAATAGATGACAAAGAGCCTAAAAGGGTAAATCATTGATCAAGAGGAAACTAACGCCTTTTATCAAGGCGCTAATTAAAAAGGAAACGCCTCTGTATAAGGCGTTAATTTAAAAGGGACGCCTAGACAATAGGGCGTCAAATTTCAAACGACAAAAAAAAATAAAATTATGGAAAGGAAATGAAACGCCCTCTACATGGGCGCGTTTACATAAGTAACGATGCTCCACAAGGCGTCAATTTAAATTCGATGCCCTCGCTTAAGACGTTAATTCAGTTCGAGTTTCATTCGACCCAGGAGTTTATCCGGGGCAAGTTATGGATAACTACGGGCAATATTGAACAGGGTAAGAACTCTATTAGGGAAATACTACTCCCAGTATGCTACTAACTCCATTAGGATTCTAAAAAAATCCTATACATACCCTGATCTATCGAACCCTAAAAACTATTTTGTCAAAGCCTTGCTGCTGCATACGTGAAGAACAGGTTATGTTCTTCTTCCTTCCTTTGCTTTCGATCAATTTATGAAGAAATTTTAATTGTTTCTTCAGCGTCTTTTGCTATAGGTTGAACACCCTGTGTGCTGAAGAACGAGGGGTTCTTCATCAACGTCCTCTGCATCCACGAAAGAAGACATCTTCCTAAAGCTCACCTGTTGTCGAGAAACTCATATTACTGGGCTATTTTGAACGTCTGAAGACTCTGCTACGAACAGAGCATCGTTTTCTCCTCCAAACCTTCATCCGTTCATCAGTTAAATCTTCATAAGGTAGGTTTTCTCAAGAACGTAGCCCAAACTAGTATAAATTATGAAATAAAACTCATCCATGATCTCATGCATATAGTTCTACTGCGTTTCCAAATATTTTCTGAGTGATTTTAAAGAAGCGACCCAGACAAGGGCGCTAATTCTTGTTTTGACGCCCTGCCCAGAAGTCGTCAATTTCATATAATTGATAATTATCCATGTTTAAAATTCTATAACTACGAAACCATGAATCTAAATTAATGCATGATCATACCTATCTAATCCTGCTATTTTTCTTGTCCTGACCATGAAATTATTTTCCTGAAATGTTATTATCTAAAAATTGATAAATCGTTGAATTAACGCCCTGCACAAGGTCGTCTCCTACTGAACTGACGCCCCATACCAGGGCGCTAATTGAAAAGTAACGCCCCTGTCCAGGGCGCGTTTTTGTTAAAATTCCAGAATAATGATTCTCCGAAGAATGGAACTATTGAAGGGACGACTAATGTATAAGTCGTCAAATTTTGAATAAACGCCCCTGACTAAGGCGTGAATTTGATAATTAATGACTTATCTTAAGTCGCTATTTTCTGTATTACTGTTTTACACTGATTACTGTCACCGAAGGGTTTTGTATATATATATATATATATCGGCACTATATTCCAGTCCGTGAATATAGTCCCATGTTTCATGATGTTTTTATCGCACTACCCTCAATTCTCATTGACATACAAGCTCTCCATTGGACATTCCGTTCCTTTGGACTAGCGAGTTAGTCATAGAGACCTCCATAAGTCTCCTCGCAGCCTTGGATTCCCTCAAGGCCGACTGAGCTGGTTGTACCATAAAAACCCATTACACTATTTTGCCATGTCACTTTGAAGAAACATGGTATACCGGCCCTCATGTTATGCAAAGTGTGTATCATGAGAATTCTCTTAATGGGATGAGGTTATCATGTCATTTGATGATGTTCTTGTAAACCCCAATTCTATATCAACATTATCATGATGTTCTTGTAAACCCCAACTCTATATCAACATTGTTATGTTGTTCTTGTAAACCCCAATTCTATATTCAACATGATGTTCTTGTGGACCTCACTTCTATATTAAGAATGAGGACGCCTTGCCATTGATGTGCTGTTCATGTGGACCTCAATTCTATATAAAGAGTGTCCATACGTGTTTGTCATGGTACCCAAGATAGGGGAACCAATTCCACCTAGTTTTCTCGATAATCCTGATTGTACCGTTATTATCATCATTCTATGTCAAGTGTCATATTTTTGGACTCTATTCTATTCAAGTTATCCTACGTGTCTACAAGCTTTATTCTTGAAATTCCATATTGGCTATACACAAAAGTGGATGTTAAAATACATGATTAATGCCTGCGCATATAGGGCCCGATCTGGTCCTGGGAGGAGCACCCGAAAGTACTTGTGCCCATGGGAGTTGATTGATCACGGTATTGGCATTATACCGAAGTGTATGACTAGCTTGATTGAACATTCCACAAATCTTGTACTCATACTTGACTTGATATTACATGACTTGCGTGGCCCGAGGAAGGGTAATTGTATACTAGCTTGACTTGAAACAAATTAGCCAAATTCCAACATGACATGATGAATACACTTGCTTGAATATCTTGATATCTTTTTGATATAAGTTCTTGAAAGCTCATGACTAGTTCTTCTTGCTGTCGTATTGTTATACACTCTCTCTATCTTGTGGTTTTATGCCAGCATGCATAGTTATAGAGCATTCATGAAAGATGTAATCACTTAAACCCCATGCTAGATCTTGAGATATAATTTCCTACTGAGCGTTCGCTCACTCAGTGTTTCCCTACTTTTCATGTAAGTCCGACGATGAGGGAACTCAAACGGATGGGGAAAATCAAGAGTGAAAGAGATAGAGCTTCTTCCGTGTTATCTAGTCTTTTTTCATATTTTCTTGAGTCAACCTTGTATTTTTCCTTTATTTTAGTTAGTATTTCAAAAGGTTTGTAATAGACATATTCTTATGAAGGAATAAAGGATTGGGTTATCTTTACTTTTGCGTGTCTCTGATTTTGGTGTCGAATGCACTAATACTCTGATTGACATGATTGATATAAACTCGTCACGCGTCTCCGGGTATCTTCCGCTCTCGGGGCGTGACAATACTGCTCCAACCAATCCATTCTCAGAATAACATCATAATCTGCCAGCTACAACGCATACAATCTTGCCGGCAACTGGTGATTATCAATCATCACAGGAGACTCTCCCAAACACAAAGGTGTAATCATGAAATCTCCATAAGGCAATTCAAAAAACATCTCACAAGACATCTCTGATGTCGGCTCCTTAATACATGCCAAGAAAGCCTCAGAAATAAAAGAGTGAGAAGCACCAGAATCAAATAAGACGCGTGCTGAAAGACCATAAAGCATAATCGTACCTTCCACCAGATGGGACGCAACAGCTTCAGCTCTAGTCATATGAGAAACTTTACCTTTCTGCTTCTTCGATCCAGCTGAAGATTGCTGAGAAGACGCCGACGCTTGAGAATAGAACTGTTGTTGAGTTTGAGGTACATGAGGAGGTCTGAATTGCGGCTGCTGAGGCTGAGAGAACTGAGGAGCTTGCAATTGCTTCGGCCTCAGCGGGCAATCCCGAACCACATGACCCGGCTAGTCACATCGAAAGCAAACAACAGGCAGAGAACACGGCTGGCCCTTATGATGACCACCGCATCTCCGACACGTCCATGGCTGACTGACAACTGAACTCTAACGAGTCTGAGAAGAAGGCACTGTCGTCTGCTGAACAGAATCTGTACCAGACGACGGCTGCTGGAAAAACCTCTTTTTCTTCTTGAACCTCTTAAACTTGGACTTGGAAGGAGAAGAAGCACTGCTAACCTCTGGCGCAACTGAGGGAACTTCTAACACGGGTGGTCGGTGAGCCTGCTGAGACTGTACTGCCGGCTGAACTGGCCCTTCCTGAGGATACCCACCTGGTCTCGCCATCTCTAGCTCAAGTGCCACAGCTGTCTAGCATGCACCATCTAGATCGGCAACACGACTTGCAATCAGGGGCATCTTGAACTCTAGCCTCAAACCTCGCAAGAATTGTTGAGTCTTCAATGCTTCATTTGCCAGCACATGGGGCGCATACTGACCCAATTCCATGAACTTATTCCGATTCTGAAGCACAATCATACTACCTTGAGTCAGCTCCATAAATTGATACATTTTTGCCATCTGTAAGCAGGCAGGAGTATAGGCACGCTCGAAAGCAGCAACGAACTCTGCCCAAGTGACTAACCGAAGAGGTCTGGAATGAAAAGCAATCTGCCACTCGGCTTTCCACCACGTGATGGTTGTACCCTGGAGTTGAAAAGCGGCAAGCATAACCTTCTAATCTTCAGCGCTCTCCATAGACAGGAACACGCGTTCAATAGCATCCAACCATTGCCTCGCAACCTCTGGATCAGGCTGTCCATCGAAAGCAGGCGGATTGAACATAAGAAATTCTTTCAAAGCCCTGCCTCGACTGCTAGGCACTTCAACCTGAGGAGCAACCATCGACGCTGGAGGAGGAATGACTGGAACGACAGGAATAGTGGGAACTGCAGGAGGAGGTGCAGAACCACTATCTTCCCTGGGCGCATCTCGGGGAGCTCGAGGAACTCGAGGAGGTCTTCCTCGACGAGGCGGCATCTTGCACTACCGAAAAATAGAAAGCAACAAGAATCACATCAATCACGCAGAAAACAACCCTAAGCTAGCAATAGACAACACGAAGGACTAGCTCTGGACAAGTTGCAAATTCTAATTCCTTATACAAATCCTCAACTCCGCTCTGATACCAGCTGTGACGACCCGGAGTTCAGGATGCCGATATACCGATAACATCGATACACCGATACCAAGAACTGGGGAAGCCACCCAAGAGGCTGATGAGGCCCCTGAAGGGTTAGTGGGGGTTTGTCGAGGAGGTGCATAACGGATTGTAATTTGGAACGCGCATATTACAATTAAGCAATAAAATTAACACAAGTGCGGAAGCAATTCAAAAATAACCAGAGTGATATTTATATAACTAGTCCAGAAGCACAAGAGTACTAGTCCAAAAAGTACAACTATGCGGGGCATACCCCGGCAAAAGTATAATAGAGCCTCACAAAGGCGACCCGTCAACTGCTGGCAACTAAGCACGGTCTCCGAGCAACCTCACAAAACACCGGGAGACGGCGGGCGCGGCTCACTTGAAAGGAGAAGGGTGAGTCACAGCCAGACTCAGTAGGGGTCACGCGGATCCCTACCTCGCACTAAACAAACATGCATGCAAAGATAAAGGCAATAGGGCATGCATTTAAATAAAATAACAGGCATTGGCATGAATAACTAATCACAAGAAAGCTGTAAACTATATCTAAGCAGGTATAACAGCTAACACATGCCAATAATAATTAAATGCAAGCGACTGAAACTAAATCTACCAAATAGAATAAGCCGTAAATAATCCAAGCAACAAGGAAGGACAACCACTGGGAGCAGAAACAGATGCGTCCACTGACGACTTACACTGCGTCTCAAGCACTCGCAGTCGGTAAAACAACAAGCTGAGCGCGTAAACAGTACTAAACCAAGTGACCAATCAGAGTGACACTCGTCAGTGTCAGTCCACAGTCTCTGACCACGTGTGCACACACTGACTCTCGCCTGAGCCCAAGCCCTCTAGCTAGTTTTCTCCCTCGGAAGGACGCTACCGTTGGCCGGGAGCCCATGGAACTAGCTTACAAACCGTGTACGAGAAACACCCCTCCGCTATCCTCAAGCGGGTCGGTACTCAACAGACCTAGGGCAACAACAGTGGCTCCATTGCAAGGAAAGAAAAGCTACTCTATTGGTGTTGTGCCCCTTGTGCTTTGTTGATGATGTGGTGTTTTAATGATAGCAACATGAATGAGTCACCACATTGTCAAGAATATGTCTGATCCTTTCTGTGGGAGATTGCATGAGTGTGCCATGTCTGAATTGTGAAGAATGCATGTGTATGCTTGAGTCATGCTGTGATATATTGGCTTGTGCTTGATTTCTGTTCTGTGCATTACTTCTCTGCTGATATGTTCATGCATTGTCTTAGGCTAAGTCTGTACAGCCTACGTCTCTTGCAGCATCAACGCTGTGAGCATTCTCAAGTCTGCAGCGTCAACGCTGTGAGTATGCACTTTGTTTCAGGTTCTTCAAGTCTATACAAACTTTAGCGTCTCATTTAGCGTCTAAGGCAAAGTCTACACGTTGTGCTTTGAAGATCACCAAGTCCATACATCGTGAAAGTCTATACACTCCTCTTGGCCTTAGCATCTATTTTGAAGTCCATACATTGGTCTTCAGTTCAAGTCTGTACAGCGTTACGTTCTCTTTGGAAAGTCTGTACAGCGTGAAGTTTGCACATTGGGGTTTCACGAGAAGTCTACACATTGGTCTCCACCTGAAGTCTATACATTGACTAAGGGTCTTCAAGTCCATACACAGTCGTCTGATGCATATTGTTTGAAGTCTGTACAACATGCCTTGTTGTTCACAGCTTTCTTGTTTGTGACTTCCCTAGTGTTTTGATGATGAGTATCACTATGTTAAATATTCTCATTTTAAATCAGATATCTTGCGTAATGTTATGCATTTGAAATTTCCATGATTAACAGGAAAACTGCTATGAGGTAGTACCTTGTATGTCCGTACTGTTCCTTTCTTACTTCGTGTTGTTTGTGTTTACTACACTTCGTGTTGTCCGTGTTGTACATCGTGTTGTTCCAACTATGTTTGTTGGTTATCTTCGTGTCGTTATCTGTTCCATCGCGTGTTGAACACTGCAGCACCTCGTGTTACTTTCTGTGCCACCTCGTGTCGTTTCTTCAGTATTTAGCTGCTCATCTCGAGTCATCCTTTTTATCTTTGCTCTTGTGTTTTCGTGTCATTTACTGTAGTTACTCGAGTCGTTTTTCCGGCTTTCACTGTTTTATCACGTGTCGTTGTAGCTGTTCCTGTTTTCTGTCTTCGTGTTGTTTTTCCAAGACCCCATGTCCTTTTTGCTTTGTGACCACACTTCGTGTCGGTTTCTGTTTTCGTCTTCGAGTTGGTTTTAGTCCGTGTCATCCTCGTCTTCGAGTCGTTTGTAAGTTCGAGCGATTTTGTATTCGTGTTGTTTTTGTGTCTTCGTGTTGCTTCTTTCTATCCTCGTCCAAGGTTCCTTTGATCGCGTGTTTCTATCGTTTTTACTCCGTGTTATTTCCTTCTCCTTACCTCGTGTTGTTCTCATACTGTTCTCATCTGACTTCGTGTCGTTCTCTTTGTAGTGTTAGCTTTGTTACTGTGGTACCTCGTGTCGTTCTCAGTATAGTGCACCTATTGTTGTTCCTACACACCTCGTGCAGTTTTAGTTTTTGTGGCCCTGAGTTTTAATCCTTTTAATTCTTTGCAGGAGAAGAAGAAAAACAAAAAGAAGAAGGTGGTCCGAGGAAGAATATTCCTCAATGACTGGGAGGCACGTGATCCGAGGCTGGAAGGGCAGACAGGATTGTGACACGTGTGCTGAAGCTGGCTGAGAGACTGACACGTGGCCACAAGTTCTGGGCGGGAAATGAGGAAGCCACACGCGCCCAGTGCTGCCCTCCTGCTGGCTGCTGCTTATAAAAGGAAGCCTTCATCCAACAGATGAAGATCGATTGAAGAAGAAGCCTGGAGAGCAAAAAGTCCTTCGATCCAGAAAAAGAAAAGAGGAAGAAAAAGAGAAGAAGAGAGAATAGCAGAGAGCGTGAGCCGAAGAGAATAGAGGAAAAGAGATCGAGAGAGTGAAAGAGCAGAAGAAGAAAAGAGCTGCAGTAGAAAGCAGAAGAGAAGAGAAGAGACAGAGAGAGAGCCTGCGAAAGAAGAAGAAAAGAAAGAGAAGAAGAGCAGAAGGAAAAGAAGAGAGAAAAGAAGAGGAAGAGAAGCTTACCTGAAGATCTGTCTACTGGACCGTGGATCAGATCCAGGCCAGTCAGCTCCGTTGAGAGCCACATTGTGCATTTCATTTTTCAGCGTTCTGTTTGCTGAAGTTATTTTCATTTCGTGTTTCTATTTTTCCCTTTTTATTTGGTTATCCTTGTTCTTCCGATTCTCAGTAGTGAGGTCGGGTTCCTCCTGTGGATCAGGAGAAGGGAGATCTGATCTCCGGTTGCAAGTAGCTGGGAGCTACTTGTGGGTTTCCCTCCCGTTGGAGGAAGGGAGACTTGTCTCCGGTTCTGGGCTTGTGGGTTGCAAGTCCAGGGGTCCCTCCGGTTGGAGGAAGAGAGGTCTTCGACCTCTGGTTTGCTGGTGACTGGAAGTCACTGGTTGGTTCCCTCCTGGTCTGGAGGAAGAGAGACTTCGGTCTCTGGATTCCAAGTGGCTGGGAGTCACTTGGGGTGTCCCTCCGGTTTGGAGGAAGAGGGGAGGCTGTTCCCCTGGTCAAGTTGTGTGGCAGCAACTGTTTGCAGACTGAGTCTGCTTGTCTAGCATTGGCTAGTGAAGCCTCACTCCGGTTGGGAGTGAGGGGTGGATGTAGGTCTTGGTGACCGAACCACCTAAAAATCTTCTGTGCTGTGTGATTGGGCTTGTGCTTTTGTTCCTTATCGTCTATCCCCCCTTCACAGATTGCTTTATGCATTCTTGTTTCTATCCGTGCTGAGAGTTGATTGCATTATTCTGCTTCTGCTAGTTGCTTATTTAGGTGAGCCTTATATATATTTGCTAATTGGTTTAAAAGAAAATTCAATTTGTTCTTCAGACTGTCCATCTTGCATTTGATAATGTTCTAGTCTTTTATTGAGCGAAAAGTTTTTAAGGGTGGGATTCATTCACCCCCCCTCCGAATCCTTGCACCGAACCTAACAATTGGTATTAGAGCGGTATCTGCATACAAGGTCCAGTGACCTGGAGATTCGATCTTGCAGTCTTAGGTGCTAATTTATTTTTAGTGCATCAATACTCCTGTTACATTAATCTGATTTGTTTTCAATGGCTCATCCACCGATTTTCAGTGGTACGCATTTTAATGCATGGTTCGCTAGTCTGAAGAATTATGTTAAATCTGTGAATCCAGACCTATGGAAAGTAATTTCACACGGTCCTCATGAACTACCAAAGAAAAGGTCCAAATGGACTGACAGTCACAAGTCTAAGCATGAAGAAAATCAGATAGCTATAAATCTGATGAAGGCAGCTACTGATAGAGCTTTCCATTCATATTTCTTTGATTGCAGCTCGGCTAAAGATATTTTGGATACACTGAAGCAAATTCAGGAGATAGATGTGGACAGCTGCATGATGGTCAACAGAAGCAATCAAAGTGGCAGCAATCAAAATGAAGAAGATGATGATGATGAGGTAAATGTCTTCGAGAATTTTTCTCTAGAAGATTGGGAGAATGCATATGCTGAATTATTTGAATCTCATGAACAGTTAAGAAAACAATACAAAAAATTGAAGAAGAATAGTAGGTCAGACAGTTTCAATTCTCCATGTGAAAACTGTGCTGAACTAAAAAATGTTCATGATACTTGTATGTCTGATATTCAAATGCTAAAGAAACAAATTTCATTGCTGAAAATTGAGAATCAAGATCATGTAAAAGAAAACTCTGAACTTGAGAAGAAGCTTAGCCAAACTTGTCATGAGTCTGTTCAGAGTAAAGATTTACTGAAAGAAGTTGAATGTGTTAAATCTGATCTAAACAAGCTGAAATCAGAAAATGATTCTCTTAGAGGGTTCTCCAAAGAAAATGAAGAAAAATCAGAGAAACTTAAACAGGAGAACAAATTGCTGATTGAAAAACTTAATGCCATAAAGTCTGTAAACATAGAAATACAGAAAGATCTTGAAAAACAGCAAAAAGATATGAAGGAAATTGAAAATGGAAGAAAGTATGAAGCCAATTCAGAAGATCAGCTTCTAATAAATGAATTGATTCAAAATGATAAGCTTAAAGAAGAAGTGGAAAAATTAAAATTGTTAAACAGTGCCATGTCTGAAAGACTTCTCACATTGGAGAAAGGAAAAGTCGTCTGTACAAACGAGACTGAAGAGGTAGACGAACTGAGAAAGGAAATTGAAGAATACAAAACAGCTAACAAGGTTTTGAATGAAGCTGTCAATTGTAGTGAAAAAGAGATCTCTAGTTATGAAATTCACATTGCATCTCTTGAAAATGAAATTCAGGATCTGAAAAGCTCTTTGTCTAAATTTGTTGATGGACAAGAAAATCTGAACAGGTTGTTAGGAGTTAAGGCTAATACTCAAAAGGAAGGGCTAGGCTACAACAATGTCAATAAAAGGGCGTTCAAAAACAAGCTAATGACATCTTTCATCAAAGCTTCAGATGTAGCCACCACCTCAGAAAATAAACAACCAAATGTTCAGAAGAATCAGAAACAAACTGAAAAGTTGAAAAAGGTTGATGGATCCAAGCTGAAAATTGTTTTCATTAAAACTTCTGAACAGGAAAAGCCTTCTACCTCATCTCCACCTCAGTACAAGGCTAAGAAAATAGGAAAACAGGTTAAAAATCAGAAAAGGACTGTGAATCAGAAAATAAATGAAAAGGGTTCATCAGTGCACATTGATCACAGTACTCACACACATTCATATGCATCCAAAAAGAAAATGATATGTCATTACTGTCATAAACCTGACCATTTGATGCATGAATGTAGATTGATGAAATCAGATGATCTGAAAGCTAGAAAAATGGATGGTAGGAATTCGCAGGTCAATTTCCCTGTCTCTCAGAAAAGGAGTGTCACATGTTCAAATTGTGGGAAATTAGGACACTCAATTGCTCATTGCTGGTTTGCAAGTGGTAAGAAAACATTTTATCCATATCATACTAAATCCTCTGCAAACCAATATATTCCTAATAAAAATAAACCTGTTTCAATAAACCAGCACATCATCTGTTTTAACTGCAACAAAATTGGTCACAAGACCTCTGAATGTTGGTCAGGCTCCTTTAAAAGAAATTCTCTCAAATGCTCTCACTGTGGAAAGCATGGCCACAGGGTAATTGACTGTTAGCATATTCAGGGTAGAAATGTGAATCTCAAACATGCTAAATTCCCTGTAAAACAATTTGCAAAACTTTCATGTTATAACTGTGGGAAGCCAGGCCACAAAGCTGGAAATTGTTGGCATGTTCAAAATAACTCTGCTAAACTCCATGTTGTGAAATTTACATGCCATCATTGTGGAAAGCCAGGTCACAGGGCTGCAACCTGTTGGCTGGCAGGATATCAAAATCAAATTAGTTTTGGTAAACAGAATTTTTATTCTGTTAACAGAAAATCTCATGTATATGCACATAGAATTCATGCTAACAAGAATGTGCATAAATTAGATCTGAAAACTGCTGCTCCTTGCTATCAAGTTAAAAATGTGCTAAGAAAACCTGCTAGAAGTAATAATGTCATGTCAGGACCCAAGACTTCTTGGGTACCTATTTGTGTAAAATAACTTTGCTATGCAGGTGTGCCTTGGGACTGGAATAAAAGGGGTAATGATCCAAGGCACTCAAGAATGAAAAAAAAACCCAATTCTCACACTTTTCAGGTAATCTCTCTGCATTTCCTATTTTGAAACTCATTGCATATCTGATTTGATGTATTCCTGCATATCTGCCATTTGTAGTTGTTTGACAATTGTTGAAATGCATAAATTCTGAAAACAAATTGCATCCTGAATAATCTGAACTGCTTATGTATGTGGCTTGAAATTTATCTATTGCACAGTTCATTGAAAATCTGTCCATTACATTCTGAAAAATCTGATAAGCTGAAATTGATCCATGCATGCTGCCCATGTTAAAAAATCTGATAGGACAGTCTGATTGTGCACAAGTCAAAATATCATTTGGTTTCATATGTTCAATTTTCAGTGTAAACATTGCATGTTTTCAGGGGGAGTTAATTGCATGACTTTGCATAGCATTCAGTGTTGAGTCTTTACATGCATGTAGTTAATTGCATTGCATTTCCTTAGATTGAAAATGCCAAAAAGATTGCCTAAATGCATGTTGTCAGGGGGAGTCAATGCATTGCATATAGGTTGTCAAATGCATACTCATGTGAGAATTCATTGCATATCCTTCCTTATTGATTTTGTTGACAGACCTTGAACATATTTTTGAAATCATTAAGCTTCAAAATCTCTCCTATCAATTGGTAACAATTGGTATCATTTGGTATCAGAATTATTTCAGTCCTTCATGAAGATTTCAATGGGCTATCTCGATCATAAATCAGAAAAATCTTAAACTAGAAATCTTCTATTATACGCTTTTATGAATGTCTGAAATAACTCATGTGGTTTAAGCTTAATGTATTCATGAAGTTTAACTTTAAAATCTCTTAACATATCTGAATCATGTTTAATAAATCTTAACCAAATGGTTCATGCTGTGTCTTGCAAAAACTTCTGAAATCTGCACTTTTGAATACAAGACTTTATTTGGGTAAGTACATGAGATTAATATTGTTT
Source organism: Amorphophallus konjac (assembly GCA_022559845.1). Taxonomy (NCBI): domain Eukaryota; kingdom Viridiplantae; phylum Streptophyta; class Magnoliopsida; order Alismatales; family Araceae; genus Amorphophallus; species Amorphophallus konjac. The sequence continues at coordinate 62,768,040 of CM040123.1, read as the reverse complement.
TGAAGCAAATGAATGTTTCTGAATTGTCTAAAGGGTAAAGTAATTGTCAGAGCAATGACCTTGGTCACTGAGAAACACATGTCCAAAGGACTGTGTCATGAGGTGCCTTAGTTAACTCTGCATAAAAGTCATTGAAATTCAGGCAGAGCAATGGCATGCACACTGAGAAATACAATTCACTCATCAAGAAATAATTTACAGTGTGTCATGATGTGTATATGCTATCTCTGTTCATATAAAGCATGACAGTTAGTCACACTAAGTACTTAGGGATATTGGCCTCTGATCAAGGTATATCCTCTAGTTACAAGGTGTGCACTGAACTAGAGTGCTCGTAAAATTTGTAGCATGAAAATTGTTGAACGAATTGAAATATCTGAATATTGATGTAAAAATCAAATTGCTACAACCCTAGACAAAATCATATGACTTCATAATTACTTGATTTCAATACCGATGCATGTAATTCTGAAAGAAGTCAATAAATTTGATTGTGTAAGACAAAGGGAGGATAATCAAGATAAATATGAGGGCTTGGTTCATTTTTATTAAAACATGGTTTTAGATATCAATACAGAATTTTATTGATAAAATCTGCATACATCATGTTTAAACCATGCTGTTCAAAAAGCTCATTCATAAGCCCCTATAATGGAAGACTCTGAAAACTTATGTTTTAGATTTATGAGATTGATATCTCTTTGAAAATCTGGCTGAAATTCTTCTGTTTGGAGCATCCTTGAAAAATCTGTTAACTGAAAGTCTTCTGCTCATGAGATTGATGTTCTTGGCTCATTGACCTGAACTTCTCCTTGTTTGCCCTTGTGGTCTCCTCTCATCTTTCTCATAAGATTCCACTTATTGAGAGGGAGCTTCCATGTCATGCATCACTTGCATATCAATTGGCATCTATTCAGGGGGAGCATTCCTTGTCATACTGAATCATGTTCATATCATTTGTGACCTTGCATTCAAATCCCTCATGATCAGATTCATGCATGATCAACAAAAAAACTGTATAGTCAACTCCTTTCTTATCAGTTGACTGATTCCATCTGCATTTTTTTGACCATACAAATGTGAGGTGCCACTCCCATTATTACCTTGTTCACTTGCAGCCTTCTGAACCTCAGAATCCTTATGATGGTGGATTTCAGATTGATTCCTGAGATTTATTTCTCTCCACACTGTTGGAATCTTCCATCTTGTTCTGCAATAAGTTCTGATTCTGTGGTATTTTCACCAGAATTCAGATTCTTTGTAATTGCTGATTTCAGATTGATTTATTGGATAACCAGAGTCCATTCCTATGCTTCAGGGGGAGTTATGGTTTATTAACATCTAAGGAGAGAGTAGTCAATCATGCATGTTAATAGGGGGAGAGCTGTTTCATTGTCATAAGGGAGATCTTCATTTTAAAGAACCACGACTCATTCTCTGCATTTATGTGCTGCATTTGACTATCAAACCAATTCCCTTCTTTTTGATTATGTCAAAGGGGGAGAATAGTTTGATGAGTTAGTGTGACTCATTATGTTGCAATCATCAAAAAGGGGGAGATTGTTGTGCCCCTTGTGCTTTGTTGATGATGTGGTGTTTTAATGATAGCAACATGAATGAGTCACCACATTGTCAAGAATATGTCTGATCTTTTCTGTGGGAGATTGCATGAGTGTGCCATGTCTGAATTGTGAAGAATGCATGTGTATGCTTGAGTCATGCTGTGATATATTGGCTTGTGCTTGATTTCTGTTCTGTGCATTGCTTCTCTACTGATATGTTCATGCATTGTCTTAGGCTAAGTCTGTACAGCCTACGTCTCTTGCAGCGTCAACGCTGTGAGCATTCTCAAGTCTGCAGCGTCAACACTGTGAGTATGCACTTTGTTTCAGGTTCTTCAAGTCTATACAAACTTTAGCGTCTCATTTAGCGTCTAAGGCAAAGTCTACACATTGTGCTTTGAAGATCACCAAGTCCATACATCGTGAAAGTCTATACACTCCTCTTGGCCTTAGCATCTGTTTTGAAGTCCATACATTGGTCTTCAGTTCAAGTCTGTACAGCGTTATGTTCTCTTTGGAAAGTCTGTACAGCGTGAAGTCTGCACATTGGGGTTTCACGAGAAGTCTACACATTGGTCTCCACCTGAAGTCTATACATTGACTAAGGGTCTTCAAGTCCATACACAGTCGTCTGATGCATATTGTTTGAAGTCTGTACAACATGCCTTGTTGTTCACAGCTTTCTTGTTTGTGACTTCCCTAGTGTTTTGATGATGAGCATCACTATGTTAAATATTCTCATTTTAAATCAGATATCTTGCGTAATGTTATGCATTTAAAATTTCCATGATTAATAGGAAAATTGCTATGAGGTAGTACCTTGTATGTCCATACTGTTCCTTTCTTACTTCGTGTTGTTTGTGTTTACTACACTTCGTGTTGTCCGTGTTGTACATCGTGTTGTTCCAACTATGTTTGTTGGTTGTCTTCGTGTCGTTATCTGTTCCATCGCGTGCTGAACACTGCAGCACCTCGTGTTGCTTTCTGTGCCACCTCGTGTCGTTTCTTCAGTATTTAGTTGCTCATCTCGAGTCATCCTTTTTATCTTTACTCTTGTGTTTTCGTGTCATTTACTGTAGTTACTCGAGTCATTTTTCCGGCTTTCACTGTTTTATCACGTGTCGTTGTAGCTGTTCCTGTTTTCTATCTTCATGTTGTTTTTCCTAGACCCCATGTCCTTTTTACTTTGTGATCACACTTCGTGTCGGTTTCTGTTTTCATCTTCGAGTTGGTTTTAGTCCGTGTCGTCCTCATCTTCGAGTCGTTTGTAAGTTCGAGCGATTTTGTATTCGTGTTATTTTTGTGTCTTCGTGTTGCTTCTTTCTATCCTCGTCCAAGGTTCCTTTGATCGCGTGTTTCTATCATTTTTACTCCGTGTTATTTCCTTCTTCTTACCTCGTGCTGTTCTCATACTGTTCTCATCTGACTTCGTGTCGTTCTCTTTGTAGTGTTAGCTTTGTTACTGTGGTATCTCGTGTCGTTCTCAGTATAGTGCACCTATTGTTGTTCCTACACACCTCGTGCAGTTTTAGTTTTTGTGGCCCTGAGTTTTAATCGTTTTAATTCTTTGCAGGAGAAGAAGAAAAATAAAAAAAAGAAGGTGGTCCGAGGAAGAATATTCCTCAGTGACTGGGAGGCACGTGATCCGAGGCTGGAAGGGCAGATAGGATTGTGACACGTGTGCTGAAGCTGGCTGAGAGACTGACACGTGGCCACAAGTTCTGGGCGGGAAATGAGAAAGCCACACGCGCCCAGTGCTGCCCTCCTGCTGGTTGCTGCTTATAAAAGGAAGCCTTCATCCAACAGATGAAGATCGATCGAAGAAGAAGCCTGGAGAGCAAAAAGTCCTTCGATCCAGAAAAAGAAAAGAGGAAGAAAAAGAGAAGAAGAGAGAATAGCAGAGAGCGTGAGCCGAAGAGAATAGAGGAAAAGAGATCGAGAGAGTGAAAGAGCAGAAGAAGAAAAGAGCTGCAGTAGAAAGCAGAAGAGAAGAGAAGAGACAGAGAGAGAGCCTGCGAAAGAAGAAGAAAAGAAAGAGAAGAAGAGCAGAAGGAAAAGAAGAGAGAAGAGAAGAGGAAGAGAAGCTTACCTGAAGATCTGTCTACTGGACCGTAGATCAGATCCAGGCCAGTCAGCTCCGTTGAGAGCCACATTGTGCATTTCATTTTTCAGCGTTCTGTTTGCTGAAGTTATTTTCATTTCGTGTTTCTGTTTTTCCCTTTTTATTTGGTTATCCTTGTTCTTCCGATTCTCAGTAGTGAGGTCGGGTTCCTCCTGTGGATCAGGAGAAGGGAGATCTGATCTCCGGTTGCAAGTAGCTGGGAGCTACTTGTGGGTTTCTCTCCGGTTGGAGGAAGGGAGACTTGTCTCCGGTTCTGGGCTTGTGGGTTGCAAGTCCAAGGGTCCCTCCGGTTGGAGGAAGAGAGGTCTTCGACCTCTGGTTTGCTGGTGACTGGAAGTCACTGGTTCGTTCCTTCATAGTCTAGAGGAAGAGAGACTTCGGTCTCTGGGTTCCAAGTGGCTGGGAGTCACTTGGGGTGTCCCTCCGGTTGGGAGGAAGAGGGGAGGCTGTTCCCCTGGTCAAGCTGTGTGGTAGCAACTATTTGCAGACTGAGTCTGCTTGTCTAGCATTGGCTAGTGAAGCCTCACTCCGGTTGGGAGTGAGTGGTGGATGTAGGTCTTGGTGACCGAACCACCTAAAAATCTTCTGTGCTGTGTGATTGGGCTTGTACTTTTGTTCCTTATCGTCTATCCCCCCTTCACAGATTGCTTTATGCATTCTTGTTTCTATCCGTGCTGAGAGTTGATTGCATTATTCTGCTTCTGCTAGTTGCTTATTTAGGTGAGCCTTATATATATTTGCTAATTGGTTTAAAATAAAATTCAATTTGTTCTTCAGACTGTCCATCTTGCATTTGATAATGTTCTAGTCTTTTATTGAGCGAAAAGTTTTTAAGGGTGGGATTCATTCACCCCCCCTCTGAATCCTTGCACCGAACCTAACAATTGGGACTAAAAACATGCCATTGTACAATAGAATAACCTAAACATGGCATATATACGTAATGGAACGCTTAACGAATAGGTTGGCACCCATTTTAAATCAACAGGCATGTGGCGGTCTGCTGCCCATGCGCTACAGGTGAGTAACGGTCGGGAACTGGCGCGTTATATCAAGAATGATGTGTCCGCCCCTACCCGTTACATCCACCGAACTTCCAGCCCAAACGAACGAAACAGAATGTAACGGTAGGGGCACAGCGCGTTACATCAACTGTAACGCGTTGGACCCTCACCGTTACATCCCCCCGAGGCCAAAACCCACGCATAGCGTTCTAAAAACCATTAACATGCGATATAACGCGCTCACCCAGGCGCGTCGGGTTGACCTGACGGCCGGTCGACTGGCCGTCAGGCTCACCACCTCACCCGATCAACGCGATCCAATGGACGAGTAACGGATGGGAGCCCCACCGTTACTCTCAAAATAACGCCCCGTCAACGGGCCGTTATATAAAAATAACGCGTCCTCCAAGGACCGTCAGGCGTGTGACGGTTCCTGGAAGGACCGTCACACCACCTGGGACGCGGGCGGGTTCGGTTTGAAAACTGGTTCCCTCCCGGACGATGGAAATCGTCGGGTAACGACGTAAAACCTGTTTCCTGTCAAACCATACATCCCAAACAACAGTATAACAGTTAAAAACATCACATGCAAAGCCCATAATGCATTAATCTCAAAAATTTAGACTAAAACCCAACAAATAGAAAAATGAACATTATGCATGCTACGGGGTTCTAATCAAATGAACTAGCTACAGAAATTGATCCTAGCAAGTTCAGGAGTCCATCCCTCTACCTCTTGCAAACCGAAACGGCCGGAAACGCCGCATGCACGGAGGAGGGTTCACGGAGCCTTCACACACCGTCCCGCTCCCACGATCACCGAACCGCGCCGAAATGGGTACCCACGCGTTCCTCTCCACACGAGGAATCCACCGGCACCAACCACGCTTCAATCCGATGTCGTCTCGCCTGCTTTCCCTAGGAGAGGGGAGAGGGCGATCGAACGAAGAGAGAGAGAGAGAGAGCGTGAGAGAAAGAGATCGATGGGGGAGAGAGAGAGAGGGTGTGAGGGTGAGGGATTAAAATAAAATAAAAATATATATAATATAATCATTATATATATTAAAATCTTATTAATTTCTAATAACCCTCAATTAACTCTAAATAAATCCGAAAAAATACCAGGAAAATTCCAAAAACTAAAGGAAAATAATCGAAAATTCCAGAACAAATATTAGATCCAAAACACTAAGGATCCACTAAGGCACGGGCCTTACATTGTCAATTCAAAGGCACCTTTTGATATACCCAAGATCTATTTAGTGAAAAGATCGATTATGTTAAATCTAAGTGATCAATCCAGAACAACAATATGCACTAACAATCACATGGAATGGGGGTAGAAGAAATGAGCCAAACCACACAATTAAAACCATAATGCACGACGATTTTTAAGGTGGTTCAGATGCAACGACAGCAACCTACGTCCACCCCTCACCAAAACCCGGTGAGGCTTCACTGCTGTAAACCAGCACGGGGATGAATCCCCAACACGGAGACACACTCCAACCACACATGCAAGGCGACGCCTACACACACACACGGGGATGCGACCCAACACACACACAGAGACGAGCTCCAACACACACACGGAGATGAGCTCCAACACGATCCGATGACCGGATCAACAACACACACACACATGCTGCGACAGATGCAGCACTCTACACACTTGTACAACCGGATCTGGATAGATCCACACACACACACGCAGATCTAAGAAGATCCACGCGCACACACGGATCTGAACAAGACAATCCACACGACCATAGATCTGAATTGATCCACACACGCACTGATGTTTACAGATTACAAAGAACAAGACTTGAAGCTCAAAACACAAAGACAAATGAAACACAGTTGAGAAAACTCCTGATTTAGGCTCTCCTTGAGTGTATGATGTAGATCTTGAATGAGGCTTGAATCTCCACTTGATTTCCACTTGATTGGCTTCAGAATGATCTTCAAATGCTTGAGGTTTGATGAAGAATGGCTGGATGAAGTACTGTTCATGGAGTATTTGCAGCAGCCTTCTTTCTCTCTTGATAGCCTCCTTTGAATCCCTTTTTGGTGATTGGGGTTTCTTTCCCCTAAAAGATGTTTTTATAAGCCTTGGGTTGGTCAAGGGACATGCCAAAACATAGATCCACGATTTTAGGCATATCTGGTGGCTTGGGAACCCAAAAGTCTTAAAGAGAGGGTTGAACACGTTGAAGGGAACAAAGTCAAAAATAGGGGGGCGGTCGACCGGAGTTTTACAGGAAATGAAGATTTCATTGCTGGGAAAATCGATCGACCGGGGCATCACCGGCGGTCGACCGAAATCTGGGTTTTTCCCAGATTTGCAGCATACAATCCCTTAAACCCATTTGCATTCCATTCAAGTCTGTGGCATCAAACTCCTTTGACCTTTGAGGATTTATACTGAGTACTTTGACCTGCAAAAGTATAGAGAAATGATTAGAACTATAGCTCAATAATTCATATGATGAATGCATGAAGTACATACATGAGGTATGATTGTGGGAGCCAATTAATCAAGTTCCACCAAGAATATGCAGGGGACTCATTCAATGCTATAGAACCATTTGAAACCCCAGTTCTTCTCAACCAAGAATCAACTTCAAAGCCCATGCATCTAAACAACATGTTTGAGCCTTAAAAGACAATTTAAGAACTCAACTTTCCTTAGCCAAAGTTCAGGATCATGTAGCCATGGATTTATGCAGTTGGAATGAATATTATGAGGCCAAAAACCAGAATCATCATAAAAGTATGCATTAGGCTCAATTCGAAAGCTCATTCACAAATGCACTAGAAGATCGACTCATTTGAAAGCTCGTTCAAGACTTCACTCATTTTGAGATCAAGTAAAGTAGGCCAAGTCAAACAAGACTCCACACACAGGATATGTATTCAGTGAACCAATTTTCATACTCTCCACAAACATTCTCATTCACACCTAGACTTCTTCAAGCAATAAGAATGTTTCATTCAACCACTCTTTTATCAAGACTCATATGAATCTCAAGCAGACTGCAAGCTCAAAGCCCACAGGATAGCATGAAGCAAGTCGTTTCATGAACATGTGAAATACTGAAACATATGAATCATAGCCATGATCATGAATGCACAATCATTCATAAAGTTTGGTTATCAGTTGTTTGCGACTGCGGGGCGTCACTTGTCATTTTGTCCTCGCGGCGGGGGTGTAGGCTCACCTTTTACGGAAGGTCGAGATATGTTGACTGGGCATGCGGGGATTCCGAGGGTATTGAGAAGAAGGCAGAGAGAACGATAGGAACGCACTGGCAGGGATGGCGTATGGTTCATCATTCTGGGAGACTGGGACAGGGATGGCTGGGTGGAATGCGAGCGTGCCAGTTGATTTCTCGATAATCACCTATGGAACCGAGGATTGACCGGGGAAGTGTCGCCAGGAGGTGGCACGTGGCTCGAGGGATCAGGCGACATGTGGATAAAAGGGGTTCCACTGGTGTGAGTGCGTAGGTGATTATGGGGATTCGTGTACTGGACGTCTTTCTCCACCAGCCGCAAGCAATTGATGTTTATTTTACATCGGATTGAATCTGAATACCTTTGTTTCTTCTACCAAAGAGAGAGTCAGGGACCTTGGTAGCCGCAACATAGGGAGGGTTTAGTTCGTGCAATAGGGACAGGGCAACAGCAACACAACAGGGATAACTGGGGGTAGAGATACTGGTTCCGACGAGGAGGGGGATCCACTCCCTGACTGGATTACATGACTTATATGTCATGAAAGGCATTTATATGGGGGCATGAGAGCCCGATTACAATTGCTTGCAAGCCACGGGACAATTCCATCATTCATGATGGTCCCCGGGTCATTGCATTATTGAGCGGGTATTTCTGCATTTGTACATAGTGTCCGTGAGAGGACCTGGGACTTAGCAGGATGGCGCCCGAGGGGCGTCACAATCTATTCCCGACAAGAGAGAGTGTCGAGGTCGGGGCAGTAGGGGTGCCGTAGGCACCATTGTGCTGGGGAAGTTGAGTGTTCGGGTGCCGCAGGTCCCGATGTGACTGGAGTAGCTGGTAGTCGGGTGCCGGAGGCACCGTTGTGACTGGAGTTGTTGAGTGATCGGGTGTCGCGGGCCCCGATGTGACTAGAGTGGCTGACAGTCGGGTGCCGGGGGCACCGTTGTGACTGGAGTTGTTGGCAGTCGGGTGCCGGGGGCACCGTTGTGACTGAAGTGGCTAGGTAGTCGGGTGCCGGTGGTACCGTTGTGACTGGGGTAGCTGGCAGTCGGGTGCCGGGGGCACCGTTGTGACTGGGGTAGCTGACAGTCGGGTGTCGGGGGCACCGTTGTCACTGGAGTTGTTGAGCGGTCGGGTGCCGCGGGCCCCTATGTGACTGGAGTAGCTGGCAGTCGGGTACCGGGGGCACCGTTGTCACTGGAGTTGTTGAGTGATCGGGTGCCGCGGGCCCCGATGTGACTGGAGTAGCTGGCATTCGGGCGTTGGGGGCACCGTTATGACTGAAGGAGGCGGGCGCCAGGAGACCTCGATGGTCGTACTCGGGGCCCGATGTGACTGGAGTCGGGTGCCGGAGGCACCATTGTGACTGAAGGAGGCGGGCGCCGGGAGACCTCGATGGTCATGCTCGGGGCCCGATGTGACTTGAGTCGGGTGCCGGAGGCACCGTTGTGACTGGAGTTGTTGACAGTCGGGTGCCGGGGGCACCATTGTGACTGAAGGAGGCGGGCGCCGGGAGACCTTGATGGTCGTGCTCGGGGCCCGATGTGACTGGAGTTGTTGACAGTCGGGTGCCGGGGTCACTGTTGTGACTGGAGGAGGCGGGCGCCGCGGGCCCGGTGTGACTGGAAGTCGGGTGTCGGGGGCACCGTTGTGACTGAGTTGTTGAGCTGTCGGGCGTCGGGAGACCTCGATGGTCGTGCTCAGGGCCCGATGTGACTGGCAGTCGGGTGCCGGAGGCACTGTTGTGACTGAAGGAGGTGGGCACTGTGAAGAGGCTGAGGCCCGAGTATAGGTATGTGTGTTCAACTGGTTTCATGCTATATGAGAGCCATGTGGGCTTTACAAATGGGTCGAGGAAGCCGAAGTACAATGGGCGCAAGCCGCGGGATAATTCCGACACGTGGGTCGGTCCCCAGGTCAATGCGGGATAAAGCGGATATCCGCGTGTTTTACAGAGGCTCCCCGTGAGGAGATCGAGACAAGCCTGACTGCCTAGGTGGCCGGGGCGATCGTGGGTTGGCGCCTGGCAAAGGTTGGATGCGGCTCAAGGTGAGTGGTCGGGTCCGGGCCTTGGAAGGCGAATGTCGTCATGCTGGGGAGTCGAGGCCGGCCCCGGGAATATTATTCCCGGGCAAGGGTCCAGATAACTCGAGTCCTCAGTCCGAGCGGTTGGCGGCTAGCTCAGAGCGAGAAGTGGGCACGCAGTTTCGTGTCAGAAGTTGGTACAACATCAGGGTGTGTGTATAGCCATCGTGGGTTGTTACACACTGGCGGACCCGGGATGCGGGTGTATTCGCCATCGTCATAGTGCCTTTCGTACGACGGGCATGGACTTGTGTGAGATGGCTAGATGCCGCGTGAGGGAAGTACGTATGACATACCCTCAGCGTGTATCAGCTGATCGACAAGCCAACCACGCGCGCACTTAGTTCCTCGCGTCCCCGACCCTTATCGAAGGCCTCAGGAGTCTGAGGGCGCGGCAGTTAGGTCGGAGGGTGTTGCATTGCATCCTTCATTTCATTCCATGTTGTTCCATTGCATGCCCTTCCACTGAGCCCCTTGGAGAATTTTATAGGGGAAGATGAAGGGTCATGGGGGGTTTAGGCGGACCAAGTTGAGGGTTCAACTTGATCCGGGTAAACCCCCTAAACAGTGTCATTTTTATTTTATTTTTGTATTTTTTTGTGTGTGTTTTGTATGTGTAACGGAGTGGGGAGAGGGGGTTTAGGCGGACCAGCCCAAGGGGCTGGGCTGGTCCGCCTAAACCCTTGGGTTTGGGCAGACTGGGGACTTTTTTTGATTAAAAAAGTCTTTTTATTTTATTTTATGGGGGTTTAGGCAGACCAGCCTGAGGGGGCAGGCTGGTCCGCCTAAACCCCCTCCCCCAAGGGGTTTAGGCGGACTGGGTTGGGTGTTTTTTATTAAAAAAATACTTTTTTTATTGTAATTGGGGTTTAGGCGGACCAGCCTTGGGGGTGAGGCTAGTCTGCCTAAACCCCTCCCCGGAGGGGTTTATGCGGGTTTGACCGAGGGTTCTAGCTGGGTTTGACTGAGGGTTTATTGTGGGTTTGACCGCGGGTTTGACTGGGGTTGACCACGCAGGTCGATCTGCGTGCGAGGGCGCACGATGGTGGTGCAAGACGGGTGGATAGCTGGGAGTCCCGAGTCGAGATCTAGCTTGCTGTAGAGTGCCTAGAGCATACGCGCCCACCAGGTGCTTGAGGAAATTCCCGACACGCATGCGTGGGCTGTATACGGGTGATGTGAGCTCTTGAAGCTTGCGGTTGGCCTTGACGGGTCTTCCTTTGACTTCAGAGGGCTGGAGGGAGGCGACTCGAGGGTAGACCCCGGCCTCATTGCTGGGTGCCACGTGGCGTGGCTCGTAGTCACGGTGCCCCCGAGTCGGCTCGGGTAGCCGTGTTGAATGGGGGCAAACCCGCAAACTGAGTGATCGGGGGTGGGCCCGATCGATTGCTGATGTTACCACGGGTCAACGGCTAGCTAGTTAGGACCCTTGGTTGGGCCCAGTGACTGGGGCGTCAACATGACGATGCTATTTGTCTGGTGGTCGGGGTGACCCTCGCTCCTTGGCGAAGAGCCGTATGATGCGGCAAGCTGTTCTGAGTCCCAGGTTAACTCAGTTGTTGAGGCGCCGGTGGTGTGACACCGTATGCAGGGTGTCCGGGGGTAAACCCCGAATCTTCACAGAGTGCCGTAAGGTACGGCAGGTTGTCCCGAATCCCAAAACCGACCCGGTTGTCGAGAAACTAGCTGGCATAGTGCCATTTGCTCGGGGCCGATGCCCGGTTGTTATGTTGCACCGCTTGACCCGGCGACACGTCTTGATTTCTGAGCATAACTCGACTGGTAGAGCAACTTTGGTGATGTGCCATTTTGCTCCATTTATGGAGTATTTCCCTATGCTTAATCCTTGATTAATTCTAGAAAATAAGTCGATGCCAACATCAGTAAAACAGTATACATAAAGTTTAGTTATCATCAAAACAAACCTTATGCAAGGCACACAACAATTCACAACAAATCCTTCAAGTATTCCAGCCACCGTCTTTATCTCATATTGAGTTATTTTTGAGAGAATAAGTACTTGAGACTCTTGTGGTCAGAATATATAATAAATGCCTCACCATAAAGATAATGCCACCAAATCTTCAGGGCAAAGACTACAGCCACTAGCTCTAAGTCATGCACGGGATAATTCTCCTCGTGCTTTTTCAATTGTCTTGAGGAATAGGCGATCACATTGCCATGTTGCATCAATACACAGCCTAGGCCAATTCCAGATGCATCAGCATAAACTTCAAATGCTCCTCCTTCAGTAGGCAATGTGAGTATAGGGGTAGTAGTCAAACAATCTTTCAAAGGCTGGAAACTTTTCTCACATTCCTCGGACCATATATAAGGAATCTCCTTTCTCGTCAATCTTGTCAAAGATACGGTGATCTTGGAGAAATCCTTAATAAATCTTCTATAATATCCTGCTAATCCCAAGAAGCTTCGAATTTTGATCACGCTAGTAGGTCACTCCTAGTTCTTTACTGTCTTGACCTTTGAAGGATCGACCGTAATACCCTCCTGGGAAAGTATGTGACCCAGAAAAGAAACTTCTTCTAGCCAGAAATCACACTTACTAAGCTTAGCATAAAGCTTGTGATCTCTTAATAATTTGAGGGCTTTCTTGAGATGTTCTTCATGCTCCATCTTGGACTTGAAGTATATCAAAATGTTGTCAATAAAGACTACCACAAATTGATCAAAGTATGATCTAAATACATTGTTCATTAATTGCATAAATGCGGCAGGCGCATTGGTTAGGCCAAAAGGCATAATAGTGAATTCATAGTGTCCATACCTGCTCCTGAATACTATTTTATGAATATCCCCTTCCTTGATCTTCAATTGATGATAACCAGATCTGAGATCAAGTTTTCAAAAATATCGAGCTCCCGAAATATGGTCGAATAGTTTATCAATCCTCGGCAATGGATATTTATTCTTGATTGTGAGTTTATTCAATTGCCGGTAGTTAACATACAATCTCATTGACCCATCCTTCTTTTTGACAAATAAGACAGGGGCTCCCCATGGTGAAGCACTAGGTCGGATGAATCCCTTCTCCAATAAATTCATCAGTTGTTCTTTCAATTCCTTCATTTCGATAAGGGACATCCGATAAGGAGTCCTAGATACCGGTGCAGCTCCCGGAATCAAATCAATAGAGAAGAGCACTTCTCTCTCCGGAGGAATACCAGGCAACTCGTTTGAGAATACATCAGAATAATCCCGAACAATAGGAATATCCTCCAGATTGGGTTCCTTATGCTTGGCCATAGTCATAGAAACTAAGAAAGCCGCACAACCCTTCTTCAATAATTTATCGACTTTATAGGCCGAAATAAGGGATAGGTGTCTAGAATACCTGACAATAGAAAATAAGAGGTTGGGGTACCCACTAAAGGTTACCGTACTCAATTTACAGTTAACACTAGTACCATATGTAGATAACCAGTCACCTCCCAAAATAATATCATATCCTTCCATCTCCATGCATACTAAGTCAGCTGGAAGGTTGTAACCATTGACTAGAACTTCACTAGTAGGGTAGAAATATTTAATCTCTGATCCTACTCCAATAGTAGTAGTAATAACAAGTTTGGATTCTAACAGAATAGGCCTCAGAGATAGATTATCGGCAAAGCTCTTAGATATAAATGAATGCGTGGCTCCAGTGTCAAATAAAACAGAGGTGGGCTTTGAGTAAACAGAAAGAGTACCTTCCACAACGCCTCCTTCTTCGGTAAGTTCCGCATCCCTAAGAGTTTGAAGTCTACCTTGTTTTTTGATAACAACTAGAAGTTTTTTTGGCAGAGCTTGCTCATTGAGGAGCGGACAATTTGGGATTCTATGATCCCGACTCCCACAGCAAAGACATGCACCAAGTCTTCTCCAGCACTCTTTCGCCTTATGTCCGGGCTTTTCATAATGTTTGCATAGTTCCTTTGATGGGGTAACAAAAGGGATAATTTGTTTATCATTTCATCTTGGCTTCTTGTCCTTTTGGAAGTTACGCCCATCTTTAAAGGAGTTACGCCCATCATTGGGCATCTTCTTCTCGAAGGAGGGCTTGAAGTTACCAGAGCTAGTTACTGGCTCCTTCTTGGCATCTCTTCCCCGGATGCAGTCAGACATCTCCGTTGCATCTTCTAGGAGTTGGGCTCTTCTCTTCCCTGGCGCCTTCATCTTTTCGGTACCCACAAGGTGTGGTGCGTACCAGGACAATCTTGTGAATTGAGCTTCGTACTCCGCCACCGTCAAACTCCTTTGCTTTAAGGAAGTAAATTTGGCAGCTTTTATCTCTTGAACTCGGTCGGAGAAGTACTTTTTGTTGAAGTGTTCCACAAACTCTTCCCACAACACCTAGTCATGCGGTAGAGTTGCTTCGACTGACTCCCACCAAGTACGGGCATCCCTTTCTAGCTGAAAGGTAGCAAGTAGGACCTTCTCCTCATCAGCACATTGCATGACTCGAAAAATCCTCTCGATTTTCTTCACCCAGTGTTCTGCCTCATCCGGGTTCGTGGACCCAACGAACTTGGGAGGGTTCATACTTTTGAAGTTCCTATGTAAATCTCTCGCTCCACGGTTAGCTCCTCCTTGAGCTATTTGTTGTAGCGCTTGTGTCAGTCCTTGGACCATCCATTGCATCTCGCGCCATTGAGCTCTCTCGGCAGCCATTGGCAAAAATTAAGCATACAACCACAACTACCAAACTTAAGTGTTTTGTGTATTTCCTTGATTTATCCTACTTAAAGTTTAGCCCATGGCTCAACCCAATCTCACAGGGAAGGTTTAAGACTCTATCTAAAATTCTAGATCAACATCTAGAACCTATATCAAGGGAAACCTAGGGTTTATGAAACCTAGGCTCTAATATCATAAAGATTGTCACACCCCGACACGGAATATCGAGGAGCAACGAGTCGTAAACATTCATGTCGATCAGAGTATGTACAATTGGGGTCCAATCACAAGGTAGATGATAAGAAAATGATACTTTTATTTCATTGAAATAAAGTTTTACAACAACATTAAGCCTTAAGAGACATAATACAACTTCCAAGTACATGATTCTAACAAGAGTAATACTCATAAACCTAGGTAACTAAGATAAACTTGATCCCTCGTTTCACTCTTGACTATCCCCATGTGTTTGGGGTTCATCATCGGAATTACCTGCAATGTTAACCGAAAACGTAGGGTGAGCGAAACGCTCAGTAGGACTTATATCTCTATACCAGGCAACTTAAAGTAATTAACATTTTTGGATAAAGATATGTGCTATGCCGAGAAATGTAAATAAAATATGGAAGAAGAATACGAGAGAGAGTAAAGTAATGTGAGTAATTGGAATCACAAGTAGACAAGATATCAAGAGTAAAGTTCAAGTAGAGAATGATCATGTAGCAAGTATTTTCATGAAATTGGCCATTTCACGTAAGTATGTACAAGTCAAGTATTTCACGTAATTCAAGTACTTCATGTATTCAAGAAAGTCAAGTAATTCATGAATTGTGGAATGTCATAAATCAATCTAGCATGTCAAGCACTTCGGTGCAATGCCACACCAGATCATTCAACTCCCATGGACATAAGTACTTTCGGACGCTCCCTCTAGGACTAGACCGGGCCCCATTAATGCCAAACATTGGGGTTATGGATCATAGATCCCAAGTATACTTAGACATCCACATAATATATATGGCCAAAGAATTTCAAGGTAAAACTTACCAAATAAAGTATATATCTATCAAAATTATCATTCGAGGTATGAGTAGTACAAGATTACAAGTAGTTGAAAGAGAAGTTCGAAAAAGGATTTAAGGCATCATGTTTAACAACATTAAGTCGAGAAAAGATTGGATTGCCGGACAAGGGATAATCATCTCTTGCGAAAAATCTCATAAAATGAGTTTAGATCCAGTTTTTCACAGTCAGGTGTTTAGCTAGAAAATCGAGGAATTACGGCCAGGTAAGAGGTGGGACAGTGGGAAGCTCCGCTCGCATGCGCGAGGTCCAAATTAAGAAACCACTTATCCACTTAAAGCGTTTGCTCGTGGACCTCTTTCCTTAGACACCATTTTTCCTTGGGAATCTTGCTAATTACACGACTTGTTAGAAACGAGGAACCATTCTAGCGAAAATTCTATCCCATTTTTCGCAGTCGGAGCTTAACTAGAAAATCGAAGAATCACGGCCAGGTAAGAGGTGAGATAGTGGGAGGCTCCCCTCGTATACACAAGGACCTAATTAAATAATCACTTGTCCACTTAAAGCGTTTGTCCGTGGACCTCTTTCCTTAGACACCATTCTTCCTTGGAAATCTAGCGAGCTATGCGACTTGTCGAAAACACGGTAATGCAATAACACGGAAATCGTTAAAACTCGTATCGATCACGATTATGCAATTAAGCCCAAGTAATTTTAATAGATAATTTCTACTTCATTTAATATGCCAGAAATATAATATAGTCATGGAGATCAAAGATATCATGAAGGTAACAAGAACTAGGACGAAAATATAAGCTCATGGAATAGAATTATTATCTTTCATATCCTTAACTTAATCATGTGTGAATTTAAATGATATGCAACTTAACATGATATATTTCACATGCTAGATGATATATTGGTTCAATTAGAACCTGAAAACATCATAATCGGGGTGGAGATCGCGCATCTGGAACACGGTTTTAGAAAGACACCGTGATCCGAGACGGATCTTCCATCAGTTAAACAATATCGGATAAAAATCTTATGTCCAACTGTATAGATAGCATGCTTAATACTTAATAAAAATTAAGGAAAATGGTATAGAATCAAAGTAGATATGCATCTACATCTAATTCATACATCAATTTGAGTTTAGCATAAGAGAATACTGATGAGTGTACATTTTTACACGTTAATTTATGATATACACACTTTTTATGAGTTTTAATAAAAATAAATATGCACTTATCACACTTAATCATAATTTTTGATCAAAATGCCAGGTTTGATAAAATTCATTAACTTTTGAGCAACAAACTATGTTTTTGGCAGGTACTCGATTGAAGAAGAAGATGGCTAGAGATGTACAAAAATTCACAAACAAGAGGCCAAAGTTTATTAGCACGAAATAAAAGAAAAAAAAAGAAAAGAGCAAATATACACAAGTGGGCCGAAGGCCCATTAGCCTTCACATGAAACCCAGCCATGGCACAGCCCTTTGCAAGCCTTCAAGCCCCACCATCCATGCACGTGGGTGACCTTGGTCCATCTTCACCCAACCACACGGTGGCCCCTCTTTGCTGCCCATCTCCCTCTGCTCCTTCGCATCCACAGCCATGCCACAGCTTCACAACCGCGGGCCCCCCTTCATGCACATCAACGCTATGTGCTCCACGCAGGAGGCCCTTGGCGGCTTCAATGACAGCGACTGCCTCTCTGCAGCCACCGCCTCTCTCATGTAACCACAGCCCCCTTCACACGGTTCGACGCTACCATACATGCATGCATGCAGTTTCTTCACACCAACGCCACCTTCCTTTGCGGCAACACCTTCACGTGGGAAGGCAGCTCCTTCACGCGGCCTTTTCCTCGTGTACGTGGGCCTTCATGCAAACAGTCCAACCACCCCCCATGCAGTTTCTACACGTGGGCGAGGACCCCCTTCAAACATTCCCAGCAACCTCACGCGGCCAAAAGACACTCATGCAAGCCCCTTCACAAGCCCGCCTCTTCAAAGTCTTCAATGGCAGCCGCCCACCCTCCTCATTAGAAGCTCTTCATGCTGGCAACTTCACGTGGCCAGCCACATCGGTCAGCAGGTGATGGCGAGCTTCAATCCACACAGGCGACGTCGACAGCTGGCAGGTGAGCTTCGGGTCAAGAAGGGCAGCAGCGGCCTTCTCACGCGGCAGCGGGCTCCCTCCCGCTTCTCCCTTGGTCGAACACGGGCCACATGCAACAGTCGCAACCCCCCTCATCCTCCTACGTCCTCCTTTGCGGCCAAGGCCTTCTCCATGGTAGGCGGGCAACTTCCCCACAACACGGCAGCAACGTGGGTCTTAAGACGGGCGGACTTCCTCTTCATACGGCGGATGGCGGGTTCCTTTGCGGCGTCAACAACTGCCCACCTTCCTTCGCAGTGCACTCATTGCAGCATTTTTTACGTAGGTGGCCAAGCTCCCTTCAACGCCCCACCCTTCACTCCAGCACATCTTCAACAAGAGCGGCCAAAGACTACTATTCATGCAGGCCCCCATTCACACACAAGAAAGAGAGAGAAGTACAGTGAAGACTCGTGTTAGCCCTATAAAAGGGGCTCCGGTTGGCAAGAATGGAGGTTGGGTTGGTTGGGTTTTGGAGAGTTTTGGTGGAGGGATTCCGGTGGAGAGTTTTGGGGGTTTCTTTTAGAGAATTTTTTGGAGTTCCTCATGGATATGTTGTTGTGGGATTCGGTGGTCACTATTTGGAGTTCTTTGGAGAAGCTTGTTTGAGTTCTATTTATAGAGTTTTGAGAAGGAGGGAGAGAGAGAGGGGGGGCAAGGGTCCTTCCATGCTACAATCTCTATCACTCTTATTGTTCTCTTTAAATTTCTTCCTTTGTCTCTTGCAATATTTCTTCTGTTAGATTGTGTTAGTTATTTTGTCTATGATTTAAATTTTCTTGCTATGCAATTATAATCTTGTCTCTTGAGTTGAGTGGTATTGATATTGTCGTTCTTCTTGTCTATTTATTTGATTCATCTGTTTATTTTTCTGGCTCAAAGTTTGGTGACTGTGATCATTTTGTCACTTTCCGTTCACTTGCCTCATTCATTTTTAAGTCTGGGTTTTCATTGTTCCTTCACTTTGTTTAATTAATCTTAATTTCTCAATTTCAAAATCAAGTTTTCAACCAAACTCTCATGGTTTTCAAACTTAAAAACTTAAGATTTTCAACTCTAAAATCTAAAATTCTCAGTGGATTCGACTCGGTCTCATCACTTAACTATTCTTTGTAATTTGTGGGCCAGATATTTAAATTTGGTAGTGGGCGTATTAATGACGTGCGTTTTCATGCTATCAAGTTTGGCGTCGTTGCCGGGGAGTTTATGATTTTTAAGTTGATTATTTTGTGTTTCTGTACATAAATTGACATTAACAATTTTTCTTTTTATTTTACAGAAAAATAAAAAAAAAGAAAATCAATCCTGAAAAAAATCCAAAAAAAAGAAATATGTCGAGGTAAGTCTTCTCTCCCTTTGCCTCTTCTAGAAAAACAAATGAAACGAGGGATCGCTATCAAGTAAGTATCCTAACTTTCTCCCTCTTGATCTAGTTTATATATATATATATATATATATATATATTATTAACTTCCATAGTTAGAAAATTCAAAAAAGAAAAATAATCGTGTTGGTTAGATAGGTTCATTAATAAAAAAAATAAGCACTTGAACTAAAAAAAATGCATTCCAAGATTAGAAACCACACACCTTGTTTTAGGGCATGCATCATTTAGGATTGCATTTTTTTAATTATTTCCATTATTTTCTAATTACTTGTTGCCAAAGATTGCTAGAGAGAAGGTGAGATCTCTAAATGTTCTTCTAAAAAAAATGTGATCATGCATTTTTCATGCTTACATAAAATCTCTTGTTTGAATATTGTTTGTTGCACATCATTCTAAAATATCTTAAAGGGCATCTCCCATAATAAGATAAGGTGGGAATTTCATCACCCTTCCTTGGCCCATAAATCACAAACTTCTTTGCATCTTTTGCATCGTCCCCAGCCTAATAAAAATCAGTAGACATTGGCCCTAGGAAATTACACTGTAATTTTAGTACGATTTGAGTTTATCATCTTGTGGAAACCAGTGTCTAAGGCAAGACGGTCGGATGACAAATGCCTTAAGCGGGCTAGTGGTTATTTAATTAGGTCCCTACGAAAGTAGTGGGAGTCTCCCACTACCCCACCCCTTACTTGGCTGGTGGAAATTTTGATGGTGAACTTACGTTGTATTTTTCTCACTTTGTGAAACCCCACTTGAAGATTCAGAGTTCCCCTAGGTGTCATAGGTTAAATTGTTTGATAACTTATTTTTGTCTTCACAAAACAAACTAAAAAAAATCAATAAAAAGGGCAACAACAACAAAAAAGTGGGGGGGTGATATTTTGGGCATAATTCAATCTAATCTTGATTTAAGGAGCCTGAGTGTATGCATGGTAGGAGATCACTTCGTCCTGACCTAGCTCAGCCCAATTGTGAGATTGAGAGAACCGTACATCACAGCCTTAGAAACACTAGGGTTGAGTCTGTGGAAATGGAGGCCCAAGAAGAAGGAATTGTCGCCCATCCTAGAACATTGAAAGATTACATGTATCCTTCGAGGGCTAGCCAACCCTCTTGCATCCAGTTACCCGAACATAATGGGCATTTTGAGCTTAAATCAGGAATTATCCTGATGTTGCCTATCTTTAGAGGGGAGGAAGCTGAGAACCTATATCATCATGTGAGAGACTTCGAGGAAATTTACAGTACAATGAGCTTCACTCACCTAAGTGATGAGTCCCTTAAGCTAAGATTGTTCCCATTTTCTTTAAGAGATAAAGCCAAGAATTGGTTGTACTCATTACGGCCTCGGTCGGTTACAACATGGGATGGCCTATCCACTAAGTTTTTGAGGAACTTTTTCCCAAATCACAGGACTGCCACTATTAGACAAAAACTCAATAGCTTTATCCAACTTGATGGTGAAACTCTGCGGAGATACATGGAGAGATTCAATGATCTCTTACTGCAATGCCCTCACCATGGATTTGAACAATGGAGATTTGTCCAAATTCTGTATGAAGGGTTGGATTTCAATACTAGGACTATGGTAGAGTCCATGTGTAATGGGGGGTTCACCAATAAGGGAGCGGAAGAAGCTTGGGCATTTTTAGATGAAATTGCTGAAAAATCACAATAGTGGGAAACTGTTAGGGAACCTAGGAAGGTAATCACAAGGGGAGGTTTGTTCCAAGTGGACAAAGAAGTTGATATGGAGGTCAAAATGGTAGCATTGGCAAAAAGACTAGAAGCCTTAGAAATGACATAAATTGGGAAAACTTATGAAACTGCCAAAAATGTTGAGCCTTCTATGTGTGTGTTGTGCAATGGTTCGGATCATCTGGTTGAAAATTGCTTTGAAATCCAAACCTTTAGGGAGACTAGGGCACAAGCCAATTCATATCAAAGACCTAACAACAATCCCTATAGTGACACCTATAACCCAGGTTGGAGGAACTATCCCAACTTCTCTTGGAAGTCCCAACAAGCTCAGGCCCAAAACTCTCAAGCCCATAATTTTCAAAATAAAGCCCAATATCAGACCAACTTCCAAAACCAGGCCTTTAACAGGGGATAACCTGCACACCCACTACCTACACAACCACATCAACAATTTGTCCCACCCACTTATGGCCAATCCTCTCAATTTCAGCCATCCATGCAAAATGATGATAGGCTTCTACAACAAGTCCAACAACTTCTTTCAGCTCAACAACAATCCTTTACTATCCAACTTCAACAAGCAGTTTCTAGGATGGAGGCCCAGGTTGGTCAGATGGCTGAGGCCAATATGAGGAGGGAACCTGGCCAATTGCCTAGCCAACCCATAGCAAATCCTAGAAACCACCCGCCTGGTTTTGATCCACAACCAACCTTGCAAGTGCAACCCAAGAACCCTCATGTTGAGAATGCTAAAGCTATCACTACATTAAGAAGTGGTAAGATTCTTGAAGACCCATACGAAGAGGGAAGGGGTGAAGCCAGCTCAAGTAAACCCAAGATTTCAGATCATAAGGATGAGGAGCCCATGCCTACTTCCACCACTATAGTGGGTCATGAGGGAAATAAGAAGGAAAAAGGGAAAGCTCAAGTTGAGGATACCCCTGAGATTTATGAACCCAAAATCCCTTTGCCATCAGCCCTAGGAACAAGAAAGGAGAAAAAGGAACAACAGGCTCAGTCCCGTAATGAACAAATGATGGAGCTATTCAAGCAAGTCCACATCAACATCCCACTTTTAGATGCCATCCAACATGTGCCTACTTATGCTAAATTCCTCAAAGATCTGTGCACACAAAAGAGGGAGCCTAGGACAGCCACTAGAAAAATTCTACTGTCAGAGGATGTGAGTGCTATCTTATTGAACCAACTCCCACAGAAAATGAAAGATCCTAGTGCACCACTCATCTCTTGTGTCATTGGGGGCATCACCTTTGAAAAAGCCCTACTGGACTTAGGGGCTAGTGTGAATTTACTATCGACATCTGCTTATCAAAAGTTTGGGATAGGAGAGCGTAAAACCAACCTCGGTGATTCTTCAATTAGCAGATAGATCTGTTAGGACACCTAGGGGGCTGGTAGAGGACGTCCTTGTCAGGATAGACATTTGCTACTTTCCTGTAGACTTTTTTATCCTTGACATGGAACCTAGCCATGATCTGGCTCAAAGTCCTATCATATTGGGTCGACCCTTCTTGGCCACTGCCAATGCTAATATCAATTGTAAGTCGGGGCTTATGGATATCTCTTTTGGAGATCAGAAAATCACTCTCAATGTCTTCAAGGCCTCTAAACACATGGGGAACGAGAAGGACTGTTACACAGTTGATGTTGTTGGGTTCTGTGCGCCCCCTTGTTATCTTTGACAATGGTTTTGATGATTCTAATATATTGTGTGTTTTATGCTTAATGGCATCTTCGTGATAAACAAGCTAATATGATGATATCTTGTTTTGTAGGTAGAATTTTAATGGTCCTTCATGGATACATTTCTGATGTTGAATCATGCGTGCTGTGCATGAGAATGTTGGGTATTGGTTTGATAGTCTGTTGGTAAGATCATTTGATTACATTGGACTGCTAAGGCAGCTTTCAATTCTCCTTTGGATGGGTCGACCCCATGGGTCGACCCCTAGCTATTTGAGCCTTATGTATATATTCTTGATGCTAACTCTTGCATTGGTCTGTAAGAGTTCAGTTCTTCTTGGACTGCTTTTGTAGGTCATGATTGTCTAGATCATGTGGCTTTTGTGGATTGCATGGTTGTCTTTGATAACTGAATCTAACTTTATGAATTAAGCCTTGATTAAATTGTGTGAGCTGATGTGAGACCAATCATGTGAGAGTTGCTTGAACATCTTCTTCTATAGATGCTTTTCTATAGGCTTGAGGTGGAATTTTGGTTAAAGTCGTTTTCGAAACTGATTGTGTTATATGGTGATACAATGCTCAGACCTTGTTGATTGCATTGGGTGTTTAATATGCAACGACGTGATATAGTGGTTCACTCATATGTTGCTTTGCATTTTAATATGCGAACATGCAGGTTGAACACATGTCAATTATATATTTGATTTCAATGTGCATGTGGACAGTTTTCGATTGAAACTGAAATTTAGACTGAACATTGGATCTATGAGAGGAATGCATTTCACTTTACTCAAATGCATGCTTTTCACTTGGCTAAGTCAAGTTTTCACAAATGGGTTGAACATGGCTTCTTCAAGTGCTTTGACTCATAACTCTCATGACTTGAATTTCTTGAAAGTGCAGGTTTCAAGATACCCACAAACCTTTGTAAACATGGTAAGAATTCATTTTAGTATATGTTTCCAAGTGGGTAAGTTGGGTTCAATTTATTTGGCTACTTAATTGTCTTTTGACTAAGTGAGCTTCATGATGCATCATGCACAATTCGATTCCCATTCCTTCTTGCAAGATCTATGTTTTTAAGACCCCTCATATATGTCAATCTGAGTATTATGAACTTCCTTGATCAACCTTGATATATGTATTTGAATTGTGGAGCTTTCTATTGGTGTTATTGATGTATTTTCTGCTGTCAGGAAAAGTGTCGACCTAAGGGGTCGACACTTATTAACGGAGCCTCTACCTTGCGTTGAAAGAAAGGATGCTGGCATAAACTATCGACTCATGGAGTCAACACTTTCACCAGGGTTCTGTTGTTTTGCTAAAGACAGACTCACGGGAAAAAGTGTCGACTTCGTAGGTCGACACTTTCAAGTAAGTTTGCTCATTTCTGTGAAAACAGAATGTTCGTGAAAAAGTGTCGACCTCAAGAGTCGACACTTTTCACCACGAATGTTATGTCTCTTCACAGCCCAGAACTCTCGGTGAAAAGTGTCGACCCCATAGGTCGACACTCGTATCTCGGTTTTGTTTTTATATATGTTCTGACAGAACTCGTTGAGACAAGTGTCGACCCTAGAGGTCGACACTTTCTCTAGTTCGTCCGGAACGGGTTTTCCATATTGGCTTCGAAATGCCCATTATATGATCCGATTGGCTTGGGGTTTTACCCTAATGCCCTTAGGGTTATACCCTTCCATTAGGAGTGCTTTTGAGAGGGCTTTTGCATGGGTATAATGGTCCTAGCTGTTGTTTTCTTTTGGGTATATCTATGCTACGAATTTCCATCGGATGGATGATCCCCTTGAACTAATAGTTCCCTATCTACTGCAGGTGAAGAAGAACGAGGAGGAGAAGGTGCTACTCTGTTGGAGAAGAGATCGACGCTGCCAAAGAACACGTCTCACGACCCCAAGCACGAAGTTGGAGGCGAGCCGCCGCTGCTCTCTCCATCGTTGCTTGCTTGGGCGCATTTCAAAAAGGTGGATGATTTCTTTTCTTATGCTCTTATCGTTCTAAAGCATTCTTCTATTTTGTCTCCGGGTTGTGTAAGGATTTAGGGGATATCTAAATCATTCATTTCCATATTCTTGTTTTGGATTGAGAGGTTTTTACATGGGGTTATATGTCTCTTGTTGCTAGTTCTCCTTAGCTATATATAACCTGCGATTTCCATCGGATGAACAACCATTGAGCTTATGTTCTTCATTCTTGCTTGCAGGGAAAGAGGAAAAAGGAAGAGGAGGGCGCCGCCCCACCTGGAGGAGGAAGAAGAAGAAGTGGAAGACGTTAAGACTAAGCCTCATCTGCCGATTTGATGCACCTTCGACCAAAGCTGTTGAAGACAAGTTCTCTTTAGGCGTCTCCTACGAACGTAGAAGCTTCCACTCCCCAGATAGATCGTTCGGCGCATCCCATTGTTCCTTTGAACGTGATTTCATTGAAGATTTGAGGGGGATTCTTCTTCTCTCATCTCTATTTGTTCATTTCAGCATAAATATCTATTTGAGGGTTTATTGTATATCTTTCCTTTTCATTAAACCAACAACACTTGTGTGTGGGCGGAGTTGTATCTCCGCGTGTGTGGGTTTATTGTGGGGAAGCACTCCCCGTGTGGTGTTGTGTGTGGACGGAGCTGCGACTCCGTGTGGTTGTCGCGTCCGGGGTACGTTCCCCGAACGTGTGTGTGTGTGCTGCGGTGGCAGCATATTAGGGCCAGTCCCCGTGTGGTTATTGCTGCGGAAGCAGCGTGTGTGTGGTTGGGGTTCGTCCCCGTGTTGCTACGAAAGTAGCGTGTAGTGAAGCCTTACCCGGTTGGGTGAGGGGTGAATGTAGGGAGCCCGTCGTGGTCCCGAACCACCTTAAAATCCCTGTGTATTGTGTGATTGCCTGTGTGATTGCCATTTCTTCTATCTCCCTTCGCAGGTGCATTATATATGTTTTGAACTCACTACACTGTCACACACTGCTACCTCTGTTATCCGTGTTGAGCGTAATCTCCCTTATTAGTTGCATTAACTATGAGTGTGAGATCGAGAAGTTTGAGAGAATATCTCTTGCATAACTCATAATCTCACTTGTAGTTTTTGTTAATCAACGTTGTTAATTCTACATCTGTTAAGAAAGTTTTTGAATTCCGCCATCTCGGCAAGGGGACAATTCAACCCCCCTTCTTGTCCGCCATCTCTCTGGGCCAACAGATGTTATTAAGGACCTACTTAAAATATGTTCTCCCTTGGTCCTAGATGAACCCTCTAATTCAGATGAGCCTGATGATAATGAATCCACTGAAGATGTCCATATGATTGACTCAAAGAACAAGGTATTGTGGCCCACCAAAGTTGAACCTTTTCCAAAACTCAACATTGAGCCTGCGTTGCCTTCAATCCAGGTCCCCCCACAGTTGGAACTCAAACACTTGCCTAAGTCTTTGAAGTATGCATTTCTAGGACCCAAGGAGACTCTACCCGTGATAATTGCTTCTAATTTGTCTCCCATACAAGAGGCCCAACTACATGATGTCCTCAAAGCTCATAAAGCTGCCATTGGGTGGACTGTGGCCAACATCAAAGGCATTGGCCCCTCAATTTGCATGCATCACATCTACTATGAGCAAAATGTCAAGCTTGTTAGAGAGTTACAAAGGAGACTAAATCCCAACATGAGAGAAGTGGTGAAGAAGGAGGTGGTCAAATGGTTAGATGCTGGAATCATTTACCCCATCTCCGATAGCAGTTTGGTGAGCCATACACAAGTTGTTCCCAAGAAGTCAGGACTCACAGTCATCCAAAATGAACAAGGTGAGTCTTTGCCTGCCTGATTGACTACGGGATGGAGGGTGTGTATAGAATACAGAAAATTAAATGCAGTCACCAAGAAAGATCACTTCCCTTTACCTTTCATTGACCAAATTCTGGAGAAACTTGCTGGACAAAAGTACTTTTACTTTTTGGACGGTTATTCAGGATATAATCAAGTGGTCATTTATCTTGAAGATCAAGAGAAGACCACCTTCACATGTCCATATGGTACATTTACTTTTAGAAGAATGCCTTTCGGGTTGTGTAATACACTAGCCACTTTTCAGAGGTGCATGATGGCTATCTTTTCTGACATGGTGAGGATTCTCTTGAAATTTTTATGGATGATTTCCCTGTCTTTGGGGATTCATTTGAGGCATGTTTAAAAAAATTGGAAAGAATTCTTAAGAGATGTCTAGAGACAAATCTGGTTTTGAGTTGGGAAAAGAGCCATTTCATGGTAAAGGAAGGGATTGTGTTAGGACATGTTATTTCTGAGAGGGGAATCGAGGTAGATAAAGCCAAAATTGATTTGATTTCTAATTTGCCTCCCCTAACATCAGTCAAACAAATTCGATCCTTTCTGGGCAACCTTGGTTTCTACCGATGATTCATTAAGGACTTTTCAAAGATCTCTCGTCCTTTGTGCAACTTATTGGCCAAGGATACGCCTTTCCACTTTGATGATTCATGTCTTCAAGCCTATAACTTTTTAAAAAAGGCGGTGACTCAAGCTCCAATCCTACAACCCCCAGATTGGTCACTACCTTTTAAAATCATGTGTGATGCTTCTGACTATGCCATGGGGGCTGTATTGGGCCAAAGGGTAAACAAAAGCCCAGTTGTTATTTACTATGCCAGTCGAACCCTGGTTGAGGCTCAAAAAAACTATACCACAACTGAGAAAGAATTGTTAGCTGTAGTCTTTGCACTAGAGAAGTTCTGAACCTATCTTTTAGGATCCAAAGTCATCATCTATTCTGACCATTCTGCTCTGAGATACCTATTATCCAAAAAAGAGGCCAAACCACATTTGATCAGGTGGATCTTGCTCTTGCAAGAATTTGACATTGAGATTCGGGACAAAAATGGGTCAGAAAATGTTGTAGCAGATCGCCTATCCAGAATCCTAGTGCAAGAAAGTGAACCTGTTCAAAAATCCTTCCCTGATGAACAACTGCTGACCATTTCACAAATGAAACCTCCATGGTTTGCTGATATTTTTAACTATTTGGATGTAGGATTAATCCCTGACGGATGGTCCAAACAAGAGAAAGATCGATTTCTCGCTCAGATAAAATATTACTTTTGGGAGGACCTAGAACTTTTTTGAATCTGTGTTGATAATGTCATAAAGAGGTGCGTCCCAGAAAATGCACATCAAAGCATTCTCATCTTTTGTCATACTCTTTCATGCGGGGGACATTTTTCTGGGAAGAAAATCGCAGCAAAAATCTTACAAAGTGGCTTCTACTGGCCCACTCTCTTCAAGGATGCCCACACATTCAATCAATCTTGTCCCAAGTGTCAAACCATGGGTAACATTTCAAGAAGAGACAAAATGTCATTAAAACCCACCCTTGTGGTTGAAATCTTTGATGTTTTGGGGATTGATTTCATGGGTCCATTCACACCATCCTTTGGACATGAGTACATACTTGTGGCTGTTGATTATGTCTCTAAATGGATTGAGGCAGTGGCTACTAGAACCAATGATCATAAAGTGGTTACAAAGTTCATCCAGAAAAATATATTTTTAAGGTTTGGGTTTCCGAGAGCAATCATCAGTGATGGGGGTAGCCATTTCACCAACTCCCAGTTCAAAACCTTGCTTATAAAATATGGGATCAACAACAAGGTAGTCACGCCTTACCATCCTCAAACAAGTGGACAAGTGGAAGTCTCTAATAGAGAGATCAAGAACATTCTACAAAAAATAGTCAGACCTGATAGAAAGGATTGATCAAAGAGACTGGATGATGCTCTATGGGCTTATAGGACAGCCTACAAGACCCCCATTGGGATGTCACCTTTTATGTTGATCTACGGGAAAGCATGTCACCTTCTAGTAGAATTGGAACACAAAGCATATTGGGCTGTAAAGCAATTCAATTTGGACTTGGCTCAAGTAGGAGAAAATCGGGCATTACAATTGAATGAGCTAGATGAGTTACGGAGAGAATCTTATGAAAATTCTAGGATTTACAAGGCCAAAATGAAAGCTTTTCATGAGAAACACATCTCTCGAAAAACTTTTGAGCCTAACCAACGAGTTTGGTTGTTTAACTCCAGGCTCAAACTTTTTCCTGGAAAACTTAGATCTAGGTGGGATGGTCCTTTTATAGTGCACCTAGTGTCCCCCCATGGTACAGTTGAAATTCTTGATTCTAAGAGTGGGAATATTTTTAAAGTAAATGGCCAAAGACTCAAACCTTATATTGAGGGAGTTTTAGTTGACATAAACATTGATGAGGTAGACTTCACAACCTCACTATGAGCTGCATTACGTCTGACTGAAGACATTAAACTTAACACTTCTTGGGAGGCAACTCAAAGTTTTTAGGAGTTTTTGTAATAATAAATGGCTTCTTGGGAGGCAACCCAAGTTCTTACGAATTTTATTGTGATTTTGTAGGATTGAATAAATAGCAAGTTGGAGGGGGGGATGATTGAATGCGCCCTTGTTAATACTCCAAGTTTCAAGCACTGCCATTTCATCCTAAGATGAAGCTTGTCAAGGACCACTTCTATATGCCCCAGGTTGTACCTTTCCTTCACATAATTTCATATCTACAATGTTCTATTGCTCTATCTTGTTCATGCCATTGCGGACAATGTCATTTCAGTTGGGGGGAGGGTAATTCATATTGAAAATTACACATAATTCATGTTGAAAATTACACATACATCCTATTAGTGAAAAAAAAGAAATAAAAGAAATAAAAAAAATTCAACTGAGTTTTCATGATTCATGTCCCATAAAAGAGAATCTAGAATGGAAGAGACTATGGAAAAGGATCATGGATAATATTTTGTAATCTAGCCAAGCGAAACTGACTCAGAATCTTCTAAAAGTCCATTAGCACTGACAAAAAGAAAAATCACTTACACACTAATGAAGTAAGCAGGACAAGCGTTATTGTTGACACCCATTTTAGCCTATAAGTCACGTTATTTCTCTTATTTACCTTCATGATGCCATGAATTAACCATTGTTTTAGAGCCTTCTTTGAGCCCATCTCGAGCCCATTTTCTCACCATTTTTTAAGCCCATTTAGCCTTGGAAACTTCTATTTTCCATCCCCCAACTTTCGGGCTCGTTCCGGGTCCATTCGGAGGTCAAACGGGCATTCGGGGGCCAAACGGTGCAGTCTGGCGGCAAACGGTCGTTCAAACGTCCGTTTCTTGGTGGAAACGGTCGATCGACCGACCGTTTCTTGCCAAGCGGTCGGTCGACCAACCGCTAGGCCCGGTGAAGAGTCCAGCCTACGCTGGACTCTATCATGTTTCCTATTCGCCGTGGCCTTCTTCAAAGAGTTATATCTTCTGGAATACTCGTCCGAATTGATCCCCGTTTATTTCTATCTCTTGTCCTTTGTATTATCTCGAGTGTGATCTATAGAGCTCGAATTTTCATTGGCTATACCTCTCGGAATCTTGGTCGAAAGTTCTGGATTTAGGTATCCTAGTACAAGTCAAGCTCTATCTTTCTGTGCGATGGGCCTACCTTCCAAGAGCCATAACTTCTAGAATCCTCCTCCAAATTGAGTCCCACTTATTCCTATCTCTTGTCCTTAGTATTATCTCGAGTTTGATCCATAGAATTCAATTTATCTTGGACTATATCTCCGGGAATCGTGAGAGGAAGTTGGGGCTTTTTTCTGAAAACTCTATATAAACTGCCCAGTTCGTAGTGGCGACGGGGGGCTCTTCTTCAACTCGAGGCGAAGCCATGCTGCACCACCGACTCAATCCTTTGACTCTGGCTTGAAGAGGGAAGTATTGACTTTCCATTGCATCTTTTTGAGCTTGATTTCATGGTCTATCCTCTTAGTTATTCATCCCCCAATTTCCCAAATCATCACAAAACACTATTTTTCTGCTACACATACGTTTTTCCATGTTTTGCATGTACGTTTCCCGCAGTTATGATGTGTGATTTTCTCATATCTTTGGTTCATTGTCATCACAACACACACACACACACCTATTATTTCCACTCTTCCACAGGGGTTAAAAAATACCCCCCCGGTGAGTTTGCCCACAATTTCTAACCCTATTTTATCACTACGGGATTGATACTACACTTCATGATCTAATGAGTTTTTTCTCTTATGTTTTGATCTTTATTTTGCAGCAGAGCATAATATGAATGTGAGGCCCTCTTCTTCTAGCCGGCTGGAGGACGAGGAGGTTTGAATCTACATCTTCCCCACACCCCGTTCCTTAAGCGCGATCAACTCTTCATGATCCAAGGTACACGGCGTCGTCCCTTCATCTCTTCATCCTTTCGGCATTGTCGGAACCTTGGTGGCGATCACGGTATGTATTCCTCATCTATTCATCGCCCTTTGATTCACACTTTTATGCATGTTTTAGTTTAAGGGGGCGGGGTAGTTTATTAAACAATCTACAAATTTTTTGGCGATCACGGTGGGACACCAATGCCCATCATGTTTGTTTTCATGCTCTTTTGTAAGTTGGGTGTGTGCATGTTCATGTTTAGGTAGTACTTTCCCCATTCTCCCACTGTTTTGGACATTTTAAGGGCTCTGGTTGCCTGGCGATCTTCTAGTAGACCGCAAGGGGTCAAGAAATGGTCATTTGGTAGACCACTTGTGGATTCTGGCAGTTCTGTGCGCGTGCTCACAGGGCCCTGTTCGTTAAAGCATAACTTTTGATCCCGGGGTCTGATTGCGCTGATTTTTGTTCCATTGGATAGCCCTTTGTATTGTCTTTCCCTCCATATCTTATTTGTATTATTTGGGTCACATTTGCATAGTCTAATATTGTCATACTTTTTGAGTTTTCTGCATAAAGTCTGCAGGCTGGCTCAGGGATAGGTTCACAGGTACGACTTTGATTGATGATTTGATTACCTTCTCGACGTCTGATTGTGCTGATTTTTGTTCCATTGGGTAGTCCTTTGTATTATCTTTCCATCCATAGTTTATCTGCATCATTTGGGTCACATTTGCTTAGTTAAATGTTGTCATTATTTTAGCATTTTGTGCATAAAATCTGCACGCGGTCTGCGCACAGGCTCACGGGGGCAACTTTCTTGGATGATTTAATTGACCTCCCGAGGTCCGATTGCCTTGTTATTGGGCCCGTTCTGTAGCCCTTTATATTATCTTTCCATCCATATCTTATTTGCATCATTTGGGTTACATTTGTATAGTCGAATCTTGTCTCCATTTTTACATTTTATGAGCAAAAAATCTGCATGCAGGTTCAGGGGCAGACTCACAGGTACGTTTTGCATTGATGATTTCTTTGCCTTTCGGGTTCCGATTGTGTTGTTTCCTGGTCCTGCCTTGTTGTCCTTCGTATTATCTTTGTTTTTATGTATTGGTGGCACTCATATCATTGTGTGTGCATAATTAAATCTTGCCCTCATTTTTCACTTTTATGCTAGATTTTTACATGCACTCCAGTGCACATAGGGCCATGCATTGCATATCATAGTTGCATTCCCTCTCGGTAAGTGATCCTCTCGCCTCCATATTCCTTGGGGTCGACTAGGTGATCTTATCCGGGACCTCCGTAAGTCCTCGTGAGCTGTGGATTCCTACACGGACGCCTGGCCGGTTGTACCTTTCCACCCCTTAGGCTTACATTTGCATACGTGAGGGAGTTAACCTTAGTCAACCCAAAGTTTGGACCTTATTCCCATAGGATTCCTATCTTGAGGGAATTATGATGCGGGACGAGACCACGGACACGACAAGCTCGTGGTTGTCCCTTAACGAGGGAAGCGTTGGACGTGCGCGGTTGAGAAACCGGCAATGAGCTAGGGTGATCGGCTCTCTCGTGTGCCTGGATCGGGTCACGGGATGATCTCGCACTCTCTCGCAGCAGCGGTGAATGATAATATAGCGAGCTAACGGACCTAAAGCATGCTCTCTAGCAGCGGCATAAACAAGTATATATGAAAATAAGCAAATGCCGAGTGTAGGGAGCGAGAACGATACCTCCACGTGCTCGGCGTGGGGAAGACGGACCCGGCCGAAAACTCGTACTCCCGGAAAACTTAACACACAATAATTACAGCACTGGGAACATGCCCACTCCATGCAGGGAGGTAAAGGGCTATACAAATGGGCCCGGGAGGACCGAATTCGGGTTGACGGGCAGCTTCGTGTGTTGATTCAGCTACACGCGTTTTCACGACCGTGGGGCCCACGTGCTGTCCGGAGGGGCCGTGTGGGACCCGGTGGTACCGCTGTAGTGGAGGCACTTGGAGAAGCGCTCCCCGGGCTGACGGCACGCTGGTTCGCCGGCCGGAGGCCGGGCGGCTCCGTTCGGCACCGGTCGGAAAAACCGATCGGAAATCTGCCAGTTCTGTATTTCAGCGCGCGCTCCGGCGAGAACGGACGCTGCGATCAGCACCGGTGTCGGAATCCGACGAGATCAGAGCCGTTGGAAAGCTGCTTCGAAGTACTACAATCTAGTGGCCTTCAAAAAAATTCACCAGATTTGTACTTTATGTTGGCGAATTTTATATGCTGCTGTTGTACAGTAACCGAAGACTCAGATCTGCAGAGAACTTTCTTGTTGATTGCCTTTGACCGTGAAGTAGATGTCCGAATTTGAAGATGTGTTCTTCAGCAAGGTTGTAGGAAATCAAACAAGGAAACCAGGACTATTTTTGGATCTGGATTTAGAGGTGGTGGTGATTTGTTCTGATTTTGTAAGTGGAGGGTGGTCGGATCTGGGATCTGACTAAAAACACTGTATCAGAGGAAGAACATGAATTTCTAAAAATAGATAGAAAACTGATAAAAAATTAATAAAATGTGTGGAGGTAGGAGGTGATGGACAGAACTCCCAGTAAAATTGGGAGGGTTTGGAAAAATCAAAACGATGGTCGGAGGGGGAGAAATCAGAGGTTCTGTCACTGTAGACAGAAACCTGGCAGATCTGGGATGACAAGTTGGACGAAAATGTAAAAATACTAAACGATGGAATTTTGGTGTGAAAATTTAGGTGGATCTTGGGATGCAAGGGCAGAACACACCATAAAAATTTCAGCTTGAGATCTTTATGTGGAGGAGAGAAGATATTCAGACAAGAAGCCTCTGTCCAGGATGGATAGAACACCGAAGGCGGCTCCGCGGCGGCGTGATGGCGGCACGGACGGCGGCGGCGGCGGCACAGATGATCACCGGAGATAGAGGGGAGGGGATAGAAGATAGAAATCACTCTAGAACTGGAGGTTGGAGGAGAGAAACTAGAGGGAGAGAGGAGGGGCTCAAGAACACTCTTGATTTTCTAACAATTTTCTCTTCATTTCTTCATTAATCTCTAATGACACTATACATAGGCTTATATAGAAAATGGCAAGGGGTGGGGGGGTGGGAATTTCGTGGGAAATAAGTCATTTTCTTCCCCCATGTGGTCAAAACTCAAAAAAAATAAATTACATATGAATGGAGCACTCCTTTGACTAGGTAGGTAAGGTAGGTGGCCAACCTTTGAAATTTTAACCCCTTTGTCTCCCATGTGGTCAATTAGCATTCAAACCTTCTAGATGGCCACCTAGGATGGTTGAACAGCCCCACATGGATGAGGTGGACCAATGGGGAAGGGGAGGGGGCCCCCTAACTGGACCTACTGCACATTTGCATAAAAACCCACACAATCCTAGGGAATGACACATTGGCTTACAAAGTCTTACAATTGTACATATACTTTCCCAAGGATATAAAAGTAAATAAAAGGACTCAAATGTAAAAATAAAAGTTAATGCTCGGCGTCGATTCCCATCAACTCTCCCCGGGTGGGAGGAACTCGACCCCGTCGAGTAGGGGTATGGATGCTCGAGTACTCCGGCGGATCCGTCACCGTGCCGAGTAGCGCGGGTATGCTCCACTCCAAGTGACCGTCACCTGCTCAATCCATATATACTCGATATGCACAAGCTGCTACGGGCTAGAGGTGGACACTCCGGGTGGGGCACTCTCAAAAGGGAAGGAAGCAGCTCGAAGACTCACTAGGAATCACCGCTGAGTCCCTGTAGATGACTGATCCGGGTATAGATGTAGAACCGATCCCATACTCATCGAGTGAGTCTACTCGCTTTCACACTCATAAGAGACTGACATCGACGAGCTTGCACACGACATATGCAGACTCACCATGCACTAACACACATATGCAAACCACACAAATAAGAAACCGACTCATACATGACTCTAGACACACCTATTGTTAGTCCGACCCGTACATAGGTGACGGCGGACCAGGACACCCGAATGTGTGCCATGCATGCATGTTATGTAACCGGAGATGGGTGGTATGGGGAACACCTAAACATCCAAGTATGACCCAGTCATGCATGGACGGCCCTTTGGATTTGGGGGACTTGAGAGGCCTAGGAGGGCCAAATGTTGTTGTATCGTGGACGGGCTTGGTGGGTGTAAATGACCCGGCCTGTGGGGTAGGATTGTGATAGTGGACTCCCTTGAAGAAATGAACTATATAAGGTGGGTCATGGGGTCCACTAAGGAATGGGTCAAAGGGATCGAAGAAGGTATGACCCCTTGTGGTGGGCTCCCCCAAGTCACGGTCCCACGTGTAGATGTTTTAAAGGTGTGGATAGTCACCTTCTTGCATTGTGATGGGTGGGACGGGGACCGTAAGCAAGAAGTATGATTCCTCCCTCGGACAAAAGGGTATGGATTCGGGCTCGTCCGGTAAGGGAAGGAGTAAGAGGATCTCCGTGGTGACACAACCCACGGTGCACTCGGAGGTAATGGACCCATAGGCCGGATGGATGAAGCTAAGACTAGCGGGTTGGTCGAAGCCTCGGGCCAATAAATGTGTAAAGGTCAACTGCCGGTCTAACCCTTTAAGAAGGTCGTCCAATGTGTCCACATAGTGACGAGACCGGAAGGTGGTATGAAATGAGTTGCTTGACACTAGTGGTAGTGTGGGGTCCATTGATGGGAAGGGAGGTGGGACCAAGTCATCCTTGAGCCAACTAAGAAGCGGCTCAGCTATGAAAAGCGTACCCGTTAGAAATACGGGTGGCTCGGGCCTTGGTGGTTCCAAATGAGAGGATTCCAAATCAAATTCGGAAATATAGATGGATGACATTGGAACTCTCTCGAGTGGTGAAGGTCATGGTGTAGGCAGCTGGGAGGTGGATGCTTTTCGAAAGCCACCATACCGAGAAAAGTGTGACTCAAATGGTTCGACCACTAGAGCGACCGAATAGGATTCCGCTAGAGAGAATGCATTGCGGATAAGACATTCCAATTGGAAGTGAAGGCGCAAACCTCTCCGGAACTGAAATGCGGCCGTGTTGCTCTCCTCTCCCAAGCCATGTTCCAACCAATACTTATGATATGCCCGAATGTACTCGGACACGGACCTATCACCTTGGACGGGTCGACATGGGTTGGCCATAGTTGCCAAAATACGGGAATGGATCCCTAGGAATGGATATGCAAGGCCATTTGGGCAAGACACTAGACACGACCCTAAGTAATGCAAAGTTGGAATGCATGCACACTAAGGACCCTAGACGTAAACCAAGACTTGGTACGTGGCGGAGATAATTGACCCGAAGGTCACTCGCGCAAGTGTGCGGCCTTCCCGATAGGCGTATCCTAACGTTCGGACAACACCTTTTGATATACCGAGTAAAGGGATGTAAATGTAAAAAGACACTTTTTTTTGTGTTTTAGAAATATGATGATCCTAGACTCGACTTAAACCGACTAATGACTAGACGTAAATGACACTCTTTTTTTTTCTTTTGGACACCCTAGACTGAACTCGCTCTGATACCAAATTGATGCGGGACGAGACCACGGACACGACAAGCTCGCGGTTGTCCCTTAACGAGGGAAGCGTTGGACGTGCGCAGTTGAGAAACCGGCAATGAGCTAGGGTGATCGGCTCTCTCGTGTGCCCGGATCGGGTCACGGGACAATCTCGCACTCTCTCGCAGCAGCGGTGAATGATAATATAGCGAGCTAACGGACCTAAAGCATGCTCTCTAGCAGCGGCATAAACAAGTATATATGAAAATAAGCAAATGCCGAGTGTAGGGAGCGAGAACGATACCTCCACGCGCTCGGCGTGGGGAAGACGGACCCGGCCGAAAACTCGTACTCCCGGGAAACTTAACACACAATAATTACAGCAATGGGAACATTCCCACTCCACGCAGGGAGGTAAAGGGCTATACAAATGGGCCTGGGAGGACCGAATTCGGGTTGACGGGCAGCTTCGTGTGTTGATTCGGCTACACGCGTGTTCACGACCGTGGGGACCACGTACTGTCCGGAGGGGCCGTGTGGGACCCGGTGGTACCGCTGTAGTGGAGGCACTTGGAGAAGCGCTCCCCGGGCTGGCGGCACGTTGGTTCGTCGGCCGGAGGCCGGGCGGCTCCGTTCGGCATCGGTCGGAAAAACCGATCGGAAATCTGCCAGTTCTGTATTTCAGCGCGCGCTCCGGCGAGAACGAACGCTGCAATCAGCACCGGTGTCGGAATGCGACGAGATCAGAGCCGTTGGAAAGCTGCTTCGATGTACTGCAATCTAGTGGCCTTCAGAAAAATTCACCAGATTTGTAATTTGTGTTGGCGAATTTTATATGCTACTATTGTACAGTAACCGAAGACTCAAATCTGTAGAGAACTTTCCTATTGATTGCCTTTGACCATGAAGTAGATGTCCGAATTTGAAGATGTGTTCTTCAGCAAGGTTGTAGGAAATTGAACAAGGAAACTAGGACTATTTTTAGATCTGGATTTGGAGGTGGTGGTGATTTGTTCTGATTTTGTAAGTGGAGGGTGGTCGGATCTGGGATCTGACTAAAAACACTGTATCAGAGGAAGAACATGAATTTCTAAAAATAGATAGAAGGCTGATAAAAAAGTAAGAAAATTTGTGGAGGTAGGAGGTGATGGACAGAACTCCCAGTAAAATTGGGAGGGTTTGGACAAATCAAAACGATGGTCGGAGGGGGAGAACTCAGAGGTTCTGTCACTGTAGATAGAAACCTGGCAGATCTGGGATGACAGGTTGGACGAAAATGTAAAAATACTAAACGATAGAATTTTGGTGTAAAAATTTAGGTGGATCTTGGGATGCAAGGGTAGCACACACCATAAAAATTTCAGCTTGAGATCTTTACGTGGAGGAGAGAAGATATTTGGACAAGAAGCCTCTGTCCAGGATGGACAGAACACCGAAGGCGGCTCCGCGGCGGCGTGATGGCGGCACGGACGGCGGCGGCGGCGGCACATATGATCACCGGAGATAGAGGGGAGGGGATAGAAGATAGAAATCACTCTAGAACTGGAGGTTGGAGAAGAGAAACCAGAGGGAGAGAGGAGGGGCTCAAGAACACTCTTGATTTTCCAACAATTTTCTCTTCATTTCTTCATTAATCTCTAATGACACTATACATAGGCTTATATAGAAAATGGCAAGGGGTGGGGGGGTGGGAATTTCATGGGAAATAAGTCATTTTCTTCCCCCATGTGGTCAAAACTCAAAAAAAAAATAAATTACATATGAATGGAGCACTCCTTTGACTAGGTAGGTAAGGTAGGTGGCCAACCTTTGAAATTTTAACCCCTTTGTCTCTCATGTGGTCAATTAGCATTCAAACCTTCTAGATGGCCACCTAGGATGGTTGACCAGCCCCACATGGATGAGGTGGACCAATGGAGAAGGGGAGGGGGCCCCCTAACTGGACCTACTACACATTTGCACAAAAACCCACACAATCCTAGGGAATGACACATTGGCTTACAAAGCCTTACAATTGTACATATACTTTCCCAAGGATATAAAAGTAAATAAAAGGACTCAAATGTAAAAATAAAAGTTAATGCTCGGCGTCGATTCCCATCAAATTATGTTTAACTCAAATCATTAAAAGGTCTATTGAAACTTCTAAAATATTTTCCATCATATCAACGTGTTTGACTTGGGTGAAAACTCTCGCATTGCATTGTTTGTGTTGTTTGGGATTGTCCAAGCCCATTCGTGGTGTTTGTGTTGCATTTCCATCATCATCCACATGTTTTGTTGTTGATAGGCCCATTTAGGTCTGTCCATTTGGTGTGTCCATTGTCTAGTCTATTGTCATAGGTCTGTCTTCCCTT
Organism: Amorphophallus konjac; assembly: GCA_022559845.1. Classification (NCBI taxonomy): domain Eukaryota; kingdom Viridiplantae; phylum Streptophyta; class Magnoliopsida; order Alismatales; family Araceae; genus Amorphophallus; species Amorphophallus konjac. The sequence goes on along the minus strand of CM040123.1, from coordinate 62,729,215 downwards.
GGTCTTTGCATTAGTGGGTCAGCCCCATCTTATCCTCAAGCCCATTAAGCCCTTGCTTCCCCACCTGTATTCTCCGTGATATCCTTGTATTAAGTCTCCATTTGCCCTCATAGAGCATCATTCCAACCCTTTGTATCATTCTTTTTTTCAATTTTCTTTCTATTCCCGCGTGGAATCCTCTTCCCACGTGGGCCCATCTTCCCGTGGTCCTTCTGATTTATCCGAGGAACATGCTAATCTCATGGCCCATCTATCATGCCTTGTTCACCAAATGGACCCGGCCTAGGCCCAACGTCTCATTACATCTCATCTTAATGGGCCTTTTTCTCATAATGGGCCATCTTCCCTTCATGGGCCTTTTTCTTCTCCTTCATATGCTGCTGGCCCAATTTCTAATGGGCCTTATTCCTCTAATGGGCCTCTTTCTTCTACCCATATTGTTGCCGGCCCATTCGGCCCATATGCCACATCTCTTCCAGGCCTACATACCCTTCCACTCCTGGAATGAGCCCATATTCTTTTCAGCCCGGATCCTCTCATCCGGCGCAATACCATCATCCTGGTTCGAATTCACGATCTCTTGCTCAAGTTGGCCCATATCCTTCTCGATCTCTCCCTACCCAGGAGATGATTGCTCAAACCCAGCGCCAGCTTGATGAACTCCAACACCAAATCGATCCCAAATCTTCCTTAAGTGTTCCATTCGCTTTCCAAAATCTTCGGCTTCCGCCATCTTCACAAATTCCCGCATATCGCCACTATGGTGGAGTCGGTGACCCCTACGTGCACTTGATGGAGTTTCTTTATGAGTCGGCCCAGTTTTGACATGACCAATGCTTGATGGCTTATCTATTCGGTCTGTCATTGGAGGGTCCAGCTCGGGATTGATTCTTTTCGTTGGCGCAAGAGCAGATCGTGAGTTTCCAAGTTGTTCAAGGGAAATTCATTCAGCAATATCAGGACCAGGTTGGGCCCGGGTATTCTATGGTGGATCTGGCCCACGAGAAGATGAAGCCTGACGAGGAATTCTCCACTTTTGTCGACCGTTGGCGTTGCTTGGCCGCGCAAGTCCCGGGGCACATTCTGGAGCAAGAGCTGATTAAGATGTTGATATCCAATGCAACTCCCGAGTATCACTTCATCTTGGCCCTCAACGATATCACCTCCTGGGAACAACTATATAGCCGAGCCCGCTTCATTCGCCAATAACTTCAAGGTTCCCTTGACCCCGAGTCTCCACCATCCCCATCCACTTACACCTCGCCCTCCACAAGCCAACCCTACGCTCCCATGAGTCAGCCTGCCATGAGTCGGCCTTCCACCACATATCCTTCCATGAGTCAACCTCCCGCTTCTACATATCCGTACACTCCCGCATACCAACCCTCCATGAGTCAGCCTTCCATCTCCTCATACCCATATCCACCACCACCCTCGGTCAAGGAAACATCACACCCCGAGCAGTTGGATGCCGTCTATATATCCCCTCATCTCGCTCCACATATGCCTTCACCAAATCCCTTCGCTGCTAGCCAAGCACTATTGCCTACGCAACCTTCACTTCCGTGATCTCTACAATTGTCTCTACCACTTCATACCCCTCGGCATTCACCTTGCCCAAAGCGAGCTCCTCGCCCTCCATTGTCGGAGTGCCTTACCGATATTTTCAGGGCTTTGATGGCCACTCACACGTTGCCGCTCCCTCCAGTTGCGCCTTATCGACCTGCGATCGGGAATATGCTTCAGTTCTGTGATTTTCACCGCCAGTAGGGGTATTTGGTTGAGGATTGCCCTGAGTTCTGGGATTAGCTTTATGACTTGGAAGATCAGAAGAGAATTGATTGGCCTGTAATTCACAAGGTTGTTCTACATCTCCGCAGCAAGCACCGCCCAGGCAGCCATCTCCCTTTCAAGACCAGGGGCACCCCTGTGATCCCTCGTCTAGTGTTGCACCCGCTCCATCGCCTACTCCAATACATGTTTCATCACTGTTACCTTCTCCATCTCCTACCACATCTCCACAAACTCCACCAACCCAAGCTCTTGCTCAGGCCGGTACCACCACTTCCCCCAGCACTACTTCTACCCCCAACGCCGCTCGACGCATTGTGCCGATACGTCGATGGTGGACACCACGACCTCCCTCTTCACCATCTCCATCTCCACTACCCCCATTGCCCACATCGCCATCTCCATCATCATCTCCGCCACCATCATGGCTCGAGCCTGAGCAGGCTATACCCCTACCTTCACCTTCGCCCGCACTCAAACTTGCTATCGTCTCAACCCCTTTGCCTCCACCTAAACACTCCACTCCCATTGAAGCCTCCATGTCTTCCGAACTTATTCCTATCCCCACTTCTCCATCCACCTCCACCCCACGGAGCGGGTGTGCGCTACCTTCGATGCCCCTCGGGTCTGGTCCCCGGGGAGATGATGAGCCAAGTCAAGTTTCGATTATGCATTTCAAGATTCAAGATTTCATTTGCCGAATGTCGATCCGCATCCAGGTCCCTGGCTATTTTGGGGATGTTGAGCCTACACTTCCTATGAAGACGGTTGTCAAGAAAAGTGCTCTTCCGCTAGTGCCAGTTTCCTCTCAAGCGAGGCCGGTGGCAATCTCATTGCTTGCCGGAGGTTCGATTATTTATGTTGTTATTACTTCTCGCTCCATTGATGTTCAGTTCACTAGCCAAGAGGGATTCTCTCCCTGCATTGTGCTAACTCGTACGGCTACCAAAGGATTGATGAGTTCCATGTTCAAGGGGCAATTTGTCGTATCTTCAGCATTCTCCAAGGACATTCTGCACATTCTGTGCAACCTCTCTCAGTTTATCAGTACGCTGGCCACGTCAATGCCGTGTATTGCTCTCCCTCAATCTCGTCCGGCTCTTTTATCAAGAGAGCTGTGTTTCAAGCCTGATTGCCGAGTAGAGCTGCCAAATCTCGAGATCCTTGTGCCGGGTTATAGGACTCCATGGTTCTTTGATGCCCATCCATCTAAGGAGTTCACTGTTCAAGAATGTCCACCTATTGTTAGCACCGAGTGTCTAGAGGCAACCACCCCAACAAGGCTGTATGTCCACAATCGGGCTAGGTCATCTACCAGATGGGCCCGTTATTTGAGGAGATATTACAGATCAAGAAGACCAAAAGTCCGAGTCTGCGCCTGGCGGGCCCATGTTCAAGAGGTTTCTGCTAAAAAGAGGCGACGATGCAAGTTCAGGGGCCGTCAGTTGTGCACTGAGGGGTCTACTTCTCTTTCCCCTTCTTTTCATTCGTTATTTCTCTTGCTCAGCTCCCACCCTTGGGTGGTATATCTTCCCACTTCAAATCTCACGTCCATGATTTCCTCCTCTCTTCCCCAGTCCGCAAGCCCTCGATCTTCTTCTCATCTGGAGCCTCCAGATTTTCCATTCCCTCACAACTCTGGGCCTCGGCCTATGTCCTTTCCTCCCGATCTCGACACATCTCCCGATTCTTCTCCTCCGGTACGTCCGGATTCTACTTCCGATTCATCCCCGACCTTGTCGGGTGATTACCATTCTCTTTCCCCGACCCTGTCGGGTGTCTATAATTCTCTTTCCCCGACCCTGTCGGGTGTCTATAATTCTCTTTCCCTAACCCTTTTGGGTGGTCCTCATTCTCTTTCCCCGACCCTGTCGGGTGTCTATGGTTCTTCTTCCCTGACCCTGTCGGGTGATTCTAATTCTCCTTCCCCAACTCCGTCCGGTGATTATCATTCCTCTTCTCCGACTGTGTCGGATGATTCTTCTTCTCCTCTTTCTACTCACTCCTCCTCACCCTTTTGGGGTCGTTGCCCTTTTTCTTGCTATTTTCGAGGCTTTAGCCCGCCTTGATCTCAGCTGATCTCCATTCATTCTGTATTCTATTCCTTGTTATCAGGGCCTCTGTGCCTTAACTGATACGCACAGCGGAAAGTGAGATAGAAGGGGGGATGAATAGCTCACTCCCAAAATTCGATAAACTCAAACACGATTTCTCAACCCCTCAAATTGCAGTAAAGAAGACTTCGAAGACAGGCAACAGAGATGACTAAAATAAAGAATGATATCGAGAAAGCAACCCACAAAGAAGCAATGTGTGAAGTAGATGGAGAGCAGCACAAATGTGAACAAGCAAAACCACAGAGAGACAGGGAATTTTTTAGGTGGTTCGATTGCTATCCGCAATCTACGTCCACCCCTTACTCAGGAGAGTAAGGTTTCCTTGCAATATTCAATCGCACACAGCAGACTCAGTCTGCAAGAACCACTGCCATACAGCTTGCCTTGAGGAACACCCTCCTCAATCTTCTGATCAACCAGAAGAAAAACACTAGAGAACCAATCTCCCTTCCTTTGCACGTCGCAAAGGGAACCCTGTGCAGTTACTCCCAAGTAACTCACACAACCAGAGGATCAAACCTCTCTTCCTCCAAGGATAATGGAGGGAAACAGAATGAAATGAAAATAAAGGAAACTCGAAAACAACACGATCGATGAACGATAATTTTCCCTAAAAGCAAATACAATATAGCTTCCGTAGAAGCACATCTTCACATTCACAATCACTTCTCTCTCTCAGAAATTTTTCTCTCAGCTTTGGATGGAGTGGGTAGTCTCTGGTTTTCTCTCTTGATCTACTGCGCTCACGCTGCTCTTCTTTTCAACTGTTCCATCCGCTTCTTGAACCCTTTTCCTCAGCATATATATATATATGTCTGATCCAGAACCTTAGGCGTGTGGATATCACGTTTCCCGCCTGAAAGGTTGGGGCACGTGTCGAAATGCTATAGACCTCTATCTTCCTCGGATCACGTGCCATTCTCCTGGTGAATGCACAGACAAATTGTTAGAGAAGAAATAAATAATTTGCCACACACTTAGCACAATTCGTATCAGTGTAAGGAGTAAGAATCCAGAAACTGCACTGAGTAGGAGTTCCCAAATCAACCGTTCCACTGACTTGCAACAAGGTGAACAAGTGGTTGCACCGAGTTGAAGTGAGCAGGTGCGAGAGGTGCACTGACTTGAGAAAAACGTATGACGTCATTAGCACAGACCACAGACTCTGATCGTGGCATCGTGCAACAGATATGCTTGGAAAAGAAACAACAAAACACAAGGTTGTACTGAGTTTATTTTGCCAGAGAGAGAAGTTTGCACCGAGTTAAAGGAATAAGCATTGACTAAGGCGGGCAAGAGAAACACTGATGTGAAATGAAGCAGAAGATGCACCAAACTACGTTAGCTATCTACACGACTTGCACCGAGTCTAAAAAGCCTGAAACAGGAGCAGCACCGACCTCGTTGCTACAGGGATTTGTAAAGGCTTGGCTATGCACCGAACATGATTTTTGTCTTAAGCGAAGTATGCACCGAGTTGAGTTCCAATACCTTCGTCTAACCAAAGGTTGCACCGACAAGGTGCAGATCAAACCTTGCACCGAGAATGGTAATGCAATAGAAGATGCACCGACTTCATGTTATTCATAAGGTGAAAGAATGCACCGACTCGGGATATGCAGTCCAAACAGGAGCTGCACCGAGATGGCAGATTGAAGTACAAGACAAAGCTTGCACCGAGTTGGATTTGCACTGAGATGAGGAATGACCTGTGGACGCACTAAAATTCGGAAAGAATCGATTCGTTTGTTGATCGGGGTTCATTCGTTTGTTTAGTGCTAGGGCGTGCCAGTCACATAGTGATGATTTATTTGGGCTTCATGGAAGCCCATGGTGCACGCGATCTGACTAATCAGACAATTATGTAGTTCGAGTCCGGACCAAAACTCGCCGTGCCATAAAGGTCACGGCATTATTTACATCCCCCATACGGGGGAACACTCTTGATTGATTACCAGGAAAAAGGGCCCTACGGCCTGAAATTCATGGTAACAAAGCGAGAGTAAAGATCTCGGATCACGTTTAAACAAAACCGCGTTGGGGCGTAAAATGTTCATAGATACGTATATGTTGGTCACTCACGGACCATTTCATGTTCGGACGGAAGTCCGCATTAGTAGCATCGAAGACGATGATAAACCGTACGGATATCTGCCGTAGGTACGGCAAGCTTAATGTGGATGCGGGATCGGATCCCGGTAGAAGTGGGTCAAGCTGATGAACTATCGGCCCAAGATGTGCCCGGATCGTGACAATATCGGGGATTCCGAGGTCCACGTCCGATATCATGGGGCATCATTGCTTTTCTCTTCACGCACAGTCCGGGGGAGCGAATTGTTAAGTGTGAAGCCTGAACTCGCCAACATACGCCCCCGCACGCGGGGGTCAAGGGGGTAGCGCCCCTTGCGGGGGTTTCCGGGGGCGGAGCCCACAGAACAAAATTCTAATTATAGCAGAGGGGAAACTTTTGATTAGTTTTCTATTAACTTGAAGTTTTTTATTTTTTTTATTTGCTTAATCACCTTCTTTCTTTCAGGCACGCCGGATTAAGGGGATACCAGGAGAGGAGAGGGCGCGCCAGAATAGGCTCAAGAAGAGGGGGCGCGCCGGTTTAATGGGTACAATGAGGCATGTCGGAATAGGAGGTTTTCATGGAGTGCGCGCCGGATTAGGTGATGCCAAGGGGCGCGCACCAGAATAGGATGGGCCAGGGCACTATTCATTCCAAGATTTGGAAAGTACATTTGAGTGTGAAGCTAATCCGGCGCAGGGGGTAGTATCACGTCCCGAGCACGGAAGATACTCAGATGCGTGACGCGTCTATATAGATCGTGTCATTAGAGCGATAAGAATTTTAACATGCATAATTACGGAGTGTGCAATTTACTAATAAATCTAATAAATTCCAATAGTCCAAGTGACGATTATTTAATTAATCAAAGGTATTAAATATAGTCCATGAAAATTTCTAAATTTAGAAAGCCAAACATTTGGCTACATGACTTAGCACAAGGTTTATACCACTAACTGACATAACTGGGAATACAAAGTAGACTCGAATAAAATCAAAGACCCGACTAACTAATGATAGATAGTTGGCGTTCTAGCACTCTTCACTCGGCCTCAAACCCATTCTTGTCGCTATCTGATTTTTCTGAAAATGTTAAGAAGCAATTGGATGAGCGAATCGCTCAGTAGGAATTACATCTCAAATTCGAGCAATCTTTACGTGAATTACAATTTACATGTATTATCAGTATGGCTATGCATGACGTACGTATAAAAGAATTGGGTATGTAGGTATATCTATACATGATGAACAAAAAGAGATCAAGAGTTGTATACAAAGAGTATATCAAGATTTCAAGTATTTGACAAGCAATATTTCAAGAATTATATATGTAAATGCCACTTCGGGTCTAGCAGGGATTCATGTACGATTATGAATTTAAGTGCGAGTATGTACTCATATACAAGTATATCTCAGGTACGAGCAAATAAAATTTAATTCAAGCAAATAAAGTTAAGTACGTATCAGTAGAATTGGCTATTTCAATCAAGCAAGTATTTCGCCCTTTCTCGGGCCACAAGTCAAGTATGGCCCGTTCCGGGCCACGCAAGTCAAGTCAAGTGAGTAAAGAGAGAGTAGGGTGGAGTGTCTCAAGTCAAGCAAGTACTCTGGTGTAATGCCAAATACCGTGGTCAATAAACTCCCATGGGCACAAGTACCTTCGGATGCTCCTCTCAGGACCAGATCGGGCCCTATATACACAGCATTTCATGTATTACTTTTGACATCCACTCTCATTTTATAGCCAATATAGAGTTTCAAGGGTTGTCTTAGTAGGATATACAAGGTAGATTTTTATGGAATGGAATTCAAGGACTCATAATATGTAAGAAAATGACTTAGGGTTGCGTCGGTACAAATCACGATAGAAATGAGGGGAAAAGTATCAATTTATATACTTTTTCCTAAACAAAAACTCTAGATAACTCTATAGTAAGGTTAAACAAAAGTTAGAACATCCCATAAGGGCCATTATGCAATTATGCAAGTTTACTATTTAAGAATACTATTCAATTACTATTCATTACTATTCACTTACTCTTTATTTACACTATTCATCCAAATAACGCCCTTCACTAAGTCGTCATTTTTGTGAATGACAACTGTTTAAAAAGTCGTCATTTCTAAGTTTATGTATATATTAATCGTTTAGTATATTAATCATCCATGTGAAAAAATTAATAAATGTGAATCATGATATCTATGCATGAGCATACTGTTAGATTCCTTATATTTTTCTCTACCTATCTACGTGTCTATATCAAAAAAATTCTTTTATTTGGAAAAGTGATACTATTCATTGAAATAGTGACTTTTATACACTATTCATAGCGTAAAAATTTCTCAAAAATAGAAAGTAAGGATATGGACAGGTAGAGGACATTCTCGAGAGTTCATAATCATGCTCATGCGAAATTATTGGGTTTTACCATTCAATAAATTATGGTGATTTACGCCAGGAAGGTACATTTCGCGACTCAAAATACTATTCAAACACTATTCATTTTTAGTATTTTCAGTAAATCAGGAATTGAGTACATGGTTAAATAGAAAAAAATATGAGGGTTCTATAACCATGTTCATACAAGAGTTTCGTGATTAGGTTAAAAAAGTTATAATTATCTGAACATGGTGACTTGGCATTATGAGTCAAAGTTTACTATTTAAACACTATTGATTTTTAATTCTTTCAGTAAATCAAAAATCGAGAGAAAAATCTCAGAATCACAGAAATATGTTCAGTCAAAATTTTCATGGTCCGGTTTATTAGTTATAAGTTTTTGAATGCATTAATTTACTGGTTTCTAAAAATTTCAATAAAATTAATTGACGATATTGGTCATGTCTTCAATTAATTGACGACTGTTTGCACAGTCTTCAATTTTGTAATTGACGCGCGTCATTTACAAAACTATTTCACTATTCATGTAGTATTCATACACTATTCATCAGTGTAAAAATGTTCTGAATCAGGAATTAATGATACGAATATGTTGAGAAAAATGTCAGGATTCCATAAACATGTTCGTGCAAAAATTTCGTGCTTTAGTTTGATAGTTATAGATTTTTGAATGTGTTGAATTATCAATTACTCAAAATTCCAGAAATCGAATTGATGACATGATGCATGTCTTCAATTAATTGACGACTGTTTGCACAGTCTTCAATTTGGTAATTGACGCCCTGGTCAGGGGCGTCATTTACAGAAACTGGTTCACTATTCATACACTATTCATACGTGTGAAAATGTTCTAAATCAGGAAGTAATGATACGAATATGTTAAAAAAAATGTCAGGATTCCAGGAACATGTTTATGTAAAATTTTAGTGCTCTAGTTCGATGGTTATTGATTTTTGAATGTGCTGGATTTATTTTCCTCCGAAAATTTCAGAAATTAAAATGACGACACTGGGAGTGTCTTCATTTAAATGACGACTGTGATAACAGTCTTCTATTTCTAAACTGACGCCCTGGTCAGGGGCGTCATTTACAAAAAGGGCTGGGGCCCTCCGGATTTTTAAACATGAACGTATTACACTAATAACAGAGGCTATATATTAAGGTTTGAAAATATGGTTAATAATAAAAAAAACTAATATGCTCAAAACTCATGAAACTCATGAAATCATGCTTAACAGACTATGTTCAACTCATAAAGATCATGATAATATGTATCAGGCTATTAAACTAGCATGATATATATATGACTATTGCTTGATTCAGATGATATATAGCATGGTTGACTAGTTAATCGAACTCTAAGCATGAATCTGTTAACCTATTTAGTTACTGGTTAGGCAAGAATTTGAGAACACCTACCTTTTGACGTGTGATACGAGGTTCAGAGCTGCAGCAGGATCGCAGCAGGATGTAGCCTCGGGAGGACGACGCTTCTGCAGCACAGCAGTAGCCTCTGACAGTGCTACAGATGTGATTAGTTATAGGGAATGATAAGGCATTGGTTAATGCCTTGTCGGTCATGCTGAGTGGGCATTATTTTTGCCAGCTCGAATGGGTTGCTCGTGTCTCAATCTTCTAGAATCACGTGTTTAAATGACGCTCGTGTAAAGGGTCATTCATTTAATAAATGATGCCTTTCATGAGGGCGTCATTTATTTCGGTAGCATTATTGTGGCATTATTAATGAGAATGACGCCCTTCAAGAGGGCGTCATTTGTTAGACACTATGCCCCACTCACGTGACATACATATATAAATATTAATATTTTATCTTATTCAAATTGACGCCATCATGCATGTCTTCAATTCTGTAAATGACGTCCATGCAGGGGTCTTCAATTTGGATATTGACGCCCTAATTAGGGGCGTCAATTCCTTTAGTGATGGGAAGGAATCCACTACGTACTCCCCATGGCCCATGTGTTTAAAGGTGTTTTGTACATTTATATAATAACCCTTTCATGGTTTATTTCTTTGTACAAGACCTCCCAAGTAAGATTCTTTACCCATGTGCATAAAGTTGGAATGCACATTTGTATTCTAGTCCTCCTATAATTTAATTCTTTAAACAAAACCTAGAATTCTATTAAGAAGAGTAGGTTACCTATACATAAGATGAGGATTTGTAATTTTATATGCTAGCCCCCCCTAAGGTTTTGGCTCTTTACACAAAGCCCTCATGATTCTTTATGTTATAAAGTATGGTTGGCTTGTATATTTTCATTATAGTCCTTGTGAGATTGGGTTCTTTATGTAAGGCCTTCATATATGCTAAAGCCTTCATGTATGCTTTCTTTTAAGAGGAAGTTTTGAATTTACGCAAAGGTATTTATCAGGGGTGCTACACCCTCCTCCACTTAAAAGAATTTGGTCCCCAAATTCAACTGCATTATACGGAAATAGGAAAGGTGCAGAGTACTTACAATTAGAATAACTCTGGAAATCTTCTTTTCATAGATTCTTCAATTTCCCATGTAGCTTCTTGTTCTAAACATCGATTCCATTGGATTTTCACCATAGGGATCGTCTTGTTCCTTAGAACTCGAACTTCTCGGTCAAGGATCTTCAGTGGCTTCTACTCGTAGGTAAGGTCCTTCTGTACCACTAAATTATTGTGGTCAATGACATGGAAGGGATCGTGCATGTATTTCTTCAGCATAGAAACATGAAATACGTTGTGCACTTCTGACAGTTGCGGAGGTAGGGCAATGTGATAATCCACTTCGCCTACTCTTTCCAGCACTTCAAATGGACCGATAAACCTTGGTGTTAATTTACCTTTAACACCAAATCTTCTAATGCCTCGGTCGGGAGATACCTTGAGGAAAACATGATCTCCGACTTGAAATTCCAGGTCTCGCCTTCTGTTCTCGGCATAAGATTTCTGCCTGGACTGTGCTATCTTTAACCTTTCTCTGATGAGGTGTATCTTCTCGGTAGAATCTCGCACCATGTCGGGGCCTAGAATTTGTTTTTCACCAACTTCATCCCAACATATAGGAGATCGACAACCCCTGCCATATAATACCTCAAAAGGTGTCATTTGTATACTGGCATGATAGCTGTTATTATATGCAAATTCGGCTAGTGGTAAGTGATCATGCCAACTTCTGCCGAAGTCTATAATGCATGCTCTTAACATATCTTCCACACCTTGATTAGTCCTCTCAGTCAGTCCATCTGTCTGGAGATGGAAAGCAGTGCTGTAATTGAGTTTCACCTCCAGAGAGTGCTGTAGACTCTTCCAGAAATGAGAGGTGAAGAACGGGTCTCGATCAGATACTATCGAGACGGGAACTCCATGCAATCTAACCATCTCCTTAATATATAGGGCAGCAAGTACGTCGACTGACCATCGGCTTTTGATGGGTAAGAAATGGGCCGATTTAGTTAGCCGGTCGATAATTACCCAAATTCCATCATAATCGCCCCTAGACTTGGGCAAACCCATGATAAAGTCCATGCCAATGTCTTCCCACTTCCACTTGGGAATATCCAGCGGGTGTAGCTTTCCGGCGGGTTTTTGATGTTCCGTCTTCACTTGTTGGCATGTGAGGCAACGAGACACAAAGTCTGCTACCTCCCTTTTATGTTAGGCCATCAAAAAATTCTTTTCAAGTCTTGATACATCTTAGTGGCTCCATGGTGGATTGTGTACCTCGATCTATGAGCTTCTTCAAGAATCTTCTTCTTCAATTCGGGGCAGTCGGGCACACATGTCCGTTCATGAAATAGCAATCTACCATCAGGTGCCAGCTTGAAATCAAGTCTCTCGTCCAGCTTACTTTTTATCTCCACTAGTGAGGGATCTTCTTCCTGTAGCTTCTTGATTTCAGGTAGCAAATCTGGATGTAGGCTCATATGAGATAGAATAATACACATGTTCTTATCATCTGTGCTGATATCAAGCTCAGAGAATTTCTTCAGTAGCTTCCATTCTTGTATCATACAGTTGGCCAATATCGCTCTCGGCTTTCGACTAAGGGCATCAGCTACGGAATTACCCTTACCAGGATGATACTGTATAGTGAAGTCGAAATCCTTGAGATTGTCACGTCCCGAGCCTTTAATTACAGCGGAAGACTCGCTCGGGGAGCGAAAACAGCCGGCATGGTAAGCCTCTTGCAAGCAAGAATCAATCAGAGCGCGAGACAATCACACAAGTAAATGCAATTGTACATGATTTAATCAACTTCAACTTCATATCATAATGCTCAATATTCAAAGATACAATCACTAATTTGATTTTCATTCTACTAGACTCAAGAAATAGGAAAATTACATTGACTCAATCTAGACATTATAGACTTCCTAAGTCTTCACTCATCTTTAATCGCTCTCGGATCCGCTACTTGAATAATCCGAATCCGAATCCGACTCACTTTCATTTTCTGAAAAAGATTGGAAATAGGTAATGAGCACACTTGTCCAGTAGGTATCTTCGCATCAACATGAAGGCACTATTAAAGTGATTATCATTTTCGCTCTAAATAAATAAGGTAAAATCATGCAATGCGATGATCATGCGATTAATTCAAAGTAACAAGACTATCATATACGGTGGAATGAGAACAAGAATGAACTAGTAAGAATAGGACAAGAACATGATATTGGCCTTTCATGAACAAGAATATATCGAGAATGTACTAGCAAGCCACATATTCCTCACTTTAGCATCTTATGCTTATGAGCAAGTGCTTCGTGAATTTCTGTGGAATATCAAGCAAGAATGTCATGTTGTGTCGTGGATCTTCACTTATTTATAGAAATAGTACTCCCAGCGCAATGCGACGCCAGTAGCATCATGCCCCATGGTTTATAAAATAGTATGTTTCTGGTAATCAGCCGAGGGGACTAGCATAGAGCCCTTGAACACAATCAGTGCTCGATCGCATCTTCAGTTATAAATTAAGCTACTTCCACGCAGTATAATAGTAAAGTATGGCCAAGAATATAGCACTTCCAACAATTCCATGATAACTAAAATCAATGAATGAATGCTTCAACATAAGAATGTAGGAGTCAAGAAATAGACTTTAAACAATGTCATGCTCATAGAAATAAATCGACAGCATAACGGTATTTTCCTTAACTTCCATTTCATTTAGATCAATTTAAGCAATATGGCAAGTTCTAGATCATCAAGGTTTGTCTAGAATCATTGGAATATCAACCCTTGGTCAAACCTTGGGTTAACATACACAAGCTATGTAACGGTCGTTAACTGGGCCGTTACACTATGTAACGCGCCATTAATGGGCCGTTACAATGATCAGAGTCCAGAAAGATAAAAATAGACTCAGAGGAATGTGACGGTCTGGCACTGGGCCGTTACGTGAGCCTGACGGTCCAGTTCAAGGCCGTTACATTTCAAGAATCAGAAACCATGATAGTGCATTCTATTTATTGGGCTTTAATGGTACAACCAACTCGGCGTCCTAGTGGGAATCCCAGGCTCGCGGAGAATTACGGAGGCCTTGAAACAATGATTTCCTAGTCCATTGGAAGGAATATCCAATAGAGAGGTCCTCACGTCTAAGATTGTGTTCCTATAGTGTAAAGTGTGAACTAATGACAACATACCGGAATATGTGCCATGTACTTATGGAATTGACTCTATTGACAGAGAGATATGTATACTCAATTTTGAAAATCATGATGAAAACTCCGTCAATACAATATTTAAAAAAAGTCATGCTTTATAATACAAAACTATATACTTTGGCTTCATTAACATAACACAAGTAAAAGTGAGACCACAAAACATGCAATACCTATCATGAATGATCAAATAATCTTAAAATCACATGATCAGGTTAAAACTTAGGTAACTAGGCTTTAACAATAATAATATTGACAGGTTATATTCTATCTTGGGATTGACAGAACACAGAGTATAACGGTCTGGAGATGGGGCGTCACTGTGATTGTGACGGTCAGGACCCAGCCGTTACATGAATGTAACGCGTCTGTCCAAGCGCGTTATAATCAACCGTGAAACCCAAATCCAATCAGGGAGTATAACGGTCTGTCGTGGGGCCGTTACATGGAAGTGATGGTCTTCTATGATGCGTTACAGTCTCTGCTAACAGGAAACAACTATAGAAGCTAATAGATCAACTCACATCATGTCTTTTATCAAAATATCATGAGTCTCTAGATATGTTAACAAAGTAAAGGTTGTCTATATGCATGGGTATTGGTGAATAGATGGATAGTCAAGTCTTTAATCTTTAGTTAGGGCTAAGGGAAACATGATATGCATAGAACCAATAAAACATGAAATTGATGATCTAGCATGCATGAAATCCAATCAAAACAGAGGCTCTTAGTCCTATCAAGTTGTTTTTGCCGTTTATGAGATAACCTACCTCTTACTTAGACTGTAGTTCCTGAATTTGGTAGAGAACCTTGCCCTAGATCTCCTCCTTCTCTTGTGACTTTTCCAGCAACTTCCTTGGGCTCTAACTCCACGACCTCTTGACCTAAAGATGTGAAATTCGGAGGGGAGTTAGTCTAAAGTATTGTAAATAAATTATTCTAAAGAACTTACCTGAGATAATGACTCCTTACCTTGCTTCCTTATGCCTAAAAAGTAAGGGTCGCACAGTTCAGAACTATGCCCTATTTATAGAGTTTAGACTAGGTTTTGAGGATTATATCGAGTTTAGAGTCCTTGTTTCATCAAATCCTAATCACTAAGAGTCCTTAGAGTCTTTACAATCCTTCCCAAGTCGATCCCTAGTGGATAGGAACATCAAGTTCCAATCTTTTCATGAGTTCCTTTGCTTACGGAACTAACAGGTTTGTAACGGACTAGGACCTTGCTTACGGAACTAACAGGTTTGTAACGGACTAGGACCTACGCGTTAGGGTTATGTGGCGGTCTCGCGATAGATCGTTACATTACTCGTTCCTAGAGTTCAAAGGAAATCAAACTCTTTTAGTTTTCTAGTTCATAGTGTAACGGTCGAGACACCGTGCGTTACACGTCTGTGACGATTAGGCTATAGACCGTTATATGTGTCGTGCATAGAGTTCAAACAATTTAAAACTCTTTTGATAATTATCCATTAACTTATCTTATATATTCTAGTATTTATCCTTAATATCCATGGATAGACTTAATTACCTTCTAGAATGTGGGCCAAACTTAATGGGCCAGAGTTAAAACCTTTTGGACTTTAATTAAGTGGGTTGGGTTAATTGATTAACACCACTTGGCCTCATAATGACTTATTAATTTTAAATAAACCATTTATAAATTTATTTAGGCCTTTATAAATTCTTGAAAATTATTTAAAATTTCTGGGGCACTACAGAGATACTCGAGCCAACGCCTTTGCCGCATGTTCAGCTCCTTTTGGGAGAATAAGTACTTGAGGCTTTTATGATCATAGTACACAGTGAATTGTTCTCCGTAGAGATAGTGTCTCTAGATCTTCAAAGCAAATACTACCGCGACTAGTTCTAAGTCGTCAACCGGGTAGTTCTCTTCATGTTTCTTCAATTGTCGAGAAGAATATGCAATGACTCTTCCATTCTGCATCAATACACATCTGAGGCCAATACCCGAAGCATCAGTATATACCTCGTATTTTTCTCCTTCAATTGGTAATGATAAGACTGGAGCAGTGGCCAAAAGATCCTTCAAAGCTTGGAAACTCTTTTCACAGTCTTCATTCCACTCATGAGGCACTTCCTTGCGGGTTAACCTGGTCAGAGGAACGCCAATCTTAGAGAAGTCCTTGATAAAACGCCGGTAGTAACCAGCTAGACCCAATAAGCTTCAAATTTGCGTTGCATTTGTGGGTTGTTCCCAGTTCTTCACGGCTTCGACCTTGGATGGGTCAACAATAATTCCATTCTTTGAAATAACATGGCCTAAAAAGAAAGCTTCCTCGAGCCAGAACTAGCATTTGTTGAATTTGGCATATAGCTTGTTTTCCCTTAATATCTGTAGTGCCTTCTTGAGATGTTCTTCATGATCATCTTCGGTCTTGGAATAGATCAGAATATCATCAATAAAGACCACAATGAATTGGTCTAAATAAGGCCTGAATATGCTGTTCATTAATTGCATAAAAGCTGCGGGGGCATTTGTTAGTCCGAAAGGCATAACAGTAAATTTGTAATGCCCATACCTGCTTCGGAATACAGTTTTATGAATGTCTTCTTCTTTGATCTTCAATTGGTGGTAACTAGAACGAAGATCAATCTTGGAGAAATATAAAGCTCCAGATAGTTGATCGAACAGCTCATCAATCATTGGCAGTGGATACTTGTTCTTGATTGTAAGGTGATTTAGCTGCCGATAATCTATGCATAATCTCATTGATCCGTCCTTCTTTTTGACGAATAGCGTGGGTGCTCCCCATGGGGAAGTACTCAGCCTATTTATGTTTCAATAACTCCATTAGTTGTTCCTTTAGTTTCTTCAGCTCAGCAGGGGACATTCTGTATGGTGCCGTAGAAACAGGACCAACACCGGGGACAAGGTCGATTGTAAATGACACTTCCATTTCCGGGGGTAAGCCGGGCAATTCTTCTGGAAAGACGTCGAGAAAATCCCGAATTACATGGATGTCTTCAAGTTTAATCTCCTCGGCTTTCGTGGCAGTCACGAAAGCTATGAAAGCCATACATCCCTTATTCATAAGTTTACTAGCTTAGAGTGCTGATATAAGAAGTGATTTATTCCGAGGGCTATTGTAAACTAGTTCTGGAAAATCCATGAAGGTTACCTTGCCATGTCGGCAATCTATCGTCGCTTGGTGTGTGGATAACCAGTCGGCACCTAGTATGACATCATAACCCTTCATATCTAGGCATATCAGGTCAGCAGGTAAATTGCTTCCCTTAATCATCACTTCACAATTTGGATAGTGGTAAGTGATATCAGACTCGTTTCTAGGAGGTGTAGATATTACCAAATCTAACAGTTCATGTTTCTTAGAAAATGAAGCAGCATATTGGTTGGAAACGAATGAATTAGTTGCTCCGGTATCAAATAGAACTTGAGCGGTTTTAGAACAAATAGTGAGAGTACCTTCCACAATTCCGCCTTCAGTGGGTTCCGTCTCTTGAAGAGCTTGCAGACGGCCTTATTTCTTTATCGGACGCTTCTCGTCTTTGTTGTCTTGTTCCTTCATCAGCGGGTAGTCTGGAATTCGATGCTCACGACTCCCACATCAAAGACAAGCTTCTAACTTCCTCCAGCATTCCTCGGTCTTCTAACCAGCTTTATCACAATACTTGCAAATCTCCTTAGAGGGAGTGGCGGTGGAGAATGGCCTGTCATTCTTTTGGAATTTCTTTGCCTTGGAGGGCTCCCCTCCCATGAAGAACCGCTTTTTATTGAATGATTGCTTGAATTTTCCCGGGCTTGTGACGGGTTCCTTCTTGTCTCTTCCTCGGATTCTCTCGGATAATTCGGTGGCGTCTTCTAGTAGTTGGGCACGCTGAACTATCTCCGAATAGACTTGGATGTCCATCGGGGCAAGTTGTGTGATATAATGGGGCCGAAGTCCGTTGAGGAATCTTCTCGCCTTCATCTTCTCCGTACACACCAAGTGGGGTGCATACTTTGATAATCTTGAGAACTAGGCCTCATACTCGGCCACTTTCAAGCTCCGTTGTTTTAGAACGGTGAATTCCGCAGCCTTCTTCTCCTGGATATGGTCGGAGAAGTACTTGTTGTTGAAATGCTCCGTGAATTCATCCCATGTGACATGGTATTCTAGCAGTGTTGCTTCTATGGATTCCCACCAGCATCGAGCGTCCCGCTCTAGTTGGAATACGGCCAGTAAAACCTTCTCCTTGTCCGCGTATTGAATTACACGGAAGATTCGTTCCATCTCCTTTAGCCAATTCTCGGCATCCTCGGGGTCAGACGAACCCATGAACCTCGGTGGGTTCATGTTACGAAAACTTCGGTGGAGATCTCCCGCTCCACGATTTGCTCCGCCTTGGGCCACTTGTTGTAGTGCCTGTGTAAGGCCCTGCACGGTGCGCTGCATTTCGCGCCATTGTGCCCTTTCAGCAGCCATAATCCTACAAAAAAGTTTAAGGATAATAAAGATCAGGTTTACTTATTAGGTCAAAAGTCATTATAGCACTTAACCCATGGCTCTAACCATCTCACCAAGTAAGGCACAAACTATCCTTGGACTCAAGTTTTTACCTATATTACAATTTCCCAGGTTTGAAAATCTAGGCTCTGATACCACGAAGACTGTCACGTCCCGAGCACGGAATATACTCGGATGCGTGACGCGTCTATATAGATCGTGGCATTAGAGTGATAAGAATTTTAACATACATAATTACGGAGTGCGCAATTTACTAATAAATCTAATAAATTCCAATAGTCCAAGTGACGATTATTTAATTAATCAAAGGTATTAAATATAGTCCATGAAAATTTCTAAATTTAGAAAGCCAAACATTTGGCTACATGACTTAGCACAAGGTTTATACCACTAACTGACATAACTGGGAATACAAAGTAGACTCAAATAAAATTAAAGACCCGACTAGCTAATGATAGATAGTTGGCGTTCTAGCACTCTTCACTCGGCCTCAAACCCATTCTTGTCGCTATCCGATTTACCTGAAAATGTTAAGAAGCAACTGGATGAGCGAATCGCTCAGTAGGAATTACATCTCAACTTCGAGCAATCTTTACGTGAATTACAATTTACATGTATTATCAGTATGGCTATGCATGACGTACGTATAAAAGAATCGGGTATGCAGGTATATCTATACATGATGAACAATAAGAGATCAAGAGCTGTATACAGAGAGTATATCAAGATTTCAAGTATTTGACAAGCAATATTTCAAGAATTATAGATGTAAATGCCACTTCGGGTCTAGTAGGGATTCATGTACGATTACAAATTTAAGTGCGAGTATGTACTCGATCATATACAAGTATATCTCAGGTACGAGCAAATAAAATTTAATTCAAGCAAATAAAGTTAAGTACGTATTAGTAGAATTGGCTATTGCAATCAAGCATGTATTTCACCCTTTCTCGGGACACAAGTCAAGTATTGCCCGTTCCGGGCTACGCAAGTCAAGTCAAGTGAGTAAAGAGAGAGTAGGGTGGAGTGTCTCAAGTCAAGCAAGTACTCCGGTGTAATGCTAAACACCGTGGTCAATAAACTCCCATGGACACAAGTACCTTCGGGTGCTCCTCCCAGGACCAGACCGGGCCCTATATGCACAGTATTTCATGTATTACTTTTGACATCCACTCTCATTTTATAGCCAATATAGAGTTTCAAGGGTTGCCTTAGTAGGATATACAAGGTAGATTTTATGGAATGGAATTCAAGGACTCATAATATGCAAGAAAATGACTTAGGGTTGCGTCGGTACAAACCACGATAGAAATGAGGGGAAAAGTATCAATTTATATACTTTTTCCTAAACAAAAACTCTAGATAACTCTATAGTAAGGTTAAACAAAAGTTAGAACATCTCATAAGGGCCATTATGCAATTATGCTAGTTTACTATTTAAGAATGCTATTCAATTACTATTCATTACTATTCACTTACTATTCATTTACACTATTCATCCAAATAACGCCCTTCTCGTCATTTTTGTGAATGACGACGGTTTAAACAGTCGTCATTTCTAAGTTTATGTATATATTAATCGTTTAGTATATTAATCATCCATGTGAAAAAATTAATAAATGTGAATCATGATATCTATGCATGAGCATACTGTTAGATTCCTTATATTTTTCTCTACCTATCTACGTGTCTATATCAAAAAAATTCTTTTATTTGGAAAAGTGATACTATTCATTGAAATAGTGACTTTTATACACTATTCATACCGTAAAAATTTCTCAAAAATAGAAAGTAAGGATATGGACAGGTAGAGAACATTCTCGGGAGTTCAGAATCATCCTCATGCGAAATTATTAGATTTTATTATTCAATAAATTAGGGTGATTTACGCCGGGAAGGTACATTCCGTGACTCAAAACACTATTCAAACACTATTCATTTTTAATACTTTCAGTAAATCAGGAATTGAGTACATGGTTAAATAGAGAAAAATATGAGGGTTCCAGAACCATGTTCATGCAGGAGTTTCGTGATTAGGTTAAAAAAGTTATAATTGTCTGAACATGGTGGCTCGGCATTATGAGTCACAGTTTACTATTTAAACACTATTCATTTTTAATTCTTTCAGTAAATCACGAATCGAGGATATGGACAGGTAGAGAAAAATCTCAGAATCACATAAATATGTTCAGTCAAAATTTTCATGGTCCGGTTTATTAGTTATAGGTTTTTGAATGTATTGATTTACTGGTTTCTAAAAATTTCAAGAAAATGAATTGATGATATTGGTCATGTCTTACAGTCTTCAATTTGGTAATTGACGTGCATCATTTATAAAACTATTTCACTATTCATGTACTATTCATGCACTATTCATCAGTGTGAAAATATTCTGAATCAGGAATTAATGATACGAATATGTTGAGAAAATGTCAGGATTCCATAAACATGTTCATGCAAAAATTTCGTGCTTTAGTTTGATAGTTATAGATTTTTGAATGTGTTGAATTATCAATTACTCAAAATTCCAGAAATCGAATTGATGACATGATGCATGTCTTCAATTAATTGACGACTGTTTGCACAGTCTTCAATTTGGTAATTGACGCCCTGGTCAGGGGCGTCATTTACAGAAACTGGTTCACTATTCATACACTATTCATACGTGTGAAAATATTCTAAATCAGGAAGTAATGATACGAATATGTTAAAAAAAATGTCAGGATTCCAGGAACATGTTTATGTAAAATTTTAGTGCTCTAGTTCAATGGTTATTGATTTGCGAATGTGTTGGATTTATTATCTTCCGAAAATTTTAGAAATTAAAATAACGACACTGGGAGTGTCTTCATTTAAATGACGACTGTGATAATAGTCTTCTATTTCGAAATTGACGCCCTGGTCAGGGGCGTCATTTACAAAAAGGGCTGGGGCCCTCCGGATTTTTAAACATGAACGTATTACACTAATAACAGAGGCTATATATTAAGGTTTGAAAATATGGTTAATAATAAAAAAAACTAATATGCTCAAAACTCATGAAACTCATGAAATCATGCTTAACATACTATGTTCAACTCATAAAGATCATGATAATATGTATCATGCTATTAAACTAGCATGATATATATATATATGATTATTGCTTGATTCAGATGATATATAGCATGGTTGACTAGTTAATCGAACTCTAAGCATGAATCAGTTAACCTATTTAGCTACTGGTTAGGCTAGAATTTGAGAATACCTACCTTTTGACGTGTGATACGAGGTTCAGAGCTGCAGCAGGATCGCAGCAGGATGTAGCCTCGGGAGGACGACGCTTTTGCAGCACAGCAGTAACCTCTGACAGTGCTACGGATGCGATTAGTTATAGGGAATGATAATGCATTGGTTAATGCCTTGTGGGTCATGCTGAGTGGGCATTGTTTTTGCCAGCTCGAATGGGTTGCTCGTGTCTCAATCTTCTTGAATCACGTGTTTAAATGACGCCCGTGTAAAGAGTCGTTCATTTAATAAATGACGTCTTGCATGAGGGCGTCATTTATTTGGGTAGCATTATTGTGGCATTATTAATGAGAATGATGCCCTTCAAGAGGGCGTCATTTGTTAGACACTTATGCCCCACTCACGTGACATACATATATAAATATTAATATTTTATCCTATTCAAATTGACGCCTTCATGAATGTCTTCAATGCTGTAAATGACGTCCATGCAAGGGGTCTTCAACTTGGAAATTGACGCCCTAGTTAGGGGCGTCAATTCCTTTGGTGGTGGGAAGGAATCCACTACGTACTCCTCATGGCCCATGTGTTTAAAGATGTTTTGTACATTTATATAATAACCCTTTCATGGTTTATTTCTTTGTACAAGACCTCCCAAGTAAGATTCTTTACCCATGTGCATAAAGTTGGAATGCACATTTGTATTCTAGTCCTCCTATAATTTAATTCTTTAAACAAAACCTAGAATTCTATTAAGAAGAGTAGGTTACCTATACATAAGATGAGGATTTGTAATTTTATATGCTAGCCCCCCCTAAGGTTTTGGCTCTTTACACAAAGCCCTCATGATTCTTTATGTTATAAAGTAGGGTTGGCTTGTATATTTTCATTATAGTCCTTGTGAGGTTGGGTTCTTTATGTAAGGCCTTCATATATGCTAAAGCCTTCATATATGTTTTCTTTTAAGAAGAAGTTTTGAATTTACGCAAAGATATTTATTGGGGGTGCTACAGGTAGCGCGCCGAATTAACCCGCACCGGATTAGGGGGGCGCCGGATTAAACTCTCGGGAGGTTTTCTTTTATTCTTCTTGCTTCTTTTTCTTCTTTTTTTCACCTGCAAGTTGATTAGTTGATTAGTTTGTTCACCCAATTGGTGGATTAAGTCTGTAGAGAGGAAGTTTAGATACTTTAACCGTTTGTTAGGGTGACTTAACATGAAGATCCAAGTGTTTTGTTTAAAGGAGTTCGTTGTGTAGGAGCTTGGAGGTTCAGCTTAATTCAGAGGCTTCAAACACATGCTGCTTTCATCCCTAGAGAGTGGTTCATTCATTTGCTCTGTGTGCTCTTGCTCCTGACAAAAATTGGGCAGCACCTCCCCCGGACTGAGGTTTGCTGGGGCGAAATAAGGGATTGTCAAACGGAATACTCCGGCATGATCCCAAAAACTCGGAGTGGCCTAACGATAGTCCGGTGTCCCATAGTTGAACGCAGAAGCCCCGAGGACCAGCCTTCAAGGGGTTCTAACAGTTCATGGGTTGTAGCTGTGTGAGAACTCTGACGGGGCAGATGTTCACCATGGGATGGCCATGAATGTTCACCCTCATACGGTTACTTCAAAGGCCTTGATATGGAGGAGCAGGCTTTGAATCACCTTAGGCGAGTAGAAGACAGGGAGAATAGGGGAGCGAAGGCTAACAAAGGTAAATCACTGTGCTTTTCAACTACTCTCTGTTTATTCATCCACCAAAAAGGGGGAGATTAAAATACAAGGAAGCTCATCCCGAAGGGAAGGGAGAATACATTGAAGGGGAAGAAGGGAAATACATCGAAATGGGAAGAAGGGGATACACCGGCGGGGGAGAGGGAACGGAGCACAAGCTCCTCCCCCTCCGAACTCACCTTTCCTCTCTCACCCACTCTCTCTTTTTCTTCACCTTGCAGGCGCAGAGGGATCGAGCTTCTTCTTTTATTCGGATGCTGGAGATAGCCCCTCCTCTCACCGAACCCCCCTCACCGAACTCTCTCCTCTTCTTCAGCTGTTCGTCTCGTTATATATATCAGTGGGAGGTGGGGGAGGAAGAGAGCACAAGCTCCATCCCCTCCGGCTCACCTCTGTCGCCTCTTTCCTCGTGTCCGAAGTCGTTGAGTGGCCTACCGGGATAGCCGCTGATAGAGTAGGGATGGTGCAGTCCCAGGATTGGCCGACGGCGACCGGTGGGGAAGCGACGTTCGGTGCGGAGCTCGAAGATTGCCATTCTAGGGAGCTTGAATGGTTCCGACGGTTGCACACTGGTCGGGCGTAGGAGATTTATCCATTTCAGGCAAGCCAAGGCCAGTCTGTTTGCAGAAAATAGGGGACCGGAGGTAGGATAGGATGGCAGCTTGGTTAAACCGGCGTGGGGGGTGAGCGCGCCGGATTAGCAGCATTAGTGGGGCGCGCCGATTTAAGGCTCTTGCGAGGGGAGCGCCGGTTTCAGTCCTTTTGAAGGGGGGCGCGTCGGTTTAGGAACTATTGAAGGGGCGCGCCGTTTTAAGGCCAAGTCGGGCCGTTTTAAGCATCAAGAGATCTTGTCCTGGCTTCGTGGCGACTCATATGAACATTTGCACTCCCGCAAGGCTTTAGTTGTAATGCACCGCCTCCGAGGCGTTTGATTTGAAGCCTCCAAGCCCCGATGTAGGACTTCGAGTGATTTTTGACGCATGCCGAACATGTGTTTGAATTAATGAGTTTCTTTTGATTCAGCCTTCGGCAATGCCGACTGGAGAGCTGGGGCCACCTCTTCTGCCCGAAGGGCTTCTCGTTGGGTGGTGAAGCATCGGGTATATATATTCATCCTGCTTGGAGGAGGTATGGGGTTTGTTCGGCCTTTCCGTCTTCGACTTGCTCTCGGGGTGTCGAGACGTCTGTGCCGCAGGAACGTTCCTTTTCTTCTCTTCTTTTTTTGACGTCCACATGACCATACTTAATTAATGCATTCTGGTCAAGAATTGCACAGACCTAGAGAAATGCACAGAGACAGAGTATGAACAACGAACCCTGTGCATGAACAGAGACTTGCACCGAGGCAAGCACTTTATGTGAGAGATACAGAACTTGCACTGACTTAATATGCATTAAGCAAAAGGACGAATAACATGTAATGCACGGATCTGAATCATGCTATAAGCACAAACCTCCTTCATGCTTAGAAACAAAGAAATGCACCATATAAAAACAAGTTGTTTTATAGTTAAAATAAATTGATTTATAGTGTGAGACATCATCAAAACCGTAGGGATGCAACAATCTCCCCCTTTTTTATGATGGCAACACTATAAATCAAGTAATGTCAGGGCATTAAGAAGGAGACCAAAAATAATCAAGAGCAAACCAAAAAGAGCATATTGATAAACCAGGAGACTTCTCCCTGAAACACCGACTTCTAAATCTCTTCTCTCTCTAAAAATTCGCTTCACTCTCAGATGCAATAGATGCCCTGAACCTCTCAGATGACCTCTTTCCAGTTGACAGAGGGACCTCTCTCCCCCTTTGACATCATCAAAAGGAAATGAAGGATATATGAAATTGCTGGAGACATGAGGGAGAAGTACAGTGGCTTCTTAGTGTAGAAGGACTCAAGAGCATATCTTAAGAGAATAAGTGGGGTGCTAAACACAAGAGAAGATTCTTGAACTCTGGTAATCAATGGAGAAGTAGAATGAGAGGGAAGTGTATCCACATACAGGGTATATGATGTAGAGCAGGGATGAACAAGTATGGCAAGACATTGCTAAACAAACAACAATACTCAGTAGACGACAAGAGACAAAGGCAGAGAAGGTGTTCTCATGGTATTGAGGACAAGCATTCTAGTAATTTGCACAGAGACAAGGGATATTATAGAGTTTTTCAATAAGACCAATGAGTAAGTTGGTAAATCACACTTTTGACATTAGAGAGACACCTTGATTAGAGGCCTGAATCCTCAGTTACTCAATGTGAGTACCTCATTACTTCTCCTTTTTAGAGAACAGAGTTAGTAACTGTGACTTTTTACGTGAGGAAACACATTGATCAGAGGCCAGAGTCCCCAGTTACTCACCACCTTGTCACCATTGCTCTGTGATGATCAGAAGCACAAATTTATTTTGTAGATATTGCTCTTCCCTTTTTTTTGAATTTGACACCTCATGACATGGGAATTACTTCACTTCATTGATGAAGCTCCCAGTTTCTCAGTGATCAAACCTTAGACCCTTTTTTTTGGTTGATCCCTTATGAAGTGATTGAAGATAATACCAGAAGGACTGTTTCTTTGAAATGAATCTTGAAGTCTAGATTTCAAGTTGTTCTGGACAGATGTCAAGACATACAAGTTTTAGCCTGAACCGGAATCATTGACAATGTAGGAAGATATACTTTGAACACTTAATCTAGATCTCTGATGGACTACGAGAGGAAAGATTCTAGTCAGGACTTTAGTAACACAGACTTGTAGACTTAAGAGATGAGTGAGATTCTACTGTCTGAGAGAGAACCGCACTCATTCAATCATGAGAACCAGCAATGACACACATCTGGTCAATCTTTTGAATCAGTCAAAAAAATTTCACTAACTGCCCAGCTCCCCCTCAATCGATGCACTAAAGGAATCTAATCAGCAGACTCTCAGGACTCCCCCTCACTGTTAGGACAGGCTTCTCACACAATCTCTTGCCAAGATAAAACAGTTCAATATCAGGAGATTAGCAATTAAGATAATTTAAATAAGCCTAATTCTCTCCTTAATGTGGTGAATTTGTCATTGTCCAGTGGCTTGGTGAAGATATCAGCAATTTGATTAGCAGTGCCTACATGAATCAGCTCAAAGGTGTTCTTAGAAACCTCATCTCTTATGAAATGATGTCTTATTTCTATGTGTTTGGTGCGGGAATGCAAGACAGGGTTCTTGGCTAGATTGATGGCACTAGTATTATCACAGTAAATGGGTGTACACCCCAGGTCTACTTGATAGTCCTGAAGCTGGTGTTTAATCCAAATGACTTGTGTACCACAACTCCCTGCAGCCACGTACTCAGCCTCTGCAGTGGAGAGGGCCACAGAGTGTTATTTTTTGGAATCCCAAGATACTAAACACCCACCTAGAAATTCACAGTGACCACTAGTGCTTTTTCTATCTAGTTTACACCCGACATAATCTGCATCTGTGTATGCAACTAAATCAAGTGTGTGTGATACAGGAAACCATAAACCAAGGGTGTGTGTGGCAGATAGAGATCTGAAAATTCTTTTCACTGCAGCTAAATGCAATTCAGTGGGTCTAGATTGATATCTTGCGCACATTCCTACACTGAACTGTATATCATGTCTTGAAGCTGTCAAATAAAGTAGAGATCCAATCATACCTCGATAGAGCTTGGCATCTACTTCTTTACCTGTCTCATCTGCATTCAGTGAGGTATTAGTACCCATTGGTGTCGTGATGTGTTTCAAATTGTTCAAGCCAGACCTCTTGAGAATCTCCAATGTGTACTTGGTCTGGTTGATGAAGCATCCATCCTCTAACTGTTGTACCTGCAAGCCAAGAAAATATTTTAATTCACCTACCAAACTCATTTCAAATTCAGCAGACATCAATTTAGAAAATTCATTACATAGTTCAGAGCTAGTTGACCCAAAGACAATATCATCTACATATACCTGAACTATGATGAGGTCTTTATTTGAACTCTTGGAAAATAAAGTTTGATCTACCTTACCTCTTTGGTAGCCCTGGCTGATCAGAAATTATGCCAGTCTTTCATACCATACTCGAGGAGCCTGCTTTAGACCGTACAGGGCTTTGTTCAACCTGAAAACTTGGTTAGGTTATGGAGAGAACTGAAATTCGGGAGGTTGTTCAACAAAAACTTCTTCTTTGATAACTCCATTTAAAAATGCACTCTTCACATCCATTTGTTGGAGTTTTATATTCTTGGAGCATGCAAATGCT
Organism: Amorphophallus konjac; assembly: GCA_022559845.1. Lineage (NCBI taxonomy): Eukaryota > Viridiplantae > Streptophyta > Magnoliopsida > Alismatales > Araceae > Amorphophallus > Amorphophallus konjac. Next base: position 62,701,483 of record CM040123.1, on the reverse strand, counting down.
AACAATATTCCTATAGCTTCCATCCTAGCAACAGGTGCATAGGACTCATCGAAGTCAACTCCAAATTCCTGACAGTAGCCCTTGGCTACTAGTCTGGCTTTATTTCTAGAAATGATTCCATCTTCATTCATTTTATTCTTAAATACCCACTTAGTTCCTATGACATTAGAATTTTTTAGTCTTGGAACTAGCTCCCAGACATTATTTCTTTCAAACTGACCTAACTCCTCACACATAGCATTAATCCATGATTGATCACTTAATGCCTCTTCTACTGATTTGGGTTCAATTTGTGAGACCAAAGCAATTAGGTCTTGATTATGAACATTCCTAAAGTGAGACCTAGTTCTAAGAGGATCTTAAGGTTGCCTAGGATGTTATCTATTGGGTAATCTTTAAGGTATCTAACATTTATTGAAGACTCACCTGTTTCAGCTGGCCCTACCTGGTTGGGAGCATCTGATGTTTCATTGGGCTGAACCTCCTCTTCTTCTTTATCTTCTAGGAATTCTCCATCGTGCTTGGAATCCCTGTTAGCATCTTCAATGTTAGTAGCATCTTTTGTTTCACCAAAAATGATATGTGGAGACTCTTCAACTTTCTGATCAGTTATGTTAAAGACCCTATATGCTCTTGATACTTCAGAGTATCCTAAAAATATTCTAGGACAGCTTTTAGCATCAAACTTATCTAAGTCTTTCTTGTCATTATTATGGATAAAGCATTTAGCACCAAAAGTCTTGAAATGAGCCAAGTTTGGTTTCTTACCTTTCAATAGCTCATAGGGGGTTTTCTTGTGAATTAGTCTTACCATGGCCCTGTTGATTGTATAAGTTGTTGTATTGGCCAGCCTCTGCCCAGAACTTTCTTGGTAGTTGACTCTCAATCAGCATGGTTCGGGCCATCTCCACAATGGTTCGATTTCTTCTCTCCACAATTCCATTCTGCTCTGGTGTCCTGGGAGAAGAAAACTTGTGTGTTAGTCCTTCACTTTCACAAAGGTCAGAAAACATGGAGTTTTCAACTCTATGGTCAGATTGAATTGAACAAATCTTATGTTTTCCTTCTTGTTTGACCTTATTGAAAAATTGTTTGAATTTTTAAAAAGCATCAATTTTGTTGGCTAAGAAAAAGATCCATGAAAATCTAGAGTGGTCATCAATGATCACATAACCAAACCTACTTCCATTAAGACTCTGAGTTCTAGTAGGACCGAAGAGGTCCATATGAAGAAGTTCCATTGGTCTAGAAGGCAATGGCTCAGATCTTAGTTTGAAGGACTTACTGGTCTATTTGCCTAGAGCACAGGCATCACAGATTTTTGAGATTGAGCTAAACTTGATTTTAGGCATGCCTCTTACTATATCATGCTTGATCAATTTATTCAAAGTAGAAAAACTAGCATGTCCTAACCGTCTATGCCAAACAAAAGCACCACTTTCAAAATTAGCAGACAAGCAGAGATTAGATTCAGACTCAACATCTAAGTCTACCATGTAGACATTATTGGTCCTGTTTGCTACAAATTTAACACGATCAGAATTTATTTCAAAGATTTTGCATGAGTTATTGTCAAACACAACCCTGTGACCCTTGTCACATAATTGACTAATGCTAATCAGATTGTGTTGAAGACCTTCCACAAGTAAGACTTTCTCAATTGAGTTAGTGGAGGACATACCAACTGTGCCAACCCCAATGATCTTACCTCTGTTCTTTCCTCCAAATTTGACCAGACCCCCTACCTTCATTTCTAACTTACTGAACTTGGATCGGTTTCCTGTCATGTGCCTGGAGTGGCCACTATCAAGGTACCATTTGTTGTTCTCAGTTGCCAGGCAAACCTACACAAACGAAATCAAACAAAGTGGTTTGGAACCCAAGATAAGTTGGGTCCAAAGACATCATTCAAATCTTTAAGCAGGTGTTTAGGAATCCAAAATTGTTTCAACTTATTTTTCTCTTGCATCTTAATTTCGGGTTTATTGAAATTGTGACCAGAATTATGTCCAGCTGGTCTGGAGAAGTGAAATCTATTCCAGTTATTAGGCTTCTCATCCCTGGGGTATCTTCTGTGCGCTTGTTGATTACCAAATTTTTGAGGGTGAGTGTTATTTCTCCAGTAACTACTGTTAGGACCCATTCTTTTATAGTAGTTCCAGCTTTTATTCTGATACATTTGCCCAGTCCAACTACCACTTTTGTTCTGGTGAATGGGCTTAGAGAAGTTCTTCACAAAGTTCATTCCTGTTTTGGATGGTCGTCCAGCATTGTTTGTTGAATTTTCCTTTGGACGTTGAATGTTTTGATTGCTGTTTAAGCTGGATGGTGTGTCCAGCTTTTCTTTTCCCTTCTCTAGGCAGAAGGTAGTGGTCTTGAACTGAAAGGGTCTCTTGTTAGTTGGGTCATAGCCTAAACCATCCTTGTTGAAATTAACCCTTGTTCCTAGTATAGAATCCAGATTCGTTTTCCCTTGAACAAATTTTTCTAAAACCTTTTGTTTGTCTTCCAGCTCTCTTTGCATAGACTCATAATTTTTTAGAAGTTCAGTGTTCACTTTCTTAACTGCTTCATACTTCTCTGTGATCACACTGTTTCCATTTAGACTTTCTTCAAATTTTATCTTGAGTTTGCTGAGCTATGTGTAAACTTCCTGGTTCTCATAGTTGTGCTTTTCATTTTCCTTCTTCAGAAAATTAATTTCTTCCAATTTTTCTTTTAATTTATGATTTTCCTCACTGATTTGAGTTTGTTCTTCAATATTAGCATTAAATTTTCTCTTCAGAACCCTATGCTCTTTACTCAGTGAATTGAACTTATATAACAGTTCAGCATAGGCATCTTCCCAATCATCAATAGAAAAATTTTCAAAGATATTTGTTACCTCCTCTTCGCTATTTGCCATCAGGCAAATTCCTTCTTCGTCCTCCTCTGAGGAATTGGCTTCCGGATCTTCTTCCTCATCGCTCCACGTGCAGACCATTGCTTGTGGTTTCTTCTTCTGCACCTTCGAGCTCTTCTTCTGAAAGTCAGGACCCTCTTTCTGAAGATCAGGGCAGTCCCCTTTCATATGTCCAGGTTTCCTACAATGAAAACATGTAATTTTCTTGATACTCCTATTCTTATCATTGCTGGAATCAAGGTTCTTACCAGAAGGGTATGACTTCTTCCTTCTAAAAGTCTTTCCCTTAGTCCTTAAGAATTTCTTGAATTGTCGAGTGAGCATTGCTTGCTCCTCCTGGTCGAGGTCTGACAGTCCATCAGACTCGCAACTACTACTCCCATTGCTGCTGCTTCCCTTGCTGCGGGACACCTTGAGGGTAATATTCTTGCCCTTCCTGTCGCTTCCTTCACCATTCCTTTTGAAATTCATCTCATACGTCATAAGGGATCCTATAAGTTCGGTGACTGTCATGGTCGACAGATCCCTAGACTCTTCTATCACAATGGCCTTAGTGTGCCATGTCGGGGTTAGAGATCTAAGTATTTTCCTGACTATATCTCCCTCAGATATCTCTTTCCCAAACCCCTTAAGACTATTCGTAATCAATGACAATATGGCATACATCTCAGTTATGGTCTCCTCTGGTTTCATCTTAAACATCTCATATTCAGAGGTGAGGAGATTTACCTTCGTTGCTTTCACTTGAGGTGTACCTTCATAGATTAACTCCAACGCATCCCATATTTTCTTGGCCGTCTTGCAAGCTGAGATGCGGGCGTATTCGTCTGGATGTACTGCACATTGGATGATGTTCAGGGCCGTCCAGTTGAGTGACGAGAGCTTGACTTGATCATCTGTCCACGCGTCCTCGTTTGGTGGCAGATCGTATGGCCCTATAGTGATCACCCTCCACAGCTTGCGACTCTGCGCCCTAATGAATACCTCCATCCCGTTTTTCCAGAAAAGGTAACTGTTACCATCAAAGAATGGAGGGCAGCTGATAGATTGTCCCTCAGCCATGTAGCTCCGAGGAGCATTAAATCCGGGGTTACCCTAGCCATTGGACCACATTGTGAAAACCTGCTCTGATACCAATTGATACGCACAGCGGAAAGTGAGATAGAAGGGGGGATGAATAACTCACTCCCAAAATTCGATAAACTCAGACACGATTTCTCAACCCCTCAAATTGCAGTGAAGAAGACTTCGAAGACAGGCAACAGAGATGACTAAAACAAGGAATGAGATCAAGAAAGCAACCCACAAAGAAGCAATGTGTCAAGTAGATGGAGAGCACCACAAATGTGAACAAGCAAAACCACAGAGAGATAGAGAATTTTTTAGGTGGTTCGATTGCTATCCGCAATCTACGTCCACCCCTTACTCAGGAGAGTAAGGTTTCCTTGCAATATTCAATCGCACACAGCAGACTCAGTCTGCAACAATCGCTGCCATACAGCTTGCCCTGAGGAACACCCTCCTCAGTCTTCTGATCAACCAGAAGAAAAACACTGGAGAACCAATCTCCCTTCCTTTGCACATCGCAAAGGGAACCCTGTGCAGTTACTCCCAAGTAACTCACACAACCAGAGGATCAAACCTCTCTTCCTCCAAGGACAATGAAGGGAAACAGAATGAAATGAAAATAAAGGAAACTCGAAAACAACACGATCGATGAACGACAATTTTCTCTAAAAGCAAAAGCAATATAGCTTCCGTAGAAGCACATCTTCACATTCACAATCACTTCTCTCTCTCAGAAATTTTTCTCTCAGCTTTGGATGGAGTTCGTAGTCTTTGGTTTTCTCTCTTGATCCACTGCTCTCACGCTGCTCTTCTTTTCAACTGTTCCATCCGCTTCTCGAACCCTTTTCCTCAACATATATATATATGTCTGATCCAGAACCTTAGGTGTGTGGATACCACGTTTCCCGCCTGAAAGGTTGGGGCACGTGTTGGAATGCTATAGACCTCTATCTTCCTCGGATCACGTGCCATTCTCCTAGTGAACACACAGACAAACTATTAGAGAAGAAATAAACAATTTGTCACACACTTAGCACAATTCGTATCAGTGTAAGGAGTAAGAAGCCAGAAACTGCACTGAGTAGGAGTTCCCAAATCAACCGTTCCATTGACTTGCAACAAGGTGAACAAGTGGTTGCACCGAGTTGAAGTGAGCAGATGCGAGAGGTGCACTGACTTGAGAAAAACATATGACACCATTAGCACAGACCATAGACTCTGATCGTGGCATCGTGCAACGGATATGCTCGGACAAGAAACAACAAAACACAAGGTTGTACTGAGTTTATTTTGCCAGAGAGAGAAGTTTGCACCGAGTTAAAGGAATAAGCATTGACTAAGGCGGGCAAGAGAAACACCGATGTGAAATGAAGCAGAAGATGCACCAAACTACGTTAGCTGTCTACAGGACTTGCACCGAGTCTAAAAAGTCTGAAACAGGAGCAGCACCGACCTCGTTGCTACAGGGATTTGTAAAGGCTTGGCTATGCACCGAACATGATTTTTGTCTTAAGCGAAGTATGCACCGAGTTGAGTTCCAATACCTTCGTCTAACCACAGGTTGCACCGACAAGGTGTAGATCAAACCTTGCACCGAGAATGGTAATGCAATAGAAGATGCATCGACTTCATGTTATTCATAAGGTGAAAGAATGCACCGAGTCTAGATATGCAGTCCAAACAGGAGCTGCACCGAGATGGCAGATAGAAGTACAAGACAAAGCTTGCACCAAGTTGGATTTGCACTGAGATGAGGAATGACCCGACTTAATTAATGCATTTTGGTCAAGAATTGCACAGACCTAGAGAAATGCACAGAGACAGAGTATGAACAATGAACCCTGTGCATGAACAGGGACTTGCACCGAGGTAAGCACTTTATGTGAGAGATACAGAACTTGCACTGACTTAATATGCATTAAGCAAAAGGACGAATAACATGTAATGCACGGACCTGAATCATGCTATAAGCACAGACCTCCTTCATGCTTAGAAACAAAGAAATGCACCGTATAAAAATAAGTTGTTTTATAGTTAAAATAAATTGATTTATAGTGTGAGACATCATCAAAACCGTAGGAATGCAACATTAACGAGAGATTTCTAGCCCTCGTCTCTCTTCCTTTTTATCCTTCTTCATCCAGTTTGGTGTCTGCCGCTCCTCTATGTCAAGGAATGCTCTTGCTATCCTCTCATCTTTGTCCTGTCAAGCAAGGGATATGAAGCTCGATGATCAAGCTCTCGCTTCAGGATGATATTTTCACGCCACGGATTTGCAAGGTATCTTTTATTTTGTGAAAGAATATGTTATCATTTCCATTATTACTTCATGTGCATTATTGTTATGAGGCTGGTTCCTCAACACGATTGAGTGGCATTAGGAAGTTTGCTTATTTTAGTCAAAAATGAGTTCGCTTCTGCAGCATCCTTAGGTTGGTGATAGCTCCATGCTGGGAGTCTAGTTTCTTTCCCTGATCATTGAGGGTGACCTTTTGTACGGGTTTTTCACACACTACACGGGGAGCCATAGCCGATCTATCTGAGGCACACCGTTGCTGCTTTGGCCATACTTTGGGTATGCACAAAGGTCTTTTTCTTTTCTCTTGTCGGCCAAATGTAGGGGCAAGAGATGGATGGATGAGATGACCAACCTAGGCACTCCCTAATACGAGAGAGGTCTCAAATAGGGGTAGTCTTGACCCTCAAAAATGAGCTTTCATGTTATATCTGGCCAACAAGGGTTATAAATGAGGAAATGAATCAAATGTAAACTTATTAAAATCAAAGGCATGGCAAGAATGGCAGTACAGTTCCCCGCGGGACGTCATGAGCCCGGTCGCACGCGTGCCTAGTAAATATGGGTCTCAAAATCAAAGACACAAAGTCCCGGCGCAACAGACTGTATCTTTGAGGGGTAGTGCCATAGAAGGAATTCAAGTCCTGATGTCTCCCATCCTGTATAAAGCTTATCTCCTAAATTTTTTTCTGCTTCTCCCTCTTAGGCTGGGTTGAATCCCGGGTATGGCCTTATTAGGGGCACCGTTCTTTAAAGGCGGTTGGTTGTGGCGAGCCACCCTCATATGCACGCCATGTTTAAGATATGCCTTTAATGAGAGGGGTGGGAACGATGATCCCTGGCCAATAGTTCGAGCCCGTCTTTGGGTGCTGCAGATTGCTATTTTAAAAAAAAAATCTAAAAAAAGTGAGATATTGTCAAAATTTCAAAAAAAATAAAAAAATGATGAGATATTATCAAAAGTCCAAAAAAATCAAATATTGTTCAAAAACCAAAAAAATCAAATATTGTTGAAAAAAATCAGGGAAATTGAAAAATCCAAAAATATTTATATTTTTGTTCATTTCTATCTATTTGTTTTGAGGACAAGTATGATTCGTTTGTTAAGTGTGCATGTTGTAGGTCGTAGGTACTCAAGCTTTCCTCGCTCCATATTTTGATCTATTTGGCTCCTGTTCACATTTTCTACTCTGTTCTCTTCTTCAATCGTATCTCTCGATCTGTTCTGAAGCTCATATCCTTCTCAGCTTTCGCCTCACATCATATCTTCATGAGAGGGCTTTACCTCATGATTGTGAACCTGACAGTTCTACTTCATTCTGATCTTGGGCTTTGATTGAAAATCGTATTTATCATGTCTTTTGTCCCGCCGTGGTGTTGTTGTCCCACGTGTCTATGTCCCTCCGTGTCATCCCACACGTGTTATTTTGTCCCTCCGTGTCTATCATGCTTTCATCCCATTATGTTTTCATCCCACTATGTCACCATGCCATATGTTGTTGTTATCATCCCACACATATGTTGTCTGTATCTTTTGCCTCTTGTGATATTGCCGTCCCACGTGTCTTTGTCCCACCGCGAGTGATGTCCCACCGTGTGTGTGTTGTCTTGCCCCACTATGTTCCTCATTCCCACACATGCCTCTTGTTTGTTCATGTGATGTCTTGCATATGTTGTTCATGTGATTTCATTCTTCGTTATACTATGTTATGTTGTGTTGTTTTTCATTCGTTATGTCGTGTTATGATATCTTCATGCTTATTTTGTTGCGTTTGTGTCTTATGATGAAAATCCATAAAAATCAAAAATTTGAAAATCCAAAAAATGTCGTTTCGCTTGACAGGTAAGTCAGGTATGGCTCTATATCCCTGATCACTGTTACATTACTATATGGTATATACCTTATTATAGCCTCTCAAGGACCGGCTGGTTGGCCGTGTGTTCTGGGATCTGATGTTCCCCTTAAAAAAAAACGATGATGATCTAAGAGCATACGGTTAATCGTTGGATAAGCTGTTAGTTTTAGCCGGGTGGGGGACGATGGACTCTGTCTCGCACGTCGTGGTTGCAAGAAGACTCTTGACCCTGTCTTGCTCAGTCTAGCAATAGTATCCCTGAGTACTTTCTATTTTATGCTTTCTTTATATTTATTTTGATGATTTCTTTATTTTAACCCAGCATACATCATGTCATTTTTGAGCACTCACGTCTCGTGATTCTCTTAAGATTTCTCCTCAGTAATGGTTAGTTTCATTTCTGTTGGATAAGAGATCCTCATTCCACTCTGAATTTGAACGATTTCTCTGATCTGTCTGCTTGGTCTGGTTGGCCAGTGTGATTCTTGTCTAGATTTTATCTCAGTCTTATTCTCCTTTTCAGCTTTTCAGCTGTGTTCCTTCCAATCCCCTCATTGTCCGTGGATTATGTCCCCGATGAGGTTGGTCGTGTTTTCTTTCCTTTATTTAGTTTAGTTCTCCAAGCATGTCTCATCCGCGTCATCTGTTCCTTGTGGTTAGTTCGTCATTTTCGGGAGAATTCATGTCGCTTGTTGGTTGTGACATGTGTCTTTTACCTTGATGCCCGCTTATCAGTTCTCTTCGCTTCATCTCTATTTCATGTCACTGTCACTTTCGCTCCATCTCCTTTCCATTTCATCTCTGCACCGCTTTCGCTCGTTCCCTTGCAAAGCAGACATCATGGAGGGGCATCTGTTGACACTCGTTTTAACCCATAAGTCACGTTATTTCTTTTATTTACCTTCATGATGCCCTGAATTAACCATTGTTTTAGAGCCTTCTTTGAGCCCATCTCGAGCCCATTTTCTCACCATTTTTTAAGCCCATTTATCTTTGGAAGCTTCTATTTTCGATCCCCCAACTTTCGGGCACGTTCCGGGTCCATTCGGAGGTCAAACGGGCATTCGGGGGCCAAAGGGTGCAGTCTGGCGGCAAACGGTGGTTCAAACGACCGTTTCTTGCCAAGCGATCGGTCGACAGACCACTAGGCCCGGTGAAGAGTCCAGCCTGCGCTGGACTCTATCATGTTTCCTGTTCTTCGTGGCCTTCTTCAAAGAGTCACATCTTCTAGAATACTCATCCGAATTGATCCCTGTTTGTTTCTATCTCTTGCCCTTTGTATTATCTCGAGTTTGATCTATAGAGCTCAAATTTTCATTGGTTATACCTCTCGAAATCTTGGTCGAAAGTTCTGGATTTGGGTATCCTAGTACAAGTCAAACTCTATTTTTCTGTGTGATGGGCCTACCTTCCAAGAGCCATAACTTCTAGAATCCTCCTCCAAATCGAGTCCCACTTGTTCCTATCTCTTGTCCTTAGTATTATCTCGAGTTTGATCCATATAACTCAATTTATCTTGGACTATATCTCTGGGAATCGTGAGAGAAAGTCGGGGCTTTTTTCTGAAAACTCTATATAAACTGCCCAGTTCGCAGTGGCGACGGGGGGCTCTTCTTCAACTAGGGGCGAAGCCATGCTGGACCTCCGACTCAATATTTCGACTCTGGCTTGAAGAGGGAAGTATTGGCTTTCCATTGCATCTTTTTGGGCTTAATTTTATGGCCTATCCTCTTAGTTATTCATCCCTCAATTTCCCAAATCATCACAATCTGCTACACATGCGTCTTTCCCCGTTTTGCATGCACGTTTCCCGCAGTTGTGCTGCGTTATTTTCTCATATCTTTGCTTCATTGTCATCATAATACACACACATATTATTTTCACCCTTCCACAGGGGTTAAAAACCTCCCCCCGATGAGTTTGCCCTCAATTTCTAACCCTATTTTATCACTGTAGGATTGATACTACACTTCATGATCTAATGGGTTTTTTCTCTTGTGTTTTGATCTTTATTTTGCAGGTTATAAACGTGAGGATCTCTTCTTCTAGCCGACTGGAGGATGAGGAGGTTTGAATCTATATCTTTCCAACACCCCATTCCTTAAGCGCGATCAACTCTTCATGATCCAAGGTACATGGCGCCATCCCTTCATCTCTTCATCCTTTCGGCGTTGTCGGAACCTTGGTGGCGATCACGATATGTATTCCTCATCTATTCATCGCCCTTTGATTCACACTTTTATGCATGTTTTAGTTTAAGGAAGCGGGGTAGTTTATTAAACAATCTACACTTATGTTATTTAAGTGTGGTGTCTGTTAGTTTATAGTTTTCAGTGAAGAAATCTTTTTGGAAAAAGCTACCTGCCAAATCAAGTGTGAAATTCACACCATGAAAAAAAAAGAGAGAGAGAAAAATAAACCATGAAAAATGCCCTGGATCTTAGTAACCGGACCTACTTCTCCTAAGGCAAGAGTTCAGATTCGCATCAAACGATGAAGGGATGTGCAACACCATGTGTTGAAAAAAAATGAATGAAATAAGGCAGGGTGAAAGCTACCATGCTCAATGTTCCGAACTGAAAATTGTAGAGTTGAATGACACCTATCTAGAATAACAATATGAGGGATGTAATTGTCTGACTGCGTATTTAGATTTCACAAGCACGAGTGCTATTGAACTTTGGGTGTTTTCTCAGTTATGTCCAGTAATATTTCACTACCTGCTAGTACACTTAAATGATCTGGAAATCCTATTCCTAAGTCAACTCTATGAATGATGATCTGAAAATGAGGCCTGTATATTTTAATATTTTAAAAACTCTTGTTGGTCCTAAACTCTAAAAATTATTTACATTGTTAAGGGACTAGCAATGAGTAAGTTGGGGGGTGTGATGAGTGTACATTTTTACACATTAATTTATGGTATACACACTTTTTATGAGCTTTAATCAAAACAAATATGCACTTATCACACTTAATCATAATTTTTGATCAAAATGCCAGGTTTGATAAAATTCATTAACTTTTGAGCAACAAACTATGTTTTTGGCAGGTACTCGATTGAAGAGGAAGATGGCCAAAGATGTACACAAATTCACAAACAAGAGGCCAAAGTTTATTAGCACGAATAGAAAGAAAGAAAAAAAGAAAAGAAAAGAGCAAATATACACAAGTGGGCCTAAGGCCCATTAGCCTTCACATGAAACCCAGCCATGGCACAGCCCTTTGCAAGCCTTCAAGCCCCACCATCCATGCATGTGGGTGACCTTGGTCCATCTTCACCCAACCACACGGTGGCCCCTCTTTGCTGCCCATCTCCCTCTGCTCCTTCGCATCCACAGCCATGCTAAAGCTTCATAACCGTGGGCCCCCCTTCATGCGCATCAACAGCAGGTGCTCCACGTAGGAGGCCCTTGGCGGCTTCAACGACAGCGATTGCCTCTCTACTGCCACCGCCTCTCTCATGCAACCGCAGCCCCCTTTACACGGTTCGACACTACCATACATGCATGCATGCAGTTTCTTCACACCAACGCCACCTTCCTTCGCAACAACACCTTCATGTGGGAAGGCAGCTCCTTCACGCGGCCTCTTCCTCACATACGTGGGCCTTCATGCAAATAGTCCAACCACCCCCCATGTAGTTTCTTCACGTGGGCGAGGCCCCCCTTCAAACCTTCCCAGCAACCTCACGCGGCCAAAAGACACTCATGCAAGCCCTTTCACAAGCCAACCTCTTCAAAGTCTTCAATGGCAACCGCCCACCCTCCTCATTAGAAGCTCTTCATGCTGGCAACTTCACATGGCCAGCCACATCGGTTAGCAGGTGATGGCAGCCTTTAATCCACACAGGCGACATCAGCAGCTGGCAGGCGAGCTTCGAGTCAAGAAGGGCAGCAGCGGCCTTCTCACACGGTAGCGGGCTTCCTCCCGCTTCTCCCTTGGTCGAACACGGGCCACATGCAACAGTCGCAACCCCCCTCATCCTCCTACGTCCTCCTTTGTGGCTAAGGCCTTGTCCACGGTAGGCGGGCAACTTCCCCACAACACGGCAGCAACGCGGGTCTTAAGGCGGGTGGACTTCCTCTTCATACGGCGGATGGCGGGTTCCTTTGCGGCGTCAACAATTGCCCACCTTCCTTCATAGTGCACTCATTGCAGCATTTTTCACGTAGCTGGCCAAGCTCCCTTCAACGCCCGACCCTTCACGCCAGCACATCTTTAACAAGAGCGGCAAAAGATCGCTATTCATGCAGGCCCCCATTCACACGCAAGAAAGAGAGAGAAGTACAGTGAAGACTCGTGTTAGCCCTATAAAAGGGGCTCCGGTTGGCAAGAATGGAGGTTGGGTTGGTTGGGTTTTGGAGAGTTTTGGTGGAGGGATTCCGGTGGAGAGTTTTGGGGGTTTCTTTTAGAGAATTTTTGGGAGTGCCTCATGTTTATGTTGTTGTGGGATTCGGTGGTTGCTATTTGGAGTTCTTTGGAGAAGCTTGTTTGAGTTCTGTTTGTAGAGTTTTGAGAAGGAGGAAGAGAGAGAGGGGGGGGGCAAGGGTCCCTTCATGCTACAATCTCTGTCACTCTTATTGTTCTCTTTAAATTTCTTCCTTTGTCTCTTGCAATATTTCTTATGTTAGATTGTGTTAGTTATTTTGTCTATGATTTAAGTTTTCTTGCTATGCAATTATAATCTTGTCTCTTGAGTTGAGTGGTATTGATATTGTCGTTCTTCTTGTCTATTTCTTTGATTCATCTATTTATTTTTCTGACTCAAAGTTTGGTGATTGTGATCATTTTGTCACTTTCCGTTCACTTGCCTTATTCATTTTTATGCCTGGGTTTTCATCGTTCCTTCACTTTGTTTAATTAATCTTAATTTCTCAATTTCAAAATCAAGTTTTTAACCAAACTCTCATGGTTTTCAAATTTAAAAACTCAAGATGTTCAACTCTAAAATCTAACATTCTCAGTGGATTCAACTCGGTCTTATCACTTAACTATTCTTTGTAATTTGTGGGGCGGATATTTAAATTTGGTAGTTGGTGTATTAATGACGTGCGTTTTCATGCTATCAAATACCTACCTAGTGGAAGATCGAATAGGAAGAAGAATAAGAACGAAGAACACTTCGAATACTACTCCAAACTTCAAGATTTCCTCCAACCAGCACTTCCCCAATGGATTTGTGCTTTGAGAAGGAAAGATCCTAGCCCTATTAATTATAGGCCAAGTCCCATAATTATTTTATTACTAATTTAATTCCATCTTCCACCTAATTTCCTATGTCACCCACCCATGTTACTATTACACCAACTTATGTTGACAATAATTTCCAACATGTGGATGTTGAAATAAATCTCCCTTTATGATAAAATCAATTACTTCATTTATTCAATGATATTTTATTGTTAATTTAATTCTAAGTCAATTTTATACCTAATTTTTATATTTCACCAACCTATGTTACTATTGCACCCACTTATGTGACTAATAAATTCTAACATAAGAATATTAAAATAAATCTCCCTTTATGACATAACCAATGACCTCATTTATTCAATGATGTAATAAATGACATCATCCACTAATTAAGATTTAATTAGAGCTAATAATTCTCTCTTAAATCAGATGCTACAGTACTGGTACAGTATTGACGTCTTCGCCTTCTCCGAATCATGACGCGAATCTCGCCGTTCGTGTTAACACGTGGGATATGATTCGCATTTATATATTCTACACTTTAAAGACATAAAGAAAAATATTTATCATTTATTTTATTTTCATCTTTCATTATTATTTTTTTCTGATATAAATGCATATAAAATTTTGAGTTGCTACAAATATTTCCTTCGTTTCTCGATAAGAGGAATGGGCGACTTTATGAACGATCGCAACTTCTTTCCCACGGAATGGACGCCCGAGCGTATGGGCGCTCATTCTTTTTTCACTTTTTCCCCTTCATTTTCCTCAGTATTTTGTCTTTTCCGTACATAAGATTGAGCACCCATGTAAGCGGTCGCGCATTCTTCTAATGAGCGCCTCTTAATGTGGGCGCAATTTTAATGGGTGACTTAAGCTTGGTCGCACATTCCTTCTTCTCAGAATTAGCTTGAAAATTTGGCATCTTTCTACAAAGTCATTCATTCTTTAATGGGCGCCCCTCAGCATGGTCGCACATTCCTAAAACTCCATAAAATTCAAATAAACATTGTTCTTGATCCAAAATAGTTATGCAATTTCTTAAATAAATCTCACATTGTCATTTTCACTCAAAAATGATGGTAAAATACATATAGACTCAAATAATGTGTGAGAGTGGAGTTATTTGTCCGAATTGCATAAGTTTATTCTTTTAATACCCAAAGATGATAAATGTGATGTGAATTATGATATGAAATGTGACACTTATCAGTAGCTTCTTGGGATCCAAGTGGTATCGGGTTCACCCGGTATCCGGGTTCTGGGTCGTTACAGATGGTATTAGAGCAATAGTCTGAACGTACATGAAAATTTGAGATAATTGCAGTGATCAGAGTCCATAAGGTACAGTACAGTCTGCAACCGGCATAGGGTTTTGTGTTTCTTTATCGCTTTCCTTCTCGCATGAGAGCTAGAGTGCGCGGAGTTGGCGCTGTGAAGGCGATTTCTGTTTCGTTAGAATGCTGGCGTGGGGCCTAAGGAGTCAAATGGAGAATCACCTTTCTTAGGGGTGGTGGTCCCAGTTGTGCTATGTTGGGTAGTGTTTGCCAGCAGGCGCTAGTCTGTGGTGCAACGTTTGAGGAATCTGTGGCGAGATTAGGTGGGGGATAGGAGTTGTTAATTGTGTAATGGCCGTGAATGTTCTCCAATGGAGATTAATATTGTTTTGGCCATCCCAGCTTGAGGTTTAGCCAGCCCCTGAGGTGTCAAGTTTGTGATTTGAGGTGGCCGGATAGATGCCCTGATCGAGAAAGTGCTCGGGCGAGTGAAGGATCTTCTGGTGAGTTGTTGTTGATCGAGCCTCGCTTTCTTGTCATGCTTTATGGCGTCGAAGATGGCGTGCTAGTCCCGATTATTCCTGTAGATTTCGAGGCAAGAATGGAAAGAGATGTCCCAGTAAGTCCTTAATCATGCGCGTCTGCGTATGAGCGGGCTGTATTAGTTCTGAACCTGATTTGATATTATTTGGCGATGGCTTAGTTCAATACCCAGATTGAGGAATTGGGGGCCATTATGCACCGTATTAGATGTGTCGTGCGAGGCGGTAGAAGAGAAGTGAAGGTTCAGTGATAGATTCAGGATTTGAGGATAAGCTGATAAGCTGAGGCAGGTGCTAATTATGGTTCGTGTTGTGGCTCTTGGCGGGATGGTCTGCGTGGTGGTAGCTCAAGAGGCAGATATTTTGAGGACCCAAGAGTTGAGAATGGGTCAGTGTCAGCAAGGATAGATTCGAGGGAATGATGCCCAGAGATTGTTAGTATGGCAGCCTTTGAGCTTGGTGTCCTTAATGATTTTTCTTTGCTCCTTGGTAAGTGTTTTGGCATGTTGATGACTCTGGGATTAGAGACGGATGTAGGTAAGGAGCGTGTGGCAGCGGCTAGCTCAACTGTTGTGGAGGATTGTGATTGGCAATCAGCTTGATCAGTACATGAGGCGCAGTGAATTGTAGTTTAGTGAATTATAATGGCGCCGAGAGATGTTCTGAGATGCATATGTCGAGTTATCTGTGATAACTGTGCGCGTTGTGTCGAGTGCGTAGCGGAAGCGTGGTGGACTTATAACCCACAGGTCAAGGATCGTAGGGTCGGAGGATTCTGACCAGTAGAGAGAATTACTTCCTCGGTGTGAGATTGTTTTTGGCTATGCGAGTCATGATT
This sequence comes from Amorphophallus konjac, assembly GCA_022559845.1. Classification (NCBI taxonomy): domain Eukaryota; kingdom Viridiplantae; phylum Streptophyta; class Magnoliopsida; order Alismatales; family Araceae; genus Amorphophallus; species Amorphophallus konjac. The sequence continues at coordinate 62,685,508 of CM040123.1, read as the reverse complement.
GATTGTTGTACCCTTGCTTGAGGCATTGTGGGTTGTGGCACTGGCAGGATAGAAAGTTGGGAAAATTTGACGACAAGTGTGTCGAACGAGTACCCTATGCATTCGTGGAAGCTGTGTTCTCGGGATGGAATTGTGGTCCTAGAGATGCATTTTTCGAAAGACTATTATAGGTCCTATTTGGTAAGCTGTGAGCGGCTGGTAAGGCTAGCCAAGTGGTCAACTGTGATGATGCCTAGAAGTGACCCAGTTGAGTATGAGGATTCGTAATGTTATGATAAGAGACGACACTTGTCTATCCTGGAGATATGTGATGTGATCTATCGAGATTGTGTCCCATGGTTCTGTGGCGAGAGCGGAGCCAGGGATTGGCAAGTGGCCATTTGGAGCGATGGACGATGCATGTGTGTAGAAATCCCAAGTCGGATGGCATTGAATGGGAGCCTTAGTCTTGTGACCAGCATGGGAGGAGTTCCCTGTGAGTTTGAGTCTAGAGTTAATGTGGACCGAGGAATATAGAATCTTGTCGATTGGCTTTGCTATACTCCCAGGGAAGGGTAGAGTTGGCGTGAAGCTCAAATCAGATGCAATGATTGAATGAGAACCAACTTGGAAGTGACAATGGTCCAATGGTGTTATTGGCGTTCTGCTTGCCAGGTCAGAGAATGTTCGTGGTGTGGAAGCCGATGGGAACGTGGCAGTCAGTTGAGATGACTGAGTGAGTTGTCTGAGACTCAGGAATAGGCGTTCCTTGTGAAGGGCATAAGGTCGCGTCTCCTCGATATGTGAGACGGTGGTGATGATGCCATGATTGGAGTTCTTTTGTAGCCGAGGTGGTGCCAGACTTGTATTCGTTGGTGTGCTATGCTCGATCTGAGAATCGGTGTATACTGGGATTTGGAGCATGATGATTTTATCTGTGATTATGGTCTGGCAGTGTCCCATAGGAATCATGTTTTTGTGAGAATTGAGGTTGATTGGAGCTCTGGGAGCGTTGCCAGCTGTATAAGTTGTTCTTCCCCGTTGCACGATGGTTACCTCAAATTTCAAGGATGAAATTTTTGTAAGGAGGGGAGGACTATAACACCCCGAATTTTATGAATCAAAATCCGTGAGTTTCGGAGAGCTTTTGTGGGTCCCGAATGGAGTTTGGTAATTAAATAGATTTTAGGGCTATTTAATCTTTGAATCCCCGTGTAGGGTAAACCATTGAGATTTCAGACTCCGGAAAGTTGCCAGCGCGTTGTGCATTTTCCAAGGATCGTGGGGATAATTTTTTCTCATTTTTCCTATTTTTCAGATTTTTGAGCCCCAAAACTAATTTATATAAATATTAAACCCCTTTTACACCTCTCCCTCATTCTCACGTTCACTCTCTCTCTCCTCTCGATTCTCTCTTTCTCTTCCTCTCTTCTCAAGGTGGCCGATGGAGGAGGAGCGGGATGAGGTGGAGACGACGTGGAGACGACGAGGGGCGTGGATGGAGCGAGGATCGAGGCATGGCGCGGCGTGAACCCCATTCGCAGATTCGGGACGTCAGCATGGGTTTGAGTGGCGTTTTTGCTTGGAAACGGCATCATCGACGCAGGAAATCATCGGTGTAGATAGGCGGATGGAATCCATGCCCTTTGTTTTACGTTTCCCCATGATTTTGTGCCGATTGAAGCAAGTTTGAGCGGGTTTTCCATTTTGGGGGATTAAAAGCATGTTGGGGACATGCGTCGAATCCGCCGTTTTAGGCGGTGATTTTTGGCTAAATTGATAGATTTGGAATGTATGGTATGCTGGGATGCGATTCCCGTTAATTTGATTGCATTTCCTCGCGATTTGAGGCTGAAATGAGGCCGGACGTGCATGTGAGGTAGTTTGGGTTGATGGGAGGAAACCACCAATTTCTTTGTTGTTTCATGGTTTGTTTGAGTCCTTCCGGCTTGTGGAAGGCGTATAAGGAGTTTATGGATGTTTTCCTCCTTCATATGGAATGATTGGGGCGTGGAACAAGCGTTTTCGTGCAGTTTTCCAGAGTTTCGTACCGTAACGAGATCACGGTCGGGTACTAAACCGCGTTCAACCTCTGGAGCTTGAACACGGTGTACCCAGACACTGCGATTCATCGAAGAAGATGAATAGTAAGGCTGTTCTGGATGTGATCAGACAACCAACCGCGACCAGGTGACGCAGTCTACATGAGGACCGCGACTTCATTAACGCGGTCTACTTGTAACTATGATCATAGTGCGTCGACCCAACTCTGTGATGTGTCGACCTGACCCAGCGGCGACCCATGCTAGTCACGGTTTGCAGGGCAACCGCAACTTGCTTAATGCGGTCCGCCATATAACCGCATTTAAGAGTGCGTCGACCTACCTTTGCAAGGTGTGTCAACTCACCCGTGCAAAGGTCTGTCGACCTTATGGTGAGATGGGATGGAGGCGGTCTGCCCCTCAACCGCGTTCAAGTTGAATCGACCTACCCACTCTATTTTGTTGTTTTGGTCTTCGGTCAACCCGGTTGTGACCCAGTGGCTATCCCGTGGGGACCAAGATGGTGTTTTCGAACGTTCAGAGGTATTGTGTTATCTCGATTAGCGTGCCCGTGTGGTTTTGAGGGTTCTGGTGACCCTATGTGTTCCGAGCTTTCTGATTATGTTGAATTGAGTCACCGTGTGCCAGTGTAAGTGCGGAAGGTTGTTCCCGCACGATGTTGGATTTTTCAGAAAGTGGTTTCCGTATTGGCCATGAGTGTGGCCTGTGACTGTGAGTCCAATGAGCGGCCAAGGGGCCGAGGGCTTCTAATTTTCTTTTTTAGAGGAATGGATCCGAAAGTTGTGTGCTGCTTAATGATTTTTTTCACCATGGTTTTGACTTTAAGGCTAGAGTGATTTGACGGCATGGAGCCGTATTGCATGACGGTCTTGGTTTGAGTCGCATGACTCAAGGACCGTTGGAATTCAGGTCTAGCCGGCTGTCTAGAGTCAAGTGACATTGTGTCACTTCGTGTTCCGAGTTACTCATGGTGGGCACTAGTGTTGCCTATCAGTACTCCGGTGTTTTCCTTTGAGAGTTCTATGTCGAGTGACCTCCCACTAGCCGTAGCCTATTACGACACGCGGGTGTTGACCTTTGAGGGAGTGGTAGTGTGGCTTTCCCAGAGAGACGATTTTAGGTTGGTTGCCGTAGGGTCTCCCACTGTGGCGGCTCGAGTCTGGGCCGGGAGGAAAATCAGCTAGAGGGCTTGACGTAACGTAGTTAGTCAGTGTGTACACACGTGGTCGGGGACTTCAGACGCGTGCTGATGAGCATGACCCTAACTAGACCCTTGTTCAGTGTTACTTGTACGGTGTCTCAGTTTTCACCTGGGGCGTGCAGGGAGACACCTGAGGCACGGACTAAGTCGTCAATGGACGCATCCGGTCTTGCTTCTAGTGGACTTAGTTCTCCCGTCACATGACATACGACGCTCTTGACTCATGATTCGAGGTTGAGTTTCATGTCTGTGTTGACGTAGTTCTTTGGGTGGTTTTGTGTGTCTTTCTGACACTGAGGTCTAGGGTTTCCAGTAGAGTTACTGAGACTTCACCCGTAGTCAGTGTAGAGTGCACGACGGCGTGGTCGTGACCGCACTCTTGGACTGTGTGGTCTTGAGTTGGGCTTTCGTCAGTGAGGACGAGCCGTCATGACAGAGGTGTCGTGGTGTTTCCTGGCAATGTAGCCAGAGGTTCTTGTTGGTTCGGCGAGTCCCGGCTGTGAGATCGGGCTTTACTTTTTGTGCCGTTAGGAGTAGCTTGTAGAGAGTCGTGGTTTCCTCGGCTGTTGTTGTTACGGCTGTTGCTTATGTTGTTGTTACTCTTGCTACTGTTCTTATTGTTAGCGTTGTTAATCATCACCGTTGTTTCATGGTGGGGATACGCGAGACCCCTACTGAGTCAATGAGATGAGGCTCAGCCCTTTCTTTTCGGGTGTAGCGGTTCCTCCTCGTGGTTCGGAGGTGCAGTGCTGTGATTTTTAGTGCCAGCTTCGCCAGAGTCGGGGGTGTACCCGACGTTAGAGTATGTTTCTTTTCTCATAGATTGTACTTAGTTGGACTGGACTATGTTGTTAGCTCTGTAGTAATTAATTTGTTAATTCAAAATATAATTTTATTTCCTATCATTTAAACTATTAATTATATAATTGTTCCTCCATTATTTTAAATTTTAATGTACCTCCACACACCTTAATAACCCTTCCGAGCTTTTCCGCTCGTGGGTGGCTTCTCAGGATCCAAGTGGTATCGAAACCGCCCGGTATCCGGGTTCTGGGTCGTTACAGAAAGAGAAGAGGGTGAGAAGACATGCCATATGATACATTGAAAATTTGATCAAAATATAGCACATGTGTTTATTGTTGATGAACTTCCATTTAGACATCTTGCGTCTAGAGGCTTTCAACTTTTTTGTAACATTGTTCAACCAAAGTTTCATGTTCCTTCTAGACATACTCTTGCAAGAGATTGATATGCGTTGTTTGTAGAGGAGAGGTTGAAATTAATTTTTTTTTTGGCAAGTAAATGTAAAAGAGTTTGTCTTACTATCGACACTTGGACTTCTTTACAATGAATAAATTATGAGTTTAACTACTCATTTTATTGATAATGATTGGAATTTGAAAAAGAAGATACTAAATTTCTCTCCCATCTCAAGTCAGAAAGGTGAAGACATTGGAAAGATAAATGAGAAATGTTTAAATAGTTGGGATATTAAGAAAGTCATGCCTTTAACCATTGACAACGTATCTTCCAATGATGTGACAATTGGTTATTTGAAGAGGAGGATTAACAATTGGGAGGGAAGTGTCTTGAAAGGTGAATTTATTCATATAAGATGCATTACACATATGAATTCGGTTGTTAATGATGATTTGAAATTGGCAAATGACTCTATTGCTCGCGTGCGCATTGTTGTGCGGTATGTAAGACAATCTCCATCTCGAATGGAAAAGTTTAAGACTTACATTGAAGAGGAAAAAATTCAAGACGAGAGTTCATTGTGTCTTGATGTTCCAACTAGGTGGAACTCTATTTATCTCATGTTAAATACAGCCCAAAAATTTCATGAAGCCTTTGAGAGATAGAAAGAACATGATCATTTTTTTGAAAGTGTATTTTTTGAACAAAATAGTTTAGGAAAACATATAGATGATGATTGGGATAAAGTTAGAGTTTTGACAAAGTTGTTGGAAAATTTTTATGACCTTATTTTGAGAGTTTTAGGGTGATCTTATGTTACTTCAAACACTTACTTCCATGAAATCAACAATGCTGATTGTCTTTTAAAAGAATGGATTGGAAATGATAATCTTCATTTTAAGGACATGGTATTCAAAATGAAGCAAAAATGTGATAAATATTGGGGAGATCAGAACAAGCTCAATGTTATGATATTCATTGACGTGGTCCTTGATCCTAGATATAAATATTGAGTACCTAGATTTTGACATTTCTCACATGTATGATGGTGACACAGCATTGATATTAAACAAAAAAATGAAGACGTCACTATATTCTTTGTTTGATCAGTACAATTGTTTTAGTCTCATTTCACTCAATCAATCAACACATAAGGATAAATGTCAAATTGGGAGTTCAAGTTCAAGTGTGCAAGATGTAGAACAAACATTACAAAGAATGAGATCATTAATGCAAAATCTGAGTTGGACAAATATTTAGATGAAGGTATTAATTAAAGAGGATGTAGACTCATTTGATATTTTATGTTGGTGAAAAATCAATAGTACAAGATTCCCCGTTCTCTCTCAAATGGCACGTGATGTATTGGCTATCCCCATCTCCACAGTTGTATCAGAGTCAACATTTAGTATAGGAAGACGCATTCTTGACTCTTTTCAGAGTTCTTTATCCCCTACAATTGAAAAGCATTAATTTGCACTCAAGATTGGTTTCGAGCATCTTCAGAACTATTAATTGTTGAGGAGAAGTTAGATGATGTTGAACAGTTAGATAGAGATAACTTGTGAATATTCATAATATTTTCATTAATTAATTACTTTTGTTATCATTTTTCTTACAATTTATATTTTATTTTTAGATCTTTCAAGCATCAATTTAGCACCTAATGTGATAGATCTTTTGTGATGAATAAGTAATATCTCTAATTAAATTTATGTGAATACTTTTCTATTTGACAAATATTTTAATTTTGATGTTTCATATTTTTTAATCTTTTAGGAAGAAGGATTAGAATGACTTTTTTGAAAAAAGGCTTACAAGCTAACTGGGAATAGTTGGATATATTTTGATTACCTAATTCAGAATTTATCTTTCTTTATGTACCTAAACAATGTTTATTTTTGTCAAAAATTCATCCCATTATCTAAAAACTTTTGAGGATTTTGAAGTCACGTGATCTTATCAGTTTGATCAGCAAAACTTGTAGAAACTTGACGAAAACTAATTATGTTTCCTTAGTTCTCAGTGGTTTAATTTTTTTTTAAGATATGTGATTTTAGAGAGATTCGAAGACATATTATCATGGCTTACAGCTTTGCCTCTATATTCTAGTATCGGCCATTGCAGATTAATTTTGCATCCACCTGCACATCTCGTGTTGCCTGACCTTGGTCATATTTATCATGTTATGTATAATTTACTGTTCTTTCATTGTAGCTCTGCTTTCTTTTAACGGAGGACAATAAACTATGGAAGTCATTTATATTGTTTTGTAATAACCCACAGATTACATTCAGATTTTCAAAGTTTACTTATTAAATAGAATTGTCATTTTTGTAATAAATTACAAACTTCAAATTTACGACAGGTATTAGGCATAACGAGCATATATTGTTCTAACCATGTCTATGTTTAACTTTGACATGTAATTATGATTCTAACTGAACTAAACTGAATTAATTCGGTTTGATTTGATTTGATTTCAAAGACATTCGGTTTGGTTTGGTTCGGATTGAGACTTCAATTCGATTTTGTTTGGTTTGAAAAAAAAGTATTCAAACTAAACCAAATCAAACCATGCTCACCCTTACTTATTACTCCCGCCCAATTCACCTGTGCTTTATCCCAACGGAAAGCCTCTTCCGTTAGAGCATCTCACATGAATCAATCACTTCGACACCCTTGCTCCCTTCTCAAATCAAAATAGGGTTGATTTCATATGTATATATTTTATATATTAAAATATTAATATGATCATTTTTAATCATCAAATATTATATATATTATTATTAATTAGAAAATTTAATAATGTCATTAAATGATGAAAATACTCTCAAAGTCTGCATCAAAGGTTTGAGATTGATATGAACGATGAGGGTATTCTTGTCATGTTATGAATTTTTTAATAGTTTTGATTAATAACAATGGCATATATGATATTTGACCGTTAAAGATGACAATTTGATATTTTTCACTTATCAAAAAAATTTGATAGTTTTCATGTAAGGATGATACATGCAGGGTTTGCCGTCCCGCCCCGACCCGCACGACCCGACCCGACCCAGGCGGGCGCCGGGTCGCACGGGCCGTGGGTCGTGGACGGGACACACCGAATCGCTCTGTCCCGTGCGTCTCGCCACGTACCGGTGCGGTGCGAGGCGAGACCCGGCTCGGTACAAGCGGGTCGGGGCGGGTCGACCATTTAACGGGCCGGCAGGAGGGGGAGGGGGGCGCCGGAGGTGGGAGGGGGGGTGGTGGGGGGCCGCAGGAGGTGGGAGAGGGAGGGGGCGGGGGGGGGGGGGCGATCTCGGTGGTGGGGCCGCCGAAGGTTGGGGGGCGGTGGGGGAGGGGGGAGAGGTGGGGGGGCAGTGGTGGCCGCCGGAGGTGGGAGAGGGGGGCGGTGGGGGGCCGCAGCAGGAGGGGGAGGTGGGAGAGGTGGGGGGGCGGTGGTGGCCGCCGGAGGTGGGAGAGGGGGGCGGTGGGGGGCCGCAACAGGAGGGGGCGGGGGGGCGCCGGAGGTGGGAGAGGGGGTGGGGGGGGCCGCAGGAGGTGGGAGAGGGAGGGGGCGGTGGGGGCGGGGGGGGGGGGGGCGATCTCGGTGGTGGGGCCGCCGGAGGTTGGGGGGCGGTGGGGGAGGGGGGAGAGGTGGGGGGGCGGTGGTGGCCGCCAGAGGTGGGAGAGGGGGGCGGTGGGGGGCCGCAGCAGGAGGGGGAGGGGGAGGTGGGAGAGGTGGGGGGGCGGTGGTGGCCGCCGGAGGTGGGAGAGGGTGGCGGTAGGGGGCCGCAGCAGGAGGGGGCGGGGGGGCGCCGGAGGTGGGAGAGGGGGTGGGGGGCCGCAGCAGGAGGGGGCGGGGGGCGCCGGAGGTGGGAGAGGCAACGGGGCGGACCGGGTCGCTGTGCGACCCGCCCGACCCGACCCGTCCCGCGCAGAGACCGGGTCGGCCGGGTCGGACGGGTCGGCAAACCCTGGATACATGTCAAAATAAATCCATCAAAATTTATACTCTCAAACTTTTACTATATCTGTTATATATAGTAATAAATTACAATCCGCCATTTATTATAATTTTATTATAATTTGCCATTGTTTACTTTAAAGTAAGTTAAGAGAAGAAAAAGGATTATGTCTTTTTTATTTAACTCTGTTCGTTGAATCAAAATATCTATATATATCCATAAAAGTTTCCATATATATATATATATATATATATATATATAGTCTATTCCCAAGACTTACATTGATGCAACGAAAGAGTCTGTAAGTAAATTTCAATTATATGATGGGGTTATACGAAGGTAGATCAATAGTTTTTCTTCTTCTAACTTCACCTAGGATTAATATAAACAAACTTATAGATAATGATGAGGTTACAAATGACGAAACTTATTTGAACATGGATGCATGCAAGATCAGGGTTTGCTGGCCCAGTCGACCCGGTCTCGACTTGGGTCGGGTCGGGTCGCTCCCGTCTCAGTACGACCCAGTCCGTCCCGTTCTAAAACATAACTTTATATATATATATATATATATATAATATAATAAAATAGAAAAACACATATTATATATAAAATATAATATAATATAATATTAAAATAATAGATCGATCCGGTGACGACCCACAGCCCGGTCGATCCGATCCCGGCCTGGGTCGGGTCGGGTCGTGCGAGTCGATGCGAGACGCACCGGGTCGGCAAACCCTGTGTAAGACAAAGGGAACATTAAATTGCATACAATCAAATATGATTAATTTTGAGATATATTTATATACAATTATTTTTTAGTTTTGCCTTCCAAAAAAATCTCTTTTCATGTTATGCTCCAATTATATATTTCTAGTAAAATATTGGTAATCTTGAAAATAGTAGAACTATAAAGATACAATTAAAATAATATTACTTATAAAATATCCATAATGATATATATAGATGGATTCCAAGAATAAATTTACAAATATTTAAATAAAAATGAGACAGCAAAAGGAGTAAGAAATCAAATCATATATATATATATATATATAGGTGGATTCCAAGAATATATTTGTAATTATTTAAAAATAAGAAGGAGACAGCTAGGATGAGGAATTCAAATCATGGAAGCTCGGAACTTTCTGTTTTCTTCCAGCTTTCATTCCACGCCAAGGAAAGTGCACGCGGCACTCCACCGGATCCCCCTCGCCGTCCGACGCCATGATTCCTCCCCGCTCCCTTAGAGTTGACTCCGCCTCCGTTTACGTCGTCATGATCTCACCCGCGTGGCGTTTACCCGTGCACGCCGCCGCCCAGACAAAGCGACGGGGGCTTTGACTTCCCCAAATAAAGGGGTGGGTTCCTGTGTTCTTCAACCCACAGGAAGAAGCAGGGGTGAAGGGAGGAGAGGAGAGATGGGGAGCAGAAATCAGGCTTCTGGAACGAGTAAGTGGGGTCTCCTTTTTTCTCAGGTTTTCCTTTCCTCGCCGACCGCCATTTGAATGGATTTCCAGTTGTACGGGTGTTTCTGTCTTCTTCTTTGGGGTTCTCCCCCATGTTTGGGGTTAGAACATGGAAAGGTGCATGCTTTCTTATGGGAGTCTTCTCTTTGGTCCCCTGGTTTCTGGGTTGTTAAATTGCAGCACGTAGAGGAAAACCAAGTTTTCTGTTGTGTCGATCTTTTTGTTTCGCATGTTTGATTGCTATTATTCGATCACCTGGATGTTAAACAATTATTATTATTTTTAAAATTAGTGATCATAAGAACATGTTTATGGCATCGTTTAATCGTCCACGGATGATGGGACTACTTTTTGGAGCCTGGACTTTCTAGGAAGAAGCCACCTGAAGATTTTCCCCTCTTGAGGGGACTCGAAACCAACGCATGCCCGGTTTGGAGGAGAGCGGCTTGGAATCTGATGTGATAATTGAGCGCTTTAGCAAAATCTTTGGGATGCCCGTATAAAATGAGGTGTAAGGATTAGATATTGGTTGGCGTAAAACCCCACAAAACAATCCGTGCCGTATCACTCAAGACAGTGCAGCCTATATTCACCACTTTTTTAAAATAATTAAGTTGTGCATTCTGCAGCTGCGTGCGGTTCCATAATATCCAGATTTATGAATCATGTTCAACCATACACTCTCATCCCGTGGCAGGCCCGCATAATACTGGCTGTCAGTTTGTGTCGGAGATCCCCATTCTTGGTCTTCACTGCGCATTGAAGTTATTCCTTGTAATATGCATGTTGTAGCATCTTTTTTCTTACATTCCTGTTGTGTGTGGTTTTCTTGTGATTCATAGCAGTTTTCCTGCATCTCCACTTCACCCATCATAATCAAGCTTTATTCAGACCTAAGTGTTGTGTAGTAGAATATTCATGGGCTGCAGTTTCCTTTCTTCTGGGATAGCAATAGAGCGTGAATATGAGGTAATATGAATGGTATAATTTATGGCTGATCGAGTGAAATGTGCCAATCTTTGTCTCCCTGTCATGTGTACCCTTGATGTGCTACTCTTTCTCTTGAGGGTGTGTTTCCAAACCATGGATCAGATTCCTGTGATCTTACTGACCCTACACGGATGGGTTAAGGTCTGTTGAACTTTGGATCCAAAAACTATCATAAACATCCATGGTTATCTTTGGGGAGCTCATCAAAAGGATTTTCTCAAACCATATCATGCATGCTAGAGGGAATCTGTTTATAAGCTTTAGGTGGATCAATCTGCAGCTGGTTGGATCATATTGGCAGGGTACATCTAGCCACTTTTGAACATTGATGTCATTGGTGCTATATTTCTCTACCCCGTGCATTTGCATGCTCCCTTCTGAGTTGTATGCTACTTGGTTTTTATAGTGTACCCGAGGGTAAAAGTGCGAGACCGACCTGATCCGAAGTCATTTCAAGAAGAGACAACTAATCTATTATTAAGAGTTATTGAATCTCTTTCTCAAGGAGACCATTATCCTTCAAATGTTCCTGCTTCTACGCACGGTATGGTCTCTTCATGATTATTTCAGCATTCCTTTTGGTAAATTTCTTGCTTCTAAGCTATCTTTTAGGATGATTTCTTAATCATTAGATTTTCTTTCACTTTAGTGTCATTCCAATGCATGCCCATGTTTCATTCAGCTGGCAGTCTGACAGTTCTATACCAAGATCATGTGCTAGCGTTGCCTTTCATTGACATTTTGATCTATTGAAATTTCATCTTTGAGGAAATTTTAATACATGTATCTTCCACCATGCTCACTATGTGTTTGACGTAAAAGAAACGGCCTAAATTTCTAAAGATTGCCTATATATTCCTTTAAAGGGGAAGCAGATCCCCTTTTTCAGGTGGCAATCAAACAAGTGATCAATCACAGCCTGTATCTTACCCATGATGCCACCTCCCCCCCAACCACCACCACCCCCCCAAAAAATAGAAAAACAAAGATAATTATAGGCAATCAATTTTATGCCATCTTTCGCTGATTGAGTGCTCTATAAGCTGGTAAAAGGGGGTTGGGTTATCTCACTTTTTTAGGTGTTGTTTCCCAGAGCAAGTTTGATTTATCTTTTAGAAGAATCCACCTGGGGAATACAGTGAGCAGAATAGTAGCACAGGAAAAAGTATGGTTTGTACTCATTGATCAATGAGGAAAGAGATTGGGTTTTGTTGTCTTCTTTATTTTAAGACCATATGTCTCATGAATCGTTGTGCACATGAATGTTGCCCAAAAATATTCACCAATTCACTGCCACTAAATGAGCTTGAAGAAGCAATAATTTACGCTGTGATTAATAATGAAATTTATGGTACTCCTTTAGATAATAAGATAAACCCGTCTTTGTTATTTGTTTACAGGTAATGGTTACAAAAGTGATTCCTTATCACCATGTTCAGGGATTTCAAGTGCTCGCCCGTTCAACCTATCAACATCTTCTGTTTGCAACGGATTAGAAGGTTTGTGCTTAATGCAGTGTTAGCTATGCTCTTATGCATTAATGTTTAGCACTGCTATGCATTTATATATAGACTTGAATGTCGGGATTCAGGAAGGAGCATGAAAAGTCTTGATCGGGATAATAAGCTTGAAGATGCAATAATTTACCCTGTGATTGACAATGAAATGTGTGGTACTTCACATAAGATAAGCCATCTTTGTTATTTGTTTACAGGGAGTGACTACAAAAGTGATACCCCATCACCATGTTCAGGGATTTCAACTGCTCGCCTGTCCAACGTATCAACATCTTCTGTTTGTAATGGATCAGAAGGTTTATACTTAATGCGGTGTTAGCTGTTCTCTTATCTTTTGATGTCTATTACTACTATGCATTTATATACTCTGACTTGAATGTCAGGAAGGAACAAAAAAAGTCTTGATCAGGATAAAAAGCCTAATATCAGAGCTAGTTCAGTTCCACGACCAAGGGCTGTCCTGTCAAGTCCAGGTAATGTGTACTTTTCTGTTTGTTCTTGCTAAAGTAAACACAATTTTGGACTTGAAATGCAGATTGATACCATCTATTACCAAGGTATTTGGAACAATAGATGATGCATCGTTGGGGTATTGTGCCCATCGATTGTACATGAACCATAATGTAGTCACTCCATTTGAATATGGCACTAAGTTTCCAAGTTTTGTCCTTCTAGATAATGACGGCATGATTGGACATCAAAATCGGCTGTTGAGGGAGAGGGGGAGGGAGAGGCCTTCAAAGGGGCAAACTTTACGAGGGAGTGCAGCTGGACAATGTAAGCCCACACTCAAGAATGTCAGAGTGCAGAGTCCTGCCAATAAAAGAGAAACCACTGGAGTGCCAAGTAACGATACTCGTCCCAAGACCAAACCTTGGTTAATACATGAAAATCCCAGAAGGCAGACACCCGCAAAAGGAAGACCAAACCCTGCCTGGATATAGACATTCTAGAAACAAGATAGCACCTGGTGCAATCTGGGACGTCTGTACAGTGATTTCTTTTTAGTATCATACACATCAGAGAACTTTGTTCTGTTTCAGAGACAGGAGTATTACTGCAGTTTGGATTTGCTGGATGGTTATTTTTATCCCAGTTACGAATCTGAGACAGTTTGAGATCCCGCACTTCAATTTTGGCCGTGTTGAAAGCGTTGTGGCCTCGGTTGTATATGCGATGAAAAAGTTGGGATGGGTTTCTATCCTATTTTCTGATGCCGTAAATTCAAAATCTGATGTTGACTCCGCAAAATGAATTGAGATCTGCACACCAACTGTTTTCTTTTTGTTTTCTTCAAAAGGGTGAACCAGAAAGAAAGAGGTCTTATCTTGTTGATGGGTGTAATAAACCTGAGGGGCTTGATCCTGTGATACGCAAAGAGTGAATCTATACATGCTTTGTACATGGTAAAATCTTAGTCTCCTAGAGGTGCATAGAATTTTCTTGCTCGAAACGTACTGCTGCCACTATTGGCAGGAGGATTAGATCAAGACTCAAGTTTGAGGGATTCGTACGCTCATTCTCACATCTAAACAAGAAATATTGTTAGGGGAGATTTTGTTGATCTTAGGGGGGTATGATAGGGCTCTGTGGTGTTGCATAGTATTTACAGTAATGTTTGGTATAGCTCACTAGATTCACCGAGGGCTACTTTCAAATTCGGGTGAGTCGAGCGCATTCGACTATCTGGGGTCGAATGAGATAATCGACCACGGTTATGCGGTGAGTGAGGGTCACACTACTCTCTCTCATTGGATATCTTATCTCCACTATCCTACTCTGTTATCAAAGTCAGGCCCGAGAGAAATCTGACGGTGCATGAAACGTCCAAATTCCAAGGGTTCTCATTTTTCAGTGTTTGTGCTATATTTTTTTCTCTTCCCTTTATCCACCCACCCCCAACATATTCCTACTGAGTTGATGACTTTAGACCTATTTAAGGTGGTCAGTATTTATTTATTTATATTTTTTTAAACCGTCTGATCACTGATCGGGCTGTGTGGATACATAGTCAGTGGAAGTACGAGCTCCTGCACCACTGAGCAGTGCGGCAGGTAAAACTCCAATCAAAATTATCGGCAAACAGTGTTAATGTCGGGTATGACATCTGGATAATGATATTTCGCCAATTCCGCTTTGAGTGTGCTTTCACTCACCATGGTGACCCCCCACCTCGACGAAGAACTCACTCGTCGACCAATGACCGATGCATTTGGTAGGGATTATGTGGTGACCGGATTACGAAAGAATTTAAATTTTATATATTATTTAAAATAAATCAATTTTGATTTTAAAATAAAGATTTAACAATCTCATTTTAAAATACATACAATTGTGAATAGCTTTTGTATAGAATTGTCTAAAATTTTTTACCTTTTACATTTAAATTTCAAATTCCATAGACGCTATTGTCCATTCACCAACTGTTTAAAATTTTCTCTCAATTCCAATAACTAAACTTTATTATCATCATTGCAAATTTCATAAAAAAAAACTTTTAAAAAAATTTCACCCTCCATCTTTTGAGAGTCTATAACTCTACTCCTCACCGGAACCTATTTTTTCACATAAACCGAAGGTGTAATGATTTGTTCGGTAAGTATTACGTCATGTCGAATATTTCGATGATTTAAATCCTTTGCACAATCCCTACCAAGCGCATAAGACAAGAAAAGATGAGGTCACCAAAGAAACAGAACAGAGCTTGAACGAAATGGGCTTTTTAGCTGAAACATTCTAGCGCGAGCGTCTCTCGTCACATTAGGAATGTGAGCATATGGCCAAGGCTTCACCCTAGAGTATCGGTCGACCGTGCTACATGATGGTTTGTGTTAAGGGACCAAAGAACACCTACCTACCTATAAGATTCACCAACCACGCAATTACAGAGAGAACCTCAAAAGATCAAGGAAGTGCTACAGCCTAATTCCTAAACTCCCTGTACACAGAATCTCAACATCAAGGGTGTACAACTACCTAATTTCTAAATTCCATGTACAACCCACCTAAACCCGTTCTTACTTCCATGCCCTCTAAAAACGTCAAACAAGCATTCATGCAAGAACAGAATGATGATCGAATATACATCTAATAAGGGAAGAAGGGTTGCTACCGCTTTAAATGAGAATGGGGAAATGGGCTTGAGTAGCAGCTTCAAAGAACAGTGAAGAAAAAATTGGGGCACAAACTTTTCTTTTCTAGCAGCATGGCTACAAAGATTGGTTGAGCCAGGCGATAGAAGGAAGGATAAGAGAACAAGCAGGGGCACTCGCGGGGGGAACTTTCTTGCTCAAGCAGGCTCCGAATGCAGCTCCCACCCGTCACACAGCACGTACACCTTCCCAAAAACATATGAGTGGTACATGAACACTACCTAAAGTCTGCACCAGTGCAACAACAAGGTAGCGTTCAGATGGGTAGAAACCAAAAAGAAAACGATGATGAAGCCCTTCATAAATCACAAAAGAAGGAGAAAAAAACAAACCGAATATGAAGGAAACGGATTCAAAGATGAAACAAAAGAAGTGCATGGAAAGATAAAGGCCAAAGGTTTATCACATTTTTAGAGCATTTCAACATGTCATAATACTTGAACATGCTGAAGTTTGACTGTTTTGCTCTCAACAAAACAAAAAAATCCACAGGTAAAAACCTTAAGGAAAAAGTAAGGTAAACAAAATGAACTGAGATGTTGTAAGACTCTGCTCCAGACAACAACTGTTCCTCAATAAGATGTTAAGCTGATGCAGCAGCTGCCCTCCTTGGCTTGGCTTGGGTCCCTGAAAGCAGGAGAAATAAGTGCTATTCAGCATAAAAAATCACGATAATGAATATGTTAATCGGAGTTATACTACTTCTATATTTGAAAATTAAAACCAAAACATATGAAAGATGTGGCAGAGGGCTACCAAATTATGTAGCAATTAGACAGATGAAAACATTATTAATAAAATTGTTTTTATAGATGAAAAGGAAGAAATACCTTCTCTGAAATTAGTCTTGAACCTTCGAGGTACATGACGAAGATACCTCATCCTCCCAGTACCAGTTGTCTTTCTCCGGAGAGCCTTCACACTCCAATTATCTGTTCATAATTTGTAGGCGACGAAGCAGACAAAAAATTGTGTCATTTTTCACTAAGCAAATAAATGCACGAAAGAAAGTGAATCAAGGTGGATAAACAAAGAATACTATCACTGGGAAAGTACAGTAAAACTTAAATATAAATGCCTTTAAATCAATACGAAGAAATAAGATAGAAGCTTAACGCACTTTCTTCTTTAAGAATATGGAATACAATCACATGGGATAAGCATCAATGTCATGCATTCAATCATAAATTCTATTAATAATCATGTTTCATGCAACAGATTCACTAGGGAAATCAGAACTTTAAATCAGCCTACTCAATTTAAATCAGCTGCATCAGATTCCATGGGAAGCTGATCTTAGCCATCAGACACAAACTAATCACATCCCAGGCTCCACCAACGCAGGCTTGAGAGCCTTACATTTATATCCCCAGACATTAGACAAAAGGTAGTGCAAATATATCCTTTCATTACTGCTTAGGGTTTCTTTCCACTAGGATTCCTGCAAACCAGAGTTCCGGTCAAGGCAAAGGTTCTCAAACTAACCCTGGCAGATCGGCACTCGAACTGGTGGTGAAGAGTGCAGAATGATGCAGCTAGCCCAGCAGAGATGATGTAGACCATGATAAAAAACAAGGGCAAAGGGGATGATGAGGAGGCACCCGGGGCAATGAGCCATTTGTGGTCAAGCGGTTACATCAGAGGCTGGGTGCCAAGTATGGAGATGCAGGTGCTGGCCATCAAGAGTACGGCATTCCGGAGCTTCACCCCCATGATGGTCTCTCCTCTTCCTGTTCCAGCATAAGCCTCCTTTGCATCCATGTGAATGACATCTCTCTCTCTCTCTCTCTGAGCAGTGATGAGTCCTGCCTTCAGAGGAAAACTGGAAAGCTCATCTACTGCATTCCGTTACCCAACAGATGCCTCCAAAGGTGATTTTGCAAAGATTGGAACTGCATTCAGAATCCACAATCCACTGTACAGAGAGACCAGTAGTCTCTCTCTCTCTCTCTCTCTGAGCAGTGATGAGTCCTGCCTTCAGAGGAAAACTGGAAAGCTCATCTACTGCATTCCGTTACCCAACAGGTGCCTCCAAAGGTGATTTTGCAAAGATTGGAACTGCATTCAGAATCCACAATCCACTGTACAGAGAGACCAGTAGCTTGTTGTAAAATCGCTCTTGTTTGGCAGGTTAACAAATGCTGCCAAGAAAAGGTAGAAGTCTTCACCTTTACTTTGTAATTTAGCACAAAGAATGTTATAAGCCTAGTTGCTTACCAAAATGGAAGCCCATTTTGTAGTACGATCCTTTCTTCAGTGGCTAATGTAAGAGTATGTTGTACAACACTTCAAGAACGTATAGAAAAGAAAACACCAAACATATCAACGCCCTCCAATCCAGTTCACCACAGCAGTTAGCACACACAAGACACCAAATGGACAACAGATGGGCAGAAGAATCGGAGATGGTGGGTGTCATCTTATATCCTCTGGAGCAAGTGAGTATCTTGCGTTTCTCTCTGAAACCATTTACACGGAACAGATAGAGACTCACAGTTCAATCTCTTCTACGCCGTGTGTGGCATAATCCCAAATAGCTAATGCCAAAAATGTAATTAAGATCATCCATGGTTGAAGAAGAAACCAACGAATAGAGTGACACCATCCAATTAACTCCAGAACTCAATTTACAATTTTCAAAGGATCCCAATCCAATACCAAAGCAACAGAACAAACAGTGGTGCACACGGATTACCTTTTAAAGGCAAGAAAATCTACGGTAAACAACCCAAAACTACTGAAACACCACAAGAATACCCTCGGCGACCTCGGCAAGGATGAAACCCCATCAGATCTAAGCCAGCAAAAGGAAGAGATGGTGCTTACACTTTCGGATGCGAGCGGAAGGGTAGCCACAGGAGCCGCATCTGCTCTTCTGGAGGTGGAAGCTCCTCCTCCCACACCTCACGCACAGCGTGTGGGTCTTGTTCCTCCGCTTCCCAAAGCTCCCCGTGCCCTTGCCCTGCATAACAAAAGACGCGGAGATCGGCTAGGTTAGGAACTTGCCGTTCCCGGAAACGATGAAGAGACAGCGGAATGGAAGCTCCAGGTGCAGAGATCCCACCATTTCGTATGCGGTGTTCGCTTCGGAAGCCCCTGGAGGACTCGCCGGCCGCTACGAGCCGGAGCAACTCGACCAAAGAACTAGCGAAAACTAGGGCACCAAATATTTTATGAGATAATAGGACCTGCCCTTCTTGGATACCCGATTTACTAAACTAACCCTGATTCCCTCTGCAGGATACGAACTTCATACGGGGGTTAAAATGGGGAACCACATTACATGATACCGGCGATCTGATGTAAAATTTTGGTGTTAATTTTTATATGCATCTCTTATTTTCATGATATCAAAATTATCATTTTTTTGTTGTTAAACATCATATATATCATAGTTATCAATTAAAAATTTTATAAATACTATTAAATGACAAAATTATCCCCAAGGTTTATGTGGGGATCGAGGTTCTTGTTGGGAGGAAGTTTTGTCATTTAATGATATTTTAAAATTTTTTGATTAATAATGAATGATAGGATACATAATGTTTGATAACTAAGGATGGTAATTTTGATATTTATATGTAAGGGGATGTATGTCATTATCTCTTAAGGAAAGATAGTAGAGGTCCAGATTTATTTTATTTCTAACAAACATTTAGAGTAGACTTTCTAATTAAATCAAGGAAAAATATTATAAATTTCTTGACTAGCTAGTATAATTATCGATCAAAGTAATTATGGCTAACATTAATTTACTCAATACCTTAAAGTCAAAAGTATTCTTTAAATTAAAATTTCATCAAAATAGTCAATTTACTAAATATTTTTTGAGAAATGTTTTCTGCAACGCATTAGTTGCAATTTCACCACATCAACGTGCAACAGTCTTGAATTGGTCCAGCGCAGTGTGACATGATGAGACTCACAGAGAAACGAGATGTGAAGTACCACTATGATGGCAGCATTAAATGAAGTCAATTCCTTTGCAGGCCATTATTTTTCACCTACCAAAAATACCCTTTGAACATTTTTCTTTCCCTTCATTGCTGGTTTTGGCTCTGAGAATGGGCGTTCCTTAGTGTTACTTGTGTAGGTTGCCGAAAATTGAGTAGAGTTCTGCCATTGTCGGGCCACGGTGGGAGGGGGTCGTCCATGGCAGAGCTGGCATCAAGGAGATTTGACGTAAGGTATGTGCTCGCCCACAAGAAGAGACCGTTTCATCTAGCTATACGTCCCTAGTGGAGCTCGTCCGGGGGCACAACATTGCCCTCCTGCCCAATGACCTGGGCAAAGGGGTGTGTAACTTCTTTTACGTCATTTGTTCTTGTGAGAAGCGATAGCCAACACTCTTGCAACTACGTTTCCCTTTTTCTTTTGTTAGTGTGGAGAGTTAGAGAGAAATGTCGTTCACCGAGTTAGGTGAAGAGGAGACCTCCACCAGATCTACACACCACCATGAGAAAGGTAGATATCATGTAATAAAATTTGTCATTTTTCTGCACTGTGTTAGATTTCTCATTAACATATTTAATATCCATGCAAAAAATTTCAGTCAGACATTCAAAATATTTCATTTTTATAACGAAAAGTTTCATATCTATAAAAAAAAATTTATGTATGATCGTCCAAGTGAAATGAGATGTTTCATTTGCATAATAAATCTTTTATTTCAGTATAGAACTATTTCATTTGTCTGACAAAGTATGTCATGGTTGTTGTCATGTAATGTTTTACTTTTGAATTAAATATTTCATTTCTGTAATAAATTATTATATTTCTATAATAAAACATTTCATTTCTAAGGAGGGTAGATTTGGCTCGGCCCATCACCAACCAGCCCAGGTCGACTTATGAACGACAAATGTGCCCCAAAGGCGCCCGAAAGCCGCGGCCCATAAGGGAGCGGCCTAATTCGACTTGGCACCAGATTCTACAGCGCGTGAAAGGCGATAGCCCAAGCGCAATGATCGCTGGAAGACCCTCCGACGACATACCATTATCCCACACGACGTCGGCCTCAACCCCATAACGGGCAAACACGCCCAATGAGTGCCATAAGACTCGCCTAGGGACCTGCCGAAGCTGGAATAATCGCCCCTCAACGAGAAACTCCCACCACGATCGCGGGAGACATTACTCCACTACTTACGTCCTTCCCTATTAAGGGATAAGCCGCTTACACCAGGACAACCCCCTGTAAGAGGGACCTCGACAGAGAAGAGAGACACGGTGGATCATTCTGCCAAATCGCTACACAAGAGAACCGAGCTACTAGCCTTGTTGCAGAAAGAGAGAGGTTACGACAGTCCACGCCCAGACAGAGACTTCCTCCTGCACGACCTTACCACCCAGCGAGCACTCTCCGAGTGAACACTGGGAGCGGCGAGCACTCGTTTGGAGGATCTACATGGCTCCCCGATCTTCTACTACGGCCTCTATCTCACTCTCTCGCCAGCTCTCCTCTACTCTTATTTAATCCGTTGCTAACTTAAGCATCGGAGGGTTGTCCCCTAGGGTAACACCCGGGACTCCTTCTGACGCCCCTTTGCTTCTGGTGCTTGCAGGCTTCAACGGGTGCGGGACGACTTCCACATTCAATAAATAGAAAGGGTGGTACGTGGCATAGGAACCAGATTCCAGCCTCTACACTTCTTGGCGCCGTATGTGGGAACGTCGAACAAAAGGCCATGGCACCGCGTAGAAGTCTCCGCAACGCCAGCAACTGGGCACGCGGTTCTCATCAGGACCCAACTCTCGCCGTGGGTCGCAAGAAGCTTCTTCTACCCACCCATGCCAAGAGGTCACTCCGGGCGACCTTGATGAGATCCGCCAGCATATCCAAGCACTAACGGGTCTCTGTCAGGAACTTTTGAACTGGCCTGTGGACCCCCAGCACGTCCCGCCCGAACGGCGACAGAACGAGAGGGTCCGGACCGGGGAGAATTCTCGCCAAGTGCGGGAAGCATCCCATGCCTCCATCGCAAGGACCCGACGATCACGCAGTTCGCACGCACCAAGGGTGCGCGGCCCGTTGCACTCCAACCCAGAGATGGATTGCCGACTCCAACGCATCGACAAAATGGAGAACAAAGTTTGATACCTAGACGACATCCTCCTAGCCGCTAAGAATCGCGGCCTCATCGACGACGATTGGGACTTCCATGCCCCCTTCTCTAAAGAGATCATGGAAGCCCCCATTCTGCCCAAGCTACAGCTGCCATCCTTTACGTCCTATGACGGCACTACCGACCCGGCCGACCACATGCATAGCTCCGAGTCCCACCTGGTCTTCCACTAGGCCTCGGACGCGGTGAAGTGCCTGGCATTCGTCACGACCCTCAGGGAGAACGTCGGGGCATGGTTCGAGTCCCTGCCGGCCGAAACTATCTCCTCTTTCCAGCCGCTCAAGAAGCTATTTAAAGAGAACTTTATTGGCTGCCGAAAGGTAGCCAAGTCTGCGATAACCCTGCTCGCTCTCAGGCAGGGATGAGAAGAGACGCTATGGGACTTCGTCTCTCATTTCCGAACAAAGGCACTCCGGATCCCACACCTTGATGTCAGCCTTGCCACTACTACACTCTCCCAGGGGACGCGGGACCACATCCTTCGACGAGCGCTCGGAGTAGAGGCCCCGACGACCCTCACCGATCTCCTCGCCTTGGCACAGAAGTATGCGCGGTGCGAGGAGAACACAGCGGCCCTGGGCCACGCGGCCGGAACCGACCGGTCCGACCGGAAGAGATCCTCTGAATCACCATGCGAAGGACGGAACAAGCGAGAGTGATGGGATCGAGACCGTCGCGATCTCCCAGAAAAAGAGAGGGGCAATTACCGCAACTATACGCCCCTAACGACTCCTCCAGACCAGATCCTGATGGAGATCCGGGAGGAACCATTCCTCAAGTGGCCCCCTAGAATGAAGTCAGATCCAAGTGGGAGGAGCAAGAAGAAATACTGCCACTATCACCGTGACCACGGCCACGACACGGCCGAATGTATCAACTTGAAGGACGCCATCAAGGACCTCATCCGCCGAGGACTCCTTGACAATTTTATCGCTAAAGCCGCAGAGAAGCGACAGCACGAGCAAACGCCCCCGCCCCTTGACAACCGACCAAACGGAAAGGAGATCATGATGATCTCCGGAGGGCCGGAAGCAGGCGGGGACAGCTCCAAGAGACGCTGGAAGTACACGACCGCCATCAACACCGCCGAGCATAATGATGCCCAAGGGCAAGAATCCGTCACTCGGGAGCACCTCAAAGACCCCATCGTCTTCTCCAACGATGATCTAGACGGTGTAACTACTCCACATTCTGACGCCCTGGTGGTCTCGGCCACCATAAACCAATGTACTGTCCGACGAATGTTGGTTGATAATGGAAGCGGCCCTGACATGATTTCGTACAACAGTCTATTGCTTATGGGTGTGGACTTGTTTAAAATCACACCGTTGCACACACCACTATATGGCTTCTCCGGTACGACGGTCTGCCCGGAGGGGCGCATCTCGTTACCGATCACGTTCGGAACCACGCCAAGGGATGTAACCTTCGTGGCAGATTTCACGGTCATCCGCGCGATGACCGGTTACAACGCCATCATAGGGTGGGGAATCCTCGGCACCCTCCGCGGCGTCCCTCCTCATATCACCAGAAGCTCAAGTTCCTCACACTACGCGGGGTGGGAGAAGTTCGAGGAGATCAACGGGAGTCAAGAAGATGTTACGTTATCTCGACGCGCCACTGACAAGCCGACGAAGGACCACTCGAGAAGAAGGCAAGAACGGGAGACCCAGGGCCAAGCACGAGCACTCCTGCGGAGGACCTATACCTCATCCAGGTGGGGGAAGATCCGAGCAAAACACTAAGGATCGGAGCGACCTTGTCCGAGCAAGAGAAGAAGGCTTACACAGGCTTCCTTATAGCCAACCAAGACGTGTTCGTTTGGTCTGAGGACAAGCTCCCCGGAATCCCACCAGAGATCATTACCCACCAACTCAAGTTGCATCCAGGCTGTCGCCCGGTTCAACAGCGCCGAAGACGTTGTAATCCCGAGCGACATGCCGGTAGCAGGGAACAAGTGGGCAAGAAGCTGCGCTCAGGACTACTCAGGCCCACCAACTACCCGGACTGGGTGGCCAACGCGGTCCTCGTTCCTAAGAGCAATGGGAAGTGGCAAATGTGCATAGACTACACTGACCTCAATAAAGCTACGCCAAAAGATAGCTTCCCTATGCCGCGAATCGACCAACTGGTCGACGCAACTTCCGGGCATGAAATGCTAATTTTCCTGGATGCCTACTCCGGGTACCATAAAATTAGCATGCACAAGCCCGACCAAGACTAGACAGCATTCGTTACCGACCACGGCCTATATTGCTACACTCGCATGCCATTCGGGTTGAAGAACGTGGGAGCAACTTACCAGCGCCTGGTCAACCATATGCTTGACTCGCAGATCGGCCGCAATATGGAAGTCTACATCGACGACATGCTCGTCAAGAGCCTCCGTGCGGCCGACCACGTGGAGGACCTGGCGGAGACATCTGCGACACTTAGAAGGTACAATATATGAAACTCAACCTGAATAAATGCGCGTTCGGTGTAAAATCAGGAAAATTCCTCGGATTCCTCGTCACCCACAGAGGGATAGAGGCTAATCCGGATCAAATCCGGGCGATACTAGAGATGAAACACCCGGGACGAGTGAGAGACGTCCAGTGTCTCAAAGGCCGCATTGTCGCCTTGACTCGGTTCCCGTCCCGAGCGGCTGAGAGGCGCCTCCCTTTCTTTCGACTAATCAAGCAAGCCAACAAGGCGCCGGAGAAAAAAGGGCTGATCGATTGGGACCAAGAATGCGAGTAGGTGTTTGAGGTGCTGAAGCAGTATATGGCATCTCCTCCCATCCTCTTGAAACCGCAGAAAGGTGAGCAACTGTTCCTCTACCTGTCCATGATGCCAAGCACGATGAGTGCAGTGCTCGCCCGAGAGGAGGGTAATATCATGAAGCCCGTCTACTACGCAAGCCGGGCATTACAAGGGCCGAAATTCTAGTACTCACGAACTAAGAAGTTCACTTTGGCACTCATCACTGTCACCCGCAAGCTGCGACCATACTTCCTGGATTACCCAATCGCTGTCCTCACCGATCAACCTCTACAACAAATTCTCCAGAATCCCAACGCATCGGGAAGACTGATCAAATGGGCTATCGAGCTGGGTGAATTCGACATATTCCACCCAAGGATTGCAATCAAGGCCCGGGCTCTCACTGACTTCGTCGCCGAGTGCACGATACTTGCCGAAGATTCGCCCGAGCAGCCCTCAGGGCCCACATGGGAGCTATACATCGATGGATCGTCCTGCGCCGCTAGTAGCGGAGCGGGGTTAGTCTTGCTATCACCAGAGGGGTCTGAACTTCAGTATGCCCTCCGTTTCAACTTCACGACCACGAATAACGTGGCCGAGTGTGAAGCGCTCCTCTCAGGGCTACGTATGGCGAAACACTTGGGGGCGACTAGTGTGCTAGCATACAGCGATTTCATGCTCGTCGCCAACCAAGTCAAAGGAGAATTCGAGGCGCGTGAGTCCTCCATGATCAAGTACCTGGAGAAGGCCATGACCACAGTGAAGGAGTTCTCCCACTTCGAGATGGTCCACATCCCCAGGGAGGAGAACGTCCGAGCAGACGCTCTGTCTCGCCTAGCGTCGGCGACCATGGTCTCCAACTCTAGATCGATCTTGATCGAGGAGCTTTCAGCGCCGAGCATAGAAGAACCAGTACCCCAGGTAAACACCATCGACTATGAGCCTTCATGAATGGACCCCCTCCTAGACTTCTTATTGCTACAACAACTCCCGAGCGACTGCGTTGAGGCTCACCGTACGCGAGCACGAGCGGCACACTTCACAGTAGTTGACAGTCGGCTATATCGTCGATCCCTATCAGCCCCGTTGTTGAAGTGTATGTTCCCTACAGAAGCTAAGCAGGCTGTTCGAGAAATCCACGAAGGACTCTACGGAAGCCACGTAGGCAGACATGCACTCGTACGAACCCTGATCCAACAAGGGTATTGGTGGCCTACTCTACAGCAAGACTGCCTTGATTATGCTCGAAGGTGCCCACAGTGCCAGAAGTTCTCTAACCTACACCACCAACCAGTTACGCAGCTACATACCCTGATGGAGCCTCGCCCATTTGCTCGGCGGGGGATAGACATATTGGGCCCCTTCCCCGAGGCTCAAGGGAGGAAAAAGTTCATCATGGTCGCCATTGATTACTTTACCAAATGGGTCGAGGCAGAGCCAGTGGGAAAGATCACAAGCGAAGCAACCTAGAAGTTTGTGCTACGAAGCATCATCTGTCGGTTCGGGATCCCACGAGTTCTCTCAACCGACAATGGTAGACAATTTGCAAGCACTGCCTTCCAGGAAAAGTGCTCGGAGCTGGGGATTTGGAACCACTATACTTCGGTAGGATATCCTCAGGCTAATGGGCTAGTAGAGAACGCCAACAAGACACTCCTCCATGGCATCAAAACTCGGCTAGACCAAGCGGGCGACTCATGGATAGACTCAATTACGAGCATCTTGTGGGCACATCGGACCACAGCCAGAGCTGCCACATGTGAAACACCCTTCCACCTCGCGTACGGAGCAGAAGCAGTGGTCTCGGTTGAGATGTCCAACCCCTTGCTGCGGATGGGACATTTCAATGAAGCCAGAAATAACCAGACAATGCGAGAGAACTTGGACCTGCTCGAGGAAGGCAGAGCACGCGCCCAAGTAAAGCTCATGGCCTACCAACAAAAGCTAGCCCAGTACTATAACGCTCGTGTCAAGGAATGGCGCTTCCTCCCCAGAGACCTGGTACTACGTCGAGCAAGTGTAGCAGACCCTAGGGCAGCGGCCGGAAAGCTTGCACCAAATTGGGAAGGACCGTACAGGGTAACCGAAGCACTCGGGAAAGGATCGTACGGACTGGCGACACTAGGAGGGTGAGAGGTACCCAGAACATGGAATTCTGTAAATATCAGTATATTTTACCAATATAGTGCTCTCTTAAAGCGCCACCAGCCGTACTCAACAAAGAGGCAACATACGGGTTCCCTAGAGGCGAGCACTACTCCCCTTAAAAATGATAAGGTAACCTATGGGTTCCCTAGAGGCGAGCACTACTCCCCTTGAAAATGATGAGGTAATGTAATGCCCCGAGTTTTTCAGATATTTATCGGATCGTTTTTGTGGGTCCCAGAGAGCGTTTCATAGTTTACGTGTGTTGTTCCCTGACGAGCCTTCAGAACTCTGTGCAGGGTGAACCATTATGTTCTCCGACTCCGGGATAGTACCAGCGCGTTCTGCTCTTTCTGAGAATCACAGAGGTAATTTTTCCGTATTTTTTTGATTTTATGGAATGTCGTACCAAAAATCAGATTTCTGAAATATTAATATATTTCCTTTTTCTTTTAACCCCCCTTACCCTCTCTCTTTCTCTCCCTCATGTCTCTCACTCTCTCCCCCTCCATTTTTCTCTTCCTCTCCCTCTCTTCTCCGTGGGCGGCCGACCGCGGCAGGTAGTGGTGAGGCGGCGATGGCGTGGGGGCGAGGACGGCGAGAACGGCGAGAACGGGTCAAGGATCGAGGGATGGTGGCGCGGCGCAGCGAAGCTTGGCCGCGAGTTCGGGGCGTCGGCGGCGGTTTGAATGGCATTTTCTTAGCGGATCGGCATCCTCAGCGCGCGGAATCTTCAGTGGAGGTAGGGGGATGGATCCTTAACCCCTGTACTTCCTTTCCCGTGAGTTTTGTTGGCCGTGGTGAGCCGAGCGGGGTTATTTTCGTGTTTTAGGAAAAAATGCATGTTTTGGGGTGTGAGCTAGATCTCTCGTTTTGATCGTATTTTTGAGGTTTAAATGGGTCCTCTCGGTGTTAGAAAGGTTGGGGACTAGTTTCTCCTTATTTTCCCCTTTACATGGGTGTGAACGGGGCGTGAAATGAGGTTTTTGTGAGATTCGCCGTTTTCGCGCTCAGGACGACCTAGCGGTCCTTCCTGGGACCGCTAGGCTACCTGGCGGTCATGTGGAGACTGCCAGGGGTCCCTTATGTCGGTTTGAGCCTTGCGGTCACGCGATAGACCGCCACCGAGCTTAGCGGTCTCAAGGAGACCGCCAACCAGTGTCTAACGGTCAGGGCATGACTATTTTTAGGGTTTTAGTCGTTCGAGTTTCTGGTTGGGTAGCGGCCTTGCGACTGACCGCTAGGCGACGCTAGCGGTCAGGCCAGGACCGCCACT
This sequence comes from Amorphophallus konjac, assembly GCA_022559845.1. Lineage (NCBI taxonomy): Eukaryota > Viridiplantae > Streptophyta > Magnoliopsida > Alismatales > Araceae > Amorphophallus > Amorphophallus konjac. The sequence goes on along the minus strand of CM040123.1, from coordinate 62,657,687 downwards.
TGGGGCCTTGCAGTCCAGAGTCGACCGCTAGGCTGGGCCTTGCGGTCCAATGGAGGACCGCCACCTTGTTTCTATGCTAGTTGTGTTCCGTTTGCGTCGTGTTGGCCCTCAGTCGACCCGGTTGTGACCTAGTGGTCGACCTTCGATCTCGTGGATGTCCCGGACACCCCGTGGGGATCGTGACTGTGTTTTCGGTGTCCGGAGGTACCGTGTTACCTCTATTAGCATGCCCGTGGGCTTGGAGGGTCCGGGTGACCCTTTGTGTTCCGGGCTTCATGCCTTCGCTAGTTCAAGCCACCATGTGTCGGCTTGAGTGTGGAGGGTTATTCCTACACGTCATTGGCTTTTCGGGAAGCCTTTTCCGAGTGGGTCATGTATGTGGCCTTGGACTATGAGTCTAGTCAACCAGCTTGGGGCTGGAGATTTTTCGTATGTCCCTTGGACGATGGATTACCTCGGCAGTTCGTGAGCTACCTTGGGAATCGTGTTACCGTGGTTTCTGACCTAGGTATAGGTCAGATTGACGGCATGGAGCCGTCCCGGTTCAACGGTCTTGATCCGAGTCGTGTGACTCAAGGACCGTTGGGTTTATTAGGTCTAGTGGACCATCCAGAGTCTGGTGGCTCCGAGCCCCCCGTTACTCCGTGTTACTCGAGATGGGTGCGTGCGTGACTTTCCGTGTTCACGTTGAGTGACCTACCACTAGTCGTAGCTTTCCTGCGCACGCGTGTGCGGACCCACTTGGGAGTGGTGGAGAGCGTTACCCGAGAGAGACGGCTTTTCAAATGGTTACTGTAGGGCCCCCACGCGCAGCTTGAGTCCGGGCTCCGGGGGAAGAACCAGCTAGAGGATCTGACCTAGGACGCATGGTCTGTGTGTGCACATGTAGTTAGGGGCAGTTAGACCCGCGCTGACGAGCGCGACCCTAGCTAGTCCTTGTTCTGTGTTCCTGGTTACTTGTATGGTGTCTCAGTCTCCGCGTGGGGTGTCGCAGCGAGACACTTGAGGCTACAGACTAAGTCGTCAGTGGACGCATCCGACCTTGCTTCTGGTGGGCAGTGCTCCTGTCACCTGGCGTGAGTTTCTCATGACTCAAGTTTTCATTTCCCGTCTGCGAGACGTGATTTTGCATGTAGTTCCGGGTGTTTTCCCTGATGTAGAGGTCTAGGGTTCCGGTGAGCGTCACCGAGGGTTCTTCCTAGGCAGTGTCCGATTCACGACAGTGGTGTCGTGATGAGTTTTCCAGGTAGCGTAGCCAGAGGTTTTCTCTTGTTGGCCCAGAGAGATGGCGGACAAGAAGGGGGGTTGAATTATCCCCTTGCCGAGATGGCAGATTTTAAAATCTTTCTTAACTAAACACAATGGAATTGAAACAAACTACAGTGATTAGTCTAAACAAACATGAGATCTAAAAAGTTCTCTCGATCTTTCTGATCTCACTCGTAATAACAATGCAACTAACAGATGAATTTATGTCTAACACGGATAACGGAGGTAGCAATGTGCAGTGGTGCAGTGAGTAAAAATCTATATAATGTACCTGCGAACGGAGATAGAAGAAATGACAATCACACAGGCAATCACACAAGGCACATGGATTTTAAGGTGGTTCGGGACCACGACGGGCTCCCTACGTCCACCCCTCACCCAACGGGGTGAGGCTTCACTACACGCTACTTTCGTAGCAACACGGGGATGAACCCCAACCACACACATGCTGCTTCCGCACCAATACACACAGGAGGCCTTGCCTCAACACGCTGCCACTACAGCACACACACACACGTTCGGGGAACGTACCCCGGACATGACAACCACACGGAGTCGCAGCTCTGTCCTCACACAACCAAACACGGGGAAACTTTCCCCACAATAAACCCACACACGCGGAGACACTGCTCCGCCCACACACACAGATATTTCAAGTTTTATGAAATAAGAAGATATACAATAAACGCCTAAATGATAAAGTATGCTCGAATAGAAGTATAGAAATGAGAGAAGAGAAAACTCCCCTCAAATCTGCTTTCAATCCCATTCATAAAAATGGTAGGGTGCGGTAGAGATCTTGATTCATGGAGTGGGAAGCAGCCAGCCTTCAAAAGAAGCTCCCAGGAAAGGAAGCTAGCGATGTACAGCAAGCCAATCTACAGATCTGAGTTGCAGGTCATGGATGGAATCTTCAGCGGCTTCTTAGTCCTCCCCCAACAGAGTGCGACCCTCCAGCTCGTCCTCCCTTCACCTGCAAGACAAGATAGAACACAATAAGCTCAAAGGGATATCTCCATCGTATGAAATCACAGCATACATGGAGCACAAAATTGATAAACAAGGTACCAAAGTAGGATCTCAAGTGCATCCAGATTAAAGATAAAACATGGATAACATCTCAAATGATTAAGGGATAGATGTAGAAGTTTTCCCTTTTGTAGACTCCTTAGATATCCAGGTTGATGTGAGCCGTTGCTCGCGATGAAGACGTCTTCAGATTCGTCACTTCATTCCGCTTGCAACTCTCTTCATCAACAACCTTCAAATCTCGACGGGAAGAGATCAAATATGGCATGGAAGTCATCTCCTCTTCTTTCGTTCTTCTCCTCCTGCAACAGATGGAAAAAATTAGCCCAAGTCTTGTTCATCCGATGGAAATCGTAACCCTCATATACAAGAGGGAAACTCAACACAAAAGACATAATAGCCCATGTTAAAACCCTTCAAAACAACACCCCATAGGTAGGTCAAACCCTAAGGGTGATAAGGTAAAGAGCCAAGCTAAAACGGATCTTGAAATGGGGTTTTCGAAATCAATCCGGAAAACTCAATCAGGACGAACCAGAGAAAGTGTCGACCCTTGGGGTAGACACTTTTCTCAGCAGATTCTGTCCCGATGAAGAAATCAGGACACGAGGCAAAAGTGTCGACTCACTGGGTCGACACTTTTTCCAACGTGTTCTGTTTTCAACAAAACAAAACACCACGACAAAAAGTGTCGACTCATAGAGTCGACACTTTCTGTCTGGACTTATAAAACAACGCAGCAGACAGAACATCCTGAAATAAGTGTCGACTCCTAGAGTCGACACTTTTACTAACAAAAGTGAAAACTCAATTAAACTCGATTGAAACCCCATAAAACCTCATCAAAACATTTAGGACTAATGAGCATGTATTAATAACAAAGTATTGGGATGAATTAAACTGCATTCCAACAAGGGCCAAAGAAAGTGATAAGCATCTTGAAATCTTTAACACTTCTAGAAATATCTGCATAAGTAACACTATCAAATCACCCAATCCTCAAAAGGTATCACGCCAATGATATATGCATCCAAGCACAAAGTCTTACCATGACTTCAATGGATTGAGAGCAACTTCCACTTTAAACCTGCACTTGTACAAATAGTCAATCATTGCAATCTTAATGTAGTATAAGTTGAGATGTACAATCATATTGATTTATCTTGATCAGCCAGCATGTACGTGTATTGAAATGAAACCATGTATATGAATTTGATTCATATCCAACCAGCCAATTTAAAACACAAGCAAGCAATCCAACAATTGCTTCGAACATGAGGAGCCAATTCCAGTTCAAAATATTGATTTGATCTAAAACCTGGAGTCTAAACTAAATTCAGTCAAATTACACATTAAATGTAAGTTGGATCCAAAAGTTCAGAAACAAGCCACATTCGTCTGAACCCATATTGATATCATATATGTTGATGACATGCAATACAAGAAGAATTAAGGGCAGTCCAATGCAATTTGAAAAACCTTCAACCCCATTTGAAAAGTTGACTTAGCCAAGTGAAAAACACGTAGTTCAAGATTAATTTAGCTCACACAAACCATTAACCACAAGCTCTCTTTTCAAATATAGATTTATCCATGGAAAAGCCATTTCCAGATTAAATCAATCATGTCACATATGAAGTGCAAATTCAATCCAATTCAATGTGAAAGCCTATATGACATATACATGAATCCATCAGCCTGCATGTTCATATATTCCAATTGTACCACATGGGATTGAAAATGCAATCCAAAGCAAAATTGAATCACACAATCCATGGACAGCAGAATACAAATATTCTTCTCAGTTCATTGAAAACTATCCATGAGTACAAGTTCAGTCTAGAACTTTCAGAACAGTGCATATAAAGCATAAATCAAAGCACATGAAGAACCAAGGTCTATACATGTGTGGACAAGGTTAACGCACATTTGAAAGGTCGATGCACATTATGATTCAAACCAGACTAGCTTCTTAGAAGCCCCATTCAAACAATGCTTTGAGTAGAAATATGAATTAGTATAAGCATGATGCTTTTGAACCAAATTTCTTACTCAAAGATAAATGACTGCATACCATGCAACCATGTGAAATGCACCAACAACCTGCAAAAGAGAATGCAACATATTAGTTCATGTGCCACAACACATGAACATACGTATGTCACTCTATACATACGCAACGCACAAATAATATTGTTGTCATCAAAACTACTATCAAAGACAAAGAGGGGGCGCACTGAACCCAACAATCTCCCCCCTTTTGATGATGACAATATATTGTGGCTATTCAAATTGCTATTCACATTTCTCTCCCCCTTTGGCATTATCAAAAAATGGGGGACAAGAGGCAACATTGAAGATTCCAAAAATGAATGAGACATGTGCGCATGAACCCAGCAATTAACCTCTCATGAAGGGAGGTGAGTGAAAGAGAATTCATATTTTCATATTCGTAACAATATGCATGAAAGTATTGTTGAACTATGCACAAGTGTATTATTTGACTATTCTATATGCAAAATGTCAAACCTAGCTATGCACAGAATGTATTGTGCTAAAAAGCACATTATTCTCCCCCAATTGTCAAGAACAAAAACCAACTGACAATGGGTTATTTAACATGTTATATACAAGTATAACCTATAGATGTAAACTATGGAATGGAATATGATATGAACAGACGGATTAAGCATTCAGGCACTCAAGCATGCATTGTTAAGTATAGACTCATGCAAGTCCCTTCGGGACGGGTGTAAGGATAATGCAATCGATTGTAGAACATGGTGTGCATGTACAGTACTAAGAAGGTCGTGCTTACATAAATAAAGTACTACATTAACCATGAAAGACGACTGATTCATAGAGGACATTCAATCAATCAAACCCAAGGTGCATATATGAAGATTGAGCAATGAAGTTCAAGTCAATATGAAAAATCAGATTTTCTAAAGAACACTGAAAAGAACTTATCATCCATACACTTCCATACACGATGCTCGAATATTGGTAGCTACGTATGACCCTAATTTTTAATTACTAAAAATGATGTGACTAACCTTTTGACACGAGTCATGCCCTTTGTTTCAGGGGCAATTCCCGGTTACTCAGTTTCGTCACTTTTTATGATGTGGATGAGACACTTTTCGACGCGAGTTGTACCCTTTGTCTCAGGGGCACTTTCCGGCTACTCAGTGGCAAGGGGTAAACAGCTCTTTTCTCACGAGACATGTGATTTCTATGTAGAGAATCAATAGCTCTTTAAAGTGTAGAGTAGAAAATAGTAATCCTTATTAGATTGAATCATTATCTCAAAAAGGTGCATTTGTGTGGGTGGTTGTATTGAATGTAAAAGGTGAATTAGTCTTATCATAGTAATATCTCCCCCTAAATGTATGCGCAGTTATATAAAAAAAATATCTCCTTAATATATGACATGTAACAAACATGTCTAAATCAATGCCATTTCATTTAGCAAGGGATGAGTCATAGAAGGAGTCAAAAAGTGGTTGTATATTATATACATTCAAACAAGCACTGAACTGAAATTTTCAAGCAAGTTGATTTCTGGTACGTGGCGGAGAACGTAGGTCCGAAGACCACCATCACGCGTGAAGAAAGTTTCCAGTTGGACATAATCCAACCTTCCACAATCATCATTTGATATACCGGATAATCATGGAATTCAAGCACACGAGTATGTCAAGTATATATATGAACTTGAAAAGATGATTGAAAAATTATTCCTATTTACAAGTATGCAAGTGTGTGTATGATATGTGCGAATTGTGTCATGCAACTAAGTGTGTTGTTATTTGCAAAAATAAAAGTGAAGTGTGTATGAAGAGCCATATATGTGTAAGATTAAGCATTCAAGAGTTATGGTTGTTTACAAGATGTTCAAAAAGAAACATTCACGTCAACTACTCATCAAAATGGAAGATCTCAACATTTCAAAAGTTGACAAGAGTCAGTGAGGCAGAATTGTAAACATATTTCTCCAAGATCAAGTTTTACCTTTTTAGATTCTTCAACATAAACCAAACCAAAGAAGTTCTCAAAATCAAACATTTCTTCCTCACCTTGAGTGTCCTTTATTAATTAATATTTCTTGACCTCAAGACGCCCCTGCAAAATAAATTCTCATTTTGGCAATTTGAGTACCCAAGCCATCTTGGGTCCCGAGAGATTAGTTCTTACACGAATAGATGAATTCCTATTTTTTCTAACAAACCATTCATCATCGGCCCTCATCATGGTACAATCGTCCATAGAATGTCCATTTAGGCCACAATAAAAATAATGAGAAGATTTTCTTCTCGTGGACAGCATTTCATCATTTTTCATTAAAGAACAATTGTTCATCTTATGTCCAAAGCCACCACAGTAATGACAAGAGATATTTTTCCTGAAAGACCACTCATCATCATTTTTCTTTGTAAAACAGTTTTCATAAACATGACCATGCATCCCACAATAAAAGCAATAAGTGTTTTGAGTTTTCTTCGTGGGTTTCTCATGGTTTTTAGAATCAACATTCATTTTCATTCTTGATTTTAAAGCTTCATCATCATCAAGCTTCATTAAGAAGCAATCATACATGTCGTGACCAAAGTTCTCACAATAAAAACACGAAACATTTTTTTCTTTTCTTGATGCATGATTGTGTTTATCATATGAGGGTTCTACATGCATACAAGAACAGTCAACATCCTATTTCTATTTTTCATTTTGCTTATCACACAACGATAGGGATTCATTCAAATTCTTGATCTCATCTTCCAATGATGAGATATGCAAGTTAGATTCAACAATTTCTTTTTCACACAATGCAAGCTTCTCATTCAACAAAGAATTAACAGTTTTATAGCTTGTAATTTCTTCTTCTAAAACTTGAGAGTTCTCAAGATTATCAACAACAACATATTTTTCTTTTTCAAACATGTGAATTTTATCAACCAGAAGACTGTTTTGATATTTCAACTTATCAATCTCTTCAGCAAGCTTTTCATTTTGATAACTCACATTTTCATCAACCATTTTATTCATGGCTTCATTGGATTCAAATTTACCATTCACGTTCTTAAAGCTTTCTATTTCATGTCTTAACTCCCTTAACCAATCAGATTTGCTAACAGACACGTATTTTTCCTTTTGAAGGACAAGCAATCTTTCTGACATAGCACTATTCAGTTCTTTCAGATTCTCATTATCTTCTCCCGTATGTTGAAGTTCTGAAAGCTTTCTCAATAAAGATTCATTCTCAGCTTTCATAATTGAAATCGTTTCTTTATGCACATCAACATCATGCAACAAGCTTTCATTCAAGATCCTAACCTCGGAACATTTTTCACATGACGAATTAACATCATAAGCATTATCAATTTCAAGGCACTTAGCACACGGAGAGTTAACATGTGAAACATCATCAAGTTTCTTTTTTATTTTTCTATTTTCAGATTTTAATGCTTTGTATCTATCAACTAGTTCATCGTAAGCATCCACTAACTCATCATAGCTAAGTTCATCAGCTTCCTCGGAATCAGAGTTAGAATTTGCCTTAGAATTTTTCTCGCTTTGGCACTCATTTTCTTTGTTTGTCACGAGGCAATCACTCTTCCAGCTTTCTTCTTGGGCTTCGCTTAGCCCATCCCAAATATCTTTGGCAGACCTACAGTTGGAAACAAATGAAAATTTGTCAATGTTTACTGCTGCCTTAAAAGCATTCAAAGCAAGCAAATTATCAGAATTCTTTCTCTTATCCTCATCGGTCCATTTCAACTCATTTTTAGGTAACACATGAGGACCATGAGTCATTAAGCTCATAAGCTTTGGATTAATGCTAGTAATCCAAACACAAAATTTTCCTAGCCATAAAGTATAATCAAAACCATCAAAGATAGGAATAGAGTTCACACTAGCCATCATGAAAGCGATCTTTACTCTACGACCGCAAGGTCGACTAAAAAATCAGAGACGAGGCTCTGATACCAATTGTTAGCCCAGAGAGATGGCGGACAAGAAGGGGGGTTGAATTGTCCCCTTGCCGAGATGGCGGATTTTAAAATCTTTCTTAACTAAACACAATAGAATTGAAACAAACTACGGTGATTAGCCAAAACAAACATGAGATCTAAAAAGTTCTCTCGATCTTTACGATCTCACTCGTAATAGCAATGCAACGGACAGATGAATTTATGTCTAACACAGATAACGGAGGTAGCAATGTGCAGTGGTGCAGTGAGTAAAAATCTATATAATGTACCTGTGAACGGAGATAGAAGAAATGACAATCACATAGGCAATCACACAAGGCACATGGATTTTAAGGTGGTTCAGGACCACGACGGGCTCCCTACGTCCACCCCTCACCCAATGGGGTGAGGCTTCACTACACGCTACTTTCGTAGCAACACGGGGATGAACCCCAACCACACACACGCTGCTTCCGCAGTAATACACACACGAGGCCTTGCCTCAACACGCTTCAACTGCATCACACACACTGATGCGGGACGGACACGGGGACCGACTCTAAGTGATGCGGACCAGGGACTCTAAATGCGGTTGCGACCAGCAACACACAAATTGGAGAGACTTCGGCCCGACACTAGGAGTTCCTATGGGCTATACGTCGCTAACAGAAATGCAAGCTCACTCATCGTCCCAAGCGAGGGAAACGCAGATTATGCGCGGTAAAGAACCGGCAGAGTTAAGGGTAGTCCGACTCAACTTCCGTGCTCGGATCGAGCCACGGGACGGGTCACTCTCACACTCACAGCGGTGACATGGACTCACGGGCTAGTTCCTATCGCACTCGGCAGCGGTGTATGACCATATACTAGCTAAGTAAAGTAATGCCAAGAAGTTACGATCTCCACGCTCCCGGCGTGGGGAAGACAACCTCGGCCAATCTCGGACTCCCGATTAAACGATTTTACAGCAGTACAATAATTTTGACCCACTCCACACAGGGAGGTAAAAGGTCACATGTGGGACCCAGGAGTCGCGACAATTGGGTTGACGGGCAGCATCTTGACGTCGTCCCGGCGGTGCCGAACCCGCGTTTTGGTGCTGCCCGGACGGCGCGATCTACGGGTCCGTGGGGCCCACGAGCCGCTCTATACTCCGGGTCTGATGGGGTAAGTCCCGCTGTGGTGGGGACCCCTGGTGGTGCTCCTCCTTGGACGTCGGTCGACCGGAAACACCGGTCGGAGGCCGATCGGCTCCGATCTTCAAGCTTTGGAGTTGCTGCTCACGGACTTTTGCTTCTATTTTTCGGCGCGCGATCCGGCGAGATCGGCTGCTGCGATCAATCCTGATGTCGGATCGAAGCTCAGGAGGTACCGTTAGAAAGCTCTTTCAAAGTACTTCAATCTAGCTCCAAAGAGATCAACTGGATCTACATAGATCTGGCCTTAAACGATTTTTGAAGTTGCTGTTGGACAGTACCCAAAATCTCAGAATAGTAATGAAGTTTCCTGAGAATTGCCTTTGACCGCAGGGTAGATCTCAAATTCAGCCCTTGAGCTCTTCATGAAAGTTGTAGAGGGGAAAGAGAGGGAAACAGTAATATTTTTTGTGAAGGGTTTTGTTGAGGTTTAGATTGGGAAATGTATTTTAGACTGACTGGTGGTCGGATCTGGACTGGGGCAGATAGGATTGAATGGGATCTGAAAAGGATTTTTAGAAAATATGAGATGACCTTTAGAAATTCCACGAAAATTCATGGATGGAGGGGATGGTAGGTAGAACTTGTAGTAAATTTGGGAGCTCCACGAAAAATCAAAGAAAGGTCCGAAGATGGGAAACTCAGGGTTGCTGTCACTATAGACAGAAACCTGGCAGATCTGGAAGGAAAAGATGGACGAAAATGTAAAAATAGAAATCGGGAACTAGAGGCCCAACCAATTTTTCTAGAACATGGAGGGAACCTTTGAAACACGCCCTGAAAACCTGAGCTCAAGAAGATCTCGGAGCTGAGGGTTAAAATTCATGGAAGGGCTGGCTATCTTGAGTAGATAGAACTCTGACGGCAAGCGTGGCGGTGCGGTGGCGGCATGATGGCGGCGGCGGCGGCGATCACCGGAACCGATATGTGAGGCTTCCCACCTCAGAAGGTAACCTTCCCAGCTGCAAGAAGAAGAGAGAGGAGAGAGGGAGGGGGGCGCACCAGGCTACTCCAAGAATTTCTTCCAATTGTTATGCATTAACTCTTCAAAAATGGGAAATACAAGGCATTTATATGACATGCCAAAAGACTCAAATTAACCCTAGATCTAGAATTGGGAGGGACAAACTTGGGAGTCAACAAAATTAATTCTACCATGTGGTTTGGACCAAAATAAAGAAATTACAAAATTATTACTATTTTATTCTAAAGGGGAGGGCGCCCCTTGGACTTCATGGCATCCAACTTGGACTTTTTAAGTCCTTTGTCCTCCACTTGGCCCACCCTTCTAGAAGCCCACAATTGAAATGTTGACTGACCCCACATGGGCCCTAGGGATGAGGTGGGTCAATGGGAGGAGGGCTGGGGGGCCCGCGGGACCCAGGTTGATGTGACACAATATGCAGCGGAGGACAATGATACTAATTTGATGTGACGCGACTCCCTTGGACCTAGGATAGCAAGCAACACACGAGTTCGGCAACGTCACACTAGCGGACTCACTCGCGTAGGCACACTCGGGTCCGAAGGAGGACCGACGATGGCGGTGAGGGTCCGGGGGTTGGACCTCAAGGTCCCAAGGGTTTGGCTAGCTAGGAAGGGACCCCAATGGGCCAGGGATGCCCGATTTCAAGGGCGGCCGGCATGCCGAGGGCGTGGGATGCAATGGCTCTCTCTCAACTTGCCCCGCGGCGAACACAAGAATTGATTGAATTGCGGGTCGGTCGCTCGTCTCACTTCCGACGGGCAACTAAGAGCGATACTAAGCTAGCAATGGTAATAACCAGCAGCGAAGAGTGGCCAGGAGCTCACCTGATCGGCGTGAGGACGCCGGTCTCGGTCGGAGACGAGGGCGAGCGGGGAAGTGTGCTCCCCGCACACTGCGCCGGTGAAGCTTCAAAACCTGTTCAAGAGTACAATTACTACACCTCGCGCAGGAGGGTGATCTCGGGGGTGAGAATTGGTTAATTACAAACAAACACTACCACCACGCAGGGTGGGGCGGTAAGCCGGCCAGGCGGGGATGGGAGGACGGACCGAAATGGTAGAAAGGAAATCAATGAGGGTTCAGCTGCAATCTGGACTGCTGGATAGGGTGTCGTTGTTGGCTCTGTCCCGGGCTCGTCCGGACTCCAAATTGGGCGAAACCACCTCGCAATGCTTCCTGACTTGAAGCCGGTGTTGTCTGAATTTTGGGGCGGCCTTTGGAGGCAGGGACTGGCGGCACTGGCAACTGATCCGGGACAGCTGGTGTGGTCTCTGGCCGGACCTGTTCTGTAGAAGTAGGTTGCAGATGCTGTCACGGGCGATCCCGAACTCTGAATGGCACAAAATCAGCGGTGTCGTCTCCGTGGTCGAGGTAGCTTTCAGCTGGAGTTGATGGGGCTGCGATCCGAGGCTGTGGACTGTCGGTGTGCCCTGAAGAGTAGGCACTGGTCTCTGTAGACTGCAGGGGGCAGATCCACGCGACAGAGGGATAAAATTTGTAACTCTGGATCCTGGATGCCGAATGTCGTTCCGTTTCTTGCGTCTGGTCGTGGACAGATGGAGGAAGAATTTTGAAGAAGAGACTTCAGCCTGATTCCTTCGCCGTTGGTCGCGAAGCAGCTTCCAATCGGGCTCAGGCTTTCTGCAGGTGGTGTCTGGCGCAGTCGGGGTAGAGCAGCTCTCACGGGCGGCCACGAACTCGGAATGGAGTGATTCCACCTCGCCTGTGAAGAGGACAGGGAGGCCTTTCCATAAATATAGGCCACGCACCAAGAAACCTCAAGATGTTGTCGTGGTCATCACTGCAATCAGGGGCTTGTCTGCAGGTCGACCCTGCACAAAAGCTGAAGTGACTCTTTGGGGGAGAATGGTCTCCTTGGAGGGTATAGCTGGTGGAGAGGTGTCTATGTGGGGATGGGGAGCTGTTGGGGGATGGAATGGGTGGTAGTGGAGGTGGAGAGGAGGGCGGAGCTAGCAGGGAGTGGTGGTGGAAATGGCTGGTTGCCACTAGGTCAAGGGGGGGGGGGTAAGGGGTGGCCGGCCAAGGCAATGGAGGTGGAGAGGGGTTGAGGGGGTCGACCCTAGGAGGGAGGGGAAGGGGGTGGACGACCTTGGGATGGTAATGGGTGTCTTGGGGAGGGGAAGAGACCTCTTGGGAGGTGGAGTAATGCTTGGGAAGGGGGAGGGATGCCTTGGGAAGGTGAAAGGGTGCTTGGGGAGATGGAAAAGTTAATGGAGAGAAATAATGGGGCCTTGGGAGTTGAAGGGACTTGCCTAGGTGGCAAGTGAGGTGGCAAGGGGTGAGGAGAGAAGGGAATTTCGAACTAGAGAGAGAGGGAGGAAGGAGAGAGAGGGGGTTCGCCCCAAGGAGGGAGGGAGAGAGAATTAGAGAGGGAGAGAGAGAGATAAATAGACTCAAAGGGATTCAAGTGGATTTCAAGTTTTCATTCATTCATCAATTACCTCAAAATGGTGGCTTGGGGCCCTATTTATAGGGAAACCCCAATTACATAGAAGTCCCTGGAAAATGGACTAATGACAGTAGACCAAGGGGTGGGGAATGGGGCGCCCATGGGCCAGGCCCAAAGAAGTGGCCCCTTAAGGCCTACTAACCCACTATCCTATTAAACCACTTAATGCGACCTTGGACTTAGGTAGATGACATTACCTACTTAGGTACTTGACTCAATAAAGAGAAAATTACATAGATAAGACTCAAGAAAAAAAATGAGAAAACTACATGGCTATACTCAGAAAATGATGGCGAACAAAATGGCGAGCAGCAGGACCATGTGAAGGGGTAAGCGATGTCCCCATCATACTCCCGGGGTGCGAGAACTCGACTCCGTCGAGTAAGGGCCCACCGAGGAAGCAACTCAGGGCGACCTGTAATCTCCAAACCCAACCTGCACCTGCGTCCAGGGGACGACTCTTCATCCTCTCAAGGCGGCCCGGACACACCCTCATGCTGGCGGTGGAACCCTGCTTGCATAGTATTGCCCCTCTGTGTACACGTCGGGCTCTCAAGGCTATTTGGTGGAAGCTCTCCGGGGTGTCCCTCTTAAAGGAAGTTATAGGCTCAAAGTACTCACTGGGATTCACCGCGGTGCCCATATAGGGTGCCGGATCAGCCGCATGAGAATTGGGGTATATCCCATAGCCCATTAGTAAATCTAATCCATAAGCCAGGTTGGCCAAAGCCGCTTGGAACATGAAAGGTCCAAGTCCTCGTGCCCTCGATTTGGAGGTGGCCCTAAGATAGCGTCGTTCCAATGCCACCATCGCGAGGTTACCTCCTTGGATTTCAAAGTGCCACCCTTGAGTTACAGCCCGCTCATTATGATCGTCACTACCCATATTTGGATGCTTGCTTGAATGAGAATGCTTTGAGTGATGGTGCGGTGGGGGTGGGAAGTATGTGGTATGCAAAGGGGGACCGGGGCAACCGTACATAGACCTATCATTCATGGATGTGATGAGGCATCTTGTGGACTTAGGGGGGCCTGGGAAACCATAGGTGGATCTATCGTGTATGGCTGTGAGAATTACCGGGGGACCCGGACATCTATGTGTGCTCCATTCAAGTGTAAGGGCTATGAAGAATGTGGGTGGGCCAGCACAACCAAATGTAGGCCAGTTATGCATTGAGCCTAAACTGTGCGTGACATGCATGGGAGGGCTGGACTCATGACCCTTGTCGAATGATGTGACATGCCAAGATGGGTGCTTTCTTCTCCTAGAGATGATGACCATGTGTGTGGGTATGGGGTGACCTTTAAGCTCCCATTTGTAAGGGTCGAAGGGATCATAGTAGGTATGCATCATGGGGTGGGGCACTACCTTGTTCCCTAGGTGTATACTGCCCATGGTCATGGTTCCCTTGGTGTGGACTGGGTCTAGGATGAGGTGTGTTGGTTCTAGCATGGTTGGTGAGGGTAGGAGGGAGTGGGTGGTGGGTAGGGCGGTCAGGTCCCATGGGTTCATTGTCTTCCATAGGGTGGGATCAAAGGGGTCATGGAATGTGTTACCAAGGGTGAGGTATTCTTTCACCTCAAGGTCCCCAAATGGTGAGTCCTCCTCCTCAAATGTAGTAATTGAACCGAAGTTCGAGGAGGGTTGGTTGGTCATGATTGGAGGGCTTGGCATCCTACCCGAAATAAGTAACTCCAATTCGCGGATAGCATCGGGCTCTTCGGGAATGGGGAGGGATAAAAGAAGGTCGCTAATGTAGCAACCCATAGTGTAAATGGAAGAGATGGACCCGACACATAGATGTAGGAGGTTAAGACTCCTAGGTTGGTCGGCTACAGTGGTCAACATGCCAGTTAGCTTCATTTGCCAAGTTAGACCCTCAAGAAAATCCCCTAATGTTTCCACCTGATAGGATGATTGGATTGTGGTGTGATAGGTGGATAAGGGTACTATGGGAAGGTTTTGCTCCATGGGTGGGTAAGCATGGACCATGAGATCTCCAAATGGGTTCTCCTTTAGCCAACGTGAAAGGGGTTCTCCTAAGATAAGCTCGGTCCCTATTAAGGAGGGTGGTGTAAGGTTAAGACCACCATGTGAAGTTCCTTCTTCTTCCTAGACATGGGTGATCTCTATGGCGGGGGTTGGTGTGTTCACCTTTATGGGGTCGGGTATGGGAATCATGTGTTCCTCTATCAAGGAGGTGAGATGGTCCCGTGAGGGTGTGGTGGTGAGGATAGGTGTGTGGTACCCCCGAGGTGGGAGGTAAAGGGGAACTTGGTTTGGGATCGGTAAGGGGAGAAGTGGAGGCCTAGGTTGGGGTTGGATAGGGATTGGTAGTGGAAGATGGATGGGTTGAGGAGGATTGGGTTGGTTGGTTTTAGGGGGTGTGTCTCTTTTAGGGGAAGATGGAGGGGTGGTTTTGGGGACCAAGGAAGTTTGTGGAGTGTGGGTTCGTGGGAGAGTTTTGGGTGGGGTGGTGGTGGCCATCATGGGCCTAGGTGGAGTGGACATGGGGACCACACGGGTTGGAATGGTGAGGGTGGAGTGAGCCATGATGCTTCCTCCACTTGGGATGGGAACTTCTTGGCCTAACCCATGATATTGTGATTCATACTCTTCTTCCCAATCGGGGGAGGCCTCATATTCCTCAACTTCAATCTCATTCCTTTGTGGTGTGGGGGTCTTGCTCTCCAAGGGAGTGGGAAGGTTTTTTGGCGATGGGGTGGTGCAAGTTGGAATTATTTGGGGTGGTGGAGTTTGGACCCTAAGGGAGGTCTTGGGTTGACTGGGAGGGGAAGGGGGAGTGGGAGTGCTCCTCGAGTGATGATTCACAAGGTGGGAGTGGGTAGGTTGGGGAGTGAATATCTTCCTAATCTCACTCCTCATCTCTTCCAATGAGTCTATGGGTCCTTTGGTTTCCCATCTAAATTCATCCCGAGGTGACCAAGCTCTAGGGTCATGGTTCCTTTTTGCTTCAAGCCGGTCAAGTCGGGTGGTGAGGGTATCAAGATAGTTATGAATCATATTGGTGAGAGTGTCAAATCGGTCCATGGATATTTGGGACATCTCCCTAGGGTGGTCATGCAATGGAGTGATGGAAACCATGATGCAAGGGAGACTCAAATGATAATGCCCAAGGACTAGACTCGTAGAGACAAGTCTAAAAACTTGCTCTGATACCACTTGATGTGACACAATATGCAGCGGAGGACAATGATACTAATTTGATGTGACGCGACTCCCTTGGACCTAGGATAGCAAGCAACACACGAGTTCGGCAACGTCACACTAGCGGACTCACTCACGTAGGCACACTCGGGTCCGAAGGAGGACCGACGATGGCGGTGAGGGTCCGGGGGTTGGACCTCAAGGTCCCAAGGGTTTGGCTAGCTAGGAAGGGACCCCAATGGGCCAGGGATGCCCGATTTCAAGGGCGGCCGGCACGCCGAGGGCGTGGGATGCAATGGCTCTCTCTCAACTTGCCCCGCGGCGAACACAAGAATTGATTGAATTGCGGGTCGGTCGCTCGTCTCACTTCCGACGGGCAACTAAGAGCGATACTAAGCTAGCAATGGTAATAACCAGCAGCGAAGAGTGGCCAGGAGCTCACCTGATCGGCGTGAGGACGCCGGTCCCGGTCGGAGACGAGGGCGAGCGGGGAAGTGTGCTCCCCGCACACTGCGCCGGTGAAGCTTCAAAACCTGTTCAAGAGTACAATTACTACACCTCACGCAGGAGGGTGATCTCGGGGGTGGGAATTGGTTAATTACAAACAAACACTACCACCACGCAGGGTGGGGCGGTAAGCCGGCCAGGCGGGGATGGGAGGACGGACCGAAATGGTAGAAAGGAAATCAATGAGGGTTCAGCTGCAATCTGGACTGCTGGACAGGGTGCCGTTGTTGGCTCTGTCCCGGGCTCGTCCGGACTCCAAATTGAGCGAAACCACCTCGCAATGCTTCCTGACTTGAAGCCGGTGTTGTCTGAATTTTGGGGCGGCCTTTGGAGGCAGGGACTGGTGGCACTGGCAACTGATTCGGGACAGCTGGTGTGGTCTCTAGCCGGACCTGTTCTGTAGAAGTAGGTTGCAGATGCTGTCACGGGCGATCCTGAACTCCGAATGGCACGAAATCAGCGGTGTCATCTCCGTGGTCGAGGTAGCTTTCAGCTGGAGTCAATGGGGCTGCGATCTGAGGCCGTGGACTGTCGGTGTGCCCTGAAGAGTAGGCACTGGTCTCTGCAGACTGCAGGGGGCAGATCCGCGCGACAGAGGAATAAAATTTGTAACTCTGGCTCCTTGATGCCGAATGTCGTTCCGTTTCTTGCGTCTGGTCGTGGACAGATGGAGGAAGAATTTTGAAGAAGAGACTTCAGCCTGATTCCTTCGCCGTTGGTCGCGAAGCAGCTTCCAATCGGGCTCAGGCTTTCAGCAGGTGGTGTCTGGCGCAGTCGGGGTAGAGCAGCTCTCACGGGCGGCCACGAACTCGGAATGGAGTGATTCCACCTCGCCTGTGAAGAGGACAGGGAGGCATTTCCATAAATATAGGCCACGCACCAAGAAGCCTCAAGATGTTGTCGTGGTCGTCGCTGCAATCAGGGGCTTGTCTGCAGGTCGACCCTGCATAAAAGCTGAAGTGACTCTTTGGGGGAGAATGGTCTCCTTGGAGGGTATAGCTGGTGGAGAGGTGTCTATGTGTGGATGGGGAGCTGTTGGGGGATGGAATGGGTGGTAGTGGAGGTGGAGAGGAGGGCGGAGCTAGCAGGGAGTGGTGGTGGAAATGGCTGGTTGCCACTAGGTCAAGGGGGGGGGGGTGAGGGGTGGCCGGCCAAGGCAATGGAGGTGGAGAGGGGTTGAGGGGGTCGACCCTAGGAGGGAGGGGAACGGGGTGGACGACCTTGGGATGGTAATGGGTGTCTTGGGGAGGGGAAGAGACCTCTTGGGAGGTGGAGTAATGCTTGGGAAGGGGGAGGGATGCCTTGGGAAGGTGAAAGGGTGCTTGGGGAGATGGAAAAGTTAATGGAGAGAAATAATGGGGCCTTGGGAGTTGAAGGGACTTGCCTAGGTGGCAAGTGAGGTGGCAAGGGGTGAGGAGAGAAGGGAATTTCGAACTAGAGAGAGAGGGAGGGAGGAGAGAGAGGGGGTTCGCCCCAAGGAGGGAGGGAGAGAGAATTAGAGAGGGAGAGAGAGAGAGAAATAGACTCAAAGGGATTCAAGTGGATTTCAAGTTTTCATTCATTCATCAATTACCTCAAAATGGTGGCTTGGGGCCCTATTTATAGGGAAACCCCAATTACATAGAAGTCCCTGGAAAATGGACTAATGACAGTAGACCAAGGGGTGGGGAATGGGGCGCCCATAGGCCAGGCCCAAAGAAGTGGCCCCTTAAGGCCTACTAACCCACTATCCTATTAAACCACTTAATGCGACCTTGGACTTAGGTAGATGACATTACCTACTTAGGTACTTGACTCAATAAAGAGAAAATTACATAGATAAGACTCAAGAAAAAAATGAGAAAACTACATGGCTATACTCAGAAAATGATGGCGAACAAAATGGCGAGCAGCAGGACCATGTGAAGGGGTAAGCGATGTCCCCATCACAGGTGGTCCATATTACACATAAACCCCTCTTACAATCCAAATTACAAACCAAATAAAACTAAATAAACACACATGACACACAAATAAAGTCCAAATAAATGTGATAAATGCCGAGACTCAAGGGGGAGTCTCCAGACTGTCTCTGAGCCAGATGGACGCCGAAGTGGCTCGGGTGGTGCTCCGCGTACGGTACCGGTGGCTCGGCGTATCGTGCTTCTCAATCACTCGGGTGTCCGCACCAATTCTCCCCAGGTGGGAGAAACTCGACCCTGTCGAGTAAGGGTCTGCATCATTGTGGTACTGCTCCAGTAGGTCCGGATCAATTCGTTGCAACTCTCCATGGGTGATCCATGTATCCTCAGTGGCGGGCCGTCCTCTCCATCGCACTAGGTAGCGCGGGTAGGATCCACTCCTGGTAACTATCACCTGCTCATCCAGTATATGATCTATATGCTCTCGCTGCCATGGAAAAGGGGTGGGAGGTGGACACTCAGGTGTGGGATCACTCTCAATGGGAGGGGATGGCTCGAAAGGCTCACTAGGGATCACCGCTGGGTCCCTATATGCAACTAGATCCGACTCATTGAAAGTAGAGCTTATACCATATTCCTCGGGCAGGTCCACGACATACGCATTGGATCCAACGCGTTTCAACACTCTAAATGGATCGGCTCCGCGAGCTTGTAATTTCTTAACAGTTCCAGAGGGAAACCGTTCAGGTCTTACCCTGATCATGACATATTCACCCTCTTGGAACTCTTGGTGGTGTCGATGGGCATTGGCTAGCTCCTTATATCGTGCATTGCTGGCCTCAATGTGATGACGGATGTCGTCATGCAGACTCCTAACATGCCTAGCAAACGACTCGCAAACTCTGACACTCGAGCATGGATAGGCATGGGGACAAGATCCACTGGCTTCCTAGGCCTACGATCTGTGACAATCTCGAATGGACTCATACCAGTAGACCTATTCACCGAATCATTATATGCAAACTCTGCCAGTGGTAACATGAGATCCCAATCCCCTATGCGGTCCCTGACAAGACACCTCAAAAGGTCTCCCAGACTCCTATTGACCACCTCGGTCTGACCATCTGTCTGGGGATGATATGCAGTGGAAAACTTGAGGTGAGTACCCAACATATGCCATAGTGTCTTCCAGAAATAACTGGTGTATCTAACATCACGGTCAGACACTATGGTACGAGGCAACCCGAACTTGCACACCACATGAGTAAGGAATAGGCGGGCTAACCTCGAAGCATCCGAAGTCTTCGAGCAGGGAATAAAAAGGCCATCTTCGAGAATCGGTCAACAACCACATAGACCGAATCTTGCTTCCTGGAGGTACGTGGCAATCCCAAGACAAAATCCATGCTAACATTCTGCCACGGGGCATCAGGCACGGGAAGAGTTGTATAAAGGCCCGAGCTTTGCTTCTTCATCTTGGCCGTAACACATGTACGGCACTAAGCCATAATATGAGCAACATCACGCTTCAAGCTCGGCCAATAAAATCTATGCTCAACAGCCTCGATAGTCTTGTTCCGACCAAAGTGGCCAGCTAGACCTCCCGCATGTAGCTCCCAGACTAAGAAGTCTCGAACCGAAGTTTGGGGAACACAAAGCCTGCCACCTCGAAAGAGGTAACCCTCTTGAAGCACATAATCATCAAGGTCTCTCGAGGGTCCGGCCTGGAGAGTGGTATAAATCTGACCGAAGTCAGGACAGTCAACATAGGCCTCTCTCATCTTCTCTAACCCTATGACCTCGGCACTCATGGTGGTCAGCAAACATGCTCGCAGACTCAAGGCATCAGCCACCTTGTTCTCCACTCCAGCCTTATGTTTAAGCACAAAGGTGAACTGCTGGAGATACTCAACCCAACGACTGTGACGCGAATTAAGCTTCTTTTGGGAATGGAGGTACCTCAAAGCCTCATGATCGGAGTATAAGATAAACTCCTAATGTAAAAGATAGTGCCTCCAATGCCAAAGAGCCTGAACAACTGCGTAGAATTCCTTATCATAAGTGGAGTATCACAGTTTCGCGTCATTCATCTTCTCGTTGAAATATGCGACCGGGTGGGACTCCTGACTAACACTCCTCCTATCCCCACACCCGTCGCATCACAAGAGACCTCAAACACCTTCAAGAAATCAAGCAATCGAAGGATAGGTGTCTGGGTCATGCGCTCCTTGATGTCCTTGAAGGCGGCAGCTGCGGCCTTCGTCCATACAAAGGTGCCCTTCCGGATACAATCAGTGATCGGGGCGGTGATGGAGCTAAATCCGCAGATGAAGCGACGATAGAATGTCGCAAGGCCATAGAAGCTGCGGACATCATGGACCATACGGGGTTCCAGCCACTCAACAATGCCCCGGACGTTCTCCGGATCAGCGGAGACTCCAGTACTAGACACAATAAAACCCAAGAAGGTAAGCTGAGGTGTCATGAAGGCACACTTCTGTGGGTTTGCATACAACTGCTCTCACCTAAGAAGAAGACAGACCTGCCGAAGGTGGTCTAAGTGGTCCCCCGTGGTGCGACTATAGATAAGGATATCATCAAAATACACAACCACAAAGACTCCAATAAACGGTCGAAGGACCTGAGTCATGAGTCGCATGAATGTGCTAGGGGCATTGGTCAACCCAAAAGGCATGACCAACCACTCATATAGACCATCCTTGATCTTGAATGCGATCTTCCACTCATCACCTGGCCTAATCCTCACCTGATGGTAGCCACTCTTAAGATCAATCTTTGAGAAGATGGTGGCACCAGCCATCATGTCTAGCATGTCATCCAGGCGGGGAATAGGGAACCTGTACTTCACGGTGACTTTGTTGATGGCACGGCTATCGATGCACATCCTCCACGTGCCATCCTTCTTCGGGGCGAGTAATGCAGGTACAACACATGGGCTCATGCTGTCCCGAAAAGATCCTCTCTGCATCAACTCATTGACTTGCCGTTTTAGCTCGGCATGTTCCGTGGGACTCATGCGATAATGAGGAAGGTTGGGCAAGGAAGATCCCGGAATAAGGTCGATGGCATGCTGAATATCCCGCATAGGTGGGAGTCCCTCAGGAAGCTCATCGGGATAGATATCAGCAAACTCCTGCAGAATGAGGACAACCTCGGGTGGGAGCTCACCCTCGGAGTCTCGCTCTACCTCTCGGACCGCAATAGCAAACACAGGGTAGCCCCGACTAGCCTCCTGCTCCATTTCCTGGGAGCTAATCAACATCAATCTCCTAGTCGAGGGCTCACCTGGGCCAGATGTAACGGTCATAGCCCGAGCTGGGGACGGGGTACTGGGCCCGGGGACGGAAGGCTCCGGAGTACTAGGACCAGTAGGACCCTTAACTAATGGGCTCTTGGGCTGATGGGGTTGGAGAGTAATCCGTTGGCCATCATGGTCGAAGGTACAGGTGTTCGACCGGCCATGGAGTGTGGCATCCCGATCAAATAACCACGGCCTACCCAAAATAATATTGCCCACCTCCATGGGTAGGACATCACACCATACCTCGTCACGGTAGGCATAGAACTGCAGTGGGACCAAGCATCGCAGCCTGATCGGGATGGAAGTGGAATCCACCCATGATACACGATAGGGGCTAGGGTGATCCACGGGTGTAAGACCAAGACGGGAGACATCACCCGTGGAGATTGCATTGATGCAACTCCCGCTATCGATGATCACTTTACACACATGCTTGCCCAGCCTACAGAAGGTATGAAAAATAGTGGTCCGACGCCAGTCATCACTGGCCTGTGGCTGGGTGAGAATACACCTGACGACCCCCACGTGGGCATCATCGGTATGCGGGGCATCCAGGCCGTCACCTTCAATCTCATAGTATTCGTCAGCTAGCTCCTGATCTGCTTCATAGGTGACTAACTCGAGGCCCGCAGGGGTGGTATCCTCGGCCTTTGTGTTCCCAATGATAAGAGATGGGCGGGTGGGACACTGGTTGGCAAAATGGCCAAACCCATTGCAGCGGTAACACTGCTGCCGTGATCCACTAGGCTCCCCAATCATGGGTCCCTTCCCCTTATCCTCCCAACGGATAGAAGGTGTAGGTAGCAAAGGACGTGCAGGAGGTGCGGGTGCCGATGGACGGGCTGTGGGTGCCGTAAGATGCTGGGGACAAGGAAGGTCCCTCGGGGGTGGAGGGCGAGGCCTAGGAGCAAAAGGCTTGGAGCGAGCGGGCTCCTGAGGTCGAGCCACGTGGGCCCTTGGATATGTGCCATAAGAGTCGCGAGGCTTGACACTACGAAGGGGGAAAGAGCCCAACCGATGGGGAGACTCGAACTCAGCCTCGAATTGCTCCAATTCGAGAGCAACCTGATACGCCTGCTCCAAAGTGGTCGCATTGCAGCGAAAGAGTTCATATTGATTGTTGGGCCGCAGACCTCTTCGAAAGCGTGATATGGTCATGGTGCTCTCCTCCGTAACTCCGCACCGCAAGTAATACTCGTTAAACTCGGCAGTGTACTCGGTCACGGATCGGTTCCCTTGGGAGATGCTTTGTCATTTGTCTATGAGACGTTGGCGATATGAGGCAGGAAGGTATTTCTCCCTCAATTTGATTTTCATGTCATCCCAAGTACCGATTTGGGGTTGACGTCGCTGATTGAGCAGGCTCTCCACATTGGTCCAATAAGTTTGGGCCTGCCCTTGCAGCTTCATCTTCGCGTATCGGACACTTCGGTGGTCCGTCATCTCAAACCACTCGAAGTACCGGTCCATGCCGGCCTCCCAATATAGATACACCCTAGGGTCCAAGGACCCACTAAAAGTGGGAGGGTCCACACGCACGCCCCTAATAATGCGGTCGTAATCATCATCATCACGGTTCCGTCGTTGATTACGACGACCAGTTCCACCTTGCTCATTATCAGATGCATAGTCAGCCACCTCCTGCACCTGTTGCCTCCCAACATCTACCGCCTGAGCTCTTGGCGCAGCAGGTTGCTGGGCCGGCTCTTGTTGACCATTGGTCGGCGCGGGTTGCGCCGCCGCTGGGGCCCTCTCGAGGACGGCAATCCTCCCTACAAGACCCTGGATGGACTGGTCCGAAGATTCGGCTCGATCCTCGAGGGCTTTCATTCTCCCTTCTAGACGCGTTCCTACGCCATCTAGACGCGTACTAAGGCCATCCATACACGTGTCAAGATGTTTCATAATGGCTCGGAACATCTCGGCCGTCGAGGACTCATCGGAGCTACGGGCCTGGGAATCCACCATAGGTGGTGGTGGCGAGTATTGGGTGCCTCGACGGGTGGGCATGCAAAGACACACGGACTAGGAGACACAAAACTGATGCAAACACCGACTAATGCACCTAGACCTAAACCAATATCCGGTACGTGGCGGAGTTAATCGATCCGAAGATCACTCCCGCAAGTGTGCGGCCTTCCCGATAGGTGTAGCCTAACATTCGGCAACACCTTTTAATATACCGAATTATCGGGATGAAATGCAATTTTTTTAAAATACTTTTATTTTTATTTTGAAAATAATGAAGATCCTAGACTCGACTTAGACCATGCAAGACTCATGCAACGACTACCCTAGACTCGACTCGCTCTAATACCAAACTGATGCGGGACAGACACGGGGACTGACTCTAAGTGATGCGGAACAGGGACTCTAAATGCGATTGCGACCAGCAACACACAAATTGGAGAGACTTCGGCCCGACACTAGGAGTTTCCATGGGCTATACGTCGCTAACAGAAACGCAAGCTCACTCGTCATCCCAAGCGAGGGAAACGCGGATCGTGTGCGGTGAAGAACCGGCAGAGTTAAGGTTAGTCCGACTCAACTTCCGTGCTCGGATCGAGTCACGGGACGGGTCACTCTCACACTCACAGCGGTGACATGGACTCACGGGCTAGTTCCTATCGCACTCGGTAGCGGCGTATGACCATATACTAGCTAAACAAAGTAATGCCAAGAAGTTACGATCTTTACCTCCACGCTCCCGGCGTGGGGAAGACAACCCCGGCCAATCTCGGACTCCCGATTAAATGATTTTACAGTAGTACAATAATTTTGACCCACTCCACGCAGGGAGGTAATAGGTCACATGTGGGACCCGGGAGTAGCGACAATTGGGTTGATGGGCAGCATCTTGACGTCGTCCCGGCGTTGCCGAACCCGCGTTTTGGTGCTGTCCGGACGACGCGATCTATGGGTCCGTGGGGCCCACGAGCCGCTCTATCCTCCGGGTCTGATGGGGTGAGTCCCGCTGTGGTGGGGACCCCTGGTGGCGCGCCTCCCTGGACGGCGGTCGGCCGAAAACACCGGTCGGAGGCCGATCGGCTCCGATCTTCAAGCTTTGGAGTTACTGCTCACAGACTTTTGCTTCTGTTTTTTGGCGCGCGATCCGGCGAGATCGACTGCTGCGATCAATCCTGATGTCGGATCGAAGCTCAGGAGGTACCGTTAGAAAGCTCTTTTAAAGTAATTCAATCTAGCTCCAAAGAGATCAACTGGATCTACACGGATCTAGCCTTAAACTATTTTTGAAGTTACTGTTGGACAGTACCCAAAATCTCAGAACAGTAAGGAAGTTTCTTGAGAACTGCCTTTGACCGCAGGGTAGATCTCAGATTCAGCCCTCGAGCTCTTCATGAAAGTTGTAGAGGGGAAAGAGAGGAAAACGGTAATATTTTTTGTGAAGGGTTTTGTTGAGGTTTAGATGGGGAAATGTATTTTAGACTGACGGGTGGTTGGATCTGGACTGGGACAGATAGGATTGAATGGGATCTGAAAAGGATTTTTAGAAAATATGAGATGGCCTTTAGAAATTCCATGAAAATTCGTGGATGGAGGGGATGGTAGGTAGAACTTTCAGTAAATTTGGGAGCTCCACGAAAAATCAAAGAAAGGTCCGAAGATGGGAAACTCAGGGTTACTGTCACTATAGATAGAAACCTGGCAGATCTAGAAGTAAAAGATGGACGAAAATGTAAAAATAGAAATCGAGAACTAGAGGCCAAACCAATTTTTCTAGATCATGGAGGGAACCTCTGGAACACGCCCTAAAAACCTGAGCTCAAGAAGATCTCGGAGCTGAGGGTTAAAATTCGTGGACTGGCTGGCTGTCTTGAGTAGATAGAACTCCGACGGCAAGCGTGGCGGTGCGGTGGCGGCATGATGGCGGCGGCGGCGATCACCGGAACCGATATGTGAGGCTTCCCACCTCAGAAGTCAACCTTCCCAGCTGCAAGAAGAAGAGAGAGGAGAGAGGGAGGGGGGCGCACCAGGCTGCTCCAAGAATTTCTTCCAATTGTTATGCATTAATTCTTCAAAAATGGGAAATACAAGGCATTTATATGAAATGCCAAAAGACTCAAATTAACCCTAGATCTAGAATTGGGAGGGACAAACTTGGGAGTCAACAAAATTAATTCTCCCATGTGGTTTGGACCAAAATAAAGAAATTACAAAATTATTTCTATTTTATTCTAAAGGGGAGGGCGCCCCTTGGACTTCATGGCATCCAACTTGGACTTTTTAAGTCCTTTGTTCCCCACTTGGCCCACCCTTCTAGAAGCCCACAATTGAAATGTTGACTGATCCCACATGGGCCCTAGGGATGAGGTGGATCAATGGGAGGAGGGCTGGGGGGCCCGCGGGACCCAGGTGGTCCATATTACACATAAACCCCTCTTACAATCCAAATTACAAACCAAATAAAACTAAATAAACACACATGACACACAAATAAAGTCCAAATAAATGTGATAAATGCGAGACTCAAGGGGGAGTCTCCAGACTGTCTCCGAGCCAGATAAACGCCGAAGTGGCTCTGGTGGTGCTCCGCGTACGGTACCGGTGGCTCGACGTATCGTGCTTCTCAATCGCTCGGGTGTCCGCACCACACACACATGTTCGGGGAACATACCCGGGACACGAGAACCACACGGAGTCGCAGCTCCGTCCTCACACAACCAAACACGGGGAAACTTTCCTCACAATAAACCCACACACGCGGAGACACCGCTCCGCCCACACACACAGATATTTTGAGTTTTATGAAATAAGAAGATATACAATAAACGCCCAAATGACAAAGTATGCTCGAATAGAAGTATAGAAATGAGAGAAGAGAAAACTCCCCTCAAATCTGCTTTCAATCCCGTTCATAAAAATGGTAGGGTGCGGCAGAGATCTTGATTCATGGAGTGGGAAGCAGCCAGCCTTCAAAAGAAGCTTCCAGGAAAGGAAGCTAGCGATGTACAGCAAGCCAATCTGCAGATCTGAGTTGCAGGTCGTGGATGGAATCTTCAGCGGCTTCTTAGTCCTCCTCCAGCAGAGTGCGACCCTCTAGCTCGTCCTCCCTTCACCTGCAAGACAAGATAGAACACAATAAGCTCAAAGGGATATCTCCATCGTATGAAATCGCAGCATACATGGAGCACAAAATTGATAAACAAGGGACCAAAGTAGGATCTCAAGTGCATCCAGATTAAAGATAAAACATGGCTAACATCTCAAATGATTAAGGGATAGATATAGAAGTTTTCCCTTGTGTAGACTCCTTAGATATCTAGGTTGATGTGAGCTGTTACTCGCGATGAAGACGTCTTCATATTCGTCGCTTCATTCTGCTTGCAACTCTCTTCATCAACAACCTTCAAATCTCGATGGGAAGAGATCAAATATGGCATGGAAGTCATCTCCTCTTCTTTCGTTCTTCTCCTCCTGCCATAGATGGAAAACATTAGCCCAAGTCTTGTTCATCCGATGGAAATCGTAACCCTCATATACAAGAGGGAAACTCAACACAAAAGACATAATAGCCCATGTTAAAACCCTTCAAAACAACACCCCATAGGTAGGTCAAACCCTAAGGGTGATAGGGTAAAGAGCCAAGCTAAAACAGATCTTGAAATGGGGTTTTCAAAATCAATCCGGAAAACTCGATCCGAACGAACCAGAGAAAGTGTCGACCCTTGGGGTCGACCCTTTTCTTAGCAGATTCTGTCCCGATGAAGAAATCAGGACACGAGGCAAAAGTGTCGACTCACTGGGTCGACACTTTTTCCAACGTGTTCTGTTTTCAACAAAACAAAACACTACAACAAAAGTGTCGACTCCTAGAGTCGACACTTTCTGTCTGGACTTATAAAATAATGCAGCGGACAGAACATCCTGAAATAAGTGTCGACTCCTAGAGTCGACACTTTTACTGATAAAAGTGAAAACTCAATTAAACTCGGTTGAAACCCCATAAAACCTCATCCAAACATTTAGAACTAATGAGCATGCATTAATAACAAAGTATTGGGATGAATTAAACCGCATTCCAACAAGGGCCAAAGAAAGTGATAAGCATCTTGAAATCTTTAACACTTCTAGAAATATCTGCATAAGTAACACTATCAAATCACCCAATCCTCAAAAGGTATCACGCCAATGATATATGCTGTAGTGCCCCAAAATTTATATAAGTAATTTCTGGGTTTTCTAGAATTTATAAAGGCCTAAATAAATTAATAAATAGATTATTGGATTAATAAGTTATTATAAGGCCCAATTGTGTTAAAATAATTAACCTAGCCTATCTAAATATGATCCAAAAGGGTTAAGGACCAAGCCCAATTAAGCTTGGCCCATATTCTAGAAGGTTATTTAGCCTATCCACGAATTTTAAAGATAAATACTATTTTATATAAATAATTAGAAGGATAAATGAATAAAAGAGTTTTAATAAATTGAAACTCTATACACGTTTTATGTAACGGTCTATCGGGCGACCACTACAGCTATGTAACGCACTAGACCTGATGCGTTACACCCTGTCAGTTCCATGAGTGGAAGAAGGAGCAAAAAGATTGGATCTTTGGGATCCTATCTGCAAGAGACCTAATTAGAAAAATATGTAA
Source organism: Amorphophallus konjac (assembly GCA_022559845.1). Classification (NCBI taxonomy): domain Eukaryota; kingdom Viridiplantae; phylum Streptophyta; class Magnoliopsida; order Alismatales; family Araceae; genus Amorphophallus; species Amorphophallus konjac. Next base: position 62,629,244 of record CM040123.1, on the reverse strand, counting down.
GGTTACTAGGGACTCTTAGAGATCAAGTTTTGGCCAACTAAGGACTCTAGAATCGATCTAATCCTCAAACCCTAGCTAAATCCCTATAAATGGAACCCAGTTCTGAACTGAGCAACCCTTACTTTTGGCTCGTGAAGAATCAAGATAAGGAGATAGAATTTCGGGTAAGTTCTTTAGAACTTTTTATTTATAATACATTAGACTAATAGCTCTCCAACTTTTGTGCTAGGAGATCAACCAACCAAGGAGATTGAAGCTTCAAAAGTTGCTGGTCGGACCTTAGCAACCCAGGAAACTGAACGTAAGACCCCTGAAGATCAAGAGATTAGGACGTCTAAACGAGGTAATTAGAGTTTGGTTATTTAGAACTTTTTGTTCACCTTAGTTTCATCTTCTTACCCTCAAAATTTCACGTCCTTAGGTCAAGAGACTGAGGAGCTAGAGCAGAGAGAAGTTGCTGGAAACTCACTAGAAAGGGAGAACTAGGGCACGTCTTTCAGGCTCAAATTAGAAGTTTAAAGCACAGTTAAGCGGTAGGTCATATCATGATTGGTAAAAATATCTTGTTAAGGATAAAAGCCCTCTGATTGTGCTTGATTTCATGCACTATAGATCATGGATTTCATGTTTTAGTGGGTTCATGCATACATACATATCCTTAGCCCTAATCAAAGACCAAAAATATTATCTTGTCAATTCACTGCAACCTATGCATCTAGATGACCTTTACTTCGTTTTGTCATGATTGGGGTAGTTAAATCTTTTCAAAACATGACATAGTTTCAAATCACAGTCGTTTAATTTCTTTATACTATTAGTGGGGACTCTGACGCATCATACTTAGACCGTCACAACACTGTAACGGCCTTACGATAAGCCGTCGCACTCTTGTTGTATGAAAATTTGCTCTGTTGTCTCTAACGGACCATAGATGGAGCGTTACAATACTGTAACGGCCCCACGATAAACCGTCACAATCACTGTGACGCCCCCACTCTCGATCGTCAGGAGAACTGTAGATAGAATTGGAAAACGGTCAATTTACTTATAAATAAGCCTAGTTATCTAAGTTTTGACCTGTTAATATGATTTTGAGTTTATTAATTGGTTCATAATAGAAGCTGCATGTTTAAATGCATCTTAAGTTATTTTAAGTTGTGTTAATTTCATGTGCCAAAATTTTATAGTCTTGTATTTTAAATCATGGATTTTCAATGATGTATGGACGGAATTTTATCTTGGTTTCACGTTGCTACACATTCTCTCCCTCTCAATAGAGTCATTTTCTCTAAGTACATGGCATATATTCCGGTATATGGCCATTAGTTCACACTTTGCACTATATGAACATTATTCTTGAACATGAGGACCTCTCTATTAGATATTCCTTCCAATGGACTAGGAAATCTTGTTTCAAGGCCTCCGTAATTCTCCGCGAGCCTGTGATTCCCACTAGGACGCCGAGTTGGTTGTACCATGAAAGCCCAATCATTAGAAAACACTATCGATAGTTTCTAGTTTTCGGATATGTAACGGATCAAGGTTGGACCGTCAGGCTCATATAACGGCCCAATAAATGACCGTCACATGTGTTGGATTAGGTTGAAGGTCAAACTAGAGGGGAGGGGTGAATAGGTTGACCCTTTGAAAAATTAATGCAAGATCACACTCGCTTTAGAAAGCAGAATGTTAATTAGAAGTTCAGTAAACAGATTGTATGAACATCGTGCCTAATCAAACATCTAACGATAGGTGGATAATGTGTGAATAGCTAACCACAAGTGGAACACAGATTTTTATGGTGGTTCGGTCTCCCTGTGGAGACCTACGTCCACCCCTCACTAAACCAGTGAGGATCCCTGCTGAGCTTTACAGCTTAGCTTCACCGAGGAACTACCTCCTCAAACAACGCTGAGCATTACAGCTTGACTTAACCAGAGGAAAGATCCTCTAAACCGCTGACGAACAGCTTGCAGGAAAACATGCCCAAACGCCCTTGATCCAAGCACAATCCGCTGGATCAAACCCCTCCCTCTACTCAAGCCAGTACGAGGGAGAAACAATGTAACAGAGTTCAAATTGAAAAGACAAACAATAAATGAAATCACTCAGTAATGAAGGAGCAATCTCAGATCTGTGAGGCCGCCGGATCTCAGGCTTGAATTCAGAAATCTAGGAGAAAAAGCTTCAACGATCAGCTGATCTTCTCCTTCTGAAATGTAGATGAACTTGCAATAGATCACAGCTCCTAGATCTCCTCAGGTCTTCAGCAGATCGCCATAAGGAAGACGATGAACTCCCCAGTTCTTCTCGTGAGCTTCTCTTGCTCAGCCTAGTCTGCAACAGCTTCGAAATCTCCAAAAACCTTCTTCGATGTTCAGGTTCCCGCGCTCACTTCCAGATCCATGTAATATATACATCTAGTGGGCCCCAACCAGATTTTCTGGTTAGCCCACTGATCGATCTCTTCAGAGCATTCTGGAATCGCGAATGAAAACGAGATCGAAACACTTTTTGGCTGATGTGGCCTTTGACGTCACTAATGACTGGGGTCCACCCAACTAATTTTATGAAAGATTTCAGATGGCGTCAACCCATGGTGACCAAGGGGTTTACGCTGCCTTGAACTGTCCACATTTTTCTTGTCATTTTGCTCCTCCGTCCCGTTTCCCTCCCCCGGTTCCGTCTTGGAGTGTTTCTCCCATGGGGCCTCCGGCCATGGCCGGTGGCGGGAGAGGAAAAGCTCCCTCCCGTCGGCCAGGTGCTTCCCGTCCTGCTCCTCCGTAGGCTTCTTCTGTTGGTGCTCCACCTTCCACTGTCCCCTTCAACAACCAGGTTGCTATCGCACCGTGTCGCACGGGTGTTGGCCTCTCCAGCCCATCCACATCTACGGCTGGCTTCTTGGTGACAGACTCTTCGTTCCCCCCTCTCCCTGGTGCGGCCCACCCGTCTTCCTCCTTTCCGGCTGTTGTTGGGCCTTGCACTCTCGCACCCCACTCCTCCCCGGTTGCTGCTTTGGTCCCCACCATCATTGGATCTTTAGTCTCGGCTGGTGGCCCTCCTGTTCTTGAAGGGCTGGTCCCTTCTTCTGATGTTTGCGCTGTGGTGGAGCCCCTCCTCCCTGTTGGCTATGGCCTTCTTGCTTCTGAATCTGCTCCAGGCCCTCTTGTCCTCCGGCCAGCTTCCTCACGGTCCGAAGGCGATGCTGCGCCGCCGGGAGCTCCTCTGCTTCAGTCCGGTGTCGCCCCCGGATGTGTGACTGCCAATCCTCCTCCCATTGGCAGCCACGTTTTTTCCCACTCTCTCATGCAACCATCTCAACCGTCCATTCTCTTTCACCCTTCCTCGCAAGCCACCGCTTCTTGCCACGTTATCACTCCACCCTCTTCCCACCTGCGGTTGACTGGTCAACCTAGTGATGGGACACATACCAATTCTGATGCTCTGTTTTTGGCTGAGGCCAGCGGGTTGGGCTGCTCTGCTCCTAGCTCCTGCCCCGCCGGTGCCTTTGAAGCCACGGCGAAGCCTCCCGCTGCTGCTGATCCTGGTGCCATCGATGGCCAACCCGTGGACCTGCGTTCGCACCTGGTCCCCATGGACCCTGCTCGCCCTGGCCTACTCACAACCCCCCCGTCCGGTGCTGCCAGCCCTCGTGCGGTTCAAGGGGTGGTTGGCAAGGGAGCTGCAGGCGCTCCATCCGCCGCTGCACCGGCCAGACTTCTAACTCCTGCCATGGCTCATGCCCAATCCCCCTGGGTCCGTGTTCCAGGTGCTCTCATCGCTGGAGGCTCCACCGCCGCGTCAGTTCCTTCCTTCGCGCAAGTGGTCAGCCAGCCGGTCGGCCTCCCCAAGCTGAACATAGATGTTCATGCACCGGCGTTCTCCGACTCTGGAGAACCGGCTACCTTCTTCTCCTCTGAGGAGGTCCTTCAGTCATGCAAAGCCCTGCAGTTCACCATTATTGCACGCACTGCTCGGGGATGGCCGCCCTTCGAAGCCATCCGGTATCATCTCGCACAGAGGTTCAAGTTCATCAAGGACTTCGTCATTAGCTCGTTGGATCCAAGACACCTTCTTCTGCGCTTCCAAACCTAGCAAGATTACCTGCAGGTGTTGCTTAAGGAAACCTTGTTTATACAAGGCAAACCATTCTATTTTTTCAAATGGACGCTAGACTTCTCCAGGACGGCTGATTCACCATTGGTTCCAGTCTGGCTGGAGTTTCCGGATCCACTGGTGAACTTTTACCATGAAGAAATGTTGCTGTCCATCGCGGGTAGCATCGGTCCTCCTTTACAAATCGACAGGAACACTAAGTGTCTCACCCGTTCATTAGCTGCTTGTGTGTGTGTGCAGTTAGATTTTTCCAAGTCTCTCCCTTCGCGGGTCCTCATCCATTATGGCTCCAACAGCTACTGGCAACCCATCATATACAAGAATCCTCCCCACTACTGTTCCTCTTGCAAGCTCCTCGGGCACCTTGCAGTCAAGTGCAAAAAGCCTCCTGAAGGCACTCCTGTAGATCCTACCCCACGGCTGGCCCGAGCAGGTCGCCCCTCCACGTTGGCCTCTGTCGCTCGGCCCCCGTCTCCTCCAGACACTCAGATTCCACCTGCTGTGGGAGGCCAAAGCCTCACAGCTGGTGCCAGCCCTGCTGCTATCTCTGCTCACAACGAGGCTAGTTGTGGCCAGTCTTTGGCCCTCGGGCTTGACTCTGCAACCTCAGGCGCCGGGCTCCTCCCCCGTCCACCAGACTCCCCCTGAGCAGGAGGCCCTCTATGCGCTGGGCATTGCCTCCTCTGCTGCCTTAGCCACCATCTCCGAAGGCCCTGCTTTAGATGTTGCCAATTCATCTGTCTGCTGCCCAGACATGCAACGTGGTATTCACACCACCCCAAGTGTCGACACCCCTGCCCAAGGGGTCGACACCCATTCTTTATTGCGCTGCCAACCGCTCCCTGGAGGTGGTATTCCCACCACCTCAAGTGTCGACACCTCTGCTGAGGAGCGCGCGGTGGACGCTATCACTGTGGGCCTCTCCACCTCGGTGGCGGCTGTTGGCCCCCCCACGAACTGCCAGCCTCTCTCTGCTGAGGGTCTTGGGGTGGTGCTTGGCCCTCTTTGTTTGCATGGCGCCATTGCTCCTATGCCTGGGGTTGCACCGCTTGATGCCCCCCTGCTTGCTGTCTCCAGAGTGGTTGCTCCTTTGCCACCTCATGCCCCTCTGCCGCTTGGGGTCGTTGCCCACGACGTCAACGCCATTTCCCTATGCCTTGACCGCCCCCCTGCGACGGTGCTGCCAGTGCCTCACTTGATCGCCATGGAGTCCCCTGCCTTGACTCCAACGTCGGCCACGGGTGCTCTTGAGGCTCCTCTACCTAGCATGGGAGCTGGCTTGGTCTCTGCCGCCGTCGCTTGCGTCGGTGCTACTTGCGCTGCCACTTGCGGCAAGGAGTCCATCCCCACCTCTTGCATCAGTCCACCGCCCTTTCTGCCCACTTGCGGCTTCGGTGCTACTTCCCCCTTGGGCGATCTCAGCAGCTGCTCGGACACCTCTTGTCAAGGCCAGTCCGCCATGCTGCTTCCAATTCCTCCCCTTGGCTCTGTCTTTGAGGCGAGTGGTGGACAACGGGCGGGGCTCCCTCTTTCCTCAGGAGCCGCCATGGTGGACCACGGGCCTACTGCTGCTTCTATCGCCCCAACAGCCACCACCGTGCCTTGCGTGGAGCCGTTCCCACGTCTTCCTGCTGCACATGCTATCTTTGTTGGCCTCTGCCCTCTGGCTGAGGTTCGTCAAGGCATTCCGTCTCCCCCGGCAGTGGCCATCGCGACCTCCCCCCCGGTAGTTCTTCCTTCCGGGAAGGGCGATCCCCTTCCATGCTCAGTTGCACCCGCGACTGTCCCTCATGCTGCCCGGAGGTCCTCCTATTTGGTCCGCGGCCTCCCGACTCCGGATGCTCACCCCCTTGGCGGCCCTTCCTTGCCTCCTGCTGGGCTTAATGCCGGTGCGATAGCTTGGGCCCCAGGGGCACAGCTGTTCGACACATTTTTTTTTATCTTGGTTTATTTTATTTATTTGTTTATTTATTTATTTTTTTATTATTTATTTATTGGCGTGCCAGTCACCGTGGTGACGATTTTTATTGTGCGCTCGATCTGACTTGGTCAGTCGATTGTGAGGTCCAAGTCGGGACCAGAAGTCCGTCATACCCTGAACGCTATGACGTTAATTACGTCCTCCCTAAGGAAGACAACCCTTGATTAAACGCTAAAGTAGGAGGCCTCGAGAGGCTAACGTATATTCATGTGCGGAAATGGAACTTCATACCGAAGCCAGAAAGGCGGGCAAGATAATGACACCAACCGTAGGAACAGATGATATCGTTAAGTCAGCGGTTCAAAGCCCGGGGTTAAGGGGGGAAGGAGGATCTCAATCACAGGTAGCCTGAGCCGTGACCGCGATGAGGTTTAAAACATCGATCAGTATTTCGACAGCATCTTCCCTATATCTGGGTTATGCCCAGGGGGAAATAGGCTACCACCCACGGAGTGCCGGGATGAAAGCCAAAAGAGAGAGAAGTGTTGAACTTCCCGAATCGCGTATCTGCCATGGGGCAATGCTTGATATTCCCTATAGAAGCCGGCGGAACTCGTGCAATGGCAGAGCCCTCCCGAGCTAAAGGGGTTATTCATGAACCTGATGCGGGACGACGGATGGTGAGCGAACGCTCAATGTTGCGCCCTCGCACGCGGATCGACCTGCGCGGTCAGGTCGCGGGGATCGACTTGCCCGGTCAGGTCGCGGGGGTCAAGGGGGCAGCGCCCCTTGCGGGGGTTTTCGGGGGCAGCGTCCCCGGAACAAAATTTGGATTGAAGACTTAGTAGTAAAACTTGGGAAGGTTATCGGTGCAGTTCAAGTGTGCATAGGTTCCCTGACGCGAAGGCAAGGAGGCCGAGGGGTTCCCGGCGCAGGCTTCTCGGCGCAAGGGCCAAATGGCCATAGCTGTGGGCTTCTCGGCGCGCAAGAGGCCAAAGGGGGGGGGGGTTTCTCGGCGCGGTGGCAAAGAAGCCAGGGGCTTCCCGGCGCGCCCAGGAGATGGGGTTCTCGGCGCAAGAAAGTTGGCGCCGAGAGCTATTCATTTTGTGGCGCCGAGATAGTTTTGAATGGTCCTCAGCGTGCAGAGTCCCAGGGGTAAAACCTGATGTCAATTTTCATCTTCCTGAGAGAATTTTGGCAGCACCTCCCCTGGACCAAACATTTGCCAGAGGATGATATAGGCTGACATCCACGGAGTGCCGGGATGAAAGCCGGAAGGTGAGGGAGCACTAAGGCTCAAGGAGACTGTACATGCCTCTAGCATCGGTCACTATTCCCCTTCTCGGAGACCGACGAAACCCTTGTAAAGACAAGGTCCATCGAACCCGCGGGGTTGCATGTGAATCAAATTCGGGACATAGGAATGTAGGGGAGGTCTTCCCCATTATTGTACCACCTCAGGGCACATATGATGATCTCTGAGCATCCCCTAGATGGATGTATAGGGAATCAAAAGGGTCGAAGGATGACAATGTAGAGGAGGGCCTCGGACTGGGTTTCATTGGCCAAAGCAGGGGTATCGGCGTGGTTTTATTTGGCCAAAAGAGAAGCTCTCGGCATGGTTTTAGTGGTTGGCCAAGGGGGTCTCGGCGTGGGTTTTATTGGCTTGAAGAGGGTCTCGGCCAGGGGTTTGATCGGCCAAAGGGGTTCTCGGCCAGGGATTTGATCGGCCAGGAAGGGGGTTCTCGGCTAGGGTTTTGGTCAGCCAAAGAAGGGGGGGCTCTCGGCCAGGGGTCTTCTCGGCGCGCCCATTACCGCGCCGGGAAGGTGGCGCCGGGAAGCCATCGACTAGGGGGTTTGCACGAAGGGTTTTCGTCGGTTTATCGAAGAAAGAAGAGGAAGGCCTCTCGGCAGTTCGGCTCTCGGCGTGGAAATTGGCACGCCGAGAAGGTGCAAGGGTAAGGGTTTTAGGGCTCAAAAATGATGCTCTGTTTGGGGGTTTTATGAGATTCCTGGCTCGGATTGATGCAGGATCAGGAATGCAGAAGGGGGTTTCATAGATGCTACTGCTAGGGGGATGCCAAGGGAGCCGAGAGGCCAGATCAGCAGGAGGAGGAAAGAGATCATCATCTGAACCCTGAGAATCCTTCTCTGTTTGCCGTCAGCCGTCTGGGGGATCAAGAGATGACTGTCTCTGATCCCCTGGACGAACCCAATGGCATTGAAAATCTGCAGGCGGAGGGACTTTCAGCACCGAGACTCCAGGCCCTAAGCATTCAAGGCTTAGAATGGAGGACCTAAGGATCGATATTATCGTTTATCAGAGCTCGGCAGTTCAGGGAACCAAGAGATTGATGTCTCTGGTTCCTGAACTGCATGAAGGGCTCGAAGGGAAACTCGAACTATATGGGGAGAATCTGCCATTGAGACAGGAGGGGAGAAGGAAATAGAGCCCAATCACCCATTAGATAGGGGTGGGGGTTCTATCCTCATCCCTCTTCGAGGAACATAGTCGTAGAAAGATCCTGAAACCGGGAGCGTCTAAACTATCGGAAATTCCTGATGAAAGATATACATAGAAAGACATAGAGCAGATATCTCAATCAATCGACACCCAAATGGGCCATGGTAGTATTTCATTTCATAACATCATTCCAACACCGACCACAAGGAGGGAGTGAGGGAGAGGGAGATGAATATACATCGGGATATCCTGGTTACATTCAAAAGAAAATCGAGATAAACTCGGCAGGATTACATGAAGAAGAAAATAAAACCATGGGGGAGGGTGGAGCATTGACTCCTCTCCCTCCCCCTATCAGCCCACCTGGAGCCTCTCTTCCTTCTTTCTTCTGCTTCCCCTTTCGACGGAGACTCTCTCCCTCTCTTTTCCTATGTCTTTTCTTTCTGGATATCTCTTCGCTCTTTTTTCTTTGCCTCTTTCTTTTCTTCTTTTCTGTCTGTCCGCCTTCTTTCTTGTGGGAGAAGCAATGGGTTTTATAGGGCCATGTTCACGGCGATGGCATTCGGCGTGCCTGCAGCACTAGTTCCCGGCGCGCCCATTCGAGGGGTCTCGGCGCCCCCCCCTTTGGGCTTTAGCAAGTGGCTCTCGGCACCACCTTTGTAAGCCCAATTAAGGCATTTTAGCCACTTTCACAGGCCCATTTGGGTCTTTCAAGGGCATCATCACCCGAAAGGGCTTTTTCATTGATGATATATCTTGTATCGAGATCATCTCAAGGTTCCATCAGTGAACAAACTGAGGTTTTATCAGTATTGCCATCTGAATGATGACGATAACACCGGACATTAGCCAGGCCTGAGATGGTCCTAGCCGGGCAATTGGTTGGTGGTGAGGATCCTCCCTCAATCATGACTTTGCAGGCATTTTCCAGTCTTCGTTGCTGGTCTGGTCCCATCTTTATCTTTGTTCATATTTTAGCTGTCAACAAATGCCCCCCACCTGCAGATGGCGTAAGCGCAGAAGGTGCGGCACGGTGTCTGCAGGTGTATCATCGACTCAATGCTATCGACTTATTCTTTGAGTTATAGCTTGGCAGTATCCCCATACTGGGAGTTCCTCCTGGCATGATCTTCTTGGCTTGAGCCTCGATCCGCTGAACAACTATCGGTTTGCGCCCTGATCAACTGGCATATCTGACATCTGTCGGTTTTAGGCCCCGATCAATGGCACATTTGACTTCCAATGGCTTTAAACCCTGGTTGGCTGACCATCTGGCATCTGTCGATTTTGAGCCCCGATCGGCTGTACATCTTGCATCTATCGGTTTTGAGCCCTGATTGGCTGTACATCTTGCATCTATCGGTTTTGAGCCCCGATCGGCTGTACATCTTGCATCTGTCAGTTTTAAGCCCTGATTGGCTGTACATCTTGCATCTGTCAGTTTTAAGCCCTGATTGGCTGTACATCTTGCATCTATCGGTTTTGAGCCCCGATCGGCTGTACATCTTGCATCTGTCAGTTTTAAGCCCTGATTGGCTGTACATCTTGCATCTATCGGTTTTGAGCCCCGATTGGCTGTACATCTTGCATCTGTCAGTTTTAAGCCCTGATTGGCTGTACATCTTGCATCTGTCAGTTTTAAGCCCTGATTGGCTGTACATCTTGCATCTATCGGTTTTGAGCCCCGATTGGCTGTACATCTTGCATCTGTCAGTTTTAAGCCCTGATTGGCTGTACATCTTGCATCTATCGGTTTTGAGCCCCGATTGGCTGTACATCTTGCATCTGTCAGTTTTAAGCCCTGATTGGCTGTACATCTGTCGGATTGAAGCTCCGGGTGGCTGAACATCTGCCGGATTGAAGCTCCGGGTGGCTGAACATCTGCCGGATTGAAGCTCCGGGTGGCTGAACATCTGCCGGATTGAAGCTCCGGGTGGCTGAACATCTTCTTAATGTGTTGTTATTTCCTTCGTATGAAGAGTAATGGTCTCAGCAGCCTTTATACTGACGACCTATGTGCAGCAGGAGAGCGTCCATCCTCTCAGGGAAAGAATGGGGGCTCGCTCCACCACGTATCGGTATCTGATGGGATTGCCTTTGCTGGGCCTGTTGGCTAGCGGAAGACATGCATCTGGAACAGACGAGAGGTCTGTTCCTCAAAGCTGACTGTGGCGATTTGCCGATCGTCCAGTGCGTGGTTCCATCGTCGACATTGGGCTCATGTCGATGCAAAGGAGTTTAAGCTTCATCAGAATAGACGAAAGGTCTAAACTGGGTAGGTTCATTACAGGTGGGACATTTAAAGGGGGCATAGTTTTCATCAGAACAGACGTAGGGTCTGAACTGGATGGGGTTTTATCATTGATCGGGCGAGGTGCCGGTTGATCAACAGCTGGTTTCATCATCGATATTGGGTTTATATCGAAGCAAAGAAGAGTTTAAGTTTTATCAGAATAGGCGGAAAGTCTAAACTGGAAGGGGTTTATCGCGGGTGGGACTTTGCCAAGAATGCATAGGTTTCATCAGAACAGTGATGGGTTTCATTGTTGGTGGGACTTTGCCAAGAATGCATAGGTTTCATCAGAACAGTGATGGGTTTCATTGTTGGTGGGATGTGCGAAAGAGGGTATGTGGATTTTATCAGGGTAAACGTAAGGTCTACCCCGGGAGGGTTTTATCATCGGTGGGGAATGGAGCCAGCTGACCGACGGAAGGTTTCATCAGTGAAGGGGAGGTGAAGGCAGCGTGCCGGTTGGCATGGAACTTTGAATTACCACATTACTGACCCAGGCACCCTTTCAGGTTTTCACCGGAGCCAGCCCCCTCTTGCTTTTGCCCACGCGCCCTTTCGGGTTTTCACGTGGCGGGGTACCCGATTTTGCCTGCAGTGCCCTTTCGGGTTTTCACCACAGCTGGGTTTTGGCCATTTTTGCCCTTGTCCGGGATATCCGAACAAGACTGGCGGGGTATCTCTATTTTTAATCCCATTTTATTTATTTATTTATATATACGTATATATATCGCTTGAATTGGGACTTCAGCACGGGTCAGGCGATGTGCTGCTTTATTGGCGGCTGCTCTTATCATCGGTATTGGGTATATACCGACGCAAGGATTTCATAGGTTTCATCAGGATAGACATAAGGTCTAAACTGGATGGGTTTCATCATTGATCGGGCAGAGTGCCAATCGATCGACAGTTAGTTTCATCATCGATATTGGGTTTATATCGATGCAAAGAAGAGTTTCATAAGTTTCATCGGCATAGACGTAAGGTCTAAACCGGGCAGGTTTCATTGCTGATCAGGCAGTGTGCCAATCGATCAACAGTCGGTTTCATCATCGGTATTGGGTATATACCAATGCAAGGATTTCGTAGGTTTCATCAGGATAGACGTAGGGTCTAAACTGGATAGGTTTCATTGCTGCTCGGACCGTGTGCCCGCTAATCAGCAGCAGGCTTCATCACGGTGGGACAGGAAGAGATGCAAGTTTAATAGGACGGGTTTCTTCGTCGATCGGGCAGGGTGCCCATCGATCACAGGGGGGTTTCATCATCGGTATTGGGTTTATACCAATGCAAAGATTTCATAGGTTTCATCGGGATAGACGTAAGGTCTAAGCCTGATAGGTTTCATCATTGACCGGGCAGTGCGCCAATCGATCAAAGAAGGTTTCATCATCGGTATTGGGTTTATACCAATGCAAAGATTTCATAGGTTTCATCGGGATAGACGTAAGGTCTAAGCCGGATAGGTTTCATTATTGATCGGGCAAGGCGCCAATCGATCAATAGTGGACTTCACCATGGTGGGACTTTGGCAAGGTATGAGGGTTTTATCAAGACAGACGCAGGGTCTGTACTGGGTGGGTTTGATCGTTGATTGGGCAAGGTGCCGGTCGATCGACGAGGAGTTTATGGCGGGAGGTGAGGCTTTCTTTGGGATTACCACATTACTGACCCAAGTGCCCTTTCGGGTTTTCCCCGGAGCCAGCCCCCTCTTGCTTTTGCCCACGCGCCCTTTCGGGTTTTCACGTGGCGAGGTACCCGATTTTGCCTGCAGTGCCCTTTCGGGTTTTCACCACAGCTGGGTTTTGGCCATTTTTGCCCTTGTTCAGAGTATCTGAACAAGACTGGCGGGGTATCTCCATTTTTTAAACCCCATTTTGTCTCTTCTTTTTTTTTTCTCTTTTTTTTTTATCGGGACTTTAGCTTCGTAAATTGTTAAGCCATGTGCTCAACTTGTGTATGTATCATCATTGGTGTGGGTGCTGACACCAATGCAAGGGGTATAAGGTTTTCATCGTCCGCCTAGGCAGAAGGCCTGGGTCGACTTGAGTGTGTTTTGTGGCTTAGGCGTGAAGCCGTTCGCCGGGAGCATGGCTGTATCGTTGATGTGGGGATTTCCATCAACACAAGGGAATGGGATTTCATCATCCACCCAGACAGAAGGTCCGGATTGGCTCGAGGATGTGTGTAGCAGCTTAAGCACGAAACCATTCGCTGGAAATGTAGGTTTCATCGTTAATGTGGGGTTTGACATTAACGCAAAGGAATAGGGCTTCATAATCAACTCAGACGAAAGGTCTGAATTGATTCAAAAATGTGTATGGCAGCTCGGGCACGAAGCCGTTCGCCGGAAGGGTATGCTTCATTGCTGATGTGGTTCTGACCCGCTGGGTATCTACATCTTTGCATACTCACTGATTTTATTGACTTTCCTTTGGCGATCTTTGAACATTGGTCGGCTTGAGTGCCGATGGCGAAATATTGATTTCTCTTAGTTGGACATACTGGCAATCCATATTTGTGAGCATCTGTCATCTCGAATGCTGATGGTTAGACATCTCTGGCAGTCTAGAGGATCATCGGGCATCTATCAGCCAGGGTACCGATGGCTGAATGATTGATATATGTCGGCTAAGACGCCGATGGTTGGGCGAGCTTCCATCGTTCTTCATTGATTCATCATTCATTGCTCATTGCCATCTGGACTCCCATCATTTGGACGGTTCCTGACATCAGCAGCAGACGTGCAGTGTAAGAGTCTGTGATAGGATGGCCCTTGAAGGGTCAATGCTCTAGTTTTATTTCTCATCACCCTAAGTGATCATTGCCCCTTTAAAGGAGTGAGCATGCCCAGCAACGGCCATGCATGCCGCCATTGGCATTTCATACATTTACCCCTAGAAGGGGGACCCATGTATGTCTTCCATCATTCTCTTGGCATACATTTGTCCCAAGAATGGGATACCCTCAATACTTCTCATTGTTTGGCATACATCTGCCCCCGGAATGGGGTACCATTTGGAACTTCCATCATCTCATAATCATCATTTTTTTCTTCATTTTTTTTCTTTCCTCTTTTATTTTTTTTTTTTTTTGATATGCATCCCCCTCCTTAGAATGGGGTATCATCTGCATCTTCCGTCATTTTGTCATCTTTCTCTTTTTTTCATTTCCATTTTTTTTTGATGTGCATCGCCCCTCAAATGGGAGTACCATCTATATATATATATATATATATATATATATATATATATATATATATATATATATTATTTCATCATCTCTCTTTTCTTTATCCTTTTTTATTCCCATGTGCCCCCAGGATAGGGTATCATTCCCATGTGCCCCCAGGATAGGGTATCATCCATACCTTTCATCATCATTTTTTTTTGTTAATACATATGCCCCTAGGAAGGGGTATCATGGGCATCTCTTCATCATCATCATTCTCATTTTTTTTATTTCTTTTTTTTTCTCTCTCTTTTTGTGTGTGTACATCTGCCCCCAGGAAGGGGTATCACTGGCATCTTTCACCATCGTTCTTTTTGGCATACACCTACCCCAGAGCGGGGTATCATTCGTATTGAAACTGCCCTTTAGAGCAGATCGCTCTTTGGCGGGTGTGGTGCGGCCATATCGGCTGCCTTCTTGAAATTGAGCATCCGATGGGGACGCGGTGGGTCCACTCTATATTCCCCTATCTGCAGCTCACTTTTTTGTATCAAACTTTCTATAACATCTTTGAAGACGTAGCAGTCCTCAATAGGGTGTCCGAGGATCTGATGGTACGGACAGAAGCGAGGCTCGTCTTTCCTTGCGGCATCACCGGGCTTCTTTGGGGTCGGGAGTATGATCTTGCCATGGTGGGTGACCCATTCGAATAGGACCCGAGTCTTTTCCTTTGGAAAGGAGTAGGGTTTAGTCATTTTGCTTCTTAGGGAATGGCCTAGCTCGCCAGTCTTTGCTGATGAAGAGCTAGCTGCCTCTTTCGCCTTTTTCTTCTCAAAAGCTTGGAAGTCGGCAATGTAAATATCTTTATGCATTGGCTGTTCACTAGTAGGCTTGCTCTTTTGTCTTAGGGCGGTAGCGGCCGGGCAATATTTCACCAAAAAGGCCTCAATATCAGCCACAATCTCATTCAAGAGATCGAAGGTCTTGACTTCGATGCCAACCAACCTTGTTAAGACTTCTGTCTTCAGGTTGTGCTTGCATATCTGGATAGCCTCCTCATGGTTTGGTGGGTGCCGACATCTGGCATAAAGGTCCTTCCATCGGTAGATATAATCCAGAGCAGATTCATCGGCCCTTTGTCTGGCCTCATACAGTTCTGCCTTAGTAACTTCTCCCTTGGCAGAGTTGGTTTTCATTGTTTGTTTCGTATCGGGTTTACCCATCACTGCCGGAGCTGGTGAGTTTAAGTGCAAACCAGGCGGATGCAAACCCATTTCATTCAGCTTGCTCTGTAGCACTTTGACTTCTTGTAGTTTTTTAGATAGCTCTGTCATCATGGCAAGGCCGAGAATGTTGCCCCCGGCCCTAATCCTAGGAGGGACTGGCAGTACCCTATTACAGGCGCCGGACGTGTCCAGGCTTTCAGAAATTAACATCTTGGCCCTCATCTCCGCATATGGAGGAGGAGTGTGGTAGCATGCTTCTTCTTCTGGTAGCGGGAGGTGCCCAGGCTTCTTGCTGGTTTTATCATCAGGACAGGAGGCTGAAGCTTTGGCTTGCTCTGACCTTATTGGCATGAAGCATATCTCTTCATCGTCCCCTTCGGAAGTCTGGCCATCGCCGGGTAAAACTGACAGCATGTTACAGGAGAAGACTTTGTCCTTCCTTGTGTTTGTTTGCATCTGCTCTCCCTTTCTTTCAGCAGTCGACATCTGCACCCATAACGGGTCATCTAGCACATCTGGCATTTTTGATTTATTTTTCATCTTATTCATCAGGCTTGGGGATTTGACATGCTCCCACAGGATGGGCTCATCGGTGTCTGTTTCTTTCAACATTTCTTTGGGCGATTGCCGGTATAGAGATATCATATTGACTGCTCTTTTTAACTCAGGCAACTCATGCAGGCATGGAGGGTCCACTCTATACTCACCCAGTTCGAGTTCCCCTTTTTTAATCATTCTTTCAATAATATCTTTAAATACATAGCAGTCTTCAATGGGGTGACCCAATGCTTGATGATATGGGCAGAAGCAGGGATTATCTTTTCTTTTGGCATCATCAGGTCTCTTTGGATCCGGAAGGACAATCTTGTCAAATTGGGCCGCCCATTCAAACAGGAGCCGAGTCTTTTCCTTAGGAAAGGAATAAGGCTTGCTCATCCTGGCTCGCAGAGCGGGGCCATCCTTCTGATCAGCCGGCCTAGTGGGAGGAGGGCGGGTAACGCCTTTTTCTTTATCTTTTTGTTGCTCGAACATCTTAAAGTCTACTGTACTGACTTCTGCAGGCATGGGCCGTTTATCAGCCGACCTAGCTTTATGGTACACAGCAGTAGCAACTGAAGGACTACTGGAGAGGAAGGCCTCGACCTCCGCCGCGGCATTGTTTAGTCGATCGAATGACCTTATCTCCATCCCGATCATCTTTTCGAGAGTCTCCCGCCGAAGATTCTGCTTGCAAATCTGGACGGCGTCCTCTTGATGTGGAGGCCACCTGCATCTCATGGCGAGATCTCTCCATCTTTTTATATAATTTAGAGCAGATTCATCTTGCTTCTGCCTGGTGGCATATAGCTCTGCTATTGTGATCTCCCTTTCCGTGACATGAAATCTATCGCGGAATTTTCTCTGCATATCAGGCCAATCAACCACTGACCCAGCTGGCAGGCTTGAGTACCATTCAAAGGCCAACCCAGTGAGGGATGAGCCAAAAAACTTGAGCAGATAAGCTTCATCGACTGCTAGGTCGCCCATGATTGTAGTGTAGTAGGCTATATGCTCCCTAGGGGAGCCTTGGCCATTAAATTTCTCAAACTTCGGCGGCTTATTGACGCCTGGGGGTAGTCTCTTAGCAGCATACTGGGGAGGATATGGTACCTTGTACACATCAAAGGTACCAGCATCACCACCAGTCTTTTCTGATAGTTTCATTTCCACAATTCTTTCAATCATCTATTTGTGGGCTATAGCTGGATCTATATCTTCTGGAAAGAAGTGAGCTTGTTGCTGGCCGTGAGGAGTTGTAATCACAGTGGCGCGCAAGATGGGCGCGGTAGGCTGTGTCTGAGACACAGAGGGCTGAGCTGCTGTTTACTGTGGAACAGGTTGGCTCGGTGTCTTGTCCTTATCAGCTAAGAGAGGGTTAGCTGGGATAGCCGTCTCTGCTGAGCTGGATGTTTGCCCCGCAGGTTCAGTTTGCTTTGAGACTGATGTAGCTTCATGTCTCTCATTGAGCTGCCTTTGGAGAGCACTGATCTCCTGCTGGTATCTTCTGAACATCATCTGGATCATAGGATCCAAGGTTGACGGGATTTGCATATCTTCAGAAGTCCCTTCAGCATCATCAATAAGGGGATTGTCTTCATCCTGTGCCGTCACCATATTGACTGTCATGGTGGTGATCTTGCGGGCTTCATCATATTTCTTCATTTTATCTTTTGCGGCCTGCCCTCTTCTTGTGACAGGACCAGGTCTAGTAGCCAACCTGAGCAGTTCATCTGGCTGAGTTGGTAGTATATCTTGCCCCCTGGCAAGTCCAGCCATGTTGCAGGCGAAGATTTGCATTTTTCCCTTCTGCCTGTAGACCTTTCTTTTTACCTGGTCAGGATATTTGAGCCGGTCAAAGACCGATATTCTTTCTTTGGCTTCTTCCCCGTGCAGGTCTTCTTCATCATATTCGGCCCTGAGGCCTTCTTCATGATCATTTGAATCGGAGGAAGAGACTCCGTGCATCACTTCTTGAGGGATTTCTTCTTCTTCCTCATCCACGGTACCCAAGGCACGGGATAATCTTTGTTGACCGAGGGCGGAGTTCCCAAGGTGGTGGAAGTAGTCCTGGACCACTTGCTTCATTTCTTCAGAGTTGTGCCTTTGCGGCTCAGGTTGGAACATCAGTCTTTCCTGGCTTCTTTGCTGATAGGCCAGTCTTATTATCTGAGCATTCAAATGCTCGGCCTTGGAATATCTGAAGATGTCGGCCTGTCTGGCACAGGCCCTCGATCTTCTTGGGACGGCAACCATGGCTGGTTCACACATTCCCGCATCGCCATTCTGGCAGCAGTTGGCAGCAACATCATGGTTCTTTCTCTGCCATCTTCTGCCCCCGGCCCTGGGGTGGGCGACAGCAAGGTCTTCTTTCTTCTCAAGTCTTCTACCCCTCATCATGGGGCGAGCAGCAGTCAGTTTTCTTTCTCCATCATTTCTTTCATCTCTCCTACCCCAGGCTCTGGGGTGAGCAGCAATAGCATTTCCTGTTTCTTTTCCCTTTCTTCTTCGGCTTCCCGCCCTGAAGCGGGCAACAGCATCATTGGTAGCCTTCTCCTCATCTTGAGCTGGAGCCCAGCTCTGCATCTTCTTCGGTCGCCAGACCTGCTTGTATTTTGCTGGCTTGGGCGCCAGCGGCTTCCTCTCATCGGCCTCCCAGTTGGCATGCCTGGCGGCCAGAGTTTGGAATCTGTTGGCAGTGGGCACTTGCGGGACGATCACATCCGGCTTGACCGCCCTCGGGCAACCGTTCAGGTTCGCCCGGACACCCCCGATCATCATTGTCTTTCCGGAGTTGGAAAGACAGCGTTCAACAGCAACATACTGGCTCCTCCGGTTAGTTCTCTTCCTCTTTTGAGTAGCAGCGGGGACCATGTCCCTTTTCTGGACGTGGTGGACATAGCAGGCGACGGCCGTGGGGGCCGTCTTCTCTAGCAAGCTGTCCTTCTGGACAGTGGTCTTCATTGGGGCACTCGCGGCAGTGCCTTGCTCATTGTTATCGACCTTCAGAAGGTCGGTGTAGACGACGCCTAAGCAGTTGGGCAGCCCGACAGCTGGGGGAAACGAGCCGAACGCCAATGGTACCGCCAGGTATCCCTCCTGGACATGCATGTCCAGGGGTTGTTTGTCGAAGCACACAGACGTGTTTTCAGTCGTCATCGCAGTTTCCTGGAAATAAGGAAGCACACGGAATCAGAATTTTGAGGGGGGGCCCGTGGGGCCTCCTATTTTAGCGTAAAGATGAAGGGAGACTCGGTCCCACCGGGCGTGCCAGACTTGTTCGACACATTTTTTTTATCTTGGTTTATTTTATTTATTTATTTATTTATTTTTTTTATTATTTATTTATTGGCGTGCCAGTCACCGTGGTGACGATTTTTATTGTGCGCTCGATCTGACTTGGTCAGTCGATTGTGAGGTCCAAGTCGGGACCAGAAGTCCGTCATACCCTGAACGCTATGACGTTAATTACGTCCTCCCTAAGGAAGACAACCCTTGATTAAACGCTAAAGTAGGAGGCCTCGAGAGGCTAACGTATATTCATGTGCGGAAATGGAACTTCATACCGAAGCCAGAAAGGCGGGCAAGATAATGACACCAACCGTAGGAACAGATGATATCGTTAAGTCAGCGGTTCAAAGCCCGGGGTTAAGGGGGGAAGGAGGATCTCAATCACAGGTAGCCTGAGCCGTGACCGCGATGAGGTTTAAAACATCGATCAGTATTTCGACAGCATCTTCCCTTTATCTAGGTTATGCCCAGGGGGAAATAGGCTACCACCCACGGAGTGCCGGGATGAAAGCCAAAAGAGAGAGAAGTGTTGAACTTCCCGAATCGCGTATCTGCCATGGGGCAATGCTTGATATTCCCTATAGAAGCTGGCGGAACTCGTGCAATGGCAGAGCCCTCCCGAGCTAAAGGGGTTATTCATGAACCTGATGCGGGACGACGGATGGTGAGCGAACGCTCAATGTTGCGCCCTCGCACGCGGATCGACCTGCGCGGTCAGGTCGCGGGGATCGACCTGCCCGGTCAGGTCGCGGGGGTCAAGGGGCAGCGCCCCTTGCGGGGGTTTTCGGGGGCAGCGTCCCCGGAACAAAATTTGGATTGAAGACTTAGTAGTAAAACTTGGGCAGGTTATCGGTGCAGTTCAAGTGTGCATAGGTTCCCTGACGCGAAGGCAAGGAGGCCGAGGGGTTCCCGGCGCAGGCTTCTCGGCGCAAGGGCCAAATGGCCATAGCTGTGGGCTTCTCGGCGCGCAAGAGGCCAAAGGGGGGGGGGGTTTCTCGGCGCGGTGGCAAAGAAGCCAGGGGCTTCCCGGCGCGCCCAGGAGATGGGGTTCTCGGCGCAAGAAAGTTGGCGCCGAGAGCTATTCATTTTGTGGCGCCGAGATAGTTTTGAATGGTCCTTAGCGTGCAGAGTCCCAGGGGTAAAACCTGATGTCAACTTTCATCTTCCTGAGAGAATTTTGGCAGCACCTCCCCTGGACCGAACATTTGCCAGAGGATGATATAGGCTGACATCCACGGAGTGCCGGGATGAAAGCCGGAAGGTGAGGGAGCACTAAGGCTCAAGGAGACTGTACATGCCTCTAGCATCGGTCACTATTCCCCTTCTCGGAGATCGACGAAACCCTTGTAAAGACAAGGTCCATCGAACCCGCGGGGTTGCATGTGAATCAAATTCGGGACATAGGAATGTAGGGGAGGTCTTCCCCATTATTGTACCACCTCAGGGCACATATGATGATCTCTGAGCATCCCCTAGATGGATGTATAGGGAATCAAAAGGGTCGAAGGATGACAATGTAGAGGAGGGCCTCGGACTGGGTTTCATTGGCCAAAGCAGGGGTATCGGCGTGGTTTTATTTGGCCAAAAGAGAAGCTCTCGGCATGGTTTTAGTGGTTGGCCAAGGGGGTCTCGGCGTGGGTTTTATTGGCTTGAAGAGGGTCTCGGCCAGCGGTTTGATCGGCCAAAGGGGTTCTCGGCCAGGGATTTGATCGGCCAGGAAGGGGGTTCTCGGCTAGGGTTTTGGTCAGCCAAAGAAGGGGGGGCTCTTGGCCAGGGGTCTTCTCGGCGCGCCCATTACCGCGCCGGGAAGGTGGCGCCGGGAAGCCATCGACTAGGAGGTTTGCACGAAGGGTTTTCGTCGGTTTATCGAAGAAAGAAGAGGAAGGCCTCTCAGCAGTTCGGCTCTCGGCGTGGAAATTGGCACGCCGAGAAGGTGCAAGGGTAAGGGTTTCAGGGCTCAAAAATGATGCTCTGTTTGGGGGTTTTATGAGATTCCTGGCTCGGATTGATGCAGGATCAGGAATGCAGAAGGGGGTTTCATAGATGCTACTGCTAGGGGGATGCCAAGGGAGCCGAGAGGCCAGATCAGCAGGAGGAGGAAAGAGATCATCATCTGAACCCTGAGAATCCTTCTCTGTTTGCCGTCAGCCGTCTGGGGGATCAAGAGATGACTGTCTCTGATCCCCTGGACGAACCCAATGGCATTGAAAATCTGCAGGCGGAGGGACTTTCAGCACCGAGACTCCAGGCCCTAAGCATTCAAGGCTTAGAATGGAGGACCTAGGGATCGATATTATCGTTTATCAGAGCTCGGCAGTTCAGGGAACCAAGAGATTGATGTCTCTGGTTCCTGAACTGCATGAAGGGCTCGAAGGGAAACTCGAACTATATGGGGAGAATCTGCCATTGAGACAGGAGGGGAGAAGGAAATAGAGCCCAATCACCCATTAGATAGGGGTGGGGGTTCTATCCTCATCCCTCTTCGAGGAACATAGTCGTAGAAAGATCCTGAAACCGGGAGCGTCTAAACTATCGGAAATTCCTGATGAAAGATATACATAGAAAGACATAGAGCAGATATCTCAATCAATCGACACCCAAATGGGCCATGGTAGTATTTCATTTCATAACATCATTCCAACACCGACCACAAGGAGGGAGTGAGGGAGAGGGAGATGAATATACATCGGGATATCCTGGTTACATTCAAAAGAAAATCGAGATAAACTCGACAGGATTACATGAAGAAGAAAATAAAACCATGGGGGAGGGTGGAGCATTGACTCCTCTCCCTCCCCCTATCAGCCCACCTGGAGCCTCTCTTCCTTCTTTCTTCTGCTTCCCCCTTTCGACGGAGACTCTCTCCCTCTCTTTTCCTATGTCTTTTCTTTCTGGATATCTCTTCGCTCTTTTTTCTTTGCCTCTTTCTTTTCTTCTTTTCTGTCTGTCCGCCTTCTTTCTTGTGGGAGAAGCAATGGGTTTTATAGGGCCATGTTCACGGCGATGGCATTCGGCGTGCCTGCAGCACTAGTTCCCGGCGCGCCCATTCGAGGGGTCTCGGCGCCCCCCCCCTTTGGGCTTTAGCAAGTGGCTCTCGGCACCACCTTTGTAAGCCCAATTAAGGCATTTTAGCCACTTTCACAGGCCCATTTGGGTCTTTCAAGGGCATCATCACCCGAAAGGGCTTTTTCATTGATGATATATCTTGTATCGAGATCATCTCAAGGTTCCATCAGTGAACAAACTGAGGTTTTATCAGTATTGCCATCTGAATGATGACGATAACACCGGACATTAGCCAGGCCTGAGATGGTCCTAGCCGGGCAATTGGTTGGTGGTGAGGATCCTCCCTCAATCATGACTTTGCAGGCATTTTCCAGTCTTCGTTGCTGGTCTGGTCCCATCTTTATCTTTGTTCATATTTTAGCTGTCAACAACAGCCCACCTCCCAAGCGGTAGGCGTTGAAGGGTCCTTGGCTTCCTCCACTTCTCCGACGGCCGCCCCTCGCCTCTCCTTCGCCCAAGCTCTCAAGAAGAAAATCAACCGGGCCCCGCCCGGTCCGCTCTTTATCTCCGCTCCGCCTCCTGCCCCGGTGCACCCCGTGGGTGCTGTGCCCCCCTCGGATCTTGGCATACCTCTCAAGATGCCTCAGCTCCTCCAAGTTCTCCACGTCCCCGGCCTTGAGCCTGCTTCGGGGTTCCGTGACCTTACGGCGGCCCATACGGCTTTCGTGGGCACCTCTTGCCAGGACCGCTCTCGACCGCCCTCGAGGATGGATGGTGGAGCTCCTTGGCATCCCTTCCGGCATTCCAACTCCACATCCTCCTCGCGTGATCGACAGTGCATTTTTGACGACGTTGCTCTCCCTCCCCGTCGTTCTCTTCGGATCCAGTCTTCTTCGGTGGCACCCCCGCCGCCGGCCGACTCTTCCTACACGGAGGTGCTCGATCCCGACGGTTCGGAGGTTGATCCTCTTGACTGGCCTAGCTCTCCGACTCGTCAGCGCGGTGTCCATTCTGTGTTCTCGTCCGACTCTGAAGGGGTCTTCGATGAAGATTCCTATTTGTAGGGGCTATGATTCTCCTGTGGGTTCATGGCCTTTTGTTTCTGCCCTCGCCTGGGTCCTCTTGGGCTTTTTCTCGCTTTCTTGGGCCTTTGGCCTTGTACGCCTCTTGCCCCTCTTCGGGCGTCCCCCCTCCCCTCCTTCTGTACCCCTTTCTTTTACTGCTTTCATTTATGAAAACGCTTGCCTGGCGGCCGGGGTAGTGTGTTCATCATCTTCCGCAATGAAGGGATGAACCCCCTCCCCCGTTCCCACCTTGCAAGTATTAACCTTAGTTAAAAAAAAAAAACTGTCCACAAGGCTTTGAGTTCGTAGGTGGATGCGTTGACGCATTGGGTTACTGCGTCAACCCACTTAGCTAACCCAGAGCCAATTTCATCTCAGAGTGAACTGCTGCGTCGACGCTATCATGCTGTAGCGTTGACGCACTGGGGTATTCCAGTGAACCATAATTCTGCCGTTTGAACTGCTGCGTCGACACTGCTCTACTGTGGCGTTGGCGCAGTGAAGTAGATCTGTGAGTGCCTCTGCTTCTTAAGCTGATGCGTCGACGCTGCAATAGTGTGGCGTTGACGCACTGAGATTATCTCAGTGACTTATGATTTTGCCTCTTCAATTGATGCGTGGACGCCTTGAACTCATAGCGTCGACCCTGTTCCTTTCTTGCATCAAAAATGAACCAAATGCATGCGTTACTGAATCAAGATTTAGTTCAACATTTTAAGTTGAATTCAACATACACATCTCATGGTTGTCATCATCAAAACCAGGGACACAACAACATGTAGTGAGTCCATCTTTGTTTCTTTTAGATTCAGACCATTGTAACGGCCCAATACTGGAGGGTCACGTTATGTAACGACCCAGTCCTTGACCGTCACAATGTTTAAGTGCTTTAACCCAAGATTTGACCAACGGGTTGATTTTCTAAGGTTCCTAGATGGATTAATAATGGTCTAGGACTTACCAAATTGAGTCAAGATATCTAATTTAATTTATGGAAAATAAGGAATGTACCGTTATGCTGCCGAATTATTTCCATGAGCACAACATAGTATAAGTCATTCTTTATCTCTCATATTCTAAATTGAAGTGTTCATTCATTGATTATTATTATCATGAACTTATTGAACTTATTACATTCTTGGCCATACTTTATTGTTACATGCATGAAAGTAGCTTGATTTATACTTGAAGATGTGATCGAGCACTGATTGTGTTCAAGGGCTCTATGCTAGTCCCTTCGGCTGATTATCGGAAACATACTATTATAAACCATGGGGTATGATGCTACTGGCGTCGCATTGCGCTCGGAGTACTTTCTTTATAAATAAGTGAAAATCCACGACACGACATGACATTCTTGTACATGACTTTCTTGCTTGATATTCCACAGAAATTCACGAAGTACTTGCTCATAAGCAAAAGATACTAGAGTGATGCTTATGTGGCTTTCTAGTACATTCTCGATACATTCTTGTTTATGAAAGGCCAATATCATATTCTTGTTACGTTCTTGCTAGTTCATTCTTGCTCTCATTCTATCTTACATGATCGTTTTGTTACTTTGGTTACTCGCGTGATTGATCGCATTTCGTATGATTTTACCTAAATTCTTTAGAGCTAAAATGCTAATTACTTTAATAGTGCTATTCATGTTGATGCGAAGATACCTACTGGGTAAGTGTGCTCATTACCTATTTCCAATATTTTTCAGAAAATGAAAGTGCTTCGAATTCGGATTATACAAGTAGCAGGTCCGAGAGCGAATGAAAGTGTTGTCAAATTGAGGGTGAAGACTTAGGAAGTCTACAATGTTTAGATCGAGTCTTTGTAATTTCTTATTTCTTGAGTCTAGTGGAATGGAAAAAGTATGAAAAGGTTATTGTACTTGAATACTCGATTATCAATGAAATAAAGTTAGAGTTTGATTAATTATTGTGCGATTGCATTCTTATGTGTGATTGCCTTGCGCTCTGGTCATTCTTGTTGCAAGAGGCTTACCATGCCGGCTGTTCGCGTTCCTTGAGCGAGTCTTCCGCTGTCATAAAGGCTCGGGGCGTGACAGTTAAGTTGGTATCAGAGTCTAAGTCTCAGGACTTAGGGAGAAGAATTATGTCATAGGATAAGTCCAAGGTTTAAGGACCCCTACCTATGAACTAAGGAAGAAATTTCCATACCCATGTGAGAATTGGGTAGAGCCCGGGATAAGATAATTAATTAGCTTTAAGATTGATTTTCTTCCAATTTCACGAGAAATAACAAATTGTTATATTTCTCTCAGGTACCTTATTATTATCATGGCTCATCGCGTAGATTGGAATAGCATGCAACAAACAGTTGCCGGCCTTACTCAGGCATTAAAAACCATGGTGCAAGCTGACGCAGGGGCAAGGGCTGGCGACTTGCATCGTAATTTTCGGAGTTTAAACTCTCCGCGTTTCTATGGCTCTTCTAATCTGGACGAAGCAGAAAACTGGATTGACGAGATAAACCGTATATTTGATGTCATCTAATGCACCGATCAAGAGAAGGTGCGTCTTGTAACTTTTCAACTCAACAAGGATGCCCGAACATAGTGGAAGTCGGTTCCAACACCTCCAGCCGATGCACCTCATACGTGGGATAGTTTTCTAGCTTTATTCCGTGCCAAGTATTTCTCTGAGCATGTGAAAGAAAGAAAGGCTATGGAGTTCGCCTCTCTTCGACAAGGAATGTTGACAGTGGCTGAATATGAACTACAATTCTCAAGGCTAGCACCTTATGCACCGCATCTAATCAGTACCGATCTATTAAAGGCAAATCGATTTATGGATGGGTTACGTCCCGATTTTATTCAGCAGCTTAGGACCCAAAACATCCGTACTTATGCGGAAATGGTTCAGTGGGCATACTTATGTGAAAGGACCTTAGAAAAGGTCGAGAAATTGAAAGGGAAAGGAGAAGAGTCTAGCCGACGATCTTATCGGCGTTATAAGAAAGAAAAGTTCAGTATCACGGAGCCTCACAAAAGCCGTGATAATAAGAAGCGATCCATGAGCGGGAACGATGGAAGTTCCCAGACGAATAAAAAGATTAAGGAGGAAGAGCAGGTCGCCACGGCTTGCACATTTTGTGAAAAATTTGGCCATTCGGCTGAAGAGTGTTGGAAGCGCCTCGGCGCTTGTTTACGTTATGGAAGCAGGGAGCATCGCATGTCAGATTGCCCCCTTATGAAGGACCAGTCATCTAGTGGAGGACGCAAGAGGCAGGCTCACCTCAATGTCATTCTAGAAGAAGAGGAAGCGCCCCAGGGATGGTGGGCTTATAGAAGGTACTCTTCAAATTTGTTCCCGTCCTACATTTGTACTATTTGATACTGGTGCCTCTCATTCTTTTATCTCCACTACTTTTGCAAAAATATTACCAATTGCATCAGTTCCCTTACCTTCAGATCTTGCTATTACTACACCCTTGTGTTCTGGAACAAAGCTTACCAATTATTATCCTGATAGCGAAGTGATAGTAGAAGGTCATAATCCCCACACAAACTTAGTATGCCTTGACATGAAAGGTTATGATGCCATTTTAGGGGTAGATTGGCTTGTAGATCATGATGCTTATATCAATTGTAGAAACATGATTATATCCTTCCGAAAACCCGGTCTTCCAAGATTCTCTTTTCTTGGCATCAAATACAAGAAACACCCCACTATCATATCCTCACTTCACGCTTGCAAACTTATCTCGCAAGGATGTGAAGCTTTTCTTGCTTCTGTCATTATTACGGAGTCCAAGGAAATTATCATAGCAGACATCCCTATTGTAAATGAGTTCCCAGATGTATTCCCATCTGAATTACCCAGTTTACCACCCGAGAGGGAAGTGAACATCACTATTGAACTCATTCCAGGAGCAGCACCTGTTTCTATAGCCCCTTACAGGATGTCCCCCACAGAACTCAAGGAACTAAAGAAGCAGTTGCAGGAACTACTTGATAAGGGCTTCATCAGACCTAGCACATCCCCTTGGGGTGCGCCAGTTCTTTTTGTCAAGAAGAAGGATGGTTCTCTCAGGCTATGCATCGATTACCGGCGATCGAATCAACTTACAATCAAAAACAATTATCCGTTGCCGCGTATTGATGAACTCTTCGATCAGCTTTCGGGAGCAGAATTTTTCTCCAAGATTGACCTCGGATTAGGTTATCATCAGCTTAGAATTAAAGAAGAAGACATTTATAAATTGACTTTTCGAAGTTGTTATGGCCACTATGAATTTGTGGTAATGCCGTTCAGGTTAACTAATGCCCTAGCAGCATTTATGCAACTTATGAAGAATGTCTTCCAACCATATCTGGACCAATTCATCGTCATCTTCATTGATGACATCTTGATATACTCTAAGACAAAAGAGGAACATGAAGAACATCTCAGGATAGCTCTGCAAACACTTAGAGAACATAAACTTTATGCAAAGCTTAACAAATGTGAATTCTGGCTCAAGGCACTTTCACTCCTAGGCCACATTATTTCCAAGGAAGGAATCGATGTGGATCCTTCGAAAGTAGAAGCTGTTAGGAATTGGAGCCGGCCAACGACTGTATCAGAAGTAAGAAGGTTTCTGGGTCTAACTGGTTATTATAGGAGGTTCATTAAGGACTTCTCAAAGATTATAGCTCCTTTAACAAGACTTACAAGAAAAGAAAATCCTTTTGTTTGGTCAAAAGAATGTGAAAAGAGTTTTCAAACTCTTAAGAATCATCTTACTACAGCTCCCATTTTATCACTACCGGTGGAAGGTGGTGGATTCGAAATATATACGAATACATCTGGCATTGGCTTAGGGTGTGTCCTTATGCAAAATGGAAATGTAATCTGTTATTCTTCAAGATAATTGAAGCGTCACGAGGAAAATTATCATGTGCATGATTTGGAATTGGCCGCTATTATTTTCGTCTTAAAAATTTGGCGTCATTATCTCTATGGAGAAAAGTTTATGGTCTACTCGGACCATGAGAGCTTGAAATATTTATTTTCTCAAAAAGAGCTAAATATGAGGCAGAGAAGATGGTTAGAATACCTCAAAGATTTTAATTTTGCTATTCAATATCATCATGGCAAGGCTAATGCTGTAGCCAATGCACTCAGCAGAAAATCAATGGGAATACTATCAAGTCTTATGGTTAGTATGACTAATCTTATTCCTCAGTTTGCTCAGTTGAATTTAGATATTGACACAAAGGAAGAGGATTGCTTCATGGCTAATATCCGAGCTCAACCAACATTAATAGAGGATCTGGTCAAGTTGCAAGATGATGATCCTGTGTTACTGGAGATTAAAGCTACCATAGATCAGAGGCCGGATTTCTCCGTTTCTAATGACGGAAGATTGCTATTTAAGGGTCCAGTATGTGTACCGGATCATGAGGATACGAAGAAATTGATCCTAGAAGAAGCACATAATTCCAAGTACACCATTCATCCAAGAGGTACAAAGATGTATCAAGATCTCAAAAGAAACTTCTGGTGGCCCAATATGAAGAGAGAGATAGCAGATTTCGTGTCTCACTGTCTCACTTGCCAACAAGTTAAAGCAGAGCATTTTAGACCCGCCGATAAATTACATCCCTTAGACATTTCAACATGGAAGTGAGAGAGTATAGGGATGGATTTCATCATGGATTTACCTAAAACCAGAGGAGGACACGATGGTATATGGATAATCATAGACCGATTGACTAAATCTGCACATTTTCTACCAATAAAAAGTCGATGGTCTGTGGATATTCTAGCAGTATTATACATAAAAGAAATTATCAAATTACATGGTGTCCCTGTCACTATTATATCTGATAGAGATCCTAGATTCACATCACATTTCTGGAAGGGTCTATAAAACTCACTAGGGACTAGATTGAATCTTAGCACAGCCTTTCATCCACAAACTGATGGTCAGACGGAAAGAACGAATCAGATAGTAGAAGATATGCTCAGGGCTTGTGCTATTGATTTTGGAGGTAGTTGGCATGATCACTTGCCTCTGGTAGAATTTGCATATAACAACAGTTATCAAGCCAGCATACAAATGGCACCTTTTGAAGCTTTATATGGAAAAAACTGTAGATCACCTATTTGTTGGAATGAAATAGGGGAAAGGCAATTTCTAGGCCTCGACCTTATCAGGGGTTCTACAGAGAAGATCAAGCTCATTCGAGAAAGACTGCAGATGGCACAAGATAGGCAAAAGTCTTATGCCGATAATCGAAGGCGCGATTTAGAGTTTCAGGTTGGAGATCATGTATATCTAAAGGTTTCTCCTGGTCGCGGTATTCGAAGATTTGACATCAAAGGCAAGCTAACTCCCAGGTTCATTGGCCCATTTGAAATTCTTGAAAGGGTCGGTGAAGTAGCTTATAGATTGGCTTTACCTCCACAATTAGCAGGAGTTCATGACGTATTTCACGTCTCCATGCTGAAAAGGTATGTATACGATCCTGACCATATTATCACCTATGACAATCTGGAGATTCAGAAGGACATGACATACGAGCAAACGGCAATAAATATTTTGGAACGGGAAGTGCGTCAACTAAGAAATAAAGTTATTCCTATGGTCAAGATTCAATGGAAGAAAATATGGCCATATGAAGCAACTTGGGAAATCGAAGAAGCCATGCGGAAAAGATTTCCAGAATTATTTAACTGTAAGTACACTCTCCATAATCCATGTATTGAATTTGGGGACCAAATTCCTCTAAGTGGGGGAGGGTGTAGTGCCCTAAAATTTATATAAGTAATTTCTGGGTTTTCTAGAATTTATAAAGGCCTAAATAAAATAATAAATGGATTAATAAGTTATTATAAGGCCCAATTGTGTTAAAATAATTAACCTAGCCTATCTAAATATGATCCAAAAGGGTTAAGGACCAAGCCCAATTAAGTTTGGCCCATATTCTAGAAGGTTATTTAGCCTATCCACGAATTTTAAAGATAAATACTCTTTTATATATATAATTAGAAGGATAAATGAATAAAAGAGTTTTAATAAATTGAAACTCTATATTTTATGTAACGGTCTATCGGGCGAGCGCTACAACTATGTAACGCACTAGACCTTATGTGTTACACCCTGTCAATTCCGTGAGTGGAAGAATGAGCAAAAAGATTGGATTTTTGGGATCCTATCTGCAAGAGACCTAATTAGGAGAATATGTAAGGTTACTAGGGACTCTTAGGGATCAAGTTTTGGCTAACTAAGGACTCTAATATCGATCTAATCCTCAAACTCTAGCTAAATCCCTATAAATAGAGCTTAATTCTGAACTGAGCGACCCATACTTTTGGCTCGTGAAGAATCAAGGTAAGGAGATAGAATTTCGGGTAAGTTCTTTATAACTTTTTATTTATAATACATTAGACTAATAGCTCTCCAACTTTCGTGCTAGGAGATCAACCAACCAAGGAGATTGAAGCTTCAAAAGTTGCTGGTCGGATCTTAGCAACCCAGGAAACTAAACGCAAGACCCCTGAAGATCAAGAGATTATGATGTCTAAACGAGGTAATTAGAGTTTGGTTATTTAGAACTTTTTGTTTACCTTAGTTTTATCTTCTTACCCTCAAAATTTCACGTCCTTAGGTCAAGACGCTGAGGAGCTAGAGCAGCGAGAAGTTGCTGGAAACTCACTAGAAAGGGAGAACTAGGGCACGTCTTTCAGGCTCAAATTAGAAGTTTAAAACCCAGTTAAGCGGTAGGTCATCTCATGATTGGTAAAAATATCCTGTTAAGGATAAAAGCCCTCAGATTGTGCTTGATTTCATGCACTATAAATCATGGATTTCATGTTTTAGTGGGTTCATGCATACATACATATCCTTAGCCCTAATCAAAGATCAACAATATTATCTTGTCAATTCACTGCAACATATGCATCTAGATGACCTTTACTTCATTTTGTCATGATTGGGGTAGTTAAATCTTTTCAAAACATGACATGGTTTCAAATCATAGTCGTTTAATTTCTTTATACTGTTAGCAGGGATTCTGACGCATCATACTTAGACTGTCACAACACTGTAACGGCATTACGATAAGCCGTCACACTCTCTGTTGTATGAAAATTTTCTCTGTTGTCTCTGACGGACCATAGATGGAGCGTTACAATACTGTAACGGCTTCACGATAAACCGTCACAATCATTGTGACGCCCCCACTCTCGACCGTTAGGAGAACTGTAGATAGAATTTGAAACCAGTCAATTTACTTATAAATAAGCCTAGTTATCTAAGTTTGACCTGTTAATATGATTTTGAGTTTATTAATTGGTTCATAATAGAAGCTGCATGTTTAAATGCATCTTAAGTTATTTTAAGTTATGTTAAATGTATGTGCCAAAATTCTATAGTCTTGTATTTTAAATCATGGATTTTCAATGATGTATGGACGGAATTTTATTTTGGTTTCACGTTGCTACACATTCTCTCCCTATCAATAGAGTCATTTTCTCTAAGTACATGACATATATTCCGGTATATGGCTATTAGTTCACACTTTGCACTATAGGAACATTATTCTTGAACATGAGGACCTCTCTATTAGATATTCCTTCCAATGGACTAGGAAATATTGTTTCAAGGCCTCCGTAATTCTCCACGAGCTTGAGATTTCCACTAGGACGCCGAGTTGGTTGTACCATGAAAGCCTAATCATTAGAAAACACTATCGATAGTTTCTGATTTTCGGATATGCAACGGATCAAGGTTGGACCGTCAGGCTTATATAACGGCCCAATAAATGACCGTCACATATACTGAGTCCATCTTTGTTTCTTTTAGATTCAGACCTTTGTAACGGCCCAATACTGGAGCGTCACGTTATGTAACGACCTAGTCCTTGACCGTCACAATGTTTGAGTGCTTTAACCCAAGGTTTGACCCACGGGTTGATTTTCTAAGGTTCCTAGATGGATTAATAATGGTCTAGGACTTACCAAATTGAGTCAAGATACCTAATTTAATTTATGGAAAATAAGGAATGTACTGTTATGCTGCCGAATTATTTCTATGAGCATAACATAGTATAAGTCATTCTTGATCTCTCATATTCTAAATTGAAGTGTTCATTCATTGATTATTGTTATCATGAACTTATTGAACTTATTACATTCTTGGCCATACTTTATTGTTACATGCGTGGAAGTAGCTTGATTTGTACTTGAAGATGCGATCAAGCACTGATTGTGTTCAAGGGCTCTATGCTAGTCCCTTCGGCTGATTATCGGAAACATACTATTATAAACCATGGGGTATAATGCTACTGGCGTCGCATTGCACTTGGAGTACTTTCTTTATAAATAAGTGAAAATCCACGGCACGACATGACATTCTTGTACATGACTTTCTTGCTTGATATTCCACAGAAATTCACGAAGTACTTGCTCATAAGCAAAAAATACTAGAGTGATGATTGTGTGGCTTGCTAGTACATTCTCGATACATTCTTGTTTATGAAAGGCCAATATCATATTCTTTTTACGTTCTTGCTAGTTCATTCTTGCTCTCATTCTATCTTACATGATCATTTTGTTACTTTGGTTACTCGCGTGATTGATCGCATTTCGTATGATTTTACCTAAATTCTTTAGAGCCAAAATGCTAATTACTTTAATAGTGCTATTCATGTTGATGCGAAGATACCTACTAGGTAAGTGTGCTCATTACCTATTTCCAATCTTTTTCAAGAAAATGAAAGTGATTCGAATTCGGATTCGGGTTATACAAGTAGCAGGTCCGAGAGCGAATGAAAGTGTTGTCAAATTGAGGGTGAAGACTTAGGAAGTCTACAATGTTTAGATCGAGTCTTTGTAATTTCTTATTTCTTGAGTCTAGTGGAATGGAAAAAGTATGAAAAGGTTATTGTACTTGAATACTCGATTATCAATGAAATAAAGTTAGAGTTTGATTAATTATTGTGCGATTGCATTCTTATGTGTGATTGCCTTGCGCTCTGGTCATTCTTGTTGCAAGAGGCTTACCATGCCGGCTGTTCGCGTTCCTCGAGCGAGTCTTCCGCTGTCATAAAGGCTCGGGGCATGACATATGCATCCAAGCACAAAGTCTTACCATGACTTCAATGGATTGAGAGCAACTTCCACTTTAAACCTACACTTGATACAAATAGTCAATCATTTCAATCTTAATGCAGTATAAGTTGAGATGTACAATCATATTGATTTATCTTGATCAGCCAGCATGTACGTGTATTGAAATGCAACCATGTATATGAATTTGATTCATATCCAACCAGCCAATTTAAAACATAAGCAAGCAATCCAACAATTGCTTCGAACATGAGGAGCCAGTTCCAGTTCAAAATATTGATTTGATCTAAAACCTGGAGTCTAAACTGAATTCAGTCAAATTACACATTAAATGCAAGTTGGATCCAAAAGTTCAGAAACAAGCCACATTCGTCTGAACCCATATTGATATCATATATGTTGATGACATGCAGTACAAGAACAATTAATGGTAGTCCAATGCAATCTGAAAAACCTTCAACCCCATTTGAAAAGTTGACTTAGCCAAGTGAAAAACACGTAGTTCAAGATTAATTTAGCTCACACAAATCATTTACCACAAGCTCTCTTTTCAAATATAGATTCATCCATGGAAAAGCCATTTCCAGATTAAATCAATCATGCCACATATGAAGTGCAAAAATTCAATGTGAAAACCTATATGACATATACATGAATCCATCAGCCTGCATGTTCATATATTCCAATTGTACCACATGGGATTGAAAATGCAATCCAAAGCAAAACTGAATCACACAATCCATGGACAGCAGAATACAAATATTCTTCTCAGTTCATTGAAAACTATCCATGAGTACAAGTTTAGTCCATAACTTTCAGAACAGTGCATATAAAGCATAAATCTAAGCACATGAAGAACCAAGGTCTATACATGTGTGGACAAGCTTAACGCACATTTGAAAGGTCGATGCACATTATGATTCAAATCAGACTAGCTTCTTAGAAGCCCCATTCAAACAATGCTTTGAATAGAAATAGGAATTAGTATAAGCATAATGCTTTTGAACCAAATTTCTTACTCAAAGATAAATGACTGCATACCATGCAGCCATGTGAAATGCACCAACAACCTGCAAAAGAGAATGCAACATATTAGCTCATGTGCCACAACACATGAACACACGTATGTCACTCTATACATACACAACGCACAAAATATATTGTTGTCATCAAAACTATTATCAAAGACAAAGAGGGGGCGCACAGAACCCAACATCTCTGATAGTCTAGTAATCTCCCGACTGTGAGATCGGGGCGTGTTCTCCAGTACAGTAGGAGTAGCTATAGCGCCGAGTTTTTACCGACCACCGGTTTGCTGTTCCTGCTATTGTTGCTACTTTCCGCTACCATCGTTGTTTATGGTTGGGGTTCCGCGGGACCTCTACTGAGCCAGTGATAGGAGGCATACCCCTACTTTTCAGGTGCGATGGTTCTTCCTTGAGGTTCGAGGGTGTTGTGCGGAGGTTCTTAGTTGCCAGCTCGACGGGCCGAGTGTTCACTCGGTGTTGGGTACGCTTTTCTGCCCTAAACTGTACTTTTATTAGACTGGACTCTGTTGTAGTTGTTTATTTATTTCTGTTAATTATTGAATTGTCCTACTGTATTTCCTCTTTCTTTGTACCTCTACACTCCTTTTAGCCCTTCCGAGCCCTCCGGCTCGTGGGCGGCGGGCCAAGATTCTAATGGTATCGAGTTCTTCCTGGTATCCGGATCTTGGGTCGTTACAGGTAACTTACGGGTTCCCTAGAGGCGAGCACGGCTCCCCTTGAAAATGATGAGGTAGCCTATGGGTTCTCTAAAGGTGAGCACCGCTCCCCTTGAAAATAAGGAGGTGACTTACGAGTCTTCCGAAAGGCGAGCACCACTCCCCTCGAAAAAGAAATGGTAGCCTAAGGGTTTCCAAGTGGTGGGTACTGCCTCCCTCGAAAGCGAAGGAAACTCACGAAGTTTCCTAGAGTACCCCATGGACTCAGAAAGATGGACGCACACACAGAATGGGAAAGCGATAGACCTGCTCGTCACACCACTGCGTAAAGATCTTCCCCCAAGAGGTACACATTAATAGAGTCCCAAGGCTTAAAGATTTTATTTATTTAGTCAAAATACAAACTGCCAAGTCCCGAAACATACAAACATACGGAGAAACAATGTAAGCCTAGAGCCACAAGGACACCACAAGCGCCCTAGCCTTCGACGATTGGCAGCACCTCTGCCAGCCTACCTGCCAGCGACCACAAAGAGGATCATCTGCCAGCTCCACCGCTACCGAGGAAGTGGAGTAGCGGGAGGAGTCGTTGGCATAGAGGCTTGCACCAGGAAAAGGGCCAGTTGAAGCCACACCCCTGGCAAGATCTGGCACCGTCGCGTCTACTCCAGAGGGGTGCGTGTGGACAACGAGGCCAACACATTATCAGCAGGCAGACCCACCATCATGAGACGCTTCCCACCAATAGCGGGAAACACCTCGTCACACTCCTGCAAATCAAGAAAAATGACGGGAAAATAGTCACACGCCACAAGAACAAGGAAAATATGGAAGAAGAGAAGTGCTTTATTCATGGGGGGGGGGGAGATTACAAAAAGATATCCCATCCTCTTAAGGACGAAGCCTATCCGGTTCAAGGAGCAGAACCCCCCTGCCGACATATAGGCGGTTAACCTTCTCCAAGGCCTCCCGCCAGCCGTCCAAGTATCCGACCCGGTACTGCTCGGTGACGACGTGACCGTTCTCCCCCGACGTCGGCCACGGCCGCCACGGTGTCGGTAGAGCCTCCCTCCGGAGGAGCAAGAGTTGACGAGGAGCCTGCGAGGATTTGTGTAATGTCCTGGATTTTTCAGACATTTTTCAGATCTGGATCCATGGGTTTCGGATCACTTTTGGGGGCCTCGGAGCGCGTTTTGTGTTTCATGCGTGTTTTTTCCTGACGAACCTTCGGAACCCTATATGGCGTGAACCGTTGCGTTCTCCTACTCCGGGACCATACCAGCGCGTTGAGCGTGTTCCCAAGATCAAGGAAATGATTTTTCCTAATTTTCCTAATTTTCCTTATTTTTTGATTTTCTATAAATACCCCACCCTTTTTCTTTTCTTCTCCTTTTCTTCCTCCCCTTCCAACGGCCGACTCTTCCTCTGCTCTCTCTCCCTCTCCTGTGCGTGGATGCGGCGACCCTCCCCCCGACTGTAGACGGCAGCGAGGTGATGGCGCGGTGACGGCGGCGGCGGTGAGACGATCGTGGAGGTGTGTGGAGCTCGTGGGAAGCTCGTGAGGAACGGGGGTTTTAAGCGAAGTTTTGAAGATCGGCGGTGATCCGTAGCGTTTCGGTCGACCCCGAGGTAGGGTGACGCATCTTTAGCTCATTTACTGTCTTCCCCGCGATTTCTTGGCCAAGAGGAGGTCGAGAGGGGTCATTTGAGCCGGGGAAGGGAAAACCATGCTTTGGGGTTTGAGTGCCGGATCTATCGTTTTAATGCGTTATTTTATGGTTTGTTGGCATCAAACGATGCCTTGGGGCATGGGGAAGAGCTTCCCATTTGTTTCCCCTTTGCCTGGGGGTGATTGGGGCATGGAATGCCATTTTTGGGCCATTCTCGCCGTTCTCAATTTTCTGAAATGAAAACGGTAGTTCCAGGAACCGTTTCTGAAAGAGGCGGCCCTAGATGTGCTATTTTCTGAGCTAGAGTGTCGGTAGGGTTTGCGGTCACGCGATAGGCTGCCAAATCCCAGCGGCGGCCAGGCAGCCGACCGCTACTTTTGTGGGGCCAGCGTGACTCCCGAGGTGTTTTGACCGTTGGTTTTTGACCGTTGAACAGTTTTGGGGACTAGGGGTCATGAGGTGGCCATTTTAATCCCCTTGACGGTCCCAATGGAGACCGTCTTAAGCCCCAACGGTCATGAGGTGACCGTTTTACCTTTTCTTGTAGTTCAAGGGCATAGCGGTCCCAAAGAGACCATTTTAACCCTGAGGTGGCCATGATTGGACCGCTTCTGTTTTGAACGGTCTGTAGGAGACCGTTTTCCTTCTTGTTGAGTGGCGGCCTATAGGGGACCGCCTGGTCTCCTTCTACGGTCCAGAGCAAACCGCCTCTTCTTTAGGCGATCCAGCATATGACCGTTTTTACCCAGGGATGGTCCAGTGTGGACCGCCACCTGTGTTCTGTCGAACCGGAGCTTGTTTCTTGCCGAATCTAAGCCCGGGAGAGTGGACCTCGATCCCCGTGCTGACCTACGGTCCGACTGATGCTGGGCATCATCTGGGGGCTGTGTGTGGGTGCCGTGGGGACCTCGGGATGTGGCGTAGTTCGGCTGGTGTCACCGTGAGTCGGTGTTTGTACGAGGAGTTGCCCTTGTACATTGTCTTATTCAGGCGTTGTTTTCCGTTGGCTAGAGAGTCTACTCCTTCAGTGACCCTCCACTAGTCGTAGTCTTCCGACACGCGTGCAGTCCCACCAGGGAGTGGTGGCGAGGCTACCCGAGAGAGACAATTTTAGGCTTGTTGCCGTGGGCCTCCTACTGTGGCGGCTCGAGTCCGGGCTGGGAGGAAGAACCAGCCAGAGGGCTTAACGTAGCACAGTCAGTCAGTGTGTGCACACGTGGTCGAGGACTTCGGACGCGTGCTGAAGAGCACAAATTCGACTAGACCCTTGTCAGTGTTACTTGTGTGTGTCTCAGTTTCCGCCTGGGGTGAGTAGGGAGACACTACGGCGCAGTGTTAAGTCATCTGGGGACGCGTCTAGCTGTGCTTCTAGTGGGCGGTACTCTTGTCTTTGTTAGTAGTGACTCTTGGTTTTTCTGCCACGTTGCCTCGATTCTCGTGTCATGTGGTCGGTACTAGACGTAGCTGAGCTTTTCCATTTATTTATTCTTGTTGCTCCCCATTCTACGTCTTGGTAGTGTTCCTGCTTTAGCTGCCTCCCGTGTAATTTTTCATTTTGCGAGGTAGGGGTCCGAGTGATCCCTAATGAGCCTTTTGTGATGAGGCTCATTCCCTGCGTTTTTACGTGGTTTCAGGTGAGGCGAGCCTTCTGAGGAGCACTTCTGAGGCTCCGCGTGGTTCTGCTAGCCAGGGTTAGTCCCCAGTTGCTAGAGCTGGGGTATGCCCCGTGTAGTTGTACCTTGAAGTCCCACGATCAATGACACCCAAGAGGGGGGTGAATTGGGTGTTCACCAATTTTAAGGAAAAATTTTAGCTTTTTACAAAATATGTGGTAAATAATAATTAGTAATTGAAAACTAATTAACCAATTCTCTCAAACTCACCGTTCCCACACGACCATACAATGAAAGCAATCAAACCACACAAATAACACACAAATGCACAGCAGTTTTTAAGGTGGTTCGGATGCAACGACGACAATCCTACGTCCACCCCTCACCAAACCCGGTGAGGCTTCACTCGGGGATAAATCCCCAAAGGGAGACGACGCTCCAACCACACACGCAGGACGATGCCTGCCCACATACACGGGGACGCGCCCCAAAACACACACACACACACACACATACACACACACACACACACACACACACACACACACACACACACACACACACACACACACACACACACACACACACACACACACACACACACACACACACACACACACACACACACACACACACACGGAGATGAGGTCTCCAACACGATCCAACAAACGGATCAACAAGACACACACACACACGCTGCGACAAGTGCAGTAAACCACACACTAAAACAACTGGATCTAAGTAGATCCACACACACACACGTAGATCTAGGAAGATCTATACACACACGAATAGAACACAATGACCACACACGACCACGGATCCACAACGATCCACACACACACGAATGTTTCCAGATTGTGAAGAACACAAATATAAAACCCAAAACATTACAACAATGAGGCACAGTTTAGAAGACTCCTGATTTGGCTTCCCTTGAGTGTATGATATAGAGCTTGGAACGATGCTTCCTGCTTCACTTGAATGGCTTCAGATTAAGCTTGAATGGGCTTGGAGTGGATGTAGAGTTGCTGCACGGAGTACCGTTCACGGCTACAGTACTCTTCCTTCTTCACTTAGAAAACATCCCTTTGATCTCTTCTTTAAACTCTTGCTTGCTTCTTGATGGCCTCCCCCTTGATCTCTCTTTGTTGGTTCCTTGATTCTTCACTTCATAGATGCTTGTTGGCTTGAGAAGTACCTTGAATAACTTGTAGATGGATGAAGAACTTGTTGCACGAGGTACTGTTCACGGAGCTACAGTACCTCTTCTTCCTCCTTGGACAGCCTCCCCTTAGATCTCCTGATGAGGACATCACCTCCCATGCCCACGTTCACAGCTCGTCTCCTCGCCCCGGTTGCATCCGACATGGTCTAGTTATTTAATTTTGAGTCATATGTAATTTTTATTTGAGTCATTTGATGTATTTTCCTTTTTATTTGAGTCATGTTCCTAGGTCTTATGTTTATTTCCCTAAGTTTGAGTGTAATTAGGTTGTCTAGTTAGCTATGGGGCCCAATTCATTGGGCTTGGCCCAAGGGCTCCCCCCTACCCCCTCGGTTATTTGTCATTAAGTCAATTGTCAGGGACTTTTGTAGAAATGTGGGTTTCCTATATATAGGACCCCATTCCCCCCATTTCAACTTAATGAAATCAATGAATGAAAAAAAATGCCATTTTGTGAGTTCTATCTTTATTTTTATGGTGGAGTGAATCCATTAGTGAGGTGAGAAGCCTTAGGGAGAGAATCCCACCCATCCCTCTCTTAATCTCTCTCTTTCACTCCCCTTTCTCTCTCCTCCACACCCAATTTTGAAAATTTTCTCTCTCCTCCCTTCCCAACCACCACTTTCCCACCTACCCCCATTAAAGGCCACTCCCCTTCCCCACACATCCCATTACTCCACCCCCTAGTCCCAAGGGAGCATCCCCAATCACTAAGCCACTCTCCAACCACCTCATCCCTTTCCCAAGCACCCTTCCCTCTCCTCCATGCAACCCTCCACCTCTCAAGACCATTTGAATTTGAATATCCCCTTCCCTCCATAGCCCAAAGTCGTCCAACTCATTTCCCCATTGAGTAGGCCACCCCCATCCCCTTCCCTCCACTCCACTCAACCAAGAGCAGCCACCCCGTCACCCTTCCTCCACCTTGGCTGAGAGCCTGCAGAGAACCAGTGGAGTGCAGCAGCGACCCCGTCTTCCCCCTGGCGTCCCTGGAGGTCCAAGAGCTATCGTCGGAAGCGTCTGCCTGTCTTCTTCGCAACGGAAGTGGTTTCGTTGTCGTCCGAGCACCGTGCTGCCCGGGAGAGCCGTTCTCCCTCCACTGTGCGAAGCTCTCCTGACAGAGCACCTGAACGTGATTGGAAGCTCTGCCACGACAAATCCAGCGTGAATCAAGATAAGAACCCTCTTAAAAGTTTTTCCTCCTTCTGTCTAATTTCAGAATCAAGAAGCGGAACTCCGTTCGGCATTATGTAGCAGGAGTTATAAATTTTCTCCCT
The DNA here is from genome assembly GCA_022559845.1 of Amorphophallus konjac. Classification (NCBI taxonomy): domain Eukaryota; kingdom Viridiplantae; phylum Streptophyta; class Magnoliopsida; order Alismatales; family Araceae; genus Amorphophallus; species Amorphophallus konjac. The sequence goes on along the minus strand of CM040123.1, from coordinate 62,588,592 downwards.
CAGCCACGCGGTTCTGCTTCCCACAGTCTGCACCAACTTGTCGTCATTGTTCAGAGTTTCCTAGTCTTCTCCGGCATCGTTTGGTTTCCCCGTCAGTTTTTCTGCGAAGAAGACTCATCCCCGGTTCCAACGACTCCAACGGTGCTCGATTCTGAGTTCGGGAGCTATCAGGGCAACCTCTGCAACCTGCTGTTGGAAACAAGGAGCTGTCAGTCCGAGAATCTGCCTCCCTGTTCGGGCCTCCACCCAGACCAGCATCGACGAAATAAGAAATTAATAAAATTTGGACGACTTCCCCGGCCTACTACGAAGATTTTCCAGGTGGTTTCGTCCCCAAAAAAATTCGGTAGCAGTTGCAGCAGTCAATTCATCAGTCTCCTATCAGCACCCACAGAACTGGGCAGAATTGGCAACCTCCCATCTTCGGTGTTCCCTTCTCAAATTCCCCTCCCCGCTTGGCCGGCTGAAGGCCCCTCCCTGTGTGAAGGTAGTGTTTGGATGTAACTATCATCTTCCCTTCCCCACGATCCCCCCCTTGCATGGGGTGTAGTGTAGTAATAGCTTAAACAGGTCAAGCTACACCGGCGCGGCGTGTGGGAAACCCACGCTTCCCCGCCCGCCCTCGTCTCCGAGCGGGACCGGTTTCTTCAAACCGGTCGAGTGAGTGCTCCAAAACTTTGCTCTAATTCATGCTTGTTTTTTCAATATTAGTTCATAAACTCCGCTGGATGTGACGAGAGCCCGATCCTTAAGCTCATTTGCTATAAGTGATCATTGTGGGAAGAGAGTGGAACACGTGCCCTTTGGCACTTCGTCGGACCCTTGATTTGGGCAGCCATACCCTTGGGGAATCAAACCTTGGCCTTGCTGGCCCTCTACCAGCAAGGGCCTAGCCCACACAACCTCCCCTTGGCATTGCCAAGTTACCCCGGGTCTTAGTGAGCATCGGGTGAGCGGTTGCTATTATCGGTCCGTTTTGAATGCTTAATTGTGCTTGCTTGTTGAGTCTTAGGTTGTGTCACATAAATTAGTATCAGAGCAAGTCATTGACTTGTCTCTATCAAGTCAAGTCCTAGGGCATGCTTGCATTGGTGTCATCATCAATCCGACCCTTGCATTGATCCCCCCGATCATCATGACCACCTACTTAGCCTACTCACCACCCATAGACTTCATCCTAGATAGGGATATTACCTTTGACGGATCACGTTCTAGTGACTATCTTAGGTGGGAGGCTACCATAGAAAAGTACTTTGACAAGAATTGGGTATATGGATCCGCGAGAGTCCGAAGAGCCAAGGGACAGTTTCGGGGTCAAGCCAAAAGTAAGTGGGAACACATAGAGGGATTAAGAAGGGTTAGGGGGCAAGAGCCCATCTCCTCATGGGAAGAGATGAAGAAAGAACTTAGAAAGATCTACATCCCCAAACATTCCCACCCCTCCTACTCAAGCACCCCTAACCCGAGGAGCACTACCACTCCTCCATCCCCACCCGGCCAACTTAAGACCGACCTTTGGTCTCCACCCCCACCACTCCCAAAAAATCACCTCTCAACCATCATAACTATACTTCGTGACCAAGTCCTCTCCCTTAAGACCCAAATAAACCAAGCACCCACCTCTCCGCCAAATCCCATGAGGATCCCCACACCCCAACCAAAACCTCCTTCCACAAACCTCACTATCCAGACCCAATTGCCCCCCACTTCCACCCCCCCACAACTGGCCGATCCTAAGGGGAAGAGACCCCTAACTGACCCAGTTTCCCCAATAAGGACCACCACTACCCCTCCATTTTTCCCTATAAGGGACACTCCCCCCAAGACTGACCAACTCAAGCCACCCCAACCAACTCATCTCCCACTCCCTCCCCCAAAACTCCCATGTCCAAAGCCTCCACTACTACCCTTACCTATCCTAACCCACGTTTCCCACCACCTACCACCCCGGATACACTATGCCCCAATCATCACCACACCCTCAAAAGCCCCTCTTACCTCCTTGGAAGAAGAACCCATGCCCCACCCCATAGTGGTGAACACTCCAAACCCACTCTCCACCTTGGAGAAAACCCAAGTCCAAATTGAAGAAGAAATAACACACGAGGGTCTTCACCTTACATCACCATCTCTAGTTGGAGTCAATCTCATCTTAGGGGAAACCCTTGATAGTTGGCTAAAGAAGAGCCCAATAAGAGAGATCATGGCCCCCGATTTCCCACCCATGAAGGAAAACCATCCCATAGTGCCCATCTCCTCTTATCACACCACAATCCAAGCATCTTATCAAGTTGAGACCATAGAAGATTTTCTTAGAGGCTTAGCATGGCAAATTGAGTTCACTAGCATGTTGACCCCTATGGCCGAACAACCTAGGAGCCTTGGCCTCCTACACCTATGCATTGGGTCTATCACCTCGATTTGCACCATTGGTTGCTACACTAGCGACCTCCTTCTATTCCTCCCTACACCCGATGAGGCCAGCCTTCTCCTCAATTTAGAGCTACTTATCTTAGGTAGAGAGCCAAACCCTCCCTTCATGGCCGACCCACCCACCAAGAACTTTGGCCCCATTGTCTCATTAGATGAGGATGACCCACCACTACTTGAAGATCTTGAGGACATAGGGCCCCTCCCCCTCGATAACCCTTTTTATGATCCCTTTGATCCCTTCCAATGGGGGTCAAAGAACCCATGGGACCTAACCACCTTATCCACCACCCACCTTTCCCTATCCCAACCCACCATGTTTGATCCAATCCACCCCATCCTAGACCCGGGTTACACCTTGGGAGCCATGACCTTGGGCCACATATCCCTAGGAAATAAGGTTGTGCCCCACCCCATGATGACCACCTTCTTAGATCCATTCGATCCTTTCCAATGGGAGTTCAAAAGTTGTCCCACACCTATACATATGGAAGTCACCTTTGGGAAAAGCATGTATGTGTCTAGGTTTACCACACCCCTTGACATGAACACTATTTTGGGTCCATTCATTCATATCACCCACATGTCAAGTAGAAAGTATGAGTGGCCCATATTCGGATGTCATGGTCCTCCTTCATTCATCATGGGTCTTAAGCATGTCAAAGGCATCTACGGATGTCCGGGTCCCCCGATATTTATCACCAATTTGCATGATAGGGCCACCTACGGGTGTCCCGGCCCACCTAGGCTAACCAAAGTCTACACTGCATCATTACACGATAGGTCTACTTTTGGTTGCCCCGGTCCACCCATCACCCCTAGAATGTCTGCATTCACAACATTGCATAAAGAGATCCGCAAGCACATTAGCAAGAAGAATGTGACTTATAAAAGGCGAGCCGACTCTCATCGACGTCACTAAGAATTTCATGAGGGTGACTTTGTGATGGTAAGGACGGAGAGGCTCTCCCCGGGAGCCATCTCTAAATTGAGGCCACGTGGGGCTGGTCCCTTCCAGGTCCTGAGGCGCATTGGTGCAAATGCCTATGAGTTAGATCTCCCCGAGGAATATGGGGTAAGTCCCACATTCAATGTCACCGACCTAGTGCCATACAAGGGACCCACGGTGGTACGTAGTGAAGATATTGAGCCTATTCCCTCCGTTGAGAGAGCACCCACCCGTGAGGAGAGTCCACCAGCCAAGAGAGCCCAGTGTGAGCGCATTGAACGAATATTGGATGAACAGGTCACTACCACCATGAGCAAGGTATACGTGCGCTATCTCGGCAGGTGAATGGATCGGTCTCGTTCGGAAGACTTGAGGGCAGTACCACTTCTACACCGGTGGAGGGCTGGCGGTCGACCGCTAGGGGCCATCCTGTAGCTGTGTGGCTGCTGGGAAAATAGGTCGACCGCTAGCTCCTGGCGGTCGACCGCCAGGTTCACAGATTTCCATATTTCAGTTCTGTTATTTTAGGTCGACCGCCAAGGGTCCACAGGTCGACCACCAGTCTCCAAACCTGTAAAAGTCAAGTGTTAGCTCACTTGAAACTATCTATTGGTTCGATACTTGAAAAATGGCGTGTCTTATAGTTGATTACAAGTTTGTTTAGACTCGATTTAACACATGGAATGATTCATGAACACAAGTTTGAAAAGGAGTGAATCTTGATGGTTTAAAACATGAAGCTTCGTTTTAATACAAGGTAGGAGTCTCACCAATGGTTCTTGACAGTAAATGACATATACCACCTGTTTTGGATTGTAGGGAAGTAGAGTTTTGGTTCACCAGGTGACGGCCATGAGTTTGAACCTGCATGCAAGATAGTTAGGTTAATTGCATGCTTGTTGACATTAAAGAGGTTATGAAACCTCTTGCCTCTTGTAAAACCAACATGTGCAACCAGCATAAACAATAAGATAAATGAACACAATCATCAAGAACATGTGTAATCAACCATAAGTTTAGTTATCATCACGTAATCACACATTAAGTTTAGTTATCATCAAAACATAACTTAAAAATTACAACAATCATCAAAACCATAACTCAACAATCTCCCCCTTTTTGATGATGACAAACTTATTGATGATGACAAACTTAATGATGATATATAATGGAAAGGCACAGATGTTCTTCTTAGTTCTCCTCCCCCTGTCACACACAATCATCAATTTCTGGAGCCCTTTGACATAATCAAAAAGCGGGATAAGGCAAACCTTTCTCCCCCTGTGACATGATCAACAATATCAACAAAGTTTGAAGAAGCCAAACAAGGAAGAGCAAATTGATCTCCCTTGGAAACAGCAATAGCCCATCTCACAATACAGAAGAAGCAACAGTAAATCATGGACCGACAAATCAATATAAGTCCAATTAGAGGAGACCAATTGCTTATTATTCTCAGAAATCAATATGATACCATCCAAAGCGATTACAGTCAAGCATGAGCCAGTGTAGGAAGATGATCACAAAATAAGGTGTTCAGCATGATAACATTCAAAATCTAGAGCCCATGGCAGATTTTCACACAAACAAGAGCAGGAGGACATATCAAAATGATTTTCTTTGATTTTCAAATTTTTGATTTTTACATTTTCTGTTTAAATGCATGAAGCTATGTATATGCAGATGATGACTCATGAAGTGCACACAAAGTAATCAAACAGTTACATATAAACATACATGCAATCTCCCCCGTACATATATGCGAGGGGAATGGGTATATTAAGGATGCAAGAGAGTCATGCTCACCAGAATGCACATGTGTAGCACATGGGAGATCGTGCAATCATATAGGAGATTCATGCAATTACTGATGCAGTCAATCAATTTTCTGAATACATATTAAATCAAATTTCCAGATGTGTAGGTGAGGAACATGAAGGACGATAGTTGTAATATGGATATTCAGATTTTCAGATAAACACAATGAGATATTTCACAGACTGCATTTCAATTTTTGAGAACATCGTATTGGAGGCTTCGCTCTACCACAATGAGTTTTCACCATCATTTTTTAACTCAACCACAATCCCCGGTTACTCGAGTAGTATCACATGATAGGCAGAAATTTTCAAGAGTGATCAGGTTCAAAATGATTCCTTTTTACGCGAGTAGACGCATGGAGCTCATGCCAGAATCCCCGGTTACCCAGAATACTGAACCATCTCACTTCATTTTGAATAGAGGTACTAGTCCACACTTTTCAGATATGAACCACATCACGTCTCAGGTGACATGTGCCCAGTTTACTCAGTGAGACCAAGCATTGCTCTGCCGTTCTTTTACCTTAGAGATTTTTCAATAAAGATAGGTAGGCAACTTTTTCCTCAACTGTCTCTTCTACAAACATGCAGCAAGTTGAACATCTCGAGAGTGTTGAAAAGAAATTCATATATCCTTATCTTTAACACACATTTTCACATTTTGTGCATGAAGTGTGCGAATTTGATTCAGCATGTATACCAAAAATATCATGAACACATAACAAGGAGCTCCCCCTAAATAGATACACTTATGAAATATAAGCTCCCCGGAGTGTACGACAAGAAAGACTCCAACAATGACTCAAATGCAGCATTATTTATCAAGAGGACATAAGGCCATAGAAGTGCCAAGGAATGAGGGTGAATAGCATATAATATCAAGCAAGCACATGGGGAATGTATGCAATATGCAATGCAAATATGCAACTGATATCAATCAAAAGGATACCAATTGAACGAACTGAATGCGGCTAATGCATGAGTTCTAGTGCAATGCAATCCTTGATCATATAATAATGAGATGTAACATGCCAAGACAGAATGCAGTGTGGTGTAAAACTTCTGGTGCAAAATGAGTGAGCTAACTGCACTTAATGTATGAATTCTAATGCATGCAGTCTATTCTTATATGAGAATGGAATGCAAGATGAAAAATGACACTACATACAAGAGAGCAAATCAGATTGGAAAGATGAGCATGAGACAAATTGCATCACAAGTGGCTGATATACAAAGGGAAGCCATTTATTGTCAAAAGTCGTTAAGAGCAGATTTTCAAGGATTTTGAAAACATTCACAAGCCATTCAGGAGTTGACATTTCCATTGCAGAACTCTTCACTTCAACAAGGATCAATTTTATAAATTTTGAAGGAATTCATCATGAGCATGTTGCATGTTCCAATTGGAGTTCACTCAGTCAATACTCATTTCAACTTGTTTAGCTAGCAAGACCCCCTTTGACAAAGACATGAATCTCAGAAAAAAATTTAGTGAAAGTGCAATGTTTCTCTTATGACATGGGGCTAGCTGACAACGAGTAAATAAAAGCATCAGAAAAATTCTTTCAAGGCCAAACAATCAATTTCTTCCAGTTCTGGTACAAGGCATAGAACTTTGGTCCAAAGACCAACTCACGCATAGTGAGAGTTTCCAGGTGAAGATAATCCACCTTTTCACTACTCAGTATTTGATATACCAGATACTCAATTAAGCTTAAATGTGCTCAAGCAATCAGATTGAAGATATGTTCAAAGGTCAACATAAAGTTCAAGATTTTCAGTTTCAATTAACCAATAAGCAAGTTAGTCACGGCAGAATTGAGGAGCAATCATTTCAGGTATGTAGAAATAATACCTGTCATCAGAATAACATCACAAAGTCCCATAGACTAATGCATAAATTTCTATTTCCATAGCACGAGGGTGAATTACCTTAATTCAGAAGATAATGCCGTAGGCCTTCAAGCACAAAAAATCACCAACCTCACGAAGGTTAGTATTTTAGATTTATGTTTCATTACCTTGGCCTTGAGAATCTATTTCTTCCAAGCCTTTCACCTGCAATCCAAAGAAGAGTGAAACTCAGTTTACTCATGAGAGTAATTTAAAATCTCCTTGCACAGTCCCTGCAAAATCTTCACAAAAGGCATTATTAGTAGCTCAGAAATGATTACATCCACATGTACTTGAACCACTAAGAAGTCTATTTACCTGATTTGCCTTGTGAGAGGTGGTTGGTCAACCTTACCTATTGAACCCATTCTTGATCAAAAGATGCGGGCTTTTCATACCATGCCTTGTGTACTTGCTTCAACAAGTACAAGACTTTCACCACCTTGTACTTGAGTCGATCCTGGAGGTTGTTCTACACAAAGTAGCCCTTCTTCTTGTAGCAACTTGAGAGGGTTCTCATCATTTTCATCCTTGCAAGGTATTCTTCTAGTTGATTTAAGCTCGGTCATGACTAGCCCATCATCATTTGAATTTTGTGTGTGTAATCTGTATCCAAAGATAGAAAGATTTAAGTTGTCAATTTCGATTCAAATTTATTGACAATGGCATGACAAATTATTTTAACAACCAACATCCCCTAGACAGCTCTAGATGTAATGCATGACTCATGCATGAACCTAAACATTAAGCCCATAAAATGAATGCGGTTGCTCCCCCTTAGTGTGTGCATAAATGCAAGATGTTCAGTTACCATCCAATGCCATATGCAACCTGTAACTAATTGACTCATAGTACCGGCCGGAGAACTTAGATCCGAAGATCACCTCACGCGTAGTGATAGCTTTCAGACAGGCGAAACCTGCCCTTCCACATGTCACCATTTGATATACTATATAGTCAAGGGTGGTGAAGGTAGGAGGATTGCTATGCGTTATGACATGAATTCACAGTGTTCGACTTATGCATGACAGAGTATGAAAGTGTATGCAAACTCAATATGTGTAGTGAAATCATGATCATGAGAAACTTCAAGCTCTCCTACAACAAAATGCTATATGACAAGTGATATATGCACAAATATGTAAACAACTATGAATAGAATGCATGTATGGACATATGCAAGACTACATGACTAACAGATTCAAAAAGAATCAAAGCCTTATACAGTCACTGGTGAGAGTAGGAGAGATATCACCTGAGCTTCCAAATTTTAGTTTTTGATTCTTCTTCCAACCTAAGTTATGCCACTTGGCCCGAGTGCCTTACCTTCTTGACGAAGACAGATTTCATGCTTTATATTCCCAAGGCACACCTGCAAGACAGATTTCTCATTTTCCATTCTTAGGTACCCAAATTCTTTTGAGTCCTTGTGGGTTAGCAGCAACATTTGCACATGGTTTCCACTTTTTGACAGTATTCAAATTATCATTTTTTATCAAGGGATAACCATGCATCGACTTACAATCATGTTTAGTATGCCCAGATTCACCACAATGGAGACAACACACAGAAGACATTTTCCCATCTGGTCTCTTTGCATGAACATAAGATTTCTCAAATTCATTTATCCCAAATGAAATCTTTTTTGAATTTTTGAATTCATTCATTTTCTTGCATGCTCTCAAGTCATCATTCTTCATAATGAAACAATCATGCATGACATGTCCAAATTTACCACAGTAAAAACATGAGAGTTTCTTCCAAGGTAGTTGTGTGTGTGTGACAGAAATTTGTTCAACAAGCATGGAAGTGCTAGCAGTATTTTTGGATTCTTGATGCAAGTTGATTTTCTTTGTGGATGCATGTGTGTGTGCAACATGATTTCTCTTTTTCAGATTTTCATTTGATTTTTTTATTATATGTGAAGAAGATTATTTTAGGGACCCATTTGATGTGCTGGCTATGTTTGAACTGTGCACAAAAGATGTATAAACTTTATTTTCAAACTTCTTTTTGTTCACAGGATTAAAACCCAGCCCTTCCCTTTGAAAATTCACTTTCATTCCAAGCAATTTGTCTAGGTTGTTTTGACCATTTACAAATCTAGACAATGAAGCATTCGAGTTAAAGATTTCTTTTTCAAGTGTAGAAATATGCAATTCATAGAAGGCCATCTTATTTTCACAAGAGTTAACTTGATCATGTAAAGTAGCATTGATGGTTTCATGATTTTGAATTTCTTGAAATAATTCATCCACTCTTTCAATTTCATGAATATTCACATATTTTCCTTTTTCAAAAGAAAGTAGTTTTTCAGAAATGGATGTGTTCAATTCCTTCAGCTTCTCATTTTCTTCTTTCATAGATGCAATGGTTTCTTCATGCCTTTGAATATCAATCAAGAAGAATTCGTTTTCATATTTGAGTTGAAGGCATTTATCACAAGAAGAGGTTTCATGAATGGATTTTTCAAGATGTTTTAAACTACCTTCTGGCAAAGAATTTTGAATCAATAGAGAACTATTTTCCTTTTTAAGTTCTTCTAATTCAAAACACTTATCACATGGAGCATTCTCAATGATGAATTTTTCAGACTTCTTTTTCAATTTTCTATTTTCAGATTTCACTTTCGTATACTTATCAAGCAACTCTTCATAAGCATTCATTATCTCTTCATAAGTGAAATCATCTTCATTATCAGATTCAGAATTTACCTTCGAGGATGATCCACTTGGTGAGCTTGATCTACTTGATTGATCACTCTTTTGTTCACTCGTGCCTGCCACAAGACAACTATCTTCATGCTCTTTTTTGAAGCTGGCTAAGCCATCCAATATTTCCTTTGCGGAGCTGCAATAAGAAACAAATGGGAAATGATTAGAATTGACTACAGTTGAGAATAACTTTAAGACTAAACAATTTTGATCATGTTCAAGCTTTTGATTTTCAGTCTAGACATTTTTATCTTTAGGCAATTCATGAGGACCATATGAGATAAGCTTCCATAGCTTAGGGTTGTATGAATTGACTAGACTACACATTCTACCTAACCACAAATCAAAATTACAACCATCAAATACAGGTGGAGAGTTCAAGGTGTATATCATGATAGTCATTGATCTGGATCACTCTTAGATCGTTAGATCTATGAAAAACTGAGCCTTAGCTCTGATACCAATTGAAGTCCCGCGATCAATGACACCCAAGAGGGGGGTGAATTGGGTGTTCACCAGTTTTAAGGAAAACTTTTAGCTTTTTACAAAATATGTGGTAAATAATAATTAGTAATTGAAAACTAATTAACCAATTCTCTCAAACTCACCGTTCCCACACGACCATACAATGAAAGCAATCAAACCACACAAATAACACACAAATGCACAGCGGTTTTTAAGGTGGTTCGGATGCAACGACAGCAATCCTACGTCCACCCCTCACCAAACCCGGTGAGGCTTCACTCGGGGATAAATCCCCAAACGGAGACGACGCTCCAACCACACACGCAGGATGACGCCTGCCCACATACAAGGGGACGAGCCCCAAAACACACACACACACACACACACACACACACACACACACACACACACACACACACACACACACACACACACACACGGAGATGAGGTCTCCAACACGATCCAACAAACGGATCAACAAGACACACACACACGCTGCGACAAGTGCAGCAAACCGCACACTAAAACAACTGGATCTAAGTAGATCCACACACACACACGTAGATCTAGGAAGATCTACGTACACACGAATGGAACACAATGACCACACACGACCACGGATCCACAACGATCCACACACACACGAATGTTTCCAGATTGTGAAGAACACAAATATTAAACCCAAAACATAACAACAATGAGGCACAGTTTAGAAGACTCCTGATTTGGCTTCCCTTGAGTGTATGATATAGAGCTTGGAACGATGCTTCCTGCTTCACTTGAATGGCTTCAGATTAAGCTTGAATGGGCTTGGAGTGGATGTAGAGTTGCTGCACGGAGTACCGTTCACGGCTACAATACTCTTCCTTCTTCACTTGGATAACCTCCCTTTGATCTCTTCTTTAAACTCTTGCTTGCTTCGTGATGGCCCCCCCCTTGATCTCTCTTTGTTGGTTCCTTGATTCTTCACTTCATAGATGCTTGTTGGCTTGAGAAGTACCTTGAATAGCTTGTAGATGGATGAAGAACTTGCTGCACGAGGTACTGTTCACGGAGCTACAGTACCTCTTCTTCCTCCTTGCACAGCCTCCCCTTAGATCTCCCTTGAAGCCCTCTTGGTTGGTTAGGGTTATGGCTTCAATGAGATGTTTTTATATCTCTTAAATGGTCCAAAGACAAGTCCCAGACCAGATCCACAAATCATGGTGGATTGGGTGTCTTTAGGATTAAACAAATGGGTGGAAAGACCACTCCTCGAGCTTGAAACAAAAGTCAACAAAACGGGGCCTCGGGGCTGGCGGTCGACCGGTGGAGGGCTGGCGGTTGACCGCTAGGGGCCATCCTGTAGCTGTGTGGCTGCTGGGAAAATAGGTCGATCGCTAGCTCCTGGCGGTCGACCGCCAGGTTCACAGATTCCCAGATTTCAGTTCTGTTATTTTAGGTCGACCGCCAAGGGTCCACAGGTCGACCGCCAGTCTCCAAACCTGCAAAAGTCAAGTGTTAGCTCACTTGAAACTATCATTGGTTCGATACTTGAAAAAGGGCTTGTGTTATAGTTGATTACAAGTTTGTTTAGACTCGATTTAACACATGGAATGATTCATGAACACAAGTTTGAAAAGGAGTGAATCTTGATGGTTTAAAGCATGAAGCTTCGTTTTAATACAAGGTAGGAGTCTCACCAATGGTTCTTGACAGTAAATGACATATACCACCTGTTTTGGATTGTAGGGAAGTAGAGTTTTGGTTCACCAGGTGACGGCCATGAGTTTGAACTTGCATGCAAGATAGTTAGGTTAATTGCATGCTTGTTGACATTAAAGAGGTTATGAAACCTCTTGCCTCTTGTAAAACCAACATGTGCAACCGGCATAAATAATAAGATGAATGAACACAATCATCAAGAACATGTGTAATCAACCATAAGTTTAGTTATCATCACGTAATCACACATTAAGTTTAGTTATCATCAAAACATAACTTAACAATTACAACAATCATCAAAACCATAACTCAACAATCTCCCCCTTTTTGATGATGATAAACTTATTGATGATGACAAACTTAATGATGATATATAATGGAAAGACACAGATGTTCTTCTTAGTTCTCCTCCCCCTGTCACACACAATCATCAATTTCTCTCCCCCTTTGACATAATCAAAAAGCGGGATAAGGCAAACCTTTCTCCCCCTGTGACATGATCAACAATATCAACAAAACTTGAAGAAGCCAAACAAGGAAGTGCAAACTGATCTCCCTTGGAAACAGCAATAGCCCATCTCACAATACAGAAGAAGCAACAGTAAATCATGGACCGACAAATCAATATAAGTCCAATTAGAGGAGGCCAATTGCTTATTATTCTCAGAAATCAATATGATACCATCCAAAGCGATTACAATCAAGCATGAGCCAGTGTAGGAAGATGATCACAAAATAAGGTGTTCAGCATGATATCATTCAAAATCTAGAGCCCATGGCAGATTTTCACACAAACAAGAGCAGGAGGACATATCAAAATGATTTTCTTTGATTTTCAAATTTTTGATTTTTACATTTTCTGTTTAATGCATGAAGCTATGTATATGCAGATGATGACTCATGAAGTGCTCACAAAGTAATCAAACAGTTACATATAAACATACATGTAATCTCCCCCGTACATATATGAGAGGGGAATGGATATATTAAGGATGCAAGAGAGTCATACTCACCAGAATGCACATGTGTAGCACATGGGAGATCGTGCAATCATATAGGAGATTCATGCAATTGCTGATGCAGTCAATCAATTTTCTGAATACATATTAAATCAAATTTCCAGATGTGTAGGTGAGGAACATGAAGAACGATAGTTGCAATATGGATATTCAGATTTTCAGATAAACACAATGAGACATTTCACAGACTGCATTTCAATTTTTGAGAACATCGTATTGGAGGCTTCGCTCTACCACAATGAGTTTTCACCATCATTTTTTAACTCAACCAGAATCCCCGGTTACTCGAGTAGTATCACATGATAGGCAGAAATTTTCAAGAGTGATCAGGTTCAAAATGATTCCTTTTTATGCGAGTAGACGCATGGAGCTCATGCCAGAATCCCCGGTTACTCAGAATACTGAACCACCTCACTTCATTTTGAACAAAGGCACTAGTCCACACTTTTCAGATATAAACCACATCACGTCTCAGGTGACATGTGCCCAGTTTACTCAGTGAGACCAAGCATTGCTCTACCGTTCATTTACCTTAGAGATTTTTCAATAAAGATAGGTAGGCAGTTTTTTCCTCAACTGTCTCTTCTACAAACATGCAGCAAGTTGAACATCTCGAGAGTGTTGAAAAGAAATTTATATATCCTTATCTTTAACACTCATTTTCATATTTTGTGCATGAAGTGTGCGAATTTGATTCAGCATGTATATCGAAAATATCATGAACACATAACATGGAGCTCCCCCTAAATAGATGCACTTATGAAATATAAACTCCCCAGAGTGTATGACAAGAAAGACTCCAACAATGACTCAAATGCAACATTATTTATCAAGAGGACATAAGGCCATAGAAATGCCAAGGAATGAGGGTGAATAGCATATAATATCAAGCAAGCACATGGGGAATGTATGCATCATGTAATGCAAATATGCAACTGATACCAATCAAAATGATACCAATTGAACGAACTGAATGCGGCTAATGCATGAGTTCTAGTGCAATACAATCCTTGATCATATAATAATGAGATGTAACATGCCAAGATAGAATGCAATGTGGTGTAAAACTTCTGGTGCAAAATGAGTGAGCTAACTGCACTTAATGTATGAATTCTAATGCATGCAGTCTATTCTTATATGAGAATGGAATGCAAGATGAAAAATGACACTACATACAAGAGAGCAAATCAGATTGGAAAGATGAGCATGGCACAAATTCCATCACAAGTGGCTTATATACAAAGGGAAGCCATTTATTGTCAAAAGTCGTTAAGAGCAGATTTTCAAGGATTTTGAAAACATTCACAAGTCATTCAGGAGTTGACATTTCCATTACAGAACTCATCGCTTCAACAAGGATCAATTTTATAAATTTTGAAGGAATTCATCATGAGCATGTTGCATGTTCCAATTGGAGTTCACTCAGTCAATACTCATTTCAACTTGTTTAGCTAGCAAGACCCCCTTTGACAAAGACATGAATCTCAGAAAAAAATTTAGTGAAAGTGCAATGTTTCTCTTATGACATGGGGCTAGCTGACAACGAGCAAATAAAAGCATCAGAAAAATTCTTTCAAGGCCAAACAATCAATTTCTTCCAGTTCTGGTACAAGGCGGAGAACTTTGGTCCAAAGACCAACTCACACATAGTGAGAGTTTCCAGGTGAAGATAATCCACCTTTTCACTACTCAGTATTTGATATACCAGATACTCAATTAAGCTTAAATGTGCTCAAGCAATCAGATTGAAGATATGTTCAAAGGTCAACATAAAGTTCAAGATTTTCAGTTTCAATTAACCAATAAGCAAGTTAGTCACGGCAGAATGGAGGAGCAATCATTTCAGGTATGTAGAAATAATACCTGTCATCAGAATAACATCACAAAGTCCCATAGACTAATGCATGAATTTCCATTTCCATAGCAAGAGGGTGAATTACCTTAATTCAAAAGATAATGCTGTAGGCCTTCAAGCACAAAAAATCACCAACCTCACGAAGGTTAGTATTTTAGATTTATGTTTCATTACCTTGGCCTTGAGAATCCATTTCTTCTAAGCCTTTCACCTGCAATCCAAAGAAGAGTGAAACTCAGTTTACTCATGAGAGTAATTTAAAATCTCCTTGCACAGTCCCTGCAAAATCTTCACAAAAGGCATTATTAGTAGCTCAGAAATGATTACATCCACATGTACTTGAACCACTAAGAAGTCTTTTACCTGATTTGCCTTGTGAGAGGTGGTTGGTCAACCTTACCTATTTAACCCATTCTTGATCAAAAGATGCGGGCTTTTCATACCATGCCTTGTGTACTTGCTTCAACATGTACAAGACTTTCACCACCTTGTACTTGAGTCGATCCTGGAGGTTGTTCTACACAAAGTAGCCCTTCTTCTTGTAGCAACTTGAGAGGGTTCTCATCATTTTCATCCTTGCAAGGTATTCTTCCAGTTGATTTAAGCTCGGTCATGACTAGCCCATCATCATTTGAATTTTGTGTGTGTAATCTGTATCCAAAGACATAAAGATTTAAGTTGTCAATTTCGATTCAAATTTATTGACAATGACATGACAAATTATTTTAGCAACCAACATCCCCTAGACAGCTCTAGATGTAATGCATGACTCATGCATGAACCTAAACATTAAGCCCATAAAATGAATGTGGTTGCTCCCCCTTAGTGTGTGCATAAATACAAGATGTTCAGTTACCATCCAATGCCATATGCAGCCTGTAACTAATTGACTCATAGTACTAGGCGGAGAACTTAGATCCGAAGATCACCTCACGCGTAGTGATAGCTTTCAGACAGGCGAAATCTGCCCTTCCACATGTCACCATTTGATATACTATATAGTCAAGGGTGGTGAAGGTAGGAGGATTGCTATGCATTATGACATGAATCCACAGTGTTCGACTTATGCATGACAGAGTATGAAAGTGTATGCAAACTCAATATGTGTAGTGAAATCATGATCATGAGAAACTTCAAGCTCTCCTACAACAAAATGCTATATGACAAGTGATATATGCATAAATATGTAAACAACTATGAATAGAATGTATGTATGGACATATGCAAGACTACATGACTAACAGATTCAAAAAGAATCAAAGCCTTATACAGTCACTGGTGAGAGTAGGAGAGATATCACCTGAGCTTCCAAATTTTAGTTTTTGATTCTTCTTCCAACCTAAGTTATGCCACTTGGCCCGAGTGCCTTACCTTCTTGATGAAGATAGATTTCATGCTTTATATTCCCAAGGCACACCTGCAAGATAGATTTCTCATTTTCCATTCTTAGGTATCCAAATTATTTTGAGTCCTTGTGGGTTAGCAGCAACATTTGCACATGGTTTCCACTTTTTGACAGTATTCAAATTATCATTTTTTATCAAGGGATAACCATGCATCGACTTACAATCATGTTTAGTATGCCCGGATTCGCCACAATGGAGACAACACACAGAAGACATTTTCTCATCTGGTCTCTTTGCATGAACATAAGATTTCTCAAATTCATTTCTCCCAAATGAAACCTTTTTTGCATTTTTGAATTCATTCATTTTCTTGCATGCTCTCAAGTCATCATTCTTCATAATGAAACAATCATGCATGGCATGTCCAAATTTACCACAGTAAAAATATGGGAGTTTCTTCCAAGGTGGTTGTGTGTGTGTGGCAGAAATTTGTTCAACAAGCATGGAAGTGCTAGCAGCATTTTCGGATTCTTGATGCAAGTTGATTTTCTTTGTGGATGCATGTGTGTGTGCAACATGATTTCTCTTTTTCAGATTTTCATTTGATTTTTTTATTATATGTGAAGAAGATTGTTTTGGGGACCCATTTGATGTGCTGGCTATGTTTGAACTGTGCACAAAAGATGTATAAACTTTATTTTCAAACTTCTTTTTGTTCACAGGATTAAAATCCAGCCATTCCCTTTGAAAATTCACTTTCATTCCAAGCAATTTGTCTAGGTTGTTTTGACCATTTACAAATCTATACAATGAAGCATTCAAGTCAGAGATTTCTTTTTCAAGTGTAGAAATGTGCAATTCATAGAAGGCCATCTTATTTTGACAGGAGTTAACTTGATCATGTAAAGTAGCATTGATGGTTTTATGATTTTGAATTTCTTGAAACAATTCATCCACTCTTTCAATTTCATGAATATTCACAGATTTTCCTTTTTCAAAAGAAAATAGTTTTTCAGAAATGGCTGTGTTCAATTCCTTCAGCTTCTCATTTTCTTCTTTCATAGATGCAATGGTTTCTTCATGCCTTTGAATATCAATCAAGAAGAATTCGTTTTCATATTTGAGTTGAAGGCATTTATCACAAGAAGAGGTTTCATGAATGGATTTTTCAAGATGTTTTAAACTACCTTTTGGCAAAGAATTTTGAATCAATAGAGAACTATTTTCCTTTTTAAGTTCTTCTAATTCAAAACACTTATCACATGGAGCATTCTCAATGGTGAATTTTTCAGACTTCTTTTTCAATTTTCTATTTTCAGATTTCACTTTCTTATACTTATTAAGCAACTCTTCATAAACATTCATTATCTCTTCATAAGTGAAATCATCTTCATTATCAGATTCAGAATTTACCTTCGAGGATGATCCACTTGGTGAGCTTGATCCACTTGATTGATCACTGTTTTATTCACTCGTGCCTGCCACAAGACAGCTATCTTCATGCTCTTTCTTGAAGCTGGCTAAGCCATCCAATATTTCCTTTGCGGAGCTGCAATAAGAAACAAATGGGAAATGATTAGAATTGACTGCAGCTGAGAATAACTTTAAGACTAAACAATTTTGATCATGTTCAAGCTTTTGATTTTCAGTCCAGACATTTTTGTCTTTAGGCAATTCATGAGGACCATATGAGATAAGCTTCCATAGCTTAGGGTTGTATGAATTGACTAGACCACACATCCTACCTAACCACAAATCAAAATTGCAACCATCAAATACAGGTGGAGAGTTCAAGGTGTATATCATGGTAGTCATTGATCTGGATCACTCTTAGATTGTTAGATCTATGAAAAACTGAGCCTTAGCTCTGATACCAATTGAAGTCCCGCGATCAATGACACCCAAGAGGGGGGTGAATTGGGTGTTCACCAATTTTAAGGAAAACTTTTAGCTTTTTACAAAATATGTGGTAAACAATAATTAGTAATTGAAAACTAATTAACCAATTCTCTCAAACTCACCGTTCCCACACGACCATACAATGAAAGCAATCAAACCACACAAATAACACACAAATGCACAGCGGTTTTTAAAGTGGTTCGGATGCAACGACGGCAATCCTACGTCCACCCCTCCCCAAATCCGGTGAGGCTTCACTCGGGGATAAATTCCCAAACGGAGACGGTGCTCCAACCACACACGCAGGATGACGCCTGCCCACATACACGGGGACGCGCCCCAAAACACACACACACACACACACACACACACACACACACACACACACACACACACACACACACACACACACACACACACACACACACACACACACACACACACACACACACACACACACACACACACACACACACACACACACACACACGGAGATGAGGTCTCCAACACGATCCAACAAACGGATCAACAAGACACACACACACGTTGCGACAAGTGCAGCAAACCACACACTAAAATAACTGGATCTAAGTAGATCCACACACACACACACACGTAGATCTAGGAAGATCTACGCACACACGAATGGAACACAATGACCACACACGACCACGGATCCACAACGATCCACACACACACGAATGTTTATAGATTGTGAAGAACACAAATATAAAACCCAAAACATAACAACAATGAGGCACAGTTTAGAAGACTCCTGATTTGGCTTCCCTTGAGTGTATGATATAGAGCTTGGAACGATGCTTCCTGCTTCACTTGAATGGCTTCAGATTAAGCTTGAATGGGCTTGGAGTGGATGTAGAGTTGCTACACGGAGTACCGTTCACGGCTACAGTACTCTTCCTTCTTCACTTGGATAACCTCCCTTTGATCTCTTCTTTAAACTCTTGCTTGCTTCTTGATGGCCCCCCCTTGATCTCTCTTTGTTGGTTCCTTGATTCTTCACTTCATAGATGCTTGTTGGCTTGAGAAGTACCTTGAATAGCTTGTAGATGGATGAAGAACTTGCTGCACGAGGTACTGTTCACGGAGCTACAGTACCTCTTCTTCCTCCTTGGACAGCCTCCCCTTAGATCTCCCTTGAAGCCCTCTTGGTTGGTTAGGGTTATGGCTTCAATGAGATGTTTTTATATCTCTTAAATGGTCCAAAGACAAGCCCCAGACCAGATCCACAAATCATGGTGGATTGGGTGTCTTTAGGATTAAACAAATGGGTGGAAAGACCACTCCTCGAGCTTGAAACAAAAGTCAACAAAAGGGGGCCTCGGGGCTGGCGGTCGACCGGTGGAGGGCTGGCGGTCGACCGCTAGGGGCCATCCTGTAGCTGTGTGGCTGCTGGGAAAATAGGTCGACCGCTAGCTCCTGGCGGTCGACCGCCAGGTTCACAGATTTCCAGATTTCAGTTCTGTTATTTTAGGTCGACCGCCAAGGGTCCACAGGTCGACCACCAGTCTCCAAACCTGTAAAAGTCAAGTGTTAGCTCACTTGAAACTATCTATTGGTTCGATACTTGAAAAATGGCTTGTCTTATAGTTGATTACAAGTTTGTTTAGACTCGATTTAACACATGGAATGATTCATGAACACAAGTTTGAAAAGGAGTGAATCTTGATGGTTTAAAACATGAAGCTTCGTTTTAATACAAGGTAGGAGTCTCACCAATGGTTCTTGACAGTAAATGACATATAACACCTGTTTTGGATTGTAGGGAAGTAGAGTTTTGGTTCACCAGGTGACGGCCATGAGTTTGAACTTGCATGCAAGATAGTTAGGTTAATTGCATGCTTGTTGACATTAAAGAGGTTATGAAACCTCTTGCCTCTTGTAAAACCAACATGTGCAACCAGCATAAACAATAAGATGAATGAACACAATCATCAAGAACATGTGTAATCAACCATAAGTTTAGTTATCATCACGTAATCACACATTAAGTTTAGTTATCATCAAAACATAACTTAACAATTACAATAATCATCAAAACCTTAACTCAACATACCTTTCTTTCTAGACTGTACTAATTGTGGACTACTGTTATAGTTTAGACTGTTGTTATGTTGTGGACCATGTAATTTGCTTAATGTTAATTATTATTTCCTGCTTATTCATAAATTGTGTAGTTCTGCAATTATTTTAGATTCTTGTATATTTCCATACCATCCCTTTAACCCTTCCGAGTCTTCGAGCTCGTGGGTGGCGGTTCGAGATTCGGGTTATCGGGCCTTCCCGGTGTTCGGATCTCTGGTCGTTACAGTTGGTATCAGAGCACGGTTGTGGATGTATATAAGAACCATAAATAATTACAGTGGTCCACTAGTCCACAATGATGATGTACAGTCGGCACTGGCTTAGGGCATCTTATGTTTTATTGATTCCGTTGTTTCTCGTGTCTTCTGTCTTTGTGCATCAGGAGAGTATGGCGTCGAGGCGGAGGCCTCACTCTCAGCAGGGACAGTCGATAGAGGAGTAGGATGAAAAGGTGGAGCAGAGCAGAGTGCCACCAGTTGCCACTCAGGCAAGGGATACAGCGAGAGTTCCGGGGACAGAGGATTTCATTTGGGGCATGTATCAGTTGGTCCAGCAGCTTGGCAGAGATGCTGGTGAGGGCTCATCATCCAGGGGTGGACCTAGCCGTGCAGTGAGAGACTTTTTGTAGTTTCATCCACCCTATTATGGCGGCCAGCCAGATCCAGATGTGGCTAGAGACTGGCTTGATGAGATGGAGAGAGTGTTTAGTTCCATGAACTGCGTCGAGGAGGACAAGGTGATGTTGGCTTGCAACCAGTTACAGGGCTCGGCTTGAGAATGGTGGTCTTCAGAGTGGAAGACGTCCTTTCAGTCTCGTTCTCTTCAGTTGATTGTGTGGAAGGACTTCGTCAAGGTCTTCGAGCGTACTTACTGCCCATCCTATATTAGTACGCAGAAGATGCGTCAGTTTCTGGAGCTGGTCCAGGGCAACATGTCAGTGTTACAGTACAATGATTGGTTTGTTGAGTTGGGTCGATATGCTCCCCATATCATGGAGAATGAGGAGTTGAAAATTGATCAGTTTGTCCAGGGATTGAGGTAGGATCGGAGGCTCCTCTTGATGGTGAACGCTGCCACTGATTTGGAGATAGCTTCCCGTGTAGCCGCATCATTGGAGCTGGATATGCAGAAGAATAGAGGACCGAGGGGCCAGGGGTAGTCCCAGTCAGGCCACAGCCAACAGACGGGTACCTAACAGCAGAGCACTTTTCAGCCTTCTTCAGGTAGCTCGGGAGCATCGGCACCGGTGGCGTCAGCTACCGGATATGCGTCTCTTGGCTCGAAGGTTAAGAAGTTCTTCAGGAAGAATTTTGGCAAGAAGCGCAAGGAGGGAAGAGATCAAAGGCAGGCGTCTGTGGGTAGTGTTCAACAGTCGATGCCTTATCAGCGTCAGGGATCAGTTGGAGGTTCGCGGGGGTCGTGTCCCCGGTGTGGTGACTCGCATCCGGGTAGACAGTGCACGGCACCTGTGGTTTGTTTCAGATGTGATCAACCAGGGCATATGACACGTGACTATCCTCAGAGGTCGTGTCAGCCACCCCAATACCCTCCACAACAGCAGTTTCAGCCCCAACAGTATCCTCAGCAGCAGCCGCAGTTTCAGCAGCAGGGGTAGTATCCGGCACTACCCTGGTCAGCGAGCGTGGGCAAGCAGAGGTCTCGAGGCCAGATTACGCACATGACCAGGGCGAAGGCAGAGTCGTCGCAGCTTGTGGAAGGTACTATCGTGATTTTGGGTTGTGCAGCTCGGGTTTTGTTTGATTCTGGCGCATCTCATTCGTTTATTTTGGAGGACTTCGCGCTGAGTATTGAGAAGCCGGTGACCCAGATGTCGTGTGATTTGGCTGTGGAGTTACCTTCCGGTGATTACATGTTTACCCCGTATTGCTTCGAGAAGGTTCCAGTGTGGATTGAGGGGCAGAAGCCGGGTAGGCTATATGATTTGCACCTTCAGGATTATGATGTGATTCTTGGCATGGATTGGCATGAGGCCAATGGAGTGATAGTAGATTGCAGATCGAAGAGGGTCTATTTTCAGCCTCCCCATAGACCCACGTTCTGTTTCCAAGGTATCCGATCTACCTCTCCTCATTTCCTCATTTCTGCTATTAGGGCCCATAGGTTGCTTGATGCGGGATTTCAGAGTTTCCTTGCATCTGTGGTCTTGGTAGACCAGTCGGAGCCGGATATGGAGGACATTCATGTGGTTAGCGAGTTTTTCGATGTTTTTCTTGAGGATTTACCGGGATTACCTCCTCGGCGGGAGATCGATTTTATTATCGAGGTTGTGCCTGGTACGGGGCCTCTGTCTAAGGCTCCTTATCGTATGGCTCCCGCTGAGCTTAGGGAGTTGAGGGTGCAGTTGTAGGAGTTGCTGGCCAAGGGATACATTCATCCTAGCTTTTCCCCTTGGGGTGCGCTAGTATTATTTGTGAAGAAAAAGGATAATAGTCTAAGGTTGTGTATTGACTACCGACAGCAGAACGAGGTGACCATTAAGAGCAAGTATCTGTTGTCACAGATTGATGACTTGTTTGACCAGCTTCAGTCCGCACGAGTGTTCTCGTGGATTGATTTGCACTTCGATTATTATCAGCTGCGGATTCGTGAGTCTGATGTGAAGAAGACTGCATTTAGCACGAGGTACGGGCAATATGAGTTCTTGGTGATGCCGTTTGGGCTCACCAACGCCCCCGCAGCACTCATGGATTTGATGCATAGGGTGTTTCTTCCCTACTTGGATCAGTTCGTGGTCGTGTTTGTGGATGACATCCTTTTTTATTCGCAGTCTGCAGAGTAGCATGCGTATCATTTGAGAGTTGTGTTGCAGACTTTGCGACATCACTAGTTGTATGCTAAGCTCAGTAAATACGAGTTTTGGCTTCGCGAGGTGCACTTTTTGGGGCACGTGATTTCTGGTGATGGTATTTTCGTGGATCCAGCCAAGGTCGAGGCAGTGGTGCAGTGGCTGAGACCGAGTGTAGAGCCCCAAAATTTATAAAAGTAAATTCTAGTTATTTAAATAATATTCTGGCATTAATTGGGATAAATAATCAATAGGCCAAAATTGTGTTAATCAATTAACCCAACCCACTTAATTGAAGTCCAAAAGGGTTTAGGACCTAGACCATTAGGTTTGGCCCATATTCTAGAAGGTATTTAAGCTTATCCACGAATATTAAGGATAAATACTAATAATATAAGATAATGATTTAGATAATTAACAAAAGAGTTTTTATAAATTGGAACTCTAAGCTACGATGACTGTAACGGTCTATCGTAAGACCGCTACAGCCATGTAACGCATGGGCACTCGACCGTTACAATCCTGTTAGTTCCGTAAGTGAAGGGACTCATGAAAAGATTGGAACTTGATGTTCCTATCCACTATGGATCGACTTGGGAAGGATTGTAAAAACTCTAAGGACTCTTAGAGATTAGGATTTGATGAAATAAGGACTCTAAACTCGATCTAATCCTCAAACCCTAGCCCAAACTCTATAAATAGGGCATAGTTCTGAACTGTGCGACCCTTACTTTTTGGACGTAAAGAATTAAGGTAAGGAGTCACTATCCCAGGTAAGTTCTTTAGAGGCATTTGTTTACAATACTTTAGACTAACTCCCCTCCGAATTTCACATCTTTAGGTCAAGAGGGCGTGGAGTTAGAGCCTAAAGAAGTTGCTGAAAAAGTCACAAGAGATGGAAGGGATCTAGGGCAGGGTTCTCAACCAAATTCAGAAACTACAGTCTAAGTAAGAGGTAGGTTATCTCATGAACGGCAAAAACAGCATGATAGGACTAAAAGCCCTCTAGTTTGATTGAATTCCATGCATTATAGAGCATTGATTTCATGTTTTATTTGTTCTATGCACATCAAGCACATCTTAGCCAAATTAAGAAATTAAAACATGACTATTCATCTATTCATGATTACCTATGCATGTAGATGACCTTACTTCGTTAAACATGACTAGAAACTCATCATGTTTTGATAAAAGACATGATGTGAGTTGATCTCTTAGTTTCTATGATTATTTTCTGTTAACAGATACTGTAACGCACTAGCATAGGACCGTCACGTTCAAGTAACGGCCCTACGATAGACCGTTACACACTCTGTGATATTTGAATTGCACTGTTGTTTCCAACGCGCTTGGACAGACGCGTTACAATCATGTAATGGCTGGGTCCTGACCGTCACTTTCACTGTGACGCCCCATCTCCAGACCGTTATATCCTGTGTTCTGTCAACCCTACGACTGAATACAACATGCCAATCTTATTATGGTTAAAACCTAGTTACCTAAGTTTTAAACCTAATCATGTGATTTTAAGGATATTTGATTATTCATGATAGGTATTGCATGTTTTGTCATCACTTCTACTTACGTTATGATTAACCAAATTTTATAGTTTTGTACTATAAAGCATGACTTTTTAACATTGTATTGACGGAGTTTTTATTATGATTTTCACATTGATTATACATATCTCTCTCTGTCAATAGTAGGGCTGTCAATGGGCCTGGCCGGCCCGACAGGCCGCGGGCTTGGCCCGATTTCGGGCCGGGCCGCAAGGTCTTTTTCGGCCCGCGGGTTTTTAGTCGGGCCTAAAAGCCCGGCCCGACTAGACTCGCGGGCCGGGCTCGGGCTTTGAGTTCGGCATGCGGGCCGGCCCGGCCCGATCCCTTTTTTATTCTCACTTCAAATTTTAAAAACTATTTAGTCAAACTTATGTTATTTTACTTAATTAAAAATTTTAAAATTCTCTTTTCACACAAATTATGTAATTAATATCAAAATTTTAATTTATTTAGTGAGATTATAAGTTTTATAGTATTAAATCTATTATTTTTTATTATTTTTAGTATTTTATTTAAGTAGTCGGGCCGGGCCGGGCCTTAGTCAGGCTTTGAATTTTTTACATAATGTCGGGCCCGACCCGGCCCGACATAGGTCGGGCCCGGGCCGAGCTCGGGCCTTACTCTTGATAAGTCGGGCCCGGGCCGGGCCAACCTAAGCCCGGCCCGGGCCTGGCCCATTGACAGCCCTAGTCAATAGAGTCAATTCTATAAGTACATGGCACATATTCCGGTATGTTGTCATTAGTTCACACTTTGCACTATAGGAACACAATCTTGGACATGAGGACCTCTCTATTGGATAATCCTTCCAATGGACTAGGAAATCATAGTTTCAAGGCCTCCATAATTCTCCGCGAGCCTGGGATTCCCACTAGGACGCCGAGTTGGTTGTACCAATGAAAGCCCATTAATTAGAACACTCTATCGTGATTTTGATTCTTGAAATTTAACGGCCTTGAACTGGACCGTCAGGCTCACGTAACGGCCCAGTGCCAGACCGTCACATTCCTCTGAGTCTATTTTTATCTTTCTGGACTCGGATCACTGTAACGGCCCATTACTGGCGCGTTACATAATGTAACGGCCCAGCGTATGACCGTTACATAACTTGTTTATGTTAACCCAAGGTTTGACCAAGGGTTGATATTCCAATGATTCTAGACAAACCTTGATGATCTAGAACTTGTCATATTGCTTAAATTGATCTAAAAGAAATAGAAGTTAAGAAAAATACCGTTATGCTGTCGATTTATTCTATAAGCATAACTTAGTTTAAATATCATTCTTGATCTCATATATTCAAAATTGAAGCATTCATTCATTGATCTTAATTATCATGAAATTATTGGAAGTGCTATATTCTTGGCCATACGTTACTGTTATACTGCGTGGAAGTAGCTTAATTTATAACTGAAGATGCGATCGAGTACTGATTGTGTTCAAGGGCTCTATGCTAGTCCCCTCGGCTGATTGCCAGAAACATACTATTTTATAAACCATGGGGTATGATGCTACTGGCGTCGCATTACGCTGGGAGTACTATTTCTATAAATAAGTGAAGATCCACGGCACGACATGACATTCTTACTTGATATTCCACAGAAATTCACGAAGCACTTGCTCTTAAGCATAAGATGCTAAAGTGAGGAATATGTGGCTTGCTAGTACAATCTCGTTACATTCTTGTTCATGGAAGGCCAATATCATGTTCTTGTTATATTCTTGCTAGCTCATTCTTGATCATTCTATCTTACATGGTTATCTTGTTTCTATTGATTTGATCGCATGATTGATTCGCATTCGCATGATTTTACCTTATTTCTTTAGAGCTAAAATGATAATTACTTAAATAGTGCCTTCATGTTGATGCGAAGATACCTACTGGGCAAGTGTGCTCATGACCTATTTTCCAATATTTTTCAGGAGATGGAAATAGTTCGGATTCGGATTCGGGATATACTAGTAGTGGATCCGGAAGCGAGTGAAAGTGTTATAAAGATGAGAGTGAAGACTTAGGAAGTTAAAATGTCTAGATTGAGTCAATGTAATTTTCCTATTTCTTGAGTCTAGTAGAATGGAAATCAAATTAGTGATTGTATCTTGAATATTGAGCATTATGAAATAAAGTTGGAGTTTGAATATTATTGTGCAATTGCATTTATTTGTGTGATTGTCTTGCACTCTGATTAATCCTTGCTTGCAAGAGGCTTACCATACCGGCTGTTTATGCTCCCCGAGCGAGTCTTCCGCTGTAATTAAAGGCTCGGGGCGTGACAGTTAAGTTGGTATCAGAGCCTAAGTCTCAGGACTTAAGGAAAAGAGTCATGTCATAGGATAAGTCCAAGGTTAAGGACCCCTACCTATGAACTAAGGAAAAATTCCACACCCATGTGAGGATTGGGTAGAACCCGGGATAAGATAGCTAATTAGCTTTAAGAATTATTTTGATTCATTCCAATTTCATGAGAAATAACAAGTTGTTATTTTCTCTCAGGTACCTTATTATTCTTATCATGGCTCATCGTGTAGATTGGGACGGTATGCAACAAACTGTTGCCGACCTCACCCAGGCACTGCAAACTCTAGCACAAGGTGGTGCGGGGGCAAGGGAAGGAGACCTTCATCGCAATTTTCGGAGTCTAAATCCTCCGCGTTTCTATGGATCTTCCAATCCAGACGAAGCAGAAAATTAGATCGACGAGATGAATAGGATTATATCTTTCCGAAAACCCGGTCTTCCAAGATTTTCCTTTCTTGGCATCAAATACAAGAAGCATCCTACCATTATATCTTCTCTACACGCTTGCAAACTTATCTCGCAAGGATATAAAGCTTTTCTTGCTTCAGTCATTGTCACTGAATCTAAGGAAATTATCCTAGCAAATATTCCTATTGCAAATGAATTCCCGGACGTATTCCCATCTGAACTACCTAATTTACCACCCGAGAGAGAAGTAAACTTTACCATTGAACTCATTCCAGGTGCAGCACCTGTTTCTATAGCCCCTTATAGGATGTCCCCCACAGAACTCAAGGAATTAAAGAAGCAATTATAGGAACTTCTAGACAAGGGTTTTATCAGACCTAGCACATCCCCTTGGGGTGCGTCGGTTCTATTTGTCAAGAAGAAGGATGATTCTCTCAGGTTATGCATTGACTACCGGCGACTGAATCAACTTACAATCAAGAACAAATATCCATTGCCGCGTATTGATGAGCTCTTTGATCAGCTTTCGGGAGCAGAATATTTTTCTAAGATTGACCTAAGATCAGGTTATCATCAGCTTAGAATCAAAGAAGAGGACATTTACAAATCAGCTTTTCGAAGTCGTTATGGCCACTATGAATTCGTGGTAATGCCGTTTGGGTTAACTAATGCCCCAGCAGCATTCATGCAACTTATGAACAGTGTCTTCCAGCCATATTTAGATTAGTTCATCGTCGTCTTCATCGATGATATCCTGATATACTCCAAGACAAAAGAAGAACATGAAAAATATCTAAGGATAGCTTTGCAAACACTTAGAGAACATAAGCCATATGCCAAACTCAATAAGTGTGAATTCTGGCTCAAGGAAGTCTCATTCCTAGGCCACATTATTTCAAAAGAAGGTATTGCTGTGGACCCTTTTAAGGTAGAAGCTGTCAGAGATTGGAGCCGACCAACGACTATATCTGAAGTTAGAAGCTTTTTGGGTCTAGCTGGTTATTATAGGAGATTCATAAAGGATTTCTCAAAGATCGCGGTTCCTTTAACTAGACTTACAAGAAAAGAAAATCCTTTTGTCTGGTCGAAGGACTGTGAAAAGAGTTTCCAAAGTCTTAAAAAGCATCTTACCACAGCCCCTGTTTTGTCATTACCAATAGAGGGTGCTGGATTCGAAGTATATACGGATGCATCTGGAATTGGCTTAGGATGTGTCCTTATGCAAGATGGAAAAGTAATTTGCTATTCTTCAAGACAATTGAAACGTCACGAAGAAAATTATCCTGTACATGATTTAGAATCGGTAGCAGTTATCTTTGCCTTAAAAATCTGGCGTCATTATCTTTATGGAGAAAAGTTCACTGTCTATTCGGACCATAAGAGTTTGAAATATTTATTTTCTCAAAAAGAGCTTAACATGAGGCAGAGGAGATGGTTGGAATATCTTAAAGACTTCATTTTCGCTATTCAATATCACCCTAGCAAGGCAAATGCTGTAGCAGATGCACTCAGCAGGAAACCAATTGATATGTTATCAAGTCTCATGATTAGTATGACTAACCTTGTTCCTCAATTTGCTCAATTGAATCTAGATGTTGACATTAAGGAAGATAATTGTTTCATGGCAAATATCCGAGCTCAACCAACATTGATTGAGGATTTGGCCAAGTTACAAGAGGAGGACCCAATTTTACTGAAAATTAAGGCCAATATTGAACAAAGGCCGGGTTTTTCTATATCCGAAGATGGAAGAACGCTATTCAAGAGCCGAATGTGTATACCCGATCATGAAGATACAAAGAAATTGATCTTAGAAGAAGCACATAAATCAAAGTATATCATTCATCCAAGAGGTACAAAAATGTATCAGGATCTCAAAAGAAACTTTTGGTGGCCCAATATGAAGAAGGAAGTAGCTGACTTCGTATCTCGGTGTCTCACATGTCAACAAGTGAAGGCGGAACATTTCAGACCCGCAGGTAAATTACATCCCTTAAGTATCCCGAAATGGAAATGGGAGAGCATAGGAATAGATTTCATTATGGGACTACCTAAGACAAGAGGTGGACACGATGGAATATGGGTAATTATAGACCGATTGACTAAATCTGCACATTTTATACCAATAAAAGTCAATGGTCTGTAGATATTCTAGCAGCACTATACATAAAAGAAATTGTCAAGTTACATGGAGTCCCTGTCGCTATTATATCAGATAGAGATCCTCGATTTACATCACAATTCTGGAAGAGCCTACAACATTCACTTGGGACTAGATTGAATTTTAGCACCGCTTTCCATCCACAAACTGATGGTCAAACAGAAAGGACAAATCAAGTGGTAGAAGATATGCTCAGGGCTTGTGTCGTTGATTTTGGAGGAAGTTGGCATGATCACTTGCCTTTGGTAGAATTTGCATATAACAACAGCTATCAAGCAAGCATACAAATGGCACCTTTTGAAGCTCTATATGGGAAAAGTTGTCGATCACCAATATGTTGGAATGAAATAGGGGAAAGGAAATTTCTAGGCCCCGATTTAATCAGAGATTCTACAGAGAAAATCAAGCTCATTCAGGAAAGGATGAAAATGGCACAAGATAGGCAGAAATCTTATGCTGACAACCGAAGGCGCGACTTGGAATTTCAAGTAGGAGAACATGTATATCTAAAGGTTTCTCCGGGTCATGGTATTCGAAGATTTGGCATTAAAGGAAAGCTAACTCCAATATTTATCGGTCCATTTGAAATCCTCGAAAGGATCGGTGAAGTGGCTTATAAATTAGCTTTGCCACCACAGTTAGCAGGAGTTCATGACGTATTTCACGTCTCGATGCTGAAGAAGTATGTGTATGATCCAGATCACATTATCACTTATGACAATCTGGAGATTCAGAAGGACTTGACATATGAACAAACGCCAATGAAGATTTTGGAACGAGAAGTACGTCAACTCAGAAATAAGGTCATTCCTATGGTTAAGATTCAATGGAAGAAAGTATGGCCTTATAAAGTAACATGGGAAACCGAATCAACTATGAAGAAAAGATTCCCGGGATTATTTAATTGTAAGTACACTCTCCTCAATCCATGAATTGAATTTGGGGACCAAATTCTTCTAAGTGGGGGAGGGTGTAGAGCCCCAAAATTTATAAAAGTAAATTCTAGTTATTTAAATAATATTCTGGCATTAATTGGGCTAAATAATCAATAGGCCAAATTTGTGTTAATCAATTAACCCAACCCACTTAATTGAAGTCTAAAAGGGTTTAGGACCTAGACCATTAGGTTTGGCCCATATTCTAGAAGGTATTTAAGCCTATCCACGAATATTAAGGATAAATACTAATAATATACGATAATGATTTGGATAATTAGAAAAAGAGTTTTTATAAATTGAAACTCTAAGCTACGATGACTGTAACGGTCTATCGTAAGACCGCCACAGCCATGTAACGCATGGGCGCTCGACCGTTACATTCCTGTTAGTTCCGTAAGTGAAGGGACTCATGAAAAGATTGGATCTTGATGTTCCTATCCACTATGGATCGACTTGGGAAGGATTGTAAAAACTCTAAGGACTCTTAGAGATTAGGAATTGATGAAATAAGGACTCTAAACTCGATCTAATCCTGAAACCCTAGCCCAAACTCTATAAATAGGGCATAGTTCTGAACTGTGCGACCCTTACTTTTTAGACGTAAAGAATCAAGGTAAGGAGTCACTATCTCAGGTAAGTTCTTTAGAGGCATTTGTTTACAATACTTTAGACTAACTCCTCTCCGAATTTCACATCTTTAGGTCAAGAGGGCGTGGAGTTAGAGCCTAAAGAAGTTGCTGAAAAAGTCACAAGAGAAGGAAGGGATCTAGGGCAGGGTTCTCAACCAAATTCAGAAACTACAGTCTAAGTAAGAGGTAGGTTATCTCATGAACGGCAAAACCAGCATGATAGGACTAAAAGCCCTCTGGTTTGATTGAATTCCATGCATTATAGAGCATTGATTTCATGTTTTATTTGTTCTATGCACATCATGCACATCTTAGCCAAATTAAGAAATTAAAACATGACTATTCATCTATTCATGATTACCTATGCATGTAGATGGCCTTACTTTCGTTAAACATGACTAGAAACTCATCATGTTTTGATAAAAGACATGATGTGAGTTGATCTCTTAGTTTCTATGATTATTTTCTGTTAACAGATACTGTAACGCACTAGCATAGGACCGTCACGTTCAAGTAACGGCCCTACGATAGACCGTTACACACTCTGTGATATTTGAATTGCACTGTTGTTTCCAACGCGCTTGGACAGACGCGTTACAATCATGTAACGGCTGGGTCCTGACCGTCACTTTCACTGTGACACCCCATCTCCAGACCGTTATATCATGTGTTCTGTCAACCCTACGACTGAATACAACCTGCCAATCTTATTATGGTTAAAACATAATTACCTAAGTTTTAAACCTAATCATGTGATTTTAAGGATATTTGATTATTCATGATAGGTATTGCATGTTTTGTCATCACTTCTACTTACGTAATGATTAACCAAATTCTATAGTTTTGTACTATAAAGCATGACTTTTTAACATTGTATTGACGGAGTTTTTATCATGATTTTCACATTGATTATACATATCTCTCTCTGTCAATAGAGTCAATTCTATAAGTACATGGCACATATTCCGGTATGTTGTCATTAGTTCACACTTTGCACTATAGGAACACAATCTTAGACATGAGGACATCTCTATTGGATAATCCTTCCAATGGACTAGGAAATCATTATTTCAAGGCCTCCGTAATTCTCCGCGAGCCTGGGATTCTCACTAGGACGCCGAGTTGGTTGTACCAATGAAAGCCCATTAATTAGAACACTCTATCGTGGTTTTGATTCTTGAAATTTAACGGCCTTGAACTGGACCGTCAGGCTCACGTAACGGCCCAATGCCAGACCGTCACATTCCTCTGAGTCTATTTTTATCTTTCTAGACTCGGATCACTGTAACGGCCCATTACTGGCGCGTTACATAATGTAACAGCCCAGCGTATGACCGTTACATAGCTTGTTTATGTTAACCCAAGGTTTGACCAAGGGTTGATATTCCAATGATTCTAAACAAACCTTGATGATCTAGAACTTGTCATATTGCTTAAATTGATCTAAAAGAAATGGAAGTTAAGGAAAATACCGTTATGCTGTCGATTTATTCTATAAGCATAACTTAGTTTAAATATCATTCTTGATCTCATATATTCAAAATTGAAGCATTCATTCATTGATCTTAGTTATCATGAAATTATTAGAAGTGCTATATTCTTGGCCATACGTTACTGTTATACTGCGTGGAAGTAGCCTAATTTATAACTGAAGATGCGATCGAGCACTGATTGTGTTCAAGGGCTCTATGCTAGTCCCCTCGGCTGATTGTCAGAAACATACTATTTTATAAACCATGGGGTATGATGCTACTGGCGTCGCATTATGCTGGGAGTACTATTTCTATAAATAAGTGAAGATCCACGGCACGACATGACATTCTTGCTTGATATTCCACAGAAATTCACGAAGCACTTGCTCTTAAGCATAAGATGCTAAAGTGAGGAATATGTGGCTTGCTAGTACAATCTCGTTACATTCTTGTTCATGGAAGGCCAATATCATGTTCTTGTTATATTCTTGCTAGCTCATTCTTGATCATTCTATCTTACATGGTTATCTTGTTTCTATTGATTTGATCGCATGATTGATTCGCATTCGCATGATTTTACCTTATTTCTTTAGAGCTAAAATGATAATTACTTAAATAGTGCCTTCATGTTGATGCGAAGATACCTACTGGGCAAGTGTGCTCATGACCTATTTTCCAATGTTTTTCAGGAGATGGAAATAGTTCGGATTCGGATTCGGGCTATACTAGTAGTGGATCCGGAAGCGAGTGAAAGTGTTATAAAGATGAGAGTGAAGACTTAGGAAGTTAAAGTGTCAAGATTGAGTCAATGTAATTTTCCTATTTCTAGAGTCTAGTAGAATGGAAATCAAATTAGTGATTGTATCTTGAATATTGAGCATTATGAAATAAAGGTGGAGTTTGAATATTATTGTGCAATTGCATTTATTTGTGTGATTGTCTTGCGCTCTGATTAATCCTTGCTTGCAAGAGGCTTACCATGCCGGCTGTTTACACTCCCCGAGCGAGTCTTCCGTTGTAATTAAAGGCTTGGGGCGTGACACCGTGGTCCGTGACGGAGATTCGGAGTTTCTTGGGACTTGCAGGCTATTATAGGAGGTTCATTCAGGACTTCGCTCGTATTGCGGCCCCGATGACTAGACTTACGCGAAAGGATGTGCCGTTCGTCTGGACTGATCAGTGTGAGCAGAGCTTTTTGGAGCTGAAGAGGTTGCTCACTTCAGCATCAGTGTTGGTGCTGCCTTCTGGATCATGAGGTTTTGTGTTGATTACAAATGATTCCGGGGTGGGTTTGGGTGCTGTATTGATGCAACATGGTAGAGTTGTGGCGTATGCATCTCGGCAGCTGAAGCCATATGAGGAGAACTACCCTACCCATGACCTCGAGTTGGCTGTTGTTATCTTTGTGTTGAAGATTTGGAGGCATTATATGTACGGTGAGAAGTTCGAAGTATTCACTGACCATCAGAGTTTGAGATATGTGTTCACTCAGAAGGACCTTAACCTCAAGCAGAGGAGATGGATGGTGTATATGAAGGATTATGACTTCACCCTGTTGTATCAGCTGGGCAGGATGAATGTCGTTGCCGATGCCTTGAGCCGAAGGGTCGTGGTCAGTGCGATGATGTTGAGGGAGTGGAAGCTCTGGGAACAAGTTCCAACAGTGACATTTAGGCTTAAGGTTCCCAGAGAGCCAGGGTCAGCGGTGCTTGCGAGCTTGACTGTCACGCCAGCCATCCGTCGCCAGGTGACAGAGGCCCAACATGCAGACCCTGAGTTGTCCCAGATTTTGGCTTTGGCCGATGTGGAGTTC
Source organism: Amorphophallus konjac (assembly GCA_022559845.1). NCBI lineage: Eukaryota > Viridiplantae > Streptophyta > Magnoliopsida > Alismatales > Araceae > Amorphophallus > Amorphophallus konjac. The sequence goes on along the minus strand of CM040123.1, from coordinate 62,554,307 downwards.
GGCTAGGACGGAGCGGCGAGATTCCGAGGTAGGTTATACGTCCCACCCAAGGAGCAGGTGAGGCGTGCGGTGTTGCTAGCGGCTCATGGGAGTAGGTACACCGTACATCCGGGAGCGACGAAGATGTATCGAAACCTGAGGAGGCAGTTCTGGTGGCCTGGCATGAAACGAGATATTGTCGAGTTTGTGGCCAGGTGCCTGACCTGTTAGCAGGTGAAGGCAGAACATCAGCGACCTGGTGGTACGCTTTAGCCCTTGGAGGTTCCCGCGTGAAAATGGGACCACGTGACCACTGATTTTGTGGTGGGATTGCCGAGCACTCCGAGTGGGCATGATAGCATTTGGTTGCTGGTGGATAGGCTGACGAAGACGGCTCGGTTGTTACCGATAAGAGTCAGCTGGAGTGTGCCCAGGCTGGCATGCTTGTATGTGGAGTGGATTATGCCTTTGCATGGGATTCCCATTTCCATTGTGTCAGATCGAGATCCGCGTTTCACTTTTGGATTCTGGAGCAGTTTCCATAGAGCTCTAGGCACTTAGTTAGCGTTTAGCTCGGCCTATCATCCTCAGTCGGACGGTCAATCAGAAAGGACCATCCAGACGTTAGAGGACATGTTGAGGTCATGTTACCTGGAGTGGTAAGGGAGTTGGATTCACCATCTACCATTAGTGGAATTTGCCTACAACAACCGCTATCATTTGAGCATTGGTATGGCTCCCTATGAGGCGTTGTATGGGCGACCGTGTCACAGTCCACTTGATTGGTGCGAGGTTGGTGAGCATGTCATGATGGGACCAGAGTTGGTGTAGTAGTGTGTAGATGTGGTGCATTTGGCCTGTCAGAACATGTTGGCGGCGCAGAGTCGACAGAAGAGCTATGCCGATCGGAGAAAGCAGCCCCTTAGTTTCGCAGTCGGCGACCGAGTATTTTTCAGGGTTTCTCCTATGAAAGGGGTGATGCACTTTGGCCAGCGTGGGAAGTTCAGTCCCCGCTATGTTGGTCCTTTTCCCATCGTTGAGCGCATTGGCGAGATTGTTTATTGGTTGCAGCTACCCCCAGAGTTAGTTGCGGTGCATGATGTGTTCCATGTGTCGATGTTAAGGAAATACATGCCCGATGACTCACATGTTTTGGAGGATTCTGTTTGGCCCGAGGTGACTCCCGATCTGTATCTTCCGGAGTACCCCATCCGCATTGAGAATCGGCGAGAGCAGCACCTGCGAAACAAGGTTATTCCCCTGGTTAAGGTGGTGTGGCAGCGGCACTCTGGCGGTGAGGCATCTTGGGAGCATGAGGACGAGATGCGTCAGCAGTTCCCTTATCTGTTCAAGTGAGTTCCTCTCCTTTCCCCGTGCTTTGTTTTAAATTTCGAGGATGAAATTTATTTAAGGGGGGAGGGCTGTAATGTCCTTGATTTTTTGGACATTTTTCGGATCTGGATCCGTGGGTTTCGGATCACTTTTGGGGGCCCTGGAGTGCGTTTTGTGTTTCACGCGTGTTTTTTCCTGACGAACCTTCGGAACCCTATATGGGGCGAACCGTTGTGTGCTCCTACTCCGGGACCGTACTAGCGCGTTGAGCGTGTTCCGAGGATCGAGGAAATGATTTTTCTCAATTTTTCTCATTTTTTGCATTTCTTAAATTTTCTATAAATACCACCCTTTTTATTTTTCTTTTCTTCTCCTTTTCTTCCTCCCCTTCCAATGGCCGACTCTTCCTCCACTCTCTCTCCCTCTCCCGTGCGTGGACGCGGTGACCCTCCCCCCGGCTGCAGGCGGTGGTGAGGTGACGACGCGGTGACGACGGCGGCGGCGAGACGATCGTGGTGGTGTGTGGAGCTCGTGGGAAGCTCATGAGGAACGGGGGTTTTAAGCGAAGTTTTAAAAATCGACGGTGATCCGCTACGTTTCGGGCAACCCCGAGGTAGGGTGACAGATCCTTAGCTCATTTACTATCTTCACCGCGATTTCTAGGCCAAGAGGAGGTCGAGAGGGGTTCATTTGAGCCGGGGAAGGGAAAACTATGCTTTGGGGTTTGAGCGCCGGATCTATCATTTTAATGCGTTATTTTGTGGTTTGTTGGCATCAAACGATGCCTTGGGGCATGGGGAAGAGCTTCCCCTTTGTTTCCCCTTCACTTGGGGGTGATTGCGGCGTGGAATGGCGTTTTTGGGCCATTCCCGCCGTTCTCGATTTTCTAGAATGAAAACGGTTCTTCCATGAATCGTTTCTGAAAGAGGCGGCCCTAGATGGGCCATTTTCTGAGTTGGAGTGTCGGCAGGGTTTGCGGTCACGCGATAGACCGCCGAATCCCAGCGGTGGCCAGGCGGCCGACTGCTACCTTTGTGGGGCCAATGTGACTCCCGAGGTGTTTTGACCGTTGGTTTTCAATAGTTGAACGGTTTTGGGGACTGGCGGTCATGAGGTGGCCATTTTAATCCCCTTGACGGTCCCAAGGGGGACTGTCTTAAGCCCCAACGGTCATGAGGTGACCGTTTTACCTTTTCTTGCAGTTCCAGGGCGTAGAGGTCCCAAGGAGACCGTTTTAACCCTGAGGCGGCCATGACTGGACCGCTTCTGTTTGAACAGTCTGTAGGAGACCATTTTCCTTGTTGAGTGGCGGCCTATAGGGGACCTCCTGGTCTCCTTCTGCGGTCCAGAGCAAACCGCCTCTTCTTTAGGCGGTCCAGCATATGACCGTTTTTACCCAGGGACGGTCCAGTGTGGACTGCCACCTGTGTTCTGTCCGACCGGAGCTTGTTTCTTGTCGATTCTAAGCCCGTGAGAATGGACCTCGATCCCCGTGCTGACCTATAGTCTGACTAATGCTGGGCATCATCTGGGGGCTGTGTGTGGGTGCCGTGGGGACCCCGAGATGTGGCGTAGTTCGGCTGGTGTCACCGTGAGTCGGTGTCGGTACGAGGAGCTGCCCTTGCACTTTGTCCAATTCAGGCATTATTTTCCATTGGCTAGAGAGTCTACTCCTTCAGTGACCCTCCACTAGTCATAGCCTTTCGACACGTATGTGGTCCCACCAGGGAGTGGTGGCGAGGCTACCCGAGAGAGATGATTTTAGGCTAGTTGTCGTGGGCCTCCTACTGTGGGGGCTCAAGTCCGGGCCGAGAGGAAGAACCAGCCAGAGGGCCTGACGTAGCGCAGTCAGTTAGTGTGTGCACACATGGTCGGGGACTTCGGACGCTTGCTGACGAGCACGACCCTGACTAGACCCTTGTTAGTGTTACTTGTGTGTGTCTCAGTTTTCGCCTGGGGCGAGTAGGGAGACACTGCGGCGCTGTGTAAGTCATCAGGGGAGGCGTCCGGCTATGCTTCTAGTGGGTGATACTCCTATCTTTGTCAGTAGTGACTCTTGGTTTTTATGCCATGTTACCTCGGTTCTCGTGCCATGTGGTCGGTACTAGACGTCGCTGAGCTTTTCCGTTTATTTATTCTTGTTGCTCCCCGTTCTACGTCTTGGTAGTGTTCCCGCTTTAGCTGCCTCCCGTGCAGTTTTTCATTTTGCGAGGTAGTGGTCCGAGTGATCCCTACTGAGCCCTTTGTGATGAGGCTCATTCCCTGCATTTTTACGTGGTTTCAGGTGAGGCGAGCCTTCTGAGGAGTGCTTCTGAGGCTCCGCGTGGTTCTGCTACCCAGGGTTAGTCACCATTTGCTAGAGCTGGGGTATGCCCCGTGTAGTTGTACCTTTCTTTCTGGACTGTACTAGTTGTAGACTACTGTTATATTTTAGACTGTTTTTGTGTTGTGGACCATGTAATTTGCTTAATGTTAATTATTATTTCCTGCTTATTCATAAATTGTGTAGTTCTGCAATTATTTTAGATTCTTGTATATTTCCACACCATCCCTTTAACCCTTCCGAGTCTTCGAACTCATGGGTGGTGGTTCGAGATTCGGGTTATCGGGCCTTCCCGGTGTTCGGATCTCGGGTCGTTACAATTCATCATCTGACGAAGTGCCGGACTCGCCCGACGAAATCTTGCAAAAACTCCTCCCTCGAAGCCCGTGAACCTAATATGACCGTGGGGGGTGGAACGAGGGTCACTACTTATAGAGGGGAAGCAAAGTTCCCAGAAGGAATGAGGACTCCTACCGCCTCTTCAAATTCGTGCAAGTTGAGGCGGCAGATCCCAAAGGTCGCGCCTTCTTTGGGTAACCCCCGACGCACCGCTCCGTATCCCCAGGCTATCTCTTAACCACCAGAGATAGAAGGATCACAGTAGGGATTCCAGAATTTGTAATAAAGAGGAAAGCCTTCCATTCCAAAAATACCAGGATTACAAAAAGGAGCCACCGCCCCAACAAGGCAAGGAGGAAAATTACAACAAAAAGAGAGAGGAAAAGAAGGGATAGGTAAGTAAGAAGTGGAAAGTGCTCTTCAGGGACTCGCCCCAACAGCTCCATCACTCGGCCCGTCATCAACCTCGACAGCAGTGTCAGGGGCCGGCGAATCTGTGACCAAGTCGACGATGCCCATCTCCTCACCCTCGGGTTTCTCACCGCCCTCATCGACGTAAAAACCACCCGGCGTCGGCGGAGGGGGTAGAGAAGAAGTCGGGACCCCCTAAATCACCGGCTATGGCCTCCGAGCGGCTGTCCAACCCTCTTGAAAACCAAGGTCCCGAGTAGGACCGAAGACCTGGAGCGTGACCGCATTCAACTCATCCCAGTAAACCGAGGTCGAACGAAAATGCTCCACAGCTTGCACGCCAGTGGCTGTCAGCGACGAGCGCGGCATATTCACTTGTGCCTCAGCCTCTCGAGCTTTGCCCTCCGCGACCTCACCTTCGACCTTGAGATCCTTCAACAGGGCTTCTGCTGTCTCCATCCGGCTGGATGTCCTCCGGAGAGACTCTTCGACAGCCTAGGCCCGAGCACTGATGGCCTCCTGGTCTGCCGCAGCTGTCACCAGGGCCCCCTCCTACTGCTCAACTAGCTCTCTAAGCCTGACAAGCTCAGCCTCATCTGCCACATGGAACCGCTGGAACTAGGCATAGAAGACCCCCATCTCCTTCCGGCCCTCCCGAGCAGTCCGCAGCTCTTGCGCGACACCAAGGAAATGGTGCCTCCACAAGCCAAGAGTCCTGGCAAAAGAGCAGATTCCCCTCACCGACAGGTCCGTCAGCTCCGCTTCAGCTTCAGGCCCAAACTCTCCCACATGGTCGTGCCGTCCCACGTTCCCAGTCAAAAGGGTAAAAGCCTCGGCCCTTCCTCTAAAACCCCGAGCGACCTCCTCAGGCGGAGGGAACTTGTCGCTCGAACTGACCCTAGGTGGCCGTGGGCGAGCAGCCTCGTTAACAACAGACTCCTTGCCCTTCTCAGATACTCCCCCCTCCGGAACTGACGTAGGGGGAATGGATGTGGGCTCCACCGACTCTGGCGACAACACCTGCGACGATGGTGGTGGCAGAGGAGGCACCACAGGCGGTGGCGGCGGTGGCGGTGAGGAATGATTCCGGTCAGTGGTCGGTTCCCTCTTCCTCTTTCCCTGACGACATCGATTGTCCAGCACCGTCAGTTCCCCCAGATTAACTTGGGCGCACCCACCGCTAGACATTTCGGACTCAACCTCAGCAGCACTACCAACTCCCTCGGAGACGTCTCTCTGAGTGCTTGACCCGCCGCTGAACAAGGGGAGTACATAAGAGCCTTCAACCGGAAGAGCGGCGGGGAGCGGATACGATAGATGCCCCGGCGCGAGGGTGACGGCTGCCTGGGGAGCAGCAATAGTGACATGTACCTCCCCTGGCTCTATATGGTCGGTGGGGGCAGGGTCGCACCGCGGTAGTTCCACTTTCTCGTACCGCAGCTCAAACGACTCCCGCACCCCTACAGGGCCCAAAGATGTTAAAATTAGCAAGTAAACGACAAGGCCCAACCGGTGAAACAGCAAAAGTAGTACCCGGAGGCAGTTGGGGGCTCAACCCTAGCTCCCGTAGCATCGCGGGAGTCAGCACGACATCGGCATCGGGAAGAGGATACCGAAGGAGGGATGTGACCGCCCTCTCCTCCTGAGCATTGGCGGTGGGACGTCTATCCTCCCAGTCGAGGCGGAGACCCCAAGCAAAACACCAATCGCTCGGATGACCACTGCCCCCGACCTTGGTAATAAAAATAAAGTGATGGAGGCATCATCCACAACTCCCTTTGGCTAGGGTCTTCTTCACACTCCGGCATCATTTGAGTTTGGGCCTCTCTCTATAAAGGACCAATTATCCTTTTGTGCTATCTATTTGAGTCTTTTGATGTAATTTTCATTTTATTTGACTCATGTCCCTAGGTCTTGCATTTATTTTTCCTAAGTTTGAGTGTCATTAGATTGTTTAGTGTGCTATTGGGCCCAATTCTTCGGGTTTGGCCCAAAAGCCCCCCCTACCCCTTCGGTTACTTGTCATTGAGTCTTTTGTCAGGGTCTTATTGTAAAATATGGGTTTCCTATATATAGGGCCCCATTTCCTTCATTTGAAGGTAATGAATCAATCAATGAAAATGCCATTTGAGAGTTCAAAGCTTAGTTTAGTGGAGTGAATCCAATTGGGTGAGAAGCCCTAGGGTGAGAGATTCCCCACCCCCCTCTTCTCTCTCTTTCTCTCTCCTCACTAAGGGGTTCACCCCATTTCCTCTCTCCTCCTCCTCCCAACCACCTCCAACCCCCAACCACCTCCATTAAAGCCACTCCACTTCCCATAGACACCATTACTCCACCCCCCTTGTTCCAAGGTAGAATCCTCCCCATTCCAACACCATCTTCCCTATTCCAACAAAATCTTCCCCATTCCAACACAATCACCCCTCTTCCCCACACAATCTCCCAGCTTCCTAGGCCATTTTGAATTTGAATTCCTCTTCCCTCCAAGTGTTTTGGCCGCCCCTCTCCCATCCCCATTAGGCTAGGTCGCCCCCCTCTCCCTCCATTCTCCTCCACCCTTGCACACCCCACCCCTCTTCCTCCTGCTGAAACCTGCAACCTCCCCTTCTTCCTCCACCTCCCCTCTACCTTTAGCACTCCTCCATACCTCCCATACCTCCCCTTCACCATTCTTCATCCACCCCTCCCCCATATACTACCCCCTTCCTCTTCTTTTAGGTCATTTGAAGGCTATGTCATCGTTGCTGCTGGCAGTCTAGAAGTAGCAGATGAACCAGCGGCTTGCAGCAGCCACCACGACCACTTCCCGGTGAATCTGAAGACCCAAGAGGCATCCCTGGAAGCGTATACCTGTCTTCTTCGCGACGGCGGTGATTTCGTCTCCATCCGTGCTTCGAGCCATCCGGGAGGTCCGATCTCCCACAACTGTGCAGTGCTGCCTCTGCTGAGGACCTGAACCGGATTAGAAGCTCTGCCACGACGAACCCCGGAGGAACCGGCTCAAGAGCTCTTCTGAAAAGTTCTTCCTTGTCTGGTCTACTTTCAGAATCAAGAAACGGAACTTCGATCGGCATTCTCAAGCCAGATTTATTATTTTTCTCCCTCAGCTACGCGATCCTGCTACCCACAGTCTGCATCAACCAGTCACCTTTGTTCTGCCTCCCCTGGTCTTCTCCGACATCGGTTGGCTTCCCCGTCAGTTTTTATGCGTAGAGGACTCGTCCACGATTCCAACGACTCCAGCAACGCTTGATTCTGAGTTCGGGAGCTATCGGGGCATCCTCTGCAACCTGCTGTTGGAAACCGGGAACTGCCAGTCCGAAAGTCTGCCTCCCTGTTCGGCCCACCACCCAGACCAGCACCGGCGACAGAAGAAATTAACAAAAATTGGCCGTCTTCCCCAACCTCCTACGAAGATTTCCCAGGTGGTTTCATCCCCAACAAAATTCGGTAGCAGCTTCAGTCATCATTTCTTCAGTCACCTGTCAGCACTCACAGAACTGGGCAGAATCAGCAACCTCCCGTCTTCGGTGTCCCCTTCTCACATTCCCCTCCCCGCTTGGCCGGCTGAAGGCCCCTCCCTGCGTGGAGGTAGTTTTGGTTGTAATCATCATTAGCCCCCTCCCCAAGGTCCCCCTCCTGTGAGAGGTGTAGTATTGTAACCATTTGAGCAGGCCAAGCTACCCCGACGCGGCGTGTGGGGATCCACTCGCCTCCCCGCTCGCCCTCGTCTCCGAGCGGGACCGGTTTCTTCAAACCGGTCGAGTAAGTGCTCAAACATAACTCCAATTTAGTGCTTGTCTTTCAATATTAGTTCATGTTCTGCTGGACGTGAGAGGGAGAGCTCGGTCCTCAAGCCCCATTGTCTTGAGTGATCACCGTGGGAAAGAGAGTACCCGGTGCCTTTGGCACTTTGTCGGCCCCATTGAATTGGGCATACACACCCATTGGGTATCAAACTTTGGTCTTGCTGTCCCTCTACCAGCAAGGGTCCAACCCCACATCCTCCACTTGGCATCGCCAAGTCACCCCGGGCTTGGGTGAGCGACGAGAGAACGGCGGCCCAAATTGGCCTATCTAGATTGTGAATGTGTTTGCTTGCTTAAGTCCAATGGTGTGTCACATCAATTGATATCAGAGCAAGTCAGTTACTTGTCTCTATCAAGTCTAACTCCTAGGACCTTTGCATTGTGTGTCTAACATCATTTGCCCCTTGTCTTGCATGTCCACCCGTAGTGGTGCTAGTTATCGACCCGATCCGTCATCTTCAAATCCACCCATGGATCCCAATCCTCAACTCAATCAAGATGCTCCTAGGGAGGAACCTCAAGGCCAAATGAATAGGGTAGATGCTGCCCTTGCAAACATTCTTGCCCAACTTGAGTCCCTTACCACTCGAATTGCTCGGCTAGAAGAGCATGAGTTCCACCCAAGGAACAATGAGCCTAGAGTCCACCCTCCACATATTGAGCCTCATAGGGAAGACCCTCATCCAAGGAATAATGAACCAAGAGTCCATCCACCACATGGTGAGTTGCATAGGAATGAGTTTCACCCAAGGAACAATGACACAAGAGTCCACCCTCCACATGTTGAGCCTCATAGGGACGAGTTCCATCCAAGAAACTATGGACCAAGAGCCCATCATCCACATGCTGAAATTTATAGGGTGGACTTGGATCTTGACCCTTACCATGACCATGAGAGACCCCGCCACCATCCAATTCATGAAAGGCGTCCACGGGACGACCCGGATGACCCTCTCTTAAGGATGATTAAAGTACCCAAACTTTGATGGTTCCCATGAACCAAGTGTCTACTTAGAATGGGAAACCGCCATGGACCAATATTTTGAATGGTACCCTATGTCCGACCAAAGGAGGGTAAGATTGGCCAAAATGCATCTTATCAAATTAGCCAAAACTTATTGGTTAAACCAAGAGGGTTTAAGAAGGATTAGGCGGGAAGAGCCTATTGATACTTGGGAGGGTATGAAGAACCAACTTAGGAACAAATACCTTCCTCAATCCTACCATCAAATGCTCTTAGATGAATGTCAAAGCCTCACCCAAGAAGGGAAGACCATGGTAGAATATATTGAGAAGTTTGACTCCTATCTTTTGAAGTGTGGAGTTCATGAGGACCCGGCCGTTACCTTGTCCCGTTTTAGGAATGGTCTTCAAAGTCACCTCAAGAGAGAGCTTTTCATGAGAGATGTTGATAACCTTGAGCTAGCCTATCAAATAGCAAGGGATGTAGAAAGATTCTCTAGGATCCCTCGATTTGCTACTCCCCGACCGGCCGATCCCAAAAATATGGGACCACGACCCATTCCGGCCACCCCCATGAAAGCCCCAAATCCGAGTGGGAGTACCCCATTAAGGCCTTACAACCCTCCTCCCACCATCACTCCAAACAAGCCCACCCCTAGTCACCCTCTCCCACGGAGGGAAGACAATCCCAAAGGCCCAAGTGTAGGAAACACTCCGGGTAGCGGGCGTCAACAATGCTATAGGTGTCAAGGGTTTGGCCACTTTGCGGGGCAATGTCCATCCAAGGGATTATCTAGCTTGCTTATTGAAGAAGAAGCTCCCCCACCCCAAAAGGAACTAGAGAGTGTTGTTGAGGACCATGAAGCCTCACTAGATTGGGAAGAAGAGTATGAGACCCAATACCTTGAATCGGGTCTAGATCACACCACTCCATCTACCAACTCCCATCTAGGAGTGATTAGATGCACCCTCACCAAACCCCAAGAAGAGGATTGGCGTCGAACTTCAATCTTTCACACTTTTATCAAGATAGGGAGTCATGTAAGGAAAGTGATCTTGGATAGTGGGAGTTGTGTCAATGCCGTATCACCCGATACCATCAAGCTTCTTGGGCTAGCTATCACCCCTCACCCAAATCCTTACCGGGTCTCATGGATCAACAACAACTCCATCCCGGTCAATACCCAATGTCTTGTGCCCCTCACCTTCTCTTCATACCATGGTCAAATATGGTGTGACGTCATACCCATGGAAGTAGGAAGCATCCTACTAGGAAGACCTTGGCTTTATGATGTAGATGCCACCATCTTGGGTAGGAGCAACATATGCACCTTTGAACATGAGGGTAAGACTATCCGTCTTAACCCCTCCCCACCTCGTCCCATGACCAAAAGGGACACTCTCCCTCAAGGACAACACCCCACTACCATACAAGCCTCGGGGAACTCCACCCCTCCAACCCCATCCCTCACCCAAACAAACAAAGTGGGACCTTGGGGTTGACCAAGGGTCTTCATCTCATCACTAGGAAAGAACTTGAAGAGGAGATAGTTCAAGGAGTACCACTATGTGCGGTGATCATTTGCCTAGGAGAACCCACTTCCACCAATCCCCATCCCATAGAAATCCAACAACTCCTAGAAGAATTCCATGATGTGTTCCCAACGAAGCTCCCGGACCAACTCCCTCCCATGAGGGATGTGCAACATGCAATTGATCTAGTCCCGGGGGCCACTCTCCCAAACCTTCCTCATTATCGCCTCAATCCCACGGAACATGCCGAACTACGGAGGCAAATAGAGGAACTCATTATGAAGGGCTTCATTTGCATTAGCAAAAGTCCATGTGCCGTCCCGGCCCTTCTAACTCCCAAGACGGATGGGTCATGGCGAATGTGTATGGATAGTCGGGCCATTAACAAAATCACCGTCAAGTATAGGTTCCCCATCCCTAGGCTTGATGATATGCTTGATATGTTAGCCGGAGCCACCATTTTCTCCAAAATTGACCTTAAGAGTGGCTATCACCAAGTTAGGATAAGGCCCGGGGATGAGTAGAAAACGGCTTTCAAAACCAAAGATGGTCTCTTTGAATGGTTAGTCATGCCTTTTGGGCATTCAAATGCCCCAAGTACTTTCATGCGTCTGATGACGGAGGTCCTTAGGCCTTTCATTGTGATCTTTCTAGTGGTCTACTTTGATGATATACTCATCTATAGTCAATCCCAAGCGGCCCACCTTGACCACCTTAGGCAAGTTTGTACCATCCTCCAACAAGAAAGCCTATTTGCCAACTTAGGAAAGTTCCACTTCATGACCACATCCATCACCTTCCTAGGATTTGTGGTGTCTACCAAGGGTGTCTCAATGGACCCCGACAAGGTCCAAGCTATTCTTGATTGGCCGGAACCCCACACCCTTCATGAGGTCCGAAGTTTCCATGGATTGGCAACATTCTATAGGAGGTTCATTCGTGGATTTAGCACTATCACCGGCCCAATCACCGATTGTCTCAAGAAGGGAACTTTTGTGTGGACCAAATCAGCCTCTAAAGCCTTCCAAGAACTTAAGGAGAAGTTGACCCAAGCCCCGGTCCTATGCCTTCCCGATTTCTCTAAAGTCTTCGAAGTCACATGTGATGCATCCGGGATAGGGATAGGAGGGATCCTTAGTCAAGAGGGACACCCGGTAGCCTTCTTTAGTGAGAAGCTATGTGATGCTAGGACTAGATACTCCACTTATGACAAGGAGTTCTATGCCGTGGTGCAGTCCCTCCGACATTGGAGGCACTACTTGTTGCCCAAAGAATTTGTCATCTTTTCAGACCATGAGGCCCTCAAATACCTCAACTCCAAACAAAAGCTAAATGCCCGACATGCCCGATGGGTTGAGTTCATCCAATCCTACACTTTTGTCATCAAACACAAAGTCGGGAGTGAGAATCGAGCGGCAGATGCCCTTTGTAGGAAAGTTTCCTTGTTATCCACTATCCAAGTGGAAGTGAGCGGATTTGATAGGATCAAGGATGAGTACCCTAGCTGCCCCGACTATGGGCACATCTATACCACCTTGACCACCCATTCTAGCAAGGAACATGAGGGATTTGTCTTAGAGGATGGGTTCCTCTTTAAGGGACCAAAGCTTTGCATCCCATGAACCTCACTCCGCGACTTCTTGAATTGGGAATTACATACGGGAGGGCTAGCTGGTCATTTTGGAGTCCACAAAACTATTGCTCTAGTTGAGGGACAGTTTCATTGGCCAAGTCTCAAGAGAGATGTAGGCAAGATAGTGGGTCAATGCCGAACATGTGCTTCGGCCAAACAGGTGAAGCAAAACACTGGCCTATATACCTCACTCCCCATCCCCGACCGTCCATGGCAAGACTTGAGTATGGACTTTGTGCTAGGATTACCCAAGACTCAAAGAAAGCATGACTCCATCTATGTGGTAGTTGATAGGTTTTCCAAGATGGCCCACTTCATCCCATGCTCCAAGACCTCCGATGCCTCCCATGTGGCCCGATTGTTCTTTGATGAGGTTGTCCGACTCCACGGGCACCCTAAGACCATAGTCTCCGATAGGGATGTCAAATTCACTAGCTACTTTTGAAAAACTCTTTGGCACATGATGGGTACCCTCCTCAAATTCTCCACTGCCTACCACCCCCAAACGGATGGCCAAACAGAAGTTGTCAATCGGAGTCTAGGGAACCTCCTTAGGTGTCTTGTTGAGGATCACCCCGGAAATTGGGATCTCATCTTACCACAGGCCGAATTTGCATATAACAACTCCATCAATAAGTCCATAGGGATGAGTCCATTTGAATCCGTGCATGGGTACAAGCCAAGAAAGCCTTCCGATCTCATTCCCCTTCCCCAACATGCTAGAGTGTCCATTTCAGCCGAGTCTTTTGCATAACATATTAGAGAATTGCATGAAGAAATTCGCAAGCACATCAGCAAAAAGAATGAGGCTTATAAAAGGTTGGCCGACTCTCATCGGCGTCACCAAGAATTCCATGTGGGTGACTTTGTGATGGTAAGGACGGAGAGGCTCTCCCTGGGAGCCAACTCTAAACTGAGGCCACGTGGGGCTAGTCCCTTCCAGGTCTTGAGGCGCATTGGCGCAAATGCCTACGAGTTAGATCTCCCTGAGGAGTATGGAATAAGTCCCACATTCAATGTTGCCGACCTAGTGCCATATAAGGGACCCACGGTGGTACCTAGTGAGGAGATTGAGCCTACTTCTTCCATTGAGAGAGCACCCACCCGTGAGGAGAGACCACCAGCCAAGAGAGCCCAGCGTGAACAAATTGAACAAATACTGGATGAAAAAGTCACTACCACTCGGAGCAAGGTATATGAGCGCTATCTCGTCAGGTGGAAGGATCGGCCTCCTTCGGAGGTGTTGACACCCGTTTTATACCGATGATTCGAGCCGTTTCTCTTACTCCCATTAGTTGATGCCTCGAGTTGTTCATCATTCACTGGGCCATTTTGTGGCATGACTCGGGCTCGTTTTATGGGTCGTCTCCCTCCTTGGTGCAATTCGTGGTGATTCGGGGCTTAATGGGCCTTGGATTTGGTCAATTGAACATATTTTACGAGAATCAAGTGCCTAAGGGCATGAACGGCTTCACATCAGCCATTCAGAAGGTGGGCGGTTGAAGATGGGCCGTTCATATATTTTGGCTAATTTCTGAGGATTTTCTGAATATTCACCGACAGGCTTTTGTGCGGTGTTATTAGGACCGTTCAATCTCATGGACGGGCCTATTACAACCGCTTATATCTCAGAGTCCTATGCGCGCCCGTTTTCTCAGATGATTATCCAAATGATTTGAATTATCACCGACAGGGTGAAACGGTCGGTTTAGTGCCGCCCTAAACTAAAACGGTCTCAATACAACCGTTCATATGTTCAGAGTCCAACGGCGAACATTTCGGCCAGTTCGAGAGATAGTTGGGATAATTTTCTGATTATTCGAGTTTCCACCGACAGAATGGACGATCCGAATAAGACCGCCCATCCATTGAGCGGCCTATCGTAAGACCGTACAAGACGTCGGCTGTCGATTTTCAACTGATTTTATCCTTTTTATTCCATGGTTTTATCCCCAACTTATTTTGATGATTTCTCTGCGGATAATCAACCATTTTTGATGCCGTTTCGTCTGGATGGAAGATTATGATATTATCTACGAATTATCTTTTGAGAGTTCGACCTGAAAAAGTCTCTAAACCCTGATTTCGAGGCTGGCCTTCGAGGTTCTATAAATAGACCCTACGGCCGGACGTCAAAAAGGGGGGGAGATTTTGGTCGACGGTGAAGCCCTGCCGCATTTTTGAGCGACCTAGCACCAAGGAGGGAGGCTCTCCACGTCCGCACGAGCCTCCGGTCAAGGGAGTAGCCCAGTCTTCGTAGTCTTTCGTTCCGTAGCTTTGTCGTTTTCCTTCATTGCATGCATTGTTTCACACCCGCGTACCCCCTCCTTCTCATTATCATGCACACAACCATCCCGTTTTTTGTCACCCTAGGGGTTTAAAACCCCCCAGGTATTCCCCTTTTCATTTGTTTATGCTTAATTCTTCTCGTTTGAATGCATACTACATTATTTAGGTCTAATCTAGGTGTCTCTTCTGTGTCTCTACGTTGTTTCGCAAGTCAGCACTTAATCAGCACGAGGCCCATCCCCTCTGGCCGGCCGGAGAGGGTGGAGGTCGAGCCCTTCTCAACTTGCTGAGTGAAGGTACTGAGCGGCTATCCTCCGGCCGTTCAACGGTACGCGTGGTGCATCAACGACCGTTCTTCCCTGGAACGCGGTCCCTCTAGCGCCGTCCATCTCACTGCAGCAGTTCCTCCCGCGTCCCTCGCAGCGTCCTGGGGCGGTCTATCGTAAGACCGCTCAACATAAGGCGGTCCTAAGGGAGCCGTTCATTCCTCAACGCTGCACTAAGGCGAGTGTCTCCCCATTTTCCAAGGTACGGCGTGTCTATCGCGTACGGCATCTTGGTGGCGATCACTGTACTTTGCTTCATTCCCTATCTTCTCTTCTTTCTCTTACTTGTCTCATGCACTTGACGCACTTTGACCCGTAGTGAAAGGGAGAGAGGAGAGAAATATATATCTACACCCCTTTTATGGCGATCACGGTGGGACGCCTAATGCCCATCGTGCTTTTGAGTTGCTGACCCTTCTTAGTCGTTGTCAAGGTTTTCCTCTTGGAGTGATTTACAGGTTGAATGCGGTTTCTGTCCTCTGGCGCACACGCGGTTCGTCCAGGGCCGTCTACCAATACGCACGGTTGATACTCCACCGCTCATATACTCTGCCATCAGGTTTATCTACCCCGGCCTTTCCTGTTGCAGACGGCTCCCTGGACGCCGTCCATCCGTTTGAGCGGCTTTCACACAGCCGTCCCGCGCTCAGGCACAGGTACGCTGTACTTTTTTGGGTGGCAGATACACGGCTGTGAGGCGGCGGTTCAAGTGCGTGAGCGGTTGACTATCGGCCGTCTGTCTGGTATTTTCCTTGCTTTCCTCCCATCAACTACGGTTGGATATTAACCGCCTGTGTACTTAGAGCGGTCAGAGGAGGACCGCACATCTCCTGTCGCAGTGCATTTATTTCATCTTGCTTAGTTTTTTCGGCTGATATATATATTGCTCCTGGTGCTGTTCATTGGCTCCCCCCTGCCATCTTATTATCATTGCATCACCATGTTTTTACTACTCATGTGTATACTCGCTCATTGATTGATAGCTGCTAGGCTAGTTTGTGCATGCACTCCGGTGTGCATAGGAGCATCGACATCTTCCCATATTAGTTGCATTCCTACCGAGGTAGGGTTTCCTCTCGTCTCCATATTCCTTGGAGCCGACTAGGGACCTTGCTGAGGACCTCCGTAAGCCCCCGTGAGCCGTTGATTCCCACACGGACGCCGGGCAGGTTGTACCGTATCCACCCTAGTCTAAGGTTGCATTCGCGAGTGAGAGGTCCCGATAGGGTCACACAGTTCCTCGTTTCTCATCCCAATCAGGCACCTAGTGGTCGAGAGAATTGATATTTTCATTAATCCACTAAGGTTCAAACCCAAAGATATAAGGAACTGACGAGCATCATTTTAAGAACTTGATTGCATTACTGAGTGATTCTGCTCTCATCTCGCTCCATTATATGCTTATTACTTGATTGGTAGATTTGATTGATTTAGTAGCAAGTGTCTTGGTGTATGTGGGGCTGCCTTCTGCCCCCACGATTATCTCCTAGGGTTGACTCTTATTTCCATTCCTACTCCAACCCCTTGTTCGATTCTTCTTCTTCCATGTCATCGTATGACTTCTCTCAGGCCCACGAGGATTCCCTTCCTCGTGGTCTCCTTGAGGACCCACCTAGGGTCACCCACTTGCAAGGGGGAGAGGGGACGGCCCCTTCACTCCCGACCTCTCTGGGCGAGGGTCCCCGACCCTCTTTTTCAAATCCGCCCAATCAGAATTCAGCCAGTATGATCCTCAATATGATGGCCCAGTTGGACCCCACCCAACTCCATCTCATCAGACAAGCTTTGCAAGGGGGCGATGCCCCGGCCTCAGTTCCGGCTCATGCCACGGCCAGTGTCGCCACTTCATCTCCTGTGGTCGGGACCACCTTTGCGGCTCCCGTTGACCTTACTCCGGTCCGCCCTCAGAACCTTCGCTACCCCAATATAGAAATGGGCCAGGCGTCCACATCGGTCCATCAGCAACTTGGTAAAGGGAAATCCCCGATCCCCTCTGTTCCTTATCTTGAGCCGTACCCTACAATTTCTCTATCGCCTCAGGCCCTCATGGCCCCGGCGGACTTCGCTAGGTCACAGTCAGGGGCGGCCCAGGTGGCTCATACGGATATGGGCCCTTCCTCAGCCCATTATCCCTCTTACGGGCCGCCTCCTTCGTCAGTTTATCCTTTGGTCGCCTATCCAGGTGCCGCTCCTCTTGCTCCTCCCCCTCCTTCCCGGGAACGGGAAATTCTTGATAAGTGGGCTGCTATGCAGCAACAAATTGATCTCCTCCACAAGCGGGTCGGCCCGCAATCTTTAGCCGATGTCCCTATCCCTAACTTCAGGGACCTACGTCTTCCTTCCCAGTCGGAGCTCCCCGTATACCGCAAATACGATGGGAACGGCAACCCATTCATCCATGTCCGGGAGTTCTTGTACGAGTCTGCGCAGTTCCAGCAGGATGATCGTTTGATGGCCTATTTGTTCTGTCGGTCTCTGGAGGGGGTCGCATTGGAGTGGTTCTACACCTTGCCTATGGAGGAGGCTGAGAATTTCAAGACCGTCAAGGAGAGGTTTATATAGAGGTTTCGGGATCGGGTCGGACCCGAGTACTCTTTCACTGACCTAGTGGCGGAGAAGATGAAGCCGGAGGAAGACTTCGCAACCTATGCAGACCGCTGGAGGCAGATGGCCTCACGTGTGCCCGGGTAAATTCCGGAAGAGGAAAAAGTGAAGTTGTTGATTTCCAATGCTACGCCAACTTTCAGAAACATTCTGGCAATGAATGACATTTCAAACATGCACCAACTATACAGCAGAGCTAGGTTTATTCAGACCCAATTTAAAGACTCCCCCATCCATTCTTTATTCGAGGCCCAGAAACCCAAAGCCACCAAGAAAACCCAGGGCCCCGTCACTGAGGGGGTACAAATTAACGAGCAAGTCCAGGCCGTGCAGTTCCCCCAACAAGCCGCTCCACCCCGCTTCCCACCGCCTCAGCGTAACCCCCAGTTCACCGCTCCGCCAGTTCCCCAGCCTGCCTTCCAAGTCCCGTAATACCCTCAACAGGCACCTCCGCCACCTCAACAGCCTCAGCGGCCCCCGCAATACAATAGTGTTCCTCCACCCCCCACCTACGGCTCTGCTCGACCAGCTCCAAAAAGGGCTCACTACCCCCCTCTTCCGGAGACCTTGCCAGATACTTTCTCTGCTCTAATGTATACCGGTGACCTCCAGTTGCCTCCTGAACGCCCGAACTGGAATCCGGCTGCCGACCAATCCCGATATTGTATATTCCATCGGCAACCCGGGCACACAATAGAGTGATGTTACCAATTCAGAGACCTGGTGTATGATTTGCATGAGGGCCAGAGGATTGATTGGGCCCAGATGCGCCAGCTAATTGAGGATATCAAGCAGAGACAGAGACAGGCCAGGCCGCAACAGGCGGCGCCCCAACAGCAGCAGCAGCAACAGCCCCAGCAGCAACCACAACCTCAACCGCAGCAGCAAGACCTTGGGATCCATCAAAATCCCATGCCAGTGCATCAGCCCGCTCCTCCGCAACAACAGCAACCGCCGGCACCGGCTCCAGCACAAGTGAATTTGGTCCAGCGCCCAGCCCCCAACGCTGGATGGACGTTTGATGATGAGACCCCCGCCCATCTCTTGGCCTTACACCACCACTACTCTCCCACACCTACCATCCCCTCCATCCTTAGATCTGCCGCTACACCGCCCGTCACTTCCTCCGTGTTGCCTCTTAGGCCCGCTACATTCCCCTCTACTCCGTCCGTCCTTTCACCACCAACCGCCCTGCCTCCCATCATTTCCCCTAAGCTTAACCCTTCACCCATTTCCCCTCCACCAGGGCCCATCAAACCCACTTCAGTCATCCTCACCCCCATCTCCACGCCATTCACCTGCCCCACCAGGCCAAGCGGGGGTCCAGTCCAGGCCATGCAAGCTTCGCAATGCGCCCTTCGGAGCGGGCGTCCTTTCCAAAGAATTTTTCCTTCCCCAGGTGCATCTGCATCAAACCCTACAGTTTCCTTCCCTACAGTTGAACCAGAAGAGATGGACCCGGTGCCGGGCACAAGATATGACTTATTACAGCACTTAGACCGGCTGCCGGCTAAAATCTCAGTGTTAGAACTAATCAAGAGGTCGCCGCTCCACCAAGACGTCCTGAAAATCTTCCTACAGAAAGTTATGGTGAGTGAAGATGTGGCAGTGGATAGCCTACCCGCGGTTTTGGCCACGATCACAAAGGGGCCCTCTATTACATTTGCTGAGTCAGAGCTAGCTCCTCTTGAGGCACGGCAGATGCCGTTATGTATTACCATCTCTCTAAACAAAACGGCCGTGGAATCCGCCCTTGTGGACACAGGGGCGTCGATAAATGTCTGCCCATTGAGTACCCTTCGTGCTTGTAACATAACAGAGGACATGCTCAAGCCGACACCAACCACGATAGCCGCATATGATAACTCCAGACGTGCTTGTCACGGGGTGGTAACTGTACAGGCCGAGCTAGGGCCCTTAGTGATGGATGTAGAATTTTATGTGTTGGACATAGACCCAATGTTCAAAGCCATTCTGGATCGTCCATGGTTGAATAGTTTGAACGCCGTCCCCTCGACCGCCCACCAGTGTCTGAAGTTCCCATTCCAAGGGCGAGTGGTCAAGGTGAAAAGTGTTTCCACAGTTCAAAACGTTGACGCCATAGCAGCCAAGATTCTGCCCACACTGTGGCCGAGTAACAGGCATGTTCTATCTGTCATGGACTTAAACTATTCGTGGGCATATGCGTCGCGCAAGCCCACCGCTGCACCAATCAATGTGAAGGTTAAGCCCAAGATGAGAGACTCCAAAGGGTGGCACCTAATTCTAAAATTGGGCTATCAGCCAGGCCGAGGACTCGGCGCACAACTGCAGGGCAGAACCAACCCCGTTCCCAAGGGGAGGAAGATGGGCCGCCGGGGCCTCGGCTACCATGAATCCTCCATGTCAATGCTTGGGGACTGGGCCGTTGACCTGGGATTACCGGCAACATTTTGTAAAGGGTCCGTTGCAGCCCGACACCTTGAAGACCTCGCCATCCAGCCTTGAAGAAAAGATAGATGAAGCTTGTGCTGTTGCCGATCCGCCACCACCACCGCAAGAGCTAGCCGGTGACTTGGAAGACTTTGCTAATTGCTTTACAAGGATGTTTTGTGAAAAAGAGGGTGACCCAAAGAAGAAGGAGACGCAACTGGTAAAGCGCCCTCCGATGCCATTGGCCCGCCAGGGGCCCCGGAAGACGGGGAGCTCCGCCACTACTTATTCTATGTCCCCATCCCGTCTCGCTTCATGGTTTCAACGGTTGGATTCTGTTCCCCGTTCCCCTCCACTCCTGGTCGACCCGTACTTTGCGGAGAGACCTGAAATTCTATTCGTTCCATGTGCTTGCGGGCGCTGCCCGCCCATTGATCTATCAACCCTATTCACTCCTCCTCCTCCAGGAGCTCAGCTCCATGAAATGTGGTTTAAGTCTTCTGACCCTTTCTTTGACTGCATCTTCCCAGAATTGTTCCCCATGCAGCTTCCTCCTCCTCCGCCTTCTTCCTCCTGTTGTGTGATCACCTCCGGCCTCCAAAAAAAAACACCAATTTCAAAACGGAGGTCTCCGTGGAAGATTACGCTATGTTCTGCCCAGATTCCCAGGGGCGCGAGACCCCTGTTTCTTTTCCGGTAGATTTCTTCTCCCCTAGATTAGATGTACAATGTACAGAGTCTTCTAGGATGGTCGAGTCAGTCAGGGTAGAGTCTAGTTCGAGTTTTGTCAGCCCGTCCACGTCTGCGGCACCTGCCGTAACGCGTCCTCCCAAAACCATCCCCGATAGGTTTCTACAAGATTTGGCTGGGAGATGTCATGCTCTGTTAAAGTGTCCAGAATTTGTGGAGACCGGAATTATCCTGGAAGATGATGAGGGAATTGATGAGGTATGGAGCAAGGATGGACTAGGAGTATATGAAATTATGGATGAGAAAGACCCAGTAGATGATGAGGAAGATGAAATGGATGACACTGCCGACCTATATGCCCAAGGCTTGAAGAAGTTCGACGAGCCTTCCGTAGCAGTGGATGAATCCACTAAGGAGATTAACCTCGGAACAGAAGAGGACCCCAGGCCCATACTTATTTCCGCCAATCTCCCTCCTCAAGTCGAAGAGGAACTTGTCAAAGTCTTGAGGGAGTACAGCGATTCTTTCGCCTGGTCCTACGAAGACATGCCGGGCCTTGACCCCGCATTGGTCGAACACAGGCTAATTCTCAAACCAGGGGCAACGCCCGTTAAACAGAAGGCAAGGAGATTTCACCCGCAGATGGCCTTGAGGATTAAGGAAGAAGTCGATAAATTGCATAAGGCCAAGTTCATTAGAGTGGTGCTGTACCCGCAATGGGTGGCAAACATAGTCCCTGTGATGAAGAAGGATGGTAAAATTCGAATCTGTATTGACTTCAGGGACTTAAACAAGGCATGCCCGAAAGATGATTTTCCACTTCCGCACATCGACGTCTTGGTCGATAATACAGCTGGGTACGAAGCCCTCTCCTTCATGGACGGCTACTCGGGGTATAACCAAATCCTTTTGGCTCCGGAGGATCAAGAAAAGACCTCGTTCACCACACCTTGGGGCACATACTGCTACGTCGTTATGCCATTTGGGTTGAAAAATGCAGGTGCCACCTATCAAAGAGCGATGATGGCTATCTTCCACGATATGATGCACGTTTATTTAGAAGCTTATGTGGATGATATTTTAGTCAAATCGAGGTCACAAGAAGAGCACCCCGCCATTCTAGCCAAGGTATTGCAAAGGGCTAGGGAATACAAGTTAAAGATGAATCCAAAGAAATGTGTGTTCGGAGTTACATCAGGGAAATTGCTCGGGTTTATAGTTAGTAAGAGGGGGGTTCAGATCGATCCAAACAAGGCAAAGGCCATCATGGAAATGCCACCGCCAAAGAACATCACTGAGCTTCGAGGTTTGATCGGGCGTTTGCAATTTATCAGGAGATTCATATCTCAGCATTCGCAAAGATG
This sequence comes from Amorphophallus konjac, assembly GCA_022559845.1. Taxonomy (NCBI): domain Eukaryota; kingdom Viridiplantae; phylum Streptophyta; class Magnoliopsida; order Alismatales; family Araceae; genus Amorphophallus; species Amorphophallus konjac. The sequence continues at coordinate 62,532,300 of CM040123.1, read as the reverse complement.
CCGCCCGTTTTATGAACTACTAAAGGCAGGCGCGAAATTTGAATGGAATGAACAATGTCAGAAGGCCTATGAAGAACTCAAGGTGTACCTCTCTAATCCCCCGGTTCTACAACTACCCGTCTCCGGGAAACCCCTGATCTTGTACATTTCTGTGATTGAGGACTCCCTAGGAGCTGTTTTGGCACAGGTAGACGATGAAGGAAGGGAAAGGGCGGCGTACTATCTCTCAAGGTTATTTAATCCCGCTGAATCCAGGTACACTACTATGGAGAAGACCTGTGCAGCACTAGTGTGGGTAGCGCAGAAGCTTAAACACTATTTTCTTGCCCATGAGGTTAGGCTCATCTCTAGAATGGACCCCATTCGTTATCTGTTGGAAAAGCCGGTCCTTTCCAATCGGCTAGCTCGCTGGCAAAGTTTTCTCTCCCAGTTCGACATCACCTTCATCGTGCAGAAAGTAATCAAGGGATATGCTATTGCCGAGCACCTGGCTCATTCTCCTATCCCTCGCACTGATTCCATTCAGGACGAATTCCCCGATGAGCACCTGGCGGTAATCACTCATCTTCCTTTCTGGTCTCTTCATTTCGAGGGTGCCCTTAATTCCTAGGGCAGCGGGGTCGGCGCCGTTCTCCTTACTCCAGAAGGGGTAACCATCCCCGTGGCATATCAACTCTCATTTCCCGCCACCAACAATATAGCCGAGTACGAGGCTCTCCTTGCTGGTCTGAAGCACGCCTACATCTTGGGCGCGCGATACCTAAACATCATAGGAGACTCCCAGCTGGTGCTGCGTCAAGTTTTGTCAACCTACCGAACCCGCGATCCTAAGCTCAAACCCTACCAGGATCTGGTCACGCTCTTGGCCAGGCAATTCAGGAAACTCGTCTATATTCACACTCCTCGTTCTCAGAATATCTTGGCCGATGCCCTTGCGTCGCTCGCCTCTTCCCTATCACTTCCCCTGAGTCGCGCCACTGAGACCATTGTGGTCCAAAGGCTCGACGTTCCTTCCCTGCAGGATCCCTGGTTCAACAATCTTAGGATGTCCGTAGAGAAGAAAATAGAAAGGGAGGAAATAAAAGAGGTTTCATTGACTGAGCTCGAGGAGATCATTGAAGAGGAAGAATTGCCGTGGTTTTATGAGATCGAGCAATACTGCAAGGATGGTACATTTCCGGAAACAGCCAACGCTGAGCAGCGAAGAGCCATTAGAAGAATCGCCGCCAGATACATGATCATCGCAGGTGAATTGTATAGGTGGGCTCTGAGTGGAGTTCTAATGAGGTGCCTAGATGACGAAGAAGCTTGGAAAGTCGTGGAAGCAGCCCACTCCAGCGAGTGTGGAGGGCATGTAAACGGACAGGCCTTGGCAAAGAAGATTCTTAGGCAGGGCTATTACTGGCCAACTTTAGAAGAAGATTGCTCCACCTATGTCCGTAGGTGCCTTCAGTGCCAAATCCATGTCGACAAAATCCACGCTCCGGCCTCTTCTCTTCATCCTGTTACGGCCCCTTGGCCATTTTCTATGTGGGCCTTTGACATCATCGGACCCCTCGGTGATCCGAATTCTGCTGTTAAACAGAAATCCTTCATTCTGACGGCTACGGAGTACTTTACCAAGTGGGCCGAAGCTGAAGCTTATGCAGAAATCAAAGCCACCACAGTGTGCCGCTTCATCATGAAGAACATTATCTCGCGGTTCGGAGTGCCAAGCAGCATCGTCACCGACAACGGGCCTCAATTCATCTCACAAGAACTCCAGGACCTCTGTAAGAAATTCAATATAGTTTTGCATCATTCATCACCATACTACCCCCAAGGTAATGGCCAGGCTGAGGCCACGAATAAGACTCTTCTCAAAATTATCAAGAAAACATGCGAATCACATAAATTTGCTGATTGGGCCGACAAATTGATAGAAGCTCTATGGGCTTACCGCACCTCCGTCCGCACTCCCACAGGGCAGACTCCCTTTGCCCTCACCTATGGAATGGAAGCGGTGCTCCCGTATGAAATTCTAATCCCTTCCCTAAGGGTGCAGCTGGATAAGGAACTTAATCTCGACGAACATCGAGAGGCGTTGCTAGTCCAACTGGAACTCTTAGACGAGAAGAGGTTGAATGCGGCCAATCATGTTTCAGTATATCAAAAGCGTGTCTCGCGATATCTTCAAGAGAAGGTCATTGAGAGGAAATTTCAAGTGGGTAATATGGTTTTGAAACGCAAATTCATCAGGTCAGCGGGCCCCAGGTCTAAGTTGCAACCCAACTGGGAAGGGCCCTTCGTAATCAAAGAAGCTTATCCAGGTAATGCGTATCGTCTAATTAACTCGGAGGGGGAGGAATTGCCAAACCCGTGGAATGGGCTGTATTTAAAGCGTTTTCATCCATAAAAATAAAACCAGTGAACGGCTCGATGGCAGGGCATACCCCACCAAATTGCGAAAGGAGGACCCAGGTCCAGCATCTCACACACTACACGACCCCGTGGTGCGGTATTCTCTCATGCTACCCGACACCGTTTCTCCTTTGGCCATGCTCGGGGAAGGTGGAAATCCTTGTATTTCCTCTCTCTCGGTTGAAGATAGGGGCAAGTGGTGAATAAGGGGGCGAGAACTGACCCAGATTCCCTGTTAAAAGAGGTCTCAAATAGGGGCAATCCGTTAAGACCTCACTCTGCAAAAGAAAAAAAGAAGAGAAAGAAAAGGAAAGCAAAAAGAAAGAAAAAAAAAGGAGAAAAGAACAGGGGCAAAATCAAAAGATAAAGCCGAAAGTACAAAGCCCAAAGGATGCAACTAGGCATGGCAAGAGTGGCAGTACAGTTTCCCCGCGGGACGTTATGAGCCCGGTCGCATGCGTGACTAGAGCGGGTGAAGGTTCGATAACGGATACAAAGTCCCGGCGCAACAGACCAGATTCCTTGAAAAGAGGGTGTCCCGGGAAAGAACTCAAGCCCTAAAAACCCCTACACCTATCGTCGGCTTCTCTACTCAATCTTTTTTACTTTCCCAAGGAATGAATCCCACCCCGGGTATGGCCTCAGCAGAAGCACAGTCGAGCAAAGTTGACTCCGATCACGGGCGGTCCCCCCTTCCCGCACGTGCTGGGCCTTGGGATTCCGTAGCAAGACGAGAAGGTCCCTGTTATTGAGACCCGAGCTGGTTTCAAAACCCAAAAAATCAAATATTTCAAAAACCCCAAAAAAAAATCAAATATTTCAAAACCCAAAAAAAATCAAACATTTCAAAACCCCAAAAAAAATCAAATATTTCAAAACCCAAAAAAAATCAAATATTTCAAAACCCAAAAAAAAAAATCAAATATTTCAAAACCCAAAAAAATCAAATATTTCAAAACCCAAAAAAAATCAAATATTTCAAAACCCAAAAAAAATCAAACATTTCAAAACCCCAAAAAATCAAATATTTCAAAACCCAAAAAAAATCAAATATTTCAAAACCCCAAAAAGATCAAATATTTCGAAACCAAAAAAAAAAAAAATCAAATACTCCAAAACCCAAAAAGATCGAACATTTCAAAATCCAACAAAATCTTACATGTTTCCCTCCTGCATTCATCTGCATTTCTCGCACTTTGATACTTGCCTATTTAATAAGGCTCAACCCTCTTGACCAAAAGTCAAGAAAGGGTCATCTCCTAACTTGCTGTAGGCAAGGGGCTGAGCCTAAAATAGATTTAATATGTTTCGTGTTTGCATGTGTGCAGGGGCAGGTTGGAAGGGCAGTTGGCTCGAGACCACATGAATATTCAATCCTCGCGTTGACCTATGCCATCACATCACATCATAATCGAATCACAAAGCTCAAACTCAATCTCATCAATCTTATTCATGTCATATATCAAGCTGTCAGATATAAAATCCTATCCCACATCATCATAAAAACAAAAGGAAAATCACTCAGTCCGCCGCTGGGCATCCCCGCGAGGACGTATCTCTCTCAACTCCCTAAGGTAAGCCTGTCGAGTCTCTGGAATCTCCTCAACATCTGCTGGTAGGGTACGCACCCTACTCACCTCCCACATAATCAACGCACTCCTGACCGCCTGCTCGTCCTCCTCTGTCCCGATCCTCCGTGCCTGTAGCATGGGAAGGTGGGGTAGCGTAGGTAGCACCGTCTGGGGTAGTCCAATCTGCAGGTAGCATCTGTGCGGGCTGTACATCGCTAAGGTAGTGTCGCTCACGAGCCTCAAGTCCAAGCCAGCTCTCCTCGGTAGTCTGATGGTGGTATCATGGAGGAAGTCCGGGCGCATCACAAACCTATCCAGGGGCAGCCTGTTGATGTACGGGCGCCACTCGTCCCTGGTCTTCAGCTCGGCCGTCCTGCACTCAACCTGTGGAGAAAACCTGAAGAGCCCCCTATGAAGTAAAGGGGATGGCTCCCAAAGATCCTGCTAACTAAAGTAATGTCCTCCCTCAGGGTAAACTTCATCCTAACTCCCATCCAGCACTCCAATAGGATCATTGAACCAAAGAGAGGACCTCCTAAGGCTGCTGAAGTAAGACCCTCGTACAAATAAGCTAAGACGGCCTGAGAGATGGAAAACCCCGCCAAAGGCCGCTGATGGTGCTGAGTAAGGAGTCTCTAGGACATGGTCGGCTGAAGGGAAAAGGATGGCCCCGCATAGGCAGATGGACGCAGCTTTGGCTATGGCTTCAACCCACCCGAACTTATTCCGGCAATGCTCCACTACCCACTGGCTCAGAGGAAGGAGGTGGATGTGGCGAGGGCCTACAAAGGTACGAACATCCCCGCTATCAAGTATGAACCCCCCTAGGATGAGTTTTGGGTCTATAGGGGCAACTGTGTGACATATCAAGTCTTCCTCCCCCACCTTGGACCTAGGGAGCCCGAAATATGTCTCTACCTCCTCTAGCAAGATAGTGGCCTCAAAAGATGGGAAGAAGAAAGTGTGGGTCTGAGGGTGCCAAATCTCCATCAGAGCAGAGATACTATGCCAGTCTAAGAAAGCTTAGGGTAGTTCTGACCTAGAACTAGAGGGAGTGAAGGTGCCAGGATTTGAGAAGGTGAGTCACCCCGAGGGGCAATGCACGGACCATGGGAGCCACCCACTTAAACTAGAAAAGCGTCTCGGGCCAGGAAGAAGCTGAAAAGAAGGAGAGGCAAGGGGTGTAAGGAGATATAAGAGGAAGATTGAAAGATGGACTCTAAGCATATTCTGATCAAACTTACCTCTCTCATAGGGGTGGCGCTGAGATGTCGAGGAATCAAGCTTAGCCGTTGAATCGCTTCTCGCTCCTTTCTAGCCGGCTGCGGTCCTTCAAACAACGCACCCTCCGCGGGACTTCCATCATAAGCCCTCTTCATGCTGAGGTGACGAGAATCGAAGGTTTTAGGCTTCAGGAAAGGGAGGATGAGTGAGTTGAGGGTTCAGGCCTCCCTACTACTTATAGGGTTCATTAGGGAGCCTAAACATCTTAGGATTAGGCCTAGATAAGCCTAGGACGGGTTTAGATAGGGTTCTGATAAGTACAAAGCGCCTTGCCCTCGGGCTGGGGACTCTCCAGGGAGTCCCCTTTCGGGCAAATAGGATGTTGGATTGGACGGTCTTACGATAGACCGTCCATACCATATACGGCCCATCATCAACCGTTCTTCTCTCCAAGGAAGCCCGAGTCCGGTGACTTGTGCGGCCCGACATCCGCCGTTCCAGCATTCCTACGGTTTACATGGAACCGTTCCAAACAATTTAAGCGGCCCTTAGAGAACCGCTCTTATCGACGAACGGCCAGGGGAGAACCGTCCATATGCTCTGCCCCCCAATTAACCTGCTGCACTCAAGTCTCAATCATTTAGCGCTCTCATCTCACTCAAGTCGGCGTGTGCGTCTCTCATCTCACTCAAGTCGGCGTGTGCGTCTCTCATCTCACTCAAGTTGGCGTGTGCGTCACTCATCTCTCTCTGGCTAGGCACACTCCTCAAACTCATTGCATCCACTCATGCACGCATACATATATTCATCCACAAAGCAAGCAAAAAGAATAGACACATCACTATCATGTCACACCATGTACAAAAGACGGGCCCAGTACAACAAGTCAAGCAGCTCCCTCTCCCTGGCCCCCGTCGCTGTCCCCCTCACCCTCATGCCTCTTTGGAGGAGGCATCGCTGAGGTCGCCTCGTCACGACGGCGTCGCCGGCGCTGCTCATCCTCCTCGTTCCTCCGCTGGCCGGAGGAACCTGTGAAGTAGCTCCTAACAGAACCATGTGTACCATGGCTGACGCTCGGGGTCCCGCTGCGCGAGCGCCGACTGATGTCCTTATACGCTCGCAGCTCCCCGCGTAACTCCGCCGCCTCGGTCCGATACCGCTCAGCCTCGGTCGCACCAGCCCGGAGTCGCTCTAGCTAGGCCTGGAGGAGTGCGGTCTCCACTGTGTCTGCCGGTCGGCTCAGTGCGGCCTCCGCCCGCGCGCGAGCTACCTCCTCTCGAGCCGCTGCTCGGCTCTGCTCCAACTCGACCCGAAGGCGGGTCAACTCAGATGTCTGCATCCACACATCACTTGTCAGTCAGTTACATAAGCATATCATTCATAAGCATAATGAGCAAGAGGAAGTTTAGAACTGCGTACCCTCTCTGTAAGGGCCACCTCGGCCGCCTTGGCCCGCTCCACCATCCGAGTAAAGTCAGCATCTCGATCGGCCCGGTCTGCTGGGGTCTGGGCAGAAGAAGAAGAAGGAGCGTCTGGTCCCCCCCTCTGAGCACCCTCGGCGCGCTGAATCCAAATACTCCAGGTCAGTCATAGACATAATCATAATCATATAGAACTGCATAATTTAAAGAGTCTAAGGTCTAGAAAACTCACCAGTAGGGCCAGGGCCTGTCGGGCCTCGTCTCTCTCCCGGATGGTGGAGTGCAGGAGTCCCTGCAACTCTGCCACTCATCCTGCAGGGTCAACCTACATTTAAGATTCATGTGTCAGTGCGTCATCATAAGCATAATAGACAAGGTTTAAGTTTAGAAGTCGTACCGGTCGGTGGGCGCCTCGGAACACCTGGTCCCGGTAGTGCCGAGCGTACGCAGTGTAGTACGCGATGTCGCTCCCTGCTCGGGCAGTCACCACTCGCCCTCGTGCAGTCCAGTCGGCAACCTGCTCAGCGTTCCTCGCTGTCCAATCGTACGCCTCGCGGAGTCCCCAGGTCATCCTCGTCACCCGTTCCCCCGCCTTCTCAGGCGCAGGGAACTCTACGGCCGGCTGATGGACCCCGATGGTCCTCATCACCAACCTGAAGTGCAGTGGCTCCACCACATTCATGCAGTGAAGCCACACGTCCCGGCCAGAGAAGGCCAAGGCCTCGGTCACCCACGGCTGGCCCTCCGGGCTCTCCTCCGTGTAAGGAGTCCACCGTACCTGCAAGGAATAGGAAACTGCATCAGCATCATAATCATGAAAGAATAACATGTAATTAAAGAGTCTGAGTCTAGAAGCATACCGAGGTGTACGGTAGAGTGTCCAGGTCATCCTGCAGCTCCCGGACCTGCCTCCTCAAGGCCATCATTTCCCGGGGTGCTGTCCACCTCCGTGCGATCGGCAGGAGCCCAGGGCGGGTCTCCTCCCCTCTGCCTAGCCCACGTAGGCGTACGTAGGCCCATACCTGCATCACAAGTCGTGTCAGCATTATAGTAAGCATATAGGGTTGCATAAATTAAGACTAGAGAAAGAGTCGCACCTGGAGTAAGGGGGAGAAGCCCCCAAGCATCGTCCGACGCGCCGTCGAACTAAGGGTGTCAAAGAGGAAGGCGAGGACCGCCGCTCCCCAAGCATAGTCACCTACATGCTCGAGCTCCTGGAGGAAAGGAGGAAGCGACAGCTCATCACGTCCGCCCGAGTGGAGAAGAGAAGCCGCCCGAACATCAGCATCAGGAACCGTCTCAGCACTCTGTCCGCCTCAGGTCCCGGCACCGCTGCGACCCTCGGTCTCGCCAGCCCCACGAGCCGCTCCAAGTGCTCCTCTGGTCGCTCACCCACTGCAACGCCAGCTCGTCGAAGACCCAGGCTGTCCTGGAGAGCAGCCCGGGGAAGGAGGGTCGACTGCCTCTCGGGGCGCCGCAGCTGTAGGCCGAGCAGCTCCCGAGCCATCCCCCGGTAGTCAGGAAAAGTAGTCCCGCTGACCGGCGACCCGTGCACGCGTAGGCCAGTAAGCCTGGCCACGTCCTCCAATGTAGGGACCATGTGCCCCCACGGGAATAAGAACGTCCGACTCACTGGATCCCAGCGGTCGTGCAGGGCATAGAGCAGAGCTGCGTCAAAGCGACACACCTCGATACTCAGGAAGGGGGCGAACCCCATGGCAGTCAACCGCTCCCTCTGGAAGTCCGGCAGTGCGAGGTACACTCCCCGAACCTGCAGCCAGGAGGTACGGGTCCTACGCTTCCCCTGCATTCATCCATCTCATTTACCTTAGTCATTTAGTTTCACATTTTTGTTTCATTTAAATAAAACGCTCAAAGCCCAATTATTGATTGGAAGAACGGTTACTCACGAACCGCTCTATAGATGAGCAGCCTCCCTCAGACCGCTCTGTTTCTCAGGTCCCCCGTTTGAACGGGCTATCCCTAGCCGTTTCTATCTTGGACGGATTACCCGGAACCGTCTGTTTGCCCGTCTTCCTAAGGAGTAACGGCCCACCTTTGGCCGTATTGTTTTGATGACGGTCCTGTAAGGACCGTATTGTTTTGCTTGGTTCCATGATTGAATGGACCTATATGGTCCGTCTACCTTTTGAACGGTGATAACCTCGCCGTATTGGGGTTTTGGTGCCCCGTTGGCTGTGTGTGTGTGAACGGCGTTCCCTGCACCGTGTTTATTTGAGGTGGTCCTTTGGGGACCGCATTGTTTTGCCGTACGGTTTCTGTTAAACCGTTTTACCATCGCCGTCCCCGACGACGGTGAAGGTCCCCCCGGCCGGCTGGGAGACCTCCGTGGTCCCTAGACCGACCCCCCTAGGCCCCTCAAAGCCCCTAAGCTAGCATGCATTAAACGAAATTAAAGGAAATGAGGGCCGGGGAGGCCTACCTCGGCATCACGAGGTTTCTTCTCCCTCCCCGCCGGCGTGCCTCCTTCCTCGGCTCCGGCGACGGCGTCATCTCCGGCCGCAGCGTCCTCCTCAGCGACGACGATGGCTAAGTCCTCCATTGTCACCCCGGGCGTGCCCTCCTCCTCGGACGGTCGCGGTGGTGGCGGTGGCGACGACGGAGGTGGATCCCCGCCGGTGATGGGTGACCGGGCGGTGTGAGACGAGCTCCTCGTCATGGGGGGGGTGCTGTGAGATTGAGAGAGGAAGAGGGAGTGGAGAAGAGAGAGCGAGAGAGGGAGAATGAGGCCTGGTGCTCCCTCGTCCTTCCACCGCCGGTTACGGTGGAGGAAGACGAGGGGGTTCCCTTTTTTTCGAGGTTGCAGAGAAGAACGGTCTATCGTTAGACCGTTCATTGTGTGAACGGTTCGTATATAACCGTATGTATCTCTTGACCGTTAATTTCAAGTCGGTTGGAATTCTAGGCCCGAGCGGTTCTCTTGGAGCCGTTCCTGGTATAAACAGTTCTGTACCAGCCGTTCGTCACTGGCAACCAGCCCTGTAAGATTTGTTCGAAGGTCAGGTAAGAACGGCTAACCTAGAGCCATTGGGAATCTTGAACGGTTGAGATGAGGCCGTATATCTGGTTGGTCTATTTAAATCATGAATATTGAATATTTTCTTTGGAAATACATATCTTGACCATCTTATTCAGCATCATTTCAGTCTGTCTCGCCATTTCGCCTGCACAGGTAAGTCAGGTATGGCCTTCTATCCCTAAATCCCTTATTGCATTATTATATGGTATTATATTATAATATTTCGAGAGCCGACATGTTTCTTATGTGTCCCAGGATCTGATGTTCCCCTTCAACAAAAACAATGATGATCCAGGCTCATATACCTAACCTTCGGATAAGCCGTTAAGGTGGGATATCACGAGGAGGACGGTTCTATCCGCACGCTGTGGTTGCGGACGGTATCTTGACTATGATATTCCCAGCTTAATAATACTACTCTCGAATATTTTATATTTTAATCTTTCTTCGCATTCGTTTTAACGATTTCTTTTATTTTTAGCCCAGCATGCATCATGTGCATCCTTTTGAGCTTTCATGCCCCATAGTCTGCTTAAGAAATGTCCCGTCAAGTGATGGTCAGCTGTGTGTCCCAATGCTCGAGTAAGGTGAACTAATTCCATTCCGAATTCGAAGGTTTTCTATGGTCGGTTCGTTGGGGTCGGTTGACTGAAAGATCCCCGTCTGGAGCTTTAGCATCTTTTTCTTTTGTGGCCCCCTCATTGGACCGCGGGATTGTGTCCCCCATGAGGTTGGTCTTGTCGGTTGATTTCGTTTAGTTTAGTCCCTCCAGATTGGCGTCGCCTTTTGGTCAATTACTCCTAACGTTCGGTCCAGGATTTTCTGAAAGATTCTCACCGCTTGTTGGTAGAAACGGGTGTCGTTTTACCTTAACGCCCGCTTTTCGGTCCACTCCGCTGCATTTCCGCTCCACCTCCATGTTCCATATCACCTCCGCTTCACCTTCGCTCGCTCCCCTGCAAAGAGGGCGTTAAGGAGGGGCATCTGTTGACACCCGTTTTATACCGATGATTCGAGCCGTTTCTCTTACTCCCATTAGTTGATGCCTCGAGTTGTTCATCATTCACTGGGCCATTTTGTGGCATGACTCGGGCTCGTTTTATGGGTCGTCTCCCTCCTTGGTGCAATTCGTGGTGATTCGGGGCTTAATGGGCCTTGGATTTGGTCAATTGAACGTATTTTACGAGAATCAAGTGCCTAAGGGCATGAACGGCTTCACATCAGCCGTTCAGAAGGTGGGCGGTTGAAGATGGGCCGTTTATATATTTTGGCTAATTTCTGAGGATTTTCTGAATATTCACCGACAAGCTTTTGTGCGGTGTTATTAGGACCGTTCAATCTCATGGACGGGCCTATTACAACCGCTTATATCTCAGAGTCCTACGCGCGCCCGTTTTCTCAGATGATTATCCAAATGATTTGAATTATCACCGACAGGGTGAAACGGTCGGTTTAGTGCCGCCCTAAACTAAAACGGTCTCAATACAACCGTTCATATGTTCAGAGTCCAACGGCGAACATTTCGGCCAGTTCGAGAGATAGTTGGGATAATTTTCTGATTATTCGAGTTTCCACCGACAGGATGGACGGTCCGAATAAGACCGCCCATCCATTGAGCGGCCTATCGTAAGACCGTACAAGACGTCGGTTGTCGATTTTCAACTGATTTTATCCCTTTTATTTCATGGTTTTATCCCCAACTTATTTTGATGATTTCTCCGCGGATAATCAACCATTTTTGATGCCGTTTTGTCTGGATGGAAGATTATGATATTATCTACGAATTATCTTTTGAGAGTTCGACCTGAAAAAGTCTCTAAACCCTGATTTCGAGGCTGGCCTTCGAGGTTCTATAAATGGACCCTACGGCTGGACGTCAAAAAGGGGGGGAGATTTTGGTCGACGGCGAAGCCCTGCCGCATTTTTGAGCGACCTAGCACCAAGGAGGGAGGCTCTCCACGTCCCCACGAGCCTCCGGTCAAGAGAGTAGCCCAGTCTTCGTAGTCTTTCATTCCGTAGCTTTGTCGTTTTCCTTCATTGCATGCATTGTTTCTCACCCGCGTACCCCCTCCTTCTCATTATCATGCACACAACCATCCCGTTTTTTGTCACCCTAGGGGTTTAAAACCCCCCAGGTATTCCCCTTTTCATTTGTTTATGCTTAATTCTTCTCGTTTGAATGCATACTACATTATTTAGGTCTAATCTAGGTGTCTCTTCTGTGTCTCTACGTTGTTTCGCAGGTCAGCACTTAATCAGCACGAGGCCCATCCCCTCTGGCCGGCCGGAGAGGGTGGAGGTCGAGCCCTTCTCAACTTGCTGAGTGAAGGTACTGAGCGGCTATCCTCCGGCCGTTCAACGGTACGTGCGGTGCATCAACGACCGTTCTTCCCTGGAACGCGGTCCCTCTAGCGCCGTCCATCTCACTGCAGCAGTTCCTCCCGCGTCCCTCGCAGCGTCCTAGGGCGGTCTATCGTAAGACCGCTCAACATAAGGCGGTCCTAAGGGAGCCGTTCATTCCTCAACGCTGCACTAAGGTGAGTGTCTCCCCATTTTCCAAGGTACGGCGTGTCTATCGCGTACGGCATCTTGGTGGTGATCGCGGTACTTTGCTTCATTCCCTATCTTCTCTTCTTTATCTCACTTGTCTCATGCACTTGACGCACTTTGACCCGTAGTGAAAGGGAGAGAGGAGAGAAATATATATCTACAAGAGGATTCTTGGGTGAGTCGGGAGGATCTCCAGCGGTTGGATCCGGACCTCCTCGAGCAGTACCACAGCCGGATGGACCCCTACTCGACGGAGTCGAGCTCTTCACAGCCCAGGGGATTTGATGGAGGCATCATCCACAACTCCCTTTGGCTATGGTCTTCTTCACACTCCGACATCATTTGAGTTCGGGCCTCTCTCTATAAAGGCCCAATTATCCTTTTGTGCTATCTTTTTGAGTCATTTGATGTAATTTTCATTTTATTTGAGTCATGTCCCTAGGTCTTGCATTTATTTTTCCTAAGTTTGAGTGTCATTAGATTGGTTAGTGTGCTATTGGGCCCAATTCTTCGGGCTTGGCCCAAGAGCCCCCCTACCCCTTCGGTTATTTGTCATTGAGTCTTTTGTCGGGGTCTTATTGTAAAATGTGGGTTTCCTATATATAGGGCCCCATTTCCTTCATTTGAAGGTAATGAATCAATCAATGAAAATGCCATTTGAGAGTTCAAAGCTTAGTTTAGTGGAGTGAATCCAATTGGGTGAGAAGCCCTAGGGTGAGAGATTCCCCACCCCCCTCTTCTCTCTCTTTCTCTCTCCTCACTAAGGGGTTCGCCCCATTTCCTCTCTCCTCCTTCTCCCAACCACCTCCAACCCCCAACCACCTCCATTAAAGCCACTCCACTTCCCATAGACACCATTACTCCACCCCCCTTGTTCCAAGGTAGAATCCTCCCCATTCCAACACCATCTTCCCTATTCCAACAAAATCTTCCCCATTCCAACACAATCACCCCTCTTCCCCACACAATCTCCCAGCTTCCTAGGCCATTTTGAATTTGAATTCCTCTTCCCTCCAAGTGTTTTGGCCGCCCCTCTCCCATCCCCATTAGGCTAGGTCGCCCCCCTCTCCCTCCATTCTCCTCCACCCTTGCACACCCCACCCCTCTTCCTCCTGCTGAAACCTGTGACCTCCCCTTCTTCCTCCACCTCCCCTCTACCTTTAGCACTCCTCCATACCTCCCATACCTCCCCTTCACCATTCTTCATCCACCCCTCCCCCATATACTACCCCCTTCCTCTTCTTTTAGGTCATTTGAAGGCTATGTCATCATTGCTGCTGGCAGTCCAGAAGTAGCAGATGAACCAGCGGCTTGCAGCAACCACCACGACCACTTCCCGGTGAATCTGAAGACCCAAGAGGCATCCCTGGAAGCGTCTACCTGTCTTCTTCGCGACGGCGGTGATTTCGTCTCCATCCGAGCTCCTAGCCATCCCGGAGGTCCGATCTCCCACAACTGTGCAGTGCTGCCTCTGCTGAAGACCTGAACCGGATTAGAAGCTCTACCACGACAAACCCCGGAGGAACCGGCTCAAGAGCTCTTCTGAAAAGTTCTTCCTTGTCTGGTCTACTTTCAGAATCAAGAAACGGAACTTCGATCGGCATTCTCAAGCCAGAGTTATTATTTTTCTCCCTCAGCTACGCGATCCTACCCACAGTCTGCATCAACCAGTCACCTTTGTTCTGCCTCCCCTGGTCTTCTCCGACATCGGTTGGCTTCCCCGTCAATTTTTCTGCGTAGAGGACTTGTCCACGATTCCAACGACTCTGGCAACACTTGATTCCGAGTTCGGGAGCTATCGGGGCATCCTCTGCAACCTGCTGTTGGAAACCGAGAACTGCCAGTCCGAAAGTCTACATCCCTGTTCGGGCCACCACCCAGACCAGCACCGATGACAGAAGAAATTAACAAAAATTGGCCGACTTCCCCGGCCTCCCACAAAGATTTCCCAGGTGGTTTCATCTCCAACAAAATTCGGTAGCAGCTTCAGTCATCATTTCTTCAGTCACCTGTCAGCACTCACAGAACTGGGCAGAATCAGCAACCTCCCGTCTTCGGTGTCCCCTTCTCACATTCCCCTCCCCGCTTGGCCGGCTGAAGGCCCCTCCCTGCGTGGAGGTAGTTTTGGTTGTAATCATCATTAACCCCCTCCCCAAGGTCCCCCTCCTACGAGAGGTGTAGTATTGTAACCATTTGAGCAGGCCAAGCTACCCCGATGCGGCGTGTGGGGATCCACTCGCCTCCCCGCTCGCCCTCGTCTCTGAGTGGGACCAGTTTCTTCAAACCGGTCGAGTAAGTGCTCAAACCTAACTCTAATTTAGTGCTTGTCTTTCAATATTAGTTCATGTTCTGCTGGACGTGAGAGGGAGAGCTCAGTCCTCAAGCCCCATTGTCTTGAGTGATCACCGTGGGAAAGAGAGTACCCGGTGCCTTTGGCACTTTGTCGGCCCCATTGAATTGGGCATCCACACCCATTGGGTATCAAACTTTGGTCTTGCTAGCCCTCTACTAGCAAGGGTCCAACCCCACATCCTCCACTTGGCATCGCCAAGTCACCCCGGGCTTGGGTGAGCGACGAGAGAGCGGCGGCCCAAATTGGCCTATCTAGATTGTGAATGTGTTTGCTTGCTTATGTCCAAGGGTGTGTCACATCACAAAGCATTCGGTCCAGTGTTTGATGTTTGACACCGCCGATGTAACTTGGACCAAGGTCTGACCTGGCCGAGCCTTGAAGTAGTAGGAAGACGGATTAGAGGGACATGCTTGACAACTGTAAAACTGCCAGAAGAGCCAATAGGTAGGGTCGACTGAAGCTCGACGATAGACATAAAAAAAACCACACAAGACGCGCCATGAGTTAGGAGACATGTTTCCCGGAGACACCCCGTAGCGCTCCAGGACATACTCGAAGAAAGGGGGAGCTGGGAGGCAAAATCCTGCCCAGAAGGACTCTACCGGAACCACAAGCCCGCCGAGTAGTCGACCCCAGAGACTGCCATCAGCGGAGGGAAAGATGATATCAAATTCTGCAGGAATTTGAAAAGCCTACCGGAGTCCGCGGACCACTCGGTACGACACCAATGGGGGCGAACGAGGGCAACCTGGACCGGCACCCGAGGTACTCGGGACTCCCTCTCGCCTAACT
This sequence comes from Amorphophallus konjac, assembly GCA_022559845.1. Taxonomy (NCBI): domain Eukaryota; kingdom Viridiplantae; phylum Streptophyta; class Magnoliopsida; order Alismatales; family Araceae; genus Amorphophallus; species Amorphophallus konjac. Next base: position 62,516,949 of record CM040123.1, on the reverse strand, counting down.
CTCGCCTCCCTGGTAGAGGCTCCGGACTCTGTGGTATGCCCTCTTCTACGGCGAGACATAATACCAAGAAGCAAGAAAACACCCTCACCAGGCAAAATGAAGGGCAAGAAGATGACGACCGTGGCGAACTGGGATCAAAAAGGTGTCCCATTGCAGTCTTTATAACAGCCAAGAGCGAATGATCAATTCATAGCTAAATAGCAGGTGAAAAGGTGCCCATCACTATCCATGCACGATCGTCGAGCCCAGGCGCCCGTTCGGAGCCCGCGCTCCCAAACAAATGGGACGTGCGTCATGATTACAGAAAGTGACGCCTGCCACCGCCAGGGGCGCCTTGCTCGCCAAGCATGCGACTAGGACCACCGGTCCCAATGGTATGAGGAGGTCACCCTCATAGTCACCCTCTCATATTCGACTCTTAGCTCCCGGCACAGTGCTCGGCAACTGAGAGTAGGGGGGCTAGTGAGGAGGGTAGATCTGGCTCGACCCATAACCGGCCCATCACCAACCAGCCCAGGTCGACTTAGGAACGGCAAACGCGCCCCAAAGGCACTGGACAGCCGCGGCCCAAAAGGGAGCGGCCCAATTCGACTTGGCATCGGATTCTACAGCGCGTGAAAGGCGACGGCCCAAGCGCAATAATCGTTGGACGACCCTCCAATGACCTACTGTTACCCCCCACGACGTCGGCCCTTACCCCATCACGGGCGCGCACGCCCAATGTGTGTCGAAAGACTCGCCCAGGGACCTGCCGATGCCGGGGTAATCACCCCTCAATGGGAAACTCCCACCACGATCACGGGAGACGTTACTCCACTACTTACGTCCTTCTCTATTAAGGTATAGGCTGCTTACACCAGGATAACCCCCTATAAGAGGGACCTCGACAGAGAAGAGAGACACGGTGGATCATTCTACCAAATCGCTACACAAGAGAACCGAGCTACTAGCCTTGTTGCAGAAAGAGAGAGATTATGATAGTCCACACCCAGAGAGAGACTTCCTCCTCCATGACCTTACCACCCAGCAAGCACTCTCCGAGTGAACATTGGGAGCAGCGAGCACTCGTCTGCTGGATCTACACGGCTCCCCAATCTTCTACTACGGCCTCTATCTCACTCCCTCACCAGCTCTTCTCTACTCTTATTTAATCCGTTGCTAACTTAAGCATCGGAGGGTTGTCCCTTGGGGTAACACCCGGGACTCCTTCTGACGCCCCTTTGCTTCTGGTGCTTGCAGGCTTCCACGAGTACGGGCTGACTTCCCAATTCAATAAATAGAGAAGGTGGTGCCAGGTCTCTAGGGTGGAAATGCCGTTCCTTGACGCGAACGTTATAGTACTGGGCCAGCTTTTGTTGGTATGCCATGAGCTTTACTTGGGTGCGTGCTCTGCCTTCCTCGAGCAGGTCCAAGCTCTCTCGCATTGCCTGGTTGTTTCTGGCTTCATTGAAATGTCCCACCCGCAGCGAGGGGTTAGATATCTCCACCGAGACCACTGCTTCTACTCCGTACACGAGGTGGAAGGTTGTTTCACCTGTGGCAGCTCTGGCTGTGGTCCAATGTGCCCACAGGATGCTCATAATTGAGTCTATCCATGAGTCGCCCGCTTGGTCTAGTCAAGTTTTGATGCCGTGCAGGAGTGTCCTATTGGCGTTCTCTACCAGCCCATTAGCTTGAGGATGTCCTACCGAAGTATAGTGGTTCCAGATCCCCAGCTCCGAGCACTTTTCCTGGAAGGCAGTGCTCGCAAATTGTTTACCATTGTCGGTTGTGAGAAGTCGCGGGATCTCGAACCGATAGATGATGCTTCGTAGCACAAACTTCCAGGTTGCTTCGCTTGTGATCTTTTCCACTGGCTCTGCCTTGACCCATTTGGTAAAGTAATCAATGGCGACCATGAGGAACTTTTTCCTCTCTTGAGCCTCAGGGAAGGGACCCAATATGTCTATCCCCCACCGAGCAAATGAGCGAGGCTCCATCAGGGTATGTAGCTACGTAGCTGGTTGGTGGTGTAGGTTAGAGAACTTCTGGCACTGTGGACACCTCCAAGCATAACCAAGGCAGTCTTGCTATAGAGTAGGCCACCAATACCCTTGTCGGATCAGGGTTCGTGTGAGTGCACGTCCGCCTACGTGGCTTCCACAGAGTCCTTCGTGGATTTCTCAAACAGCCTGCTTAGCTTCCATAGGGAACAAGCACTTCAACAATGGGGCTGATAGGGATCGACAATACAACCGACTGTCGACTACTATGAAGTGTGCCGCTCGTGCTCACGTACGGCGAGCCTCAGCGCGGTCGCTCGGGAGTTGTTGTCATAATAAGAAGTCTAGGAGGGGGTCCATCCATGAAGTCTCATAGTCAATGGCATTTACCTGGGGTACTGGTTCTTCTATGCTCGGTGCTGACAGCTCCTCGATCAAGACCGATCTAGAGTTGGAGACCGTGGTCACTGACGCCAGGCGAGACAGAGCGTCTGCTCGGAAGTTCTCCTCCCTGGGGATGTGGACCATCTCGAAGTGGGAAAACTCCTTCGTTGCGGTCATGGCCTTCTCCAGGTACTTGATCACAGAGGACTCACACCCCTTGAATTCTCCTTTGACTTGGTTGGCGATGAGCATGGAATCGCTGTATGCTCGCACACTAGTCGCTCTCAGGTGTTTCGCCATACACAGCCCTGAGAGAAGCGCTTCATACTCGGCCATGTTATTCATGGTCGGGAAGTTGAAACGGAGGGCATACTGAAGTTCTAACTCCTCTGGTGATAGTAGGACTAACCCCGCTCCGATACCAGCGGCGTAGGACGATCCATCGACGTACAGCTCCCATGTGGGCCCTAAGGACTGCTCGGGCGAATCTTCGGTAGGTATCGTGCACTCGGTGATGATGTTGGCGAGAGCCTGGGCCTTGATTGCAGTCCTTGGGTGGAATTTGATGTCGAATTCACCCAGCTCAATAGCCCATTTGATCAGTCTTCCCGATGCGTCGGGATTCTTGAGAATTTGTCATTGAGGTTGATCGATGAGGACGGCGATTGGGTGAGCCAGGAAGTACGGTCGCAACTTGCGGGCGGCTGTAATGAGTGCCAAAGTGAACTTCTCAGTTCGTGAGTACCGAAATTCTGGCCCTTGTAATGCCCGGCTTACGTAGTAGACGGGCTTCATGATATTACCCTCCTCCCGGACAAGCATTGCGCTCATCGTGCTCGGCGTCACGGATAGGTACAGGAGCAGTTGCTCACCTTTCTATGATTTTGAGAGGACGAGAGTAGATGCCAGATACTGCTTCAGCTCCTCAAATGCCTGCTCGCATTCCTGAACCCAGTCGATCTGCCCTTTTTTCTCCGGCGCCTTGTTGGCTTGCTTGATTAGCCGGAAGAAAGGGAGCATCTCTCAGCCGCTCGGGACAGGAACCGAGTCAAGGCGGCAATGCGGCCGGTGAGGCACTGCACGTCTCTCACTCGTCCTGGGTGTTTCATCTCTAGTACCACCCCGATTTGATCAGGATTAGCCTCTATCCCTCTGTGGGTGATGAGGAATCCGAGGAATTTTCCTGATTTTACACCAAACACGCATTTATTCGGGTTGAGTTTCATATTGTACCTTCTAAGTGTCGTAAATGTCTCCGCCAGGTCGTCGAGGTGCTCGGCCGCACGGAGGCTCTTGACGAGCATGTCGTCGGTGTAGACATCCATATTGCGGTCGATCTGCGAGTCGAACATATGGTTGACCAGGCGCTAGTAATTTGCTCCCGCGTTCTTCAACCTGATGGCATGCGAGTGTAGCAATATAGGTCGTGGTCGATGACTAATGTTGTCTTGTCTTGGTCGGGCTTGTGCATGCTAATTTGATGGTACCAAGAGTAGGCATCCAAGAAACTTAGCATTTCGTGCCCGACCGTTGCATCGACCAATTGGTCAATTCGCGGCATAGGGAAGCTATCTTTTGGCAGAGCTTTACAGAGGTCGGTGTAATCTACGCACATTCGCCACTTCCCGTTGCTCTTAGGAACGAGGACAACGTTGGCCACCCAGTCCAGGTACTTGGTGGGCTTGAGTATTCCTGAGTGTAGCTTCTTGATGGGAATCGACGCCGAGCAAGTACTTTTCATATTGCATTTATATCCTTTAGTTTATTTTTATATCCATAGGAAAGTATATGCGCAATTGTACGGCTTTATAAGCCAATGTGTCATTCCCACGGATTATTTGCGTTTCTTTGTAATTTGCCAGTAGGACCAGCAAGGGGGCCCTCAGCCCTTTCCCATTGGTCCATGTCACTCATGTGGGGCTGGTCAACCATCCTAGGTGGCCATCTAGAAGGGTTGAATGTCAAATGCCACATGGGTAGACAAGTGGATTAAAAATTTAAAGGTAGGCTACCTACCTCACCTACCTTGTCCCCCCATTAGAATTAATTAGGAATTCCATTTTTTTTATTTTATTTGGATCAAATATGAAGTCCCTTAAATGCCCCTCCAGATCCTAGATCTAAGGGTATTCATGGTCTTTATTTATTTATTATATAAGTCATGTATTTCTATTATTCTAGAATTAATGAAATGAGAAAAAGTATTGTGCAAGACCCCCCCCCCCTTGAGTGAATTTTGACCTCCCCTCTCTCTCCCTCTGGTTTCTTCATCCCCAACCCCCATTCTAGAGTGCTATCTTCTTCCCCCTACCTCTGGTGATCAACGGTGCCGTCGCCGCCGCCGTTCGTGCCGCCTACGAGTCGCCACGGAGCCATCGTCAAGGTTCTGTCCTGCTGGATAGAGGTGACTTCCACGAATTCTTGCTGTCAGCCACGAGCTCAGATGGATTTGAAATTTTGAGGGTGTGTTCTTTCCTTGAATCCCCACCTCCACCTACATTTTCACATCCAAACACCTCCATTTAGTAATTTTCCATTTTCGTTCATTTTGCATTCCCAGATCTATTTTGTCTCTGTCTATAGTGACAACAGCTCTGAGTTTCCCATCTCCGACCACCTTTTTGAATTTTTCAAACACTCTTAATTTTACTAAGCGTTCTGTCCATCATCCCCTACATCCACCATTTTTTCCTGATTGTTTATCTGCCCTCTATCCATTTTTTAAAATTCGTGTTCTATCTCTGCTATAGTGCCTTTAGTCAGATTCCAGATCCGACCCACTGTTAGTGAAAAAATCCTATCAATTCGTAGCCACATCCAAACTTGTCCAAACTAGTTTTTCCGTATTCCTAGCTCAATGTCCTAAACCTTTTATGAAGACCTCAAGAGCTGAATCGGACATCTACCCTGCAGTCAATGACAGTTCTCAGAGGACATCCCTGCAGAACTGAGAGTTAAGCCACTGTACAATAGCAACCTTCAAAATTCGCCAATTGGAAGTGCAGGCTTTGTTATTTTTCTGTAGTCACAAAGAGTTGAAGCCCTTCGAAGCAGCTTTCCAACGGCGCCAGTTTCATCGTATTCCGACGTCGGGGCTGATCGCAGCGTCCGTTCTCGCCGGAGCGCGCGCCGGAAAACAGAACCGGCAGATCCGTGGCCGGTCATTCCGACCGGTGCCCAACGGAGCCGCCTGGCCTCCGGCCGGCGAACCAGCGTGCCGCCATCCCAGGGAACACTTCCACAAGTGTCCCCACCACAGTGGTGACACTGGGTCCCGCACGGTCCCTCCGGACAGCATGTGGGCCCCACCGTCACGTGTTTGGGTGCTGCCGAATCAACGCGAGAAGCCGCCCGTCAACCCGAATTTGGTCTTCCCGGACCCCATTGTGTAGCCCTTTACCTCCCTGCGTGGAGTGGGCAGCGATTTGTATTGCTGTAATCTTGTGTATTATTGTTCCGGGAGTACGAGTTTCGGCCGGGTCCGTCGTCCCCACGCCGAGCGCGTGGAGGTATCGTCCTCGCTCCTTACTTGGCATTTTGCTTAATTTCATATATGCTTGTTTATGCCGCTGCTAGAGAGCATGTGTAGGGATATCTAGCTCGCTTTATCTATTCATTACCGCTGCTGCGAGAGAGTGCGACACCATCCCGTGACCCGATCCGGGCACACGAGAGAGCCGATCACCCTAGCTCATTGCCAGTTTCTCAACCGCGCACGTCCGACGCTTACCTCGTTAAGGGACAGTCACGAGCTTGTCGTGTCCGTGGTCCCATCCCGCATCACTTCTCCCCCACTTGTTCCCTGATAACGGCATGTCGCTCAGGATTATAACGTCTTCGACGCTGCTGAACCGGGTGACAACCTGGATCCAACTTGAGTTGGTGGGTAATGATCTCTGGTGGGATTCTGGGGAGCTCATCCTCGGACTAGTCGAACACGTCTTGGTTGGCTATGAGGAAGCCTGTGTAAGCCTTTTTCTCTTGCTCGGACAAGGTCGCTCCGATCCTTAGTGTTTTGCTCGGATCTTCCCCCACCTGGATGAGGTATAGGTCCTCTGCAAGAGTGCTCGTGCTTGGCCCTGGGTCTCCCGTTCTTGCCTTCTTCTTGGGTGGCCCTTCCTCGGCTTGTCGGTCACGTGTCAAAATAAGGGAACATCTTCTTGACTCCCATTGATCTCCTCAAACTTCTCCCGCCCCGTGTAGTGTGGGGAACTTGAGCTTCTGGTGATAGGAGGAGGGGATGCCGCGGAGGGTGTCGAGGATTCCCCACCCTATGATGGCGTTGTACCTGGTCATCGCGAGGATGACAGTGAAATCTGCCACAAAGGTTACATCCCTTGGCGCGGTTCCGAATGTGATCGGTAACGAGATGCGCCCCTCCGGGCGGACCGTCGTACTGGAGAAGCCATATAGTGGTGTGTGCAACGGTGTGATTTTAGACAAGTCCACACCCATAAGCACTAGACAGTCGTACGAAATCACGTCAGGGCCGCTTCCATTATCAACCAGGATTCATCGGACAGTACATTAGTTTATGGTGGCCGAGACCACCAGGGCATCAGAATGTGGAGTAGTTACACCATCTAGATCATCGTCAGAAAGGACGATGGGGTCTTTGAGGTGCTCCCGAGTGACGACTTCTTGCCCTTTGGCATCATTAAGCTCGACGGTGTTGATGGCGGCCACGTACTACTGGCGTCACCTGAAGCTGTCCCTGCCTGCTGTCGGCCCTCCGGAGATCATCATGATCTCCTTTCCATTTGGTCGGTTGTCGAGGGGCGGGGGAGTTTGCTCGTGCTGTTGCTTCTCCACGGCTTTAGCAATAAACTTGTCAAGGAGTCCTCGACGGATGAGGTCCTTGATGGCGTCCTTCAGGTTGATACATTCGGCCGTGTTGTGGCCGTAGTCGCGGTGGTAGCGGTAGTATTTCTTCTTGCTCCTTGCACTTGGATCCGACTTCATTCTAGGAGGCCACTTGAGGAATGGTTCCTCACGGATCTCCATCAGGATCTTATCGGGAAGAGCTGTTAGGGGCGTATAGTTGCGATAATTGCCCCTCTCTTTTTTTGGGCGATCGCGGCGGTCTCGATCCCGTCGCTCCAGCTTGTTCTGTCCTTTGCGTGGCAATTCGACGGACCTCTTCTGATCGAACCATTCGGTTCCGGCCATGTGGCCCAGGGTCGTTGTGTTCTCCTCGCACCGCGCATGATTCTGTGCCAAGGCGAGGGGATAGGTTAGGGTCGTCGGGGCCTCTACTCCGAGCGCTCGTCGAAGGATGTGGTCCCGCGTCCCCTGGGTGAGTGCAGTAGTGGCGAGGCTGACGTTGAGGTGTGGGATCCGGAGCGCCTTTGTTCGGAAACGGGAGACGAAGTCCCATAGCGTCTCTTCTCATCCCTGCCTGAGAGCGAGTAGGGTTACCGCAGACTTGGCTACCTTTCGACAGCCAATAAAGTTCTCTTTAAACAGCTTCTTGAGCTGTTGGAAAGAGGAGATAGTCCCGGCCGGCAGGGACTCGAACCGTGCCCGGGCGTTCTCCCTGAGGGTCATGATGAACGCCAGGCACTTCACCGCGTCCGAGGCCCGGTGGAAGACCAGGTGGGACTCGAAGCTATGCATGTGGTCGGTCGAGTCGATAGTGCCATCATAGGACGTAAAGGATGGCAGCTGTAGCTTGGGCGGAATGGGGGCTTCCATGATCTCTTTAGATAAGGGGGCATGGAAGTCCCAGTCGTCGTCAATGAGGCCGTGATTCTTAGCGGCTAGGAGGATGTCATCCAGGTATCAGACTTTGTTCTCCATTTTGTCGATGCGTTGGAGCCGGCGATCCATCTCCGGTTTGGAGTGCAACGGGCCTCGCACCCTTGGTGCGTGCAAACTGCCCGATCGTCGGGTCCTTGCGATGGAAGCGTGGGATGCTTCTTGGACTTGGCAAGAATTCTTTCCGGTCCGGACACTCTCGCTCTGCTGCCGTTCGGGCGGGATGTGCTGGGGTCCGTAGGCTGGTTCAGAAGTTCCTGACAGAGCCCCGTCAATGCTTGGATCTGCTGGCGGATCTCATCGAAGTCGCCTGGAGTGACCTCTTGGTGTGGGTGGGTAGAAGAAGCTTCTTGCGACCCACGGTGAGAGTTGGGTCCATGATGAGAACCGCGCCCCCAGTTGCTGGCATTGCGGAGACTTCCACGAGGTGCCATGGCCTTTCATTTGACGTTCCCACAGACGGCCCCAAGAAGTGTAGAGGCTGGAATCTGGTTCCTATGTCACGTACCACCTTCCCTATTTATTGAATGGGGAAGTCGTCCTGCACCCGTGGAAGCCTGCAAGCACCAGAAGCAAAGGGGCGTCAGAAGAAGCCCCGGGTGTTACCCCAGGTGACAACCCTCCGATGCTTAAGTTAGCAACAGATTAAATAAGAGTAGAGAAGAGCTGGCAAGAGAGTGAGATAGAGGATGTAGTATAAGATCGGGGAGCCGTATAGATCTTCCAGATGAGTGCTCGCCGCTCTCAGTGTTCACTCGGAGAGTGCTCACTGGGTGGTAAGGTCGTACAGGAGGAAGTCTCTCTCTGGGCGTGGACTATCGTAACCTCTCTCTTTCTGCAACAAGGCTAGTAGCTCGGTTCTCTTGTATAGCGATTTGGCAGAATGATCCACTGTGTCTCTCTTCTCTATCGCGGTCCCTCTTATAGGGGGTTGTCCTAGTGTAAGCGGCCTATCCCTTAATAGGGAAGGACATAAGTAGTGGAGTAACGTCTCCTGGGATCGTGGTGGGAGTTTCCCATTGAGGGGCGATTACCCCGGCGTCGATAGGTCCCTGGGCGAGTCTTACAACACTTGTTGGGCGTGCTACCCCGTTATGGGGTCAGGGCCGACGTCGTGGGGGGTAACGGTAGGTCATTGGAGGGTCTTACGGTGATCATTACGCTTGGGCCGTCGCCTTTCACGCACTGTAGAATCTGATGCCAAGTCGAATTGGGCCACTCCCTTATGGGCCGCGGCTGTCGGGCGCCTTTGGGGCGCGTTTGCCATTCGTAAGTCGACCTGGGCTGGTTGGTGATGGGCCGGTTATGGGCCGAGCCAGATCTACCCTCCTTAATGAGCATGCCCCGAATTTCCTTTGACAAGTTTTTGGTAGATGATATACTGTCCGGTCAATGGAAGGGGAATATTTTTTGATTTGGTCAAAAATAATTGACATTTACTTCGGAGGATGTGGCATTGATTCTGAGACTTCTATGTTATGGAAGGAAGATCCATCATGCGTAAACTCACTCCAAAACATCTCATTTGAAGGAGCGGTTTGGGAAGAGTATGGCCACGAAGAGGTAGGGGGTGGTCCAGCTCATTAACGAGCTCAATGAATCAAACACATCGGAGGACATTGAAGAAATTATCTACTTGTGGGTTGTTTTGATATTCATTTGTCTGTATGTAAGTTACGTCTGCCCAAAGCAGTTGCTATATTGTCTTGATAATCTAACTACAATTAGATATTTTGCCTGGGTCGTGGCCATGAAGGAAGTTTTAATGCTCATATTATGTTCAATTTCTTGGATGGTGAAGCTGAAAAGGTCCGGGAAGGATGTAAAGGACTTTCAAGTCATAGTTGTAATATTTATGTCATTGACCACATATACGTGAAGAAATTATAAACTGAAAAATGTTCTCTTTAATGTTTGTCTTTAGTGTACTGTATTATAGGTGAATTAAGTGTAATGAGTTTTATTACAGGGCAAAATACTTTAGTCCACTGCAAAAATATTTCCTTTTATGTAAAATATTTCTCTTCTATGAAAAAGATTTCACTTGTGTTAAAAGGTTTCACTTCTATGCAACAGATTTCACTTTTGTGTAAAAGGTATCATTATAGAATAGAATGTTTCAGTCTAGTGTAATATTAAGTCACCATATTAGTGCGTCGTGATTCCGACCACTTGAACACATTTCACTCCTCACGAATGCGTTTGATTGGACTTTAAGAAAAGAAAACAATGTAACGTTATCATCCCAGTACAAACTCTTTTTCATGACAGTGCAAAATGTTTCACTTATGTACAAAACGTTTCACTTATGTGCAAAACGTTTCACTTCTGTGCAAAGGATATCATTATAGCACTAAATGTTATAGTCTCGTGCAATATGGAGCAGAATGTTAGTGCTGTGTGATTCCATCCACTTGAACACATTTCACTCCTCACGAATACGTTTGATTAGACTTTGCAATGCAACTTTATCCTCTAAGTGTAATTTTTTTTCATGACAGTGTAAAATATTTCACTTCTGTACAAACAGTTTCACTTCTGTACAAAACATTTCACTTCTGTGTAAAATATTTTATTTTCGTGCAAAAATTATCATTATAGCAGATAATGGTGCCCTCTAATGTAATATGGAGTAGAATGTCAGTGCTGCGTGATTCCATCCACTTGAACGCATTTCATTCCTTACGAATGTGTTTCATTTATATATAAATTTCATGTAAGAAAACTCATCCAGAAAATTATATCTAAGAAAACATATATTTTCATATATATAGATAATACAACAAGATAGATAGAAAATCATGTCCAAGAAAATATCTACTACGGATAGTTATAAGGCATTATTTCAATCCAGCGCAGTACGTTTCTATCTAGTGCAAACACACATAATCAGTCTTCATAGTGGTACTTCACACCTCGTTTCACTTAGAGCCTCATCATGTCATGTTGGCCTAGACCAATTTAAGACATTAATCTTGCATGTTAACGTGGTGAAAGTGCAACCAATGTGTTGCATAAAACATTTGTCATGACTTTTAGTAGTTGATCTTAACATGCACTTCTATTATCTCTTCGAAGTTATGTGTGAACGTGTCACATAGACATTAAAAAGAAAAAAAAATAATTTCTTAAGTGAGAATTAAGAAAAGATGGATAAACTAAGCATGATATGTGGGAAATAAAAGAAAAGAGAATAAAAGGAGCATGTGATGCTCTAAGGAGGGTGATCACCAGAGGGGTTACCTCAAAAAAAAAAAGAGATGATCGCATGTACCTTGTGAAGAAGCATGTGAGATTGTGAGTCTTTCCTTCCTCCTTCTACCGGCCGGCCGATGAAGGGGGTTCTTTTTTTGATTACCCTTGTGAAACAAGCAAAGACAAGTAAACAATATGGGTTAGCCAAAGTGTAGTATCAATGCTCACAATAAAGAAGATTATGCGACACCAACATGAACACACCTTGTGTGTTTTTGTTTAAACCGCTAAGAAGAGTAAAAGGTGGGAGATATATGCTATGAATGCAAAGGCATGTAATATGATATGCAGAGAAAGCTATATGCGTGACTGTTCTAGCAAAGATGGCTAGAAAGAGATGTGTATGAATTAATGAAGAAAAGCTAAAAGAAGTGTGCCCTTCTGCTGTTGCTGCAGTAGTAAAGGGAGTGAGCAAGAGAGAGCTTCGGCCGTGGCAAGAAGATCGCAGAAGGATGAAGAACGTCAAAGACGCGATAGAAAACCCTGCAGAAGACTTGTTAGCAGAAACCAAAAATCTCTCTTTCAACCGGAAGCTCTCTCCCTTCTAGCAGAAGTCTCTCTCTCGGGTGGCCTTCAAAGATGAGTATTTATAGAGCTTAAGATCTAGTTCTAATAGGATTAAAACTAGATATAAACTTCTAGAATATGGATTGACTTCCAAGGAAAGGATTAAGATCAACAGATAGAAAGACTCCTTTGCAGGGAAGCAGCAGTAGAAACAGACACTGAAGCTTAAATGACGACTTCAGGGTGGTGGCGAATTGAAATGATGACCGCACACGCAGCCGCTAATTCCTGGATCAATTTATAGAAATAAACGACTTTTCATATTTAAAAATATGAAATGACGCCTAAATGGAATGGCGTCAATTAATGAGCGCCTTCAAACGAGACGTCAATTTCTTGAATTTTATTTTAAATGGAATTTGTAAAATCAGGAAATGACGCATGCGCGCGCGGTCACTAATTGTTAAAATAACGACACCCGTAGAGTCGTTAATTAAATGACGTCCCGCGGATAGCCGCTAATTACAAATATGATAGAAAAATTAGAAAAACTTCATATTAAGCCGGTATCGAAGTCCACTTTGGGGCATCACGTGATGACATGAGATTTACTCAACATAGTGTCGATTTTAGCGTGTCTACAGCTACCCCGCCTTGGCGTCTACTTTGCAAGGGAGTGGGACGGAATGAGGCGAAAGTGCAACAAGCGGAATGAAGTGAAAATGGACTGAAAAGTAGATGCCAAGGTGTGATGTGGCACGCCTCCGACACTAAACGATGGAAATCTTTCCATGATTTTGAATGAAACAACCTCGGATGATTACGAGAAAGCAATGATTGACTGGATGAAAGAACTATGCTAATAAACGAAATGTGCACGCGGGCACAAAAGGAAAGACACCATTGGAGAGCGGTTACCAGCCAATGTGGACGTGCTACAAGTAAGGTGGATTTGCAGAAAAATAAAGCGAAGTGAGATAGGAATCCAATGAATGAATGTTTTCAAGGATCCAGCCAGAGCGGCTACAAGGAGAACACAGTACTCGATTTTGAATGGAATATCTCATGTCGACTCAAATCAAGAGCAAGCGGCCCTCATTACTGGCTTAATATGAGGATTTTCATCATTAAATCTTAAAACATGATGCATGTTGGGCTAAAAGAAAAATTAAAACAAACTAAAAATAGAAAATAATCAAGGATAATATTGCTAAACCATCCAGACTTAGTCAAGAATCCAGATCTCTAAGCTGACACTAAGTCGAAACCCGTTTGTCCACGTATCAACTCAGAAAGTGGAACCATCGTCCCAAACATTAGATGACCCAACGGCATATCCGTGTGATCAAGACTCCCCTAGAACTATCACTATTTTTGATGAAGGGGAACTCAAATTCCCGGTTCATCAGAACCACAAGGTCCTTGACATACTATAACAGAGTAGATACCATTAGTAAAAATGCATACAGAGAGCATACAATGAAGGAATGATGTTACCAAAGAAGCGATCCAAATACCTCGAGACCTTCATAACCTGTTTTTCTCTGCGCTCAAAGATCATTAGCTCCAACAAATTTATGTTATGACCAATGCATCAAGATATAAATGCGTAAGTTCATCAAATATCCTCAATAATATAAATCTCAGTAAATGACGCCTTCGCACAAGGGCGCTATAAACACAAATGACGACGGCCACGATGTCGCCAATTACTTTCACTATTCAATTCGGAATCAGACTACAACTGACACCTACGTGAGAGGGCGTTAAATAAATGACGACACCTCCTATGTCGCTATTCAAAAAAATGACGATAATGGCTTCGTCGTTAATTAACTGCAACTTCCGGTGCCCCGCTCCCTGTTCAGAAATAAAGCTCCAGAGCCCTATCTCCACTTAAACTTGAACTGCGCCCCGCCAACCACCTGCCAGGGCTTCGATGATTATAAAGGGGCGACTTCTCTGTTGCTAAGACCCATCAAGACTGAACTAACAGCCGAGACCGTAGCAGAGAACTGCATAACGATAACAGAGAACATGTATTTGTTCTCAACAGAGAGAAGAAGAACTTCCCCTCAAGATGGATAGGATGATGCAGCGACCTTTGAAAAAATCCAAAGTGGCATTTCCCAGAATTTCTGAAATTGCAGGCCATATCAATGGAAGAATTACCATGAACCAAGTATCAAGATTTGAAATTGACTTCTATTCTACCCCCTTCCTCTTCCTAAATTCTGATCATGTTCCTCCTCTCTCTTCTCTATTTTTTTTCTTTTCAGAATTATCCCAACATTCCGGGTGCAAGAAGATTTACCAGGATCAAGTGGCTACCTCTTCTTCTCTCCAAGACATGAGGACTTACCTCTCTAGATGGCACCTTCTAGGCCTAGTGGCCCATGCCAAACATTATCATAATGTACACCTAGATTGGGCCGCCATAGGAGTCCTCATAGAAATATGGCATCCTACCACACATACCTTCCTATTCTCCACCTTTGAAGCTACCATACTCCTAGAGGAAACGGAGATGCTCCTAGACTTGAAAAGGATGAAGCAAGGAGATGAAGAGAAGATGGCACACATGACAAGGAGCATGAGTGCACATGAAGTTCTATCAAGCTTGATTCCAAGCTCTAACATGGTGAATCAAATCAAGGCTACCAAAGGAATCAACCTCATGAAGCTTGCGGCATGGGTCTAAAAGAGAATTGATCAAGCCAAGGAAGATGAACTAGAGAAGGTAATGAAAGCCTTTGTGATATGCTTGGCGGGAGCACTACTTTTCCCTTCATTGCAGGATTTTCTAGAAGAAGAGCAACTAAGTGCTATTGCTAGCATATGGGAAGGGGAGAGATTAGGACTGGCGGTGCTAGCCTATCTCTATAGTGGGCTTACCTCGACGGCTATGGGGAGGCCCCTATATGGATCCATGCTTTTATTTTCTAGTTGGGTAGACCTTCATTTCAAATTTGACCCATGTGAGGAAGCTCAACAAGCATCTAGGATCTTTTCTAGGAGTCCACTTCACTACATGACGGGCTCACTAGGATTATGTGAGAGAGTGGTGAACCGGGTACCAAAGGTGAAGAAGAGGGTGGAATGGAGAGAGCACCTAAAGGTTATGCCCAAAAACCTCTTCACATGTTGAACCCGTGCACAACCGTGTTTTAAGGAATTTTGATGATGAACTAAATACCATGTGACTGCCCTCCATGTAAACAATATGCATATGTTGGTTGTGGATTTGAAATGAACTGAGCAAACTCCATTTGATTGAACGGCTAGTGTATGACACGGTCAACTGATTTGATGAACTTAACTGACGTATGTTTTGAAATGTTTACAGAGGTTAGTGAGAAAGGAAAGTCTCCGAACAATTTGGGTGAAATTCTTCTAACTCTTCCTTAGTTGATTTGGATAGGATTCAAGCTATTGTGATAGCTATCATGTGGTTTGAAGAGACTTAGTCTAAATATTGAGAGATTGATGAGAGCTAGAGATTATTCTTCAAGAAAGCAAATGAGAATTGAAGACTGACCTCAGGTGTGTATCTTTGACAGGGACTTTCAATGGAGACCAACTGTCAAGATCAAGTGGTCATCATTCAAACTGAAACATTAAAATGGTAAGTTGTTGTTTGGATAGTTGAAGGAGATTTATTGTGAAAGATGGATGAACAAACCCCAAGGTAACTCCCTATCTATATCTACTTGGCTTATCTGTGATCTTAGGGGTAGAGTCACTTACTTCTTCCATTCAAATAGTTATCTTTGATGTCTCATGATCTAAGAATAACCCCATTGTGTGTTTTCCTATATCTTGTGTATGTCAGGAAAAGTGTCGACCCCATGGGTCGACACTTTGTCAAGGGGTATGCTGTTTTCAACCGGCCCTCTTATGTCTTTGAACGTAGGGATAAAAAGTCGACCTTGTGCGTCGACCTTTTTATCGCTAGGTTCTGTTTGGGTTCTAGTTTCAGAACCCTGGACATAAGTGTCGACCCACAAGGTTGACACTTATTCTAGGTCTTTCTGTCGTGGCCTTCTTTTGATGCCACAGGTAGAAAGTGTCGACCCCATGGGTAGACACTTTCTTCGCTGGGTTTTGTTTGGGCCTTTGTTCTGTCTTGCTCGATTGCGAGTGTCGACCTTGAGGGTCGACACTTTTCGGCGACTAGAAAATACGCCAGTTCGCGAGGCGGCCGGTGCCCTAGCACATTCCACTCTTTTAGTGCTCGATCGTGATTGGCCCTTGGGGGATAATGTCCTCCACGTGTCCCCTCCATCCCTGGTAGTATAAATCGAATGTGTTAGGGTTTATTGGAGGGAGAGAAAGCATCGAATGATATATGTGTTTTTGGGGTTTTGCAGGAAGAGCAGCTGGAGTGGTGTTGAAGCTTCTTCCCATGTCGTGCTAGCTTGATTCAAGGTTGAAGATGATCGTCCTCCACCTTCCAGAAGCCATTGGGTTGAAGAACGACAGCTGAACCATCTCTCCATCACCCATGGACTTGGTGGTGAGTCAAGAGAAGTGAAAGGGGATTGAAGCACTTGCGTCCTTTCTTCTGATCTGAACCAAAGGAGCTTCGTGAAGACATCTTCTGCAATCCGTTCATCCGTGGAAGTCATCAAGGAACCAAGCCTCATCATTGACGACCAGGAGTTTCCTGAACTCTATATTCATCACAGTTTGGAGTCATTCATGCTTGTTTATGTCTACTGAGCTTGCAAATGTATATCCGTATTCATCTTTTAAACTGAAGAAAACTATGTGTGTGTTCGGAGTGATGTCTCCGAGTGTGGAATCATTGTTGGGGTGCGTCCCCGTCTTGGTGTGTGTGTGTGTGGTGCTGAGCACCGTGTTGAGGGTTCGCCCTCGTGTGTGTGCTGCACTGCAGCGTGTTGAGCGTCGAGCTCGTGTGTGTGTGGTTTGCTACCATCGTGCAGCGTATGGTGTACTAGGGTTCATCCCCGTGTGCTACCTCGAGTAGCGTTCTAGTGAAGCCTCACTGAGGTGGTGAGGGGTGGACGTAGGGTACCCGTCGTGGTCTCGAACCACCTAAAAAATCCTTGTGCATGTGTGATTGGTTGTGTGTTTGTTCCTTATCTTTTACCACCATTCACAGGATGGATTATGAAATGTGTTTCACATCGATGCTAAAATTGTCAATGTATACGGCTAGTTCAAATTGCTAACTCTCGTGTGTGATCTTGTCACCTGCATGTTTGGTGAGGCTTAATTGAGAAGTCTTCAAGTCATTTTAATTGGTTATAATTTTTAGAGAGGGATCTATTCACCCCCCTCTAGATCCGTGCCACTACACTGTGGGACCCAACAATTGGTATTAGAGCCCAGCTCTGTTATATTAGATCAAACGGTCTTCAGAGGGATCCTAGTGTAGTTTTGAATGATGAATGCTTCTTCAGATATTGCTTCTTTGACTTCTTTACCTGTTTATAATGGTGATGACTTTAACTCATGGCTGGGAAGAATGTGTAGGACCATAAATTCAATTGATCCAAATTTGTGGAAGTTAGTTAATGATGGTCCTCATAAGTTGCCTCGGGATGAGACCAAGTGGTCCAACCGAGATAGACTAAAGAGTCATGAAAATGCTACAATTTTGAGGTTGATAAAAAATTCTGTCAATGTTAACAGGTTTACGTTTGTCACCTCTTGTAGAACCGCCAAAGAAATTATGGACAAATTGATGCTAGCTTAAGAGAAGCAAGGACTAAAGGGAGTAATGGCTGATGATATCTATCAAACTTGTGATGAAAGTGTTGAGGAGGTAAGCTCTAGATCAGATGAAGATGAATTGTCTTTCGAAGATTTAGTAGATGCCTATGAAAAATTGTCTGAAAAATATCATAAGGTGAAACATGAAAACAAAGCCCTGAAGAAAAAGTCTAATGAAAATATCCATGATAATTCCTCGTGTGTAAAATGCATTGATCGAATTTCAAAAATTGAAGAACTGGAAAAAGAAAATGAACTTCTGACATGCAAAGTCTCATTACTTAAGAAAACTGAAGAGAGTTTAAAAAGCAAGTTAGATTCTTTATCAGATGATGATAAACTCTTTGATAAACTTCTTGATTCTAAAATAGATGCCAAGTCCCTTCTGGATAAAAATGAGAAACTAAAAGGGGACAATGATGTTTTGCTCATTCAAATCTCTTTGCTTGAGGGAAGATTGAAGCACCTTGAGAAATCTGAAAAAGAAAATGGTTTATTGAAATCTGAAATTGAAAATCTAAAACAATTAAATACGACCATGTGTGAAAGACTTTTGACATTTGAAAAAGGCAAGTCCATGGTCGCTCAAGAAAGTGAGAATGTAAGTATTCTAGAGCAGGAAATAGAATCTTACAAGACGATAAATGCCACTCTAAATGAAAAGGTCACTTCCTGTGAAAATGAAATTCTGTCTTGTGAACTTCTAATTGCTTCACTTCAAAGTGAAATCGTTGACCTGAACAAATCATTGGGCAAGTTTATGAGTGGGGAGGACAATCTAAACAAACTCTTGAGAACTAAGGTGAACTTCCAAAGGGAAGGACTAGGATACAATCCTAGTAAAAAGGAAGCATTTAATCTGAAAACAAAAACTTCGTTTGTGCATGCTTCTAGTTCCTCAAGTACACCAAATACTTCTTCATCTGTCAAACAAAAGCCCATTATGCATGCAAAGAAATTTGATGTGAAATCTCAAGCTCCAAAACAAAACAATACTTCATGTCACTATTGTGGTGAGCTTGGACATTTAATGCATGACTGTAGTGTGATGAAAGAAGACGATTTGAATGCCTCTAAGATGCATAACAATAGATTCCATGTTGATAAGAAAAGGGAAGTTAAATACTTTCATTATGGAAGAATGGGCCACACTATGAAAAATTATTGGTCATTAAATGTGAAACCAAAATTTCATAATCAAAATCAAAGAGTCCCCAGACATGCACAAAAGTCCAATGGTTATACTCAACCAAAGAAACTGAAACAACGTGTGTATTGTCATTATTGTGGTTATGTGGGACATCTAATGAATGATTGCTCTTTGTTGCACCTTGACAATATGAATGCAAGGAAAATGTGGAAAGCCACAAATCGTGGTGCACCTAACCCCCAGGGACCCAAGATGGCTTGGGTTCCCAAAACACCAAAGTGAAGATCTTGTCTTGCTGGAATGCCTTGTGATGGAAGAAGCTGTCAATAGAATAAAACTCCACCAAGGCAAGAAATTGATGAGCCAATATGGTAATGCACTCCACTTCTATCTTCTCATGTGAATAAAAATCTTTTGTTATTGTTCATAGAGTTTACCGGCTTTCACTCATGTTTTCTTGTGTGAATAACTATAATTTTGTAGTTGTTCACAAAGTCCTTTTCTAGCTATACTCGTCTCTTTTTGTGGATAAAAGTTGAATTTTACACATAGAGCACACACATCTTCTTGCATACTTGTGAATACAAATAAAAATTTTAATCATCTGTCATCTTGATGCACTGACTCGCATACATTTCATATTCATGTGCATGAATGCCATGATTAACCGGTATATAAAATGGTGTCAGTGGAAAGGTAGATTAAGTCCACTTGGAAGCTTTCATCATGCGTGAGTGTGGTCTTCGGACCTACGTACTCCGCCACGTACTGGCAATCAAATTGCTTGAATACATCATTTTGACTTGTTTGAATGTATATAATATACACCCAGTTCTTTTTGAACTCTTCTACGACTGAACAGCCTTGTTAAATAAACTTGCATTGATTCAGGCATGAATGCCTTATGACACATTTTAACAAGGTCATTGTGATTTACAACCGTGCATACACTTAGGGGGAGACAAAACCTTGAAAAGGCTAATTCATGTTCTACTATCTGTTCAATCACTCACTTCATATGGAACTTTGATACAACGGACTTCATTCAATAAGGATCTATGTTATTCCACTCAACACTTTTAAGGATTCTTAAATCCCTACATTTATGTCTAATGACTCGTGAGGAAAAAGCTGTCAGTCCCTCTAAAAATTGAATATGTGTGATTTGACATCGAGTACATCGGGAATCCCCCCTGAAATAAAGGAGGAAACTCGCATCGAAAAGTGTCTTATCCACATTATCCTAAATGACAATACCGAGTAACCGGGAATTGCCCCTGAGACAAAGGGCATGTCTCGTGTCAAAAGGTTAGTCATGTTGCTATTATATAAATACAAAATTGTATGGGACTGTGCGAAGCTACCAAAAGTCGAGCATTTTGTATTGAAATGTAGGGAGGAGAGATTCTTGTTAGTGTTAATTAGAACATATGACTATCCATATTGCTTTGAAAGTCATTATTCATTGTTCTCATGTTGAATCTGAGCTTGATTGTTTGAATGTACTTCCTGAATTAGTTGATCATCAATGGTCAAGCAGTACGTCTAATTGTAAGCACAACCATGTTAATATGGTTCATGGACATGATTGCTCAAATCAATTGCATTCTTCTTATACTCATCCCTAAGGGACCTTCGTGCTTGATCTTATATATATAAGTATGCTTGCATGTCTGCCTGCATGCTTAAAATGCATAAAAGAACATGATTGTTAAACCCCCCTTGATTGAAGCATGCAACACACTTTGAACAATTCCTAAAATGGATTTTGCTGAAGAGCAAACCATGTCCATTTGATTGTTGAACTGAGTTGGTCAGAATCACTCTCTTGTGACCGACTAAAAATTGTGATGGCTGAAAGGAATTCAAACTCTGATTTAACTATTTTGTGTGATGAGTTACTACTATGACATTGTGTCCATTCCTCGGACTTTGTTTCATATTGCACTAACATTGAGTTCTAATGTACAAAGTTAACAGATTGCAATTGGTGACTCTAACATTCCTTAATCTTGAATTCATTGAAATGCTCAGGATGAAGGAGATAAGGTAAGCAATCTTGGCTTCAATGCTATTCATGAGAATGAAATGTACTTAACTCAAATCTGGTATTATTCCCTGCAACATTTAATCTCAATGATTTGTGTTGGATATCAGAAATGAAAGCTTGCATGTTTAACTGAATTGATCATCTTAGTGTGGGTATTTGAATTCCCTTGTCCAAAATCAACTTCTCTCAAACTACCTACATATTGCCCAATTTGTGCTTATCATTTAGTGGAAATCATGATTGGGTCAATAGGACTTCAATTCACTTCATATCTCTTGATTTTTCAAAGTGCAGAAGAAGTGTTGACCCCTAAGGTCGACACTCTTACCGTGTGTCCCTCTATCTCTCGCGAGACAGAATCGTCTCCAAAATGTGTCGACCCACAAGGTCGACACTTTTGTTTCGAAACTCGATTTGTGAACCGGACCGCAGGATTCACTCCACGCACCGATTGCTCTCTTGGTTCGGACCCAAGGTCACTTGGGTCTCTATTTTTGGTCGAACTCAGTCGAACCCACTCTACTTCTCACTCTCCAAAACCCATTCTCATCTCACTTTAACCCTAAACCCCAAATCTCATTCCCATGATTCTTCTCCTCTATCCGTCGGCCAAGCCCGCAGTCGACACTCTTCCTCCACCCCTCGTTACTCTCCGTCCACACCATCTCCTTCTTCCACTTGAAGCTATCGCGGCGCCCTCCACGGATCCTTCAACATCACCTCTTCCAGAGGCTCCCTCCGGCGAGCGACGGCGTCGCCCCTTCCTTCTCCTCCAGAAGCAGTTGCAAGGTTCTCCTTCGAAGCTCATTCTCGTGGAGAAGGTGCTGTTCGTGGGGTGAAGACCAGCCATTCAGAAGTCACAAGCTGCATCCCAGTCCTCCTTTGCTTGCTTTGAGTGTTGTCCGAACCGTACCCATGGAGCCCAAGAAGAGATCCGTATTGGAACGAGAGGAAGCCTGCATCCAAACAGAGCTAAGGCGTAAAGACAAGGAAGCCCAGGCTGAAAGAAGGAAAAGAGCCTCTGAGATGAAGATGTTGGCTGAAAGGAAAGTGTTGCGCCCTCGTGCGGTTGATTTCAGGAGCATAGAAAAGAATCTGCCAAGGTTAGTCGAACTCCTTAGGAAGTAGCCAAATTTAATTTCTTTCATGTCAGACCACCGACGTGTCTACCATTCCCTAGTTCATCAAGTCTACGGAAATATGGTGGTAAAAAATGATGAACTGTACACTGAGATAAATGGGCGCTCTGTTCCTTTAACTGCTCAACTGATTGGTAAGGCCCTAAATTTGCCTTGGGATAGTGGAATGATTTATGGAGAAGCCATTTATTCTGAAGAACTTGCATATGAACTCATGACTGATAAGGTAGCAACACCAGGGTGTGTACCGAAGCTCAATGCAAATGAATTCTCACCTCTTCAGAAGATTCTACATCACATGATGACCACTATACTACTGCCTAGATCAGGGTCTAGGGAACAAGTAATTGACATGCACAAATTCCTATTTGTACAAATCATGAGTGGAAAATCGGTTAACTTCTGAGAGGTGATAATGGGGTTAACTTCTGAGAGGTGATAATGGAGTACATAACCAGGTGCAAGAAGTCCAAGAACTGGAATTTACCTTATGGAGCTGCTTTAACACCAATTTTTCAATCCTTGCATATTGATCTGAGCAAGCAGGTCAGTCATCCAATTAGGGATGCTGACATCTATACTATTCCATCAATCTGCAACAACATGGGCTATGAATTGAAAAATGGTGTTCTCGTTCGCACACTTCCGTCACAGAAAGGTAAAGCCCCGGCAGCAGGGTCTGAGCAAAGTGAGGGTGAAGATCAAGAACAACCCATCAGCAGAACTACCAGAACAAGAGGATCACATGCCACATCTTCAACAGCTCCATCAATGACCACCAAATTTGACGAATTAGCTGATGAAGTTGGCAATGTCAAAGAATCAGTGGATGCCTTTACACGGGAAGTCAAAGAACTCACGGTTCATCATGATACTTATCTTCAGAAGTTCGCTGCCATGGCCGACTCCATTGACTCACTCCATACTACCATTGGCATTCAAAACTCCAAGTTTGACGATCTCTCTGATTTTCTTAGGCGTCCTCGGACACCTCCTGACTCTCCTTGAAGCTTTAGCACCCTCCTTCTAATGGACAAGCTGATTGACTTTACCCCCCTTAACACTCCTTTTTGTTGATGACAAAGGGGGACATGAAATGTGGATGTTATGGCATATTTTGTGGACTTGTGTTTAGTTCTGTGTTTGTTTAGTTCTGTGTTTAGTTTTATGGAGGACTTGCTTACTTTGGACACTTGCTTATTGTGGACAAGGTTATCTTGTTTATTCTGTGGACAATGGTTGAATGGATGTCTTATGGACAATGTTGAAGTTGTGAGTAGCTTTGTGAATGTCAAAATATATTTTGTGAACTTGTGTTTATTTTATGGGATGATCACTTGTGCTTAAAGAACATGCCTTGTTGATGGATGTTATGTTTGATGGTTGATTCATTATAGATGCTCAATGGCATTTTAAATTCATGGTTAGAATGCATCATATCCTAACTGTGTTAACAAATGGTCTACAAGATGCCAAGTGTGTTCAAAGAGTGTGAACTGCATTTTGAATGCATTTTGAGAATGAGTGTGTTTTGATGGTTAAGCATGGTTTCATGTCTAGAATGCTAGAAGTGAGTTGAATTTCCTTGAAACACTTTTTATCCGTCAACTCTATTTTGTCAAATTGCACATAGTATCTGTCATCATCAAAAAGGGGGAGATTGTTGAACCCCGTGCATAACCGTGTTTTAAGGAATTTTGTTGATGAACTAAATACCAAGTGACTGCCCTCCATGTAAACAATATACATATGTTGGTTGTGGATTTGAAATGAACTGAGCAAACTCCATTTGATTGAACGGCTAGTGTATGACACGGTGAACTGATTTGATGAACTTAACTGACGTGTGTTTTGAAATGTTTACAGAGGTTAGTGAGAAAGGAAAGTCTCCGAACAATTTGGGTGAAATTCTTCTAACTCTTCCTTAGTTGATTTGGATAGGATTCAAGCTATTGTGATAGCTATCATGTGGTTTGAAGAGACATAGTCTAAATATTGAGAGATTGATGAGAGCTAGATATTATTCTTCAAGAAAGCAAATGAGAATTGAAGACTGACCTTAGGTGTGTATCTTTGACATGGACTTTCAATGGAGACCAACTGTCAAGATCAAGTGGTCATCATTCAAACTGAAACATTAAAATGGTAAGTTGTTGTTTGGATAGTTGAAGGAGGTTTATT
The DNA here is from genome assembly GCA_022559845.1 of Amorphophallus konjac. NCBI lineage: Eukaryota > Viridiplantae > Streptophyta > Magnoliopsida > Alismatales > Araceae > Amorphophallus > Amorphophallus konjac. Next base: position 62,492,805 of record CM040123.1, on the reverse strand, counting down.
GTGAAAGATGGATGAACAAACCCCAAGGTAACTCCCTATCTATATCTACTTGGCTTATCTGTGATCTTAGGGGTAGAGTCACTTACTTCTTCCATTCAAATAGTTATCTTTGAAGTCTCATGATCTAAGAATAACCCCATTGTGTGTTTTCCTATATCTTGTTTATGTCAAGAAAAGTGTCGACCCCATGGGTCGACACTTTGTCCAGGGGTATGCTGTTTTCAGTCGGCCCTCTTATGTCTTTGAACGTAGGGATAAAAAGTCAACCTTGTGGGATGACCTTTTTATCGCTAGGTTCTGTTTGGGTTCTAATTTTAGAACCCTGGACATAAGTGTCGACCCACAAGGTCGACACTTATTTCGGGTCTTTCTGCCGCGGCCTTCTTTTCATGCCACATGTAGAAAGTGTCGACCCCATGGGTCGACACTTTCTTCGATGGGTTCTGTTTGGGCCTTTGTTCTATCTTGCCTGATTGCGAGTGTCGACCTCAAGGTCGACACTTTCCGGAGATCGAAAAACATGCCGGTTCGCGCGGCGGCCGGTGCCCTAGCCCATTCCACTCTTTTAGTGCTCGATCGTGATTGTCCCTTGGGGGATAATGTCCTCCACGTGTCCCCTCCATCCCTGGCAATATAAATCGAATGTGGTAGGGTTTATTGGAGGGAGAGAAAGCATCAAATGATATATGTGTTTTTGGGGTTTTGTAGGAAGAGCAGTTGGAGCGGTGTTGAAGCTTCTTCCCATGTCGTGCTAGCTCGATTCAAGGTTGAAGACGATCATCCACCACCTTCCAGAAGCCATTGGGTTGAAGAACGACGGCTGAACCATCTCTCCATCACCCATGGACTTGGTGGTGAGTCAAGAGAAGTGAAAGGGGATTGAAGCACCTGCGTCCTTTCTTCCGATCTGAACCAAAGGAGCTTCGTGAAGACATCTTCTGCAATCCGTTCATCCGTGGAAGTCATCAAGGAACCAAGCCTCATCATTGACGACCAGGAGTTTCCTAAACTCTATATTCATCACAGTTTGGAGTCATTCATGCTTGTTTATGTCTACTGAGCTTGCAAATGTATATCTGTATTCATCTTTTAAACTGAAGATAACTGTGTGTGTGTTTGGAGTGGTGTCTCCGAGTGTGGAATCATTGTTGGGGTGCGTCCCCGTCTTGGTGTGTGTGTGTGTGTGGTGCTGAGCACCGTGTTGAGGGTTCGCCCTCGTGTGTGTGTTGCACTGCAGCGTGTTGAGCGTCGAGCTCGTGTGTGTGTGGTTTGCTGCCATCGTGCATCGTGTGGTGTACTGGGGTTCATCCCCGTGTGCTACCTCGAGTAGCGTTCTAGTGAAGCCTCACCGAGGTGGTGAGGGGTGGACGTAGGGTACCCGTCGTGATCCCGAACCACCTAAAAAATCCTTGTGCATGTGTGATTGGTTGTGTGTTTGTTCCTTATCTTCTACCACCATTCATAGGATGGATTATGAAATGTGTTTCACATCGATGCTAAAATTGTCAATGTATACAGCTAGTTCAAATTGCTAACTCTCCGTGTATGATCTTGTGACCTGCATGTTTGGTGAGGCTTAATTGAGAAGTCTTCAAGTCATTTTAATTGGTTATAATTTTTAGAGAGGGATTTGTTCACCCCCCCCTCTAGATCCGTGCCACTACACTGTGGGACCCAACATCACATATGCTCCGGGGTTCATTAAAACCTAAGACATCCATACACGGCTCTCATCCGGAGTGGAACTTCGTCTAGTGGGCGCCACCGAGCTAATCCTCTACAATGCTCATCGATGCCTACCACAAATTGGCCTTCCACGTCATCACTTTGAAGAAGCATCTCACCTCCCACCTATCAAGAGAATGGACCTTGGCTCTAATGAAGATGAGGAGGAGATCAAGACCATTCAAGCTCTATGGAGGATCAACAAGCTATACCAACCCATGGAGAGGATTGAAGAAGACAAAGAGAAATGGAAGATCTATGTAATAGCTCTTAGGGGATTGAGACCCAAAGTGGCTCATTGAAATGTAATGATACTTTTATTTTAATGAAATAAAGGATACTTCCTCAATTAAGCCAAAGAAAACACTTAGAATGATCAATTCTTCCTAATTCTATTCAATTCTATCTTTCCGTACTGAGACGCGACGGCCATCATGTCGCTAATTCCTCAAATAACACCCTCAACTTCGTCGCCAATGGCTTTAATAATTTCTTTAAAGTAAGCAATAAACTCATGATTGGCACCTTCACAAACAGGCATTAATTAATTAACGCCCCAGAAAATGGGCGTTGATTCCTCTAAATTCTTTTTCAGATATTCCCTTATCTTCCTGAAATGACGCCTTTATAGAAGTCGTTAATTCATCAAATGATGCCTCTGCACGTTGCGTCAACCATTTCCAAAATAATGATTACTTGCGTCCCATCATTGTTCTGACAATGGTACAATTCCCCATGCAATGTGAAACGACGCCTCTGCATGCAGTCGTCAATTATGATTATTTTCAAAAAATTTCAAAATTCCATAAATTAGCGCCTGCGAACACGAGCATCAATCAATCAAATAACGGTAGTCACTCAGGCGTCATTTCTTTTTGAATGTAACCGCCTGACTTTTCATTTTTCTTCTTCCCTTCCGTTATTCTTCTTCTTCTTCCTTCATTTTCTCTGATTTCTCTGCTACTTTCTCTCAAACCGTGACCTTGATTCCTTTCCAATCTTCCATTCTCAATCCTTTCTCATCCCTAATCCCATTCTCATGGTAGGTCCCGGCAAACGACAGTGGGTCATGGCCCCTACTGTCATCGACTTGGACGAAGAACAGCCCGCCGGCGAGGAACTTCCTCCCGCGGCGGTCGAGGAAGCTCCGGTGGCGGAGCACGGCGGAGAAGAGGAAGGAGGTAATGAAGAAGAAGGAGGAGAAAGAGAAGAGGATGATGGGGAAGATGAAGAAGGAAATGAAGACGACGGTGAAGAGGGAGAAGAAGAAGACGATGAAGATGATGAAGATGACGAAGAAGACGCTGGTGAAGAGGAAGATGAAGAAGCTCCCCCTCCTCGCCGGCCACTCCGTGGAGGACTCCTAGCACCAGAGCCGAGCAAGGTTGGTGCCCCGACCCTTAGCCTTCTTTTTGTAATTTTTTATTTGTTCCTCAATTTCCATAGCCATCGGTGAAGGGAGGACACCAAACCCCCAAAAAACCAGTAAATGGCGACCCTTGGGGTGTCGTCAATTCAAATGACGACCTAATGCAGGTCGTCAATTCATTTTTATCATTTTCTAAAAATAAATAATCCTATGAAATAGCGCCCTGAACCATGTCGTTATTTAAAACTGCCATATTTAGTTATCATTTCCTGCCATTTTTTTTGTTTTTGATATATTCATTTTTTTATTTTGATTATTTTGTTTCTATTACACTGTAAACACGCCCTGAAATAGCGCCCCCCACAGGGGCATCAATCCAACAAATAACGGCCACTAGTGTGGTCGTCAATTTTTTATTTTATATGAACAAAAATTAGCAAGATAGAAATACCCCTCATAAATAGCGCCCCCTACAGGGATGTCAATTCAGACAGTGAAGAAATTAGTCAGCAAATGAATTCCCTTCTTTGCAAATATATATATTTATGTGTTTCATTTGTTTGGCAGGGCTTGATGCGGACTCGGATCTCATGGGTCCAAGTCTGGGCAGCTTATTATGGGTTACCAGATTTCTAGAGAGCTAGGGTAGAGGCAATGGGGTTTGGCCCCTTTCTTAGCATTGAGCCCATTCGCCCCGACCTACCCTTGATTCAGGTCCTGAGAGAGAGGTGGGATAGGACCAGTTGGGCATTTTTGATGCCCTGGGGGCACATGGTACCGAGTTTGGAGGATATTGCCCGGATCATTGGGCTGAGGGTAGACGGGGAGGCAGTTAGTGGAGTGACCCTTCCAGATTACGGGGAGTTAGCCCGAAGGTTGTTAGGGCTGGAGACCATTGCAGACACCCCTAGGGAGTGTAGGACCATCTTCCGCACAGATCTGACCCTAGCTATGGGACTAGGGCACTCTAGATAGAGACAGAGAGAGTCCATGGAGCAGTTTTCACAGAGGTTGATTGGGAGAGCCTGGGCTGCCTACTGCCAGGACCCGGAGGGAGCGTGTGGATCAAGATTTGAGGAGGTTTCTGTTCCTAATGCTCGGAAGGCTGTTGCTGAGCACAAAGGGGGATGTGATCAACTGCCGATTCTTAGGCATCCTCGAGGACCTAGAGGGAGTTGGGAGGTACGCGTGGGGAGCCGCCATGCTGGCGCACCTGATGGCCGATCTATCCACAGGGACAGGTCGAGAGACGACTATCAGTGGCTTCTCTCCTTTTCTTCAGGTATGCATGTCCTTTTGTTTATTTAAATGCTTATGAATATGATTATGCATATGAATGTTTACTGATGCAATTGATGGATGCAGGTGTGGAGCCACTTATACATGCCGATGGGCCAAGCCGACCTACGACCCGGCGATGAGGGGGCCTTCCCACTAGCACAGCGATGGTTACCTCTCCTGACTGGAGCACCACACGCTTACGAGTTTGGTGACTACCCCGCCTCACTGGTACGTGTGTTAAATATGATACAATTTTCTTTTATTTCCTGCTTTATGAAAATATGATGGCATGATATAATGATATGAATGTTGTGATGTGAATGCAGGTGGTTTGGAGACCCTACCAGGGCATGACTAAGGAGAGTCAGCCTTGGGTCGTAGCGGGCCGACCTTGCTTTGGGCGTGAGCTTTGGGTTCATTGCCTGAACGAGATCGAGCCGCTACGGCTCAGGCTGGTAATGAGGACCCTCGGCCTACACCAGGAGTGGGTCGAGGTTGGAGAGCCACGCGGGATCGGGCGGAAGACCCGAGGGCGCACGAAAGCGATCGACTGGCGGATCCGGTTCCCAGACCAGTACGCTGACTGGCAACGTGGCGGGACGCGTGTCACTTCCCAGGCGACAGACAGCTCGGAGTACTTACGGCGCTACTAAGAGGTTTACGCTGGCCGACCCCATATGAGGGTCACAGGGGTATGTATGAATGCATTTTTTTTAATGATATATGTCTATTATGCAACTAATATGTGATGAATGCAGGATGCGTGGGATGTAGCAGTGATGGACATGCAAGTCCATCTCCACATCTTGGAGGCCCAGCTCGCAGCCACACGGGTAGATCTTGAGACCTTGGTGAGTGCAACTACCTATATGCAAAATGATTCCTGATTTATTAATGTTCAGCCACAGACAATTTTTAATGAATGCAGCGCGCCCAGCAGGAGGTAGTGACAGGAGGCGCAGAAGGGGCCTCGAGCTCGGGGATGAGAGATTCGACTGTCGAGATTGCTACCTTGG